>CM042978.1:6691049-7393579 GCA_023678885.1 Pogostemon cablin | reverse complement strand
TGAATACTAGCACTTTGTCTCCGGGAGCAAATGTCTTCTCTCTTACTTTGACATCATGCCACTTCTTCACTTTCTCTTTATAGATGGTGGAGTTCTCGTATGCCTTCTCACGAAATTCTTCTAACTCTACCATTTTAAGCAACCTTTCTTTTTCGGCCTCCTTCTCATCCATGTTGAGCTTCTTGATTGCCCATAAAGCTCTATGCTCCAACACTACGGGAAGGTGACAAGCCTTTCCATAAACTAATTGGTATGGAGAAACACCAAGGATAGTTTTGAAGGCAGTCCTATACGCCCATAATGCATCTTCAAGTTTCTCCGCCCAATCCTTCCTTCCCCCATTGATTGTCTTTTCCAACACTAACTTGATTTGGCGGTTTGAGACTTCCGCCAAACCATTTGCTTGGGGATGGTAAGGAGTGGCTATCCGATGTATTACTCCGTATTTCTTCAAGAGTCCCTCCATCAACTTGTTCACGAAGTGTGAACCTCCATCGCTCACCAAGGCCCGTGGGACTCCAAATCGACTAAAGATGTTCCTCTTCAAGAATCTTTGCACAACAAATGCGTCATTAGTCTTGGTGGGGATCGCCTCCACCCACTTGGACACGTAGTCCACTGCTAACAAGATATATATGTACCTTGAGAAGAAGGAAACGGTCCCATAAAGTCAATACCCCATACATCAAAGATTTATACTTCAATATTCAAGGTCATAGGCATTTCATCCCTCTTTCCGATTCCCCCCACTCGTTGGCATCTATCACAACTATTCACAAACTTCTTGGCATCTCCAAATATGATAGGCCACACGAATCCTGATTGAAGAACTTGCCCACCACAAAGAGACGAATGACACAACTCTAGAATCCCTTTAACCTCTTCATTGGCTACACATCTCCAGATAACTCCATCCGCACAAGTTTTAAATAAGAATGGCTCATCCCACAAATACTTCTTCACTTCTATGTAGAATTTCTTCAACTTGTACTCATTAAGAAGTGTGGGTCGAATGCCACAAGCAAGATAGTTCACATAATCGACGTACTAAGGAGAAGAACCAACCATGAGAGCAAACACTTGGTCAACCTCCACCTTAAGGATCTCCTCATCCGGAAATTCATCACCAATAGGAGTCAAATCTTCATCCCCCTCTTCTCTTTCAAGTCTTGACAAGTGATCCGCTATAACATTTTCAACCCCTCTTTTGTTCTTAATCTCCACATCAAACTCTTGAAGAAGTAATACCCACCGAATCAATCTTGGCTTTTCATCCTTTTTGTTAATGAGATACTTGATGGCCGCATGATCCGTGTATACTACCATTTGAGTTCCAACTATGTAAGGCGAAACTTCTCAAAGGCATAGACCACTACTAGAAATTCCTTCTCAGTGGTGGTGTAATTCACTTGACAAGAATTCAAAGTCTTAGAGGCATAGTAAATGGCTCTAAACTTCTTCTCTTTGGTTTGTCCAAGCACCACTCCTATGGCTTGATCACTTGCAAGACAATGTAACTCAAAATGTATGCACCAATCCGGCGACACAAGTATTGGAGATGAGATTAAAGCGTCCTTGAGTACCTGAAACGAAACAAGACAAGCTTCATCAAATTTAAATTTAGTATCCTTTTCAAGAAGCTTACAAAGTGGCTTAACAATTTTTGAAAAATCTTTAATAAAGCGGAGATAGAAGCCCGAGTGGCCTAAGAACGTTCTAACTCCCTTCTCACTAGTGGGAGGAGGAAGACCTTCTATGGCTACGACTTTTGCTCTATCCACTCTCAACCCATGCTCAGAAATGTGGTGTCCCAATACAATTTCATCGGTAACCATGAAATGACATTTCTCCCAATTTAGCACAAGGTTTGTTTCCTCACACCTCTGCAAAACAATAGATAGATTAGTCAAGCACAAATCATATGAAGAACCATAAACGGAGAAATCATCCATGAAAACCTCCATGATGTTCTCTATCAACCCATTGAAAATGGGCATCATACATCTTTGGAACGTGGCTGGAGCATTGCACAAACCAAATGGCATCATCCTAAATGTAAAGGTGCCATAGGGACAAGTAAATGTTGTTTTCTCTTAGTCCTCTGGGACAATCAAAATTTGATTGTACCCTGAATACCCATCGAGAAAATAATAATACACTACAAGAAACTACCGGAATACCGACGGAATTATCGACGGAATAAAATCGTCGGTAATTACCAACGGTTTACCGATGATTTATTGATTTAATAGGATTTATTTTTAAAAAATCATTAATAAAATTTTTCGACGGTTTTTGCGACAGATTACCGATGGAAATTCTCTGTCGGTAATCTGACAGTTTTTTGTAGTGATACTTGTGTCCCGCTAGTCTTTCAAGCATCTGATCAATGAAGGGGAGTGGAAAGTGGTCTTTATGGGTATTGTCATTCAGCTTTCTATAGTCAACACACACTCTCCAACCAGTGGTAGTCCTCGTGGCAATTACCTCATTAGTATCGGACCGCACTATGGTCATACCACCCTTCTTTGCTACCACGTGCAAAGGGCTCACGTAAGGACTATCACTGATTGGAAAGATGATACCCGCATCAATCCACTTCAACACTTCTTTTCTTACAACCTCTTGCATTATAGGATTAAGACGTCTTTGGTTTTGCATACAAGACTTATCTTCTTCCATTATTATGAATCTTATGCATGCACGGAGAGGGGCTTATACATTTCAAGACTTTAATGGACCAACCAATGGAAGATTTGTGCTCTCTCAACACCATCAACAATTTCTCCAATTCTAAGTAATTTAAGAATGAAGATACAATTACCGGATATGTGTCATTTTCCCCCAAGTATGCATACTTCAAGTGCTCCGGTAAAGGCTTTAACTCTTCCTTTTTCTCCTCTTTTTCCTCTTCTTTGGGCTCATCATCAAGCTTCTTTTCAAGCACATCTCTCGCTTCCTCCAATGTAAGTTCACTACAAGAATTCAAACAATGTAAATCATCAAATATTTCTTCATCATTAAAACAACAATGAGAGTTAGAAAAATCAAGAGAGTTAGAGTGGCTCATTATTGATTCCAAAGGGTCATTTGAATGAAAACAATGTAAATGCTCTTCAATAATATCCTCCATCACTTCTATTAGTCTACACTCATTGCTCCCCCTCGGATATCTCATAGCTTCTTTCAATGAAAACACCACTTCTTCTTCATTAACTCTAAGGGTCAACTCCCCCTTCTCCACATCAATCAAAGCCTTCCCCGTGGCTAGAAATGAACGTCCAAGAATTAATAGAACATTTGCATCTTCATCCATGTCTAACACCACGAAACCAACGGGAAATACAAACTTGCCAACCTTTACCAAGACATCCTCCACAACTCCATTTGGATACGTCATAAACCTATCGGCTAATTGAAGAGTGACCAATGTAGGCTTGACTTCTCCAATGCCCAATTTCTTAAAAATCGATAAAGGCATCAAATTGATGCTAGCACCCAAGTCACATAGAGTCTTGTAGCTCTCATGTTATCCCATCTCACACGGAATAGTAAAACTACCCGGATCTTTCAACTTAGGTGGGAGCTTCTTTTGTAATATGGCACTACACTCCTCCGTGAAATTCACCGTTTCATGCTCACGTAAGCTCCTTTTCTTTGCTATAATATCCTTCAAAAATTTTGCATAGTTGGGCATTTGTAGAAGAGCATCCACAAAAGGGAGATTGATATGAATCTTCTTTAGCATTTCCACAAACTTTGCAAAATTTTCATCTAAGCTCTTCTTCAAGCATTTCTGTGGGAATGGGATTGGTACGTGCAATTTAGGAATCCCCCCATTCATCCCTTTCGAAGTCTTCCTCTCTCTCTTTCCTTTTTGCTTCTTTACACCTTTCCCACTTCTTCGGAGATTTCACTTCCTCTCCATCAAGTGTAGGGATCACTTCATCATTTTTGTCTAACTCAAATTCTTTATCTTTCCCTTCTTTATCCTCAACTACCATGGGCTCTTGTTCACATACTACTTCTTCCACTTCCTTAGGCATCGGAGGTCCATCATATCTTGTTCTACTTCGAAGTTCCATGGCCTTGCATTGCTCTTTTGGATTAGTGATAGTAGTAGACAGAAACTTCCCTTGTTTATGATCATCCCCTTTTTCACTTGCAATTTGGCTCATTTGCATCTCTAATGTCTTAAATCTTCGATCATTCACTTCCTTCTCTTGCCTTCTTTCTTGTTTTTCCAACTTCCTCTCATCTCGCTCATACTTCATAAGCTCAAACATCTTACTCATTTGATCCTCCACCGTAGGCTTCCCTTCACTGTTTTGAGCTTTAGCCCCCGGATTGATCCCCGATGGAAGTGTGAGGGCATTACCTTGATTTCCATATGAAAAGTTCTCGAACCTCCTAGGTTGTTGAAAGTTTCCACCGTAATTCCCTTGACCAAATCCACCTTGCCTAGGTGGGTATCCTTCTCCTTGATGTCCAAAATTTCCTCCATAATTCCCTTGGAAGTTCCTTCCTTGCATGAAGGAAACTTCCTCGAGTGACATCTCGGGTTGTCTCCAAGATTCTTGAAATCCCATGTTGGAGGTCATACCTTGGTGAGGCATTTGAGATGTAGGCAACTGAGCATTTGAACTTGGAAATGGTTGACTCATGATGGGCATAGGCATAGAACTCTGAGAAACTTGAAAATTAGCATTCATCCTCTTGAGTATCTCAGAGATAGCCTTTTCAGTGACATCCTCTTTCGGTGCTTCCACTTGTTTCATGCACATTTCTTCCATCTTTGCTAGCCTTTCCATCTCATACATCCCTGAAGAATGATCCAAAGGCCACTATCCTGCATTCAAAGCAATTTTCTCATAAATAGCTATAGCCGTCTCCGGTGTTTGCCCCAATATAGAGCCTCCTGACGAAGCATCAACAAGTATCCTCGAACCTCCGTTCAATCCTGCATAGAAAAATCCAACTTGTTGATCAAGAGGAAACTCATGTTGTGGACACATCCGAAGTATCTCCTTAAAGCGATCTCATGCCCCACTAAAGGTTTCAAGAGGCAACTGCTTGAACTGTATGATTAAACCCTTCAGATGCAACATCTTCGATGGTGGGAAGAACTTGTTCAAGAACCTCTGAGCGAGCTCTCTCCATGTAGTGCAAGATTCTGAAGGTATAATATTATACCAAGCCTTAGCTCTATCCCTTAATGAGAAGGAAAAGAGCTTCATCTTGATAACATCCTCACTCATTCCGTTGATCTTGATGGTGTTAGCTAACTCCGTGAACTGAGCTAAGTTAGCATTTGGGTCTTCCATTGCACCACCTCCAAATTGATTTGCTTGCACCATGTTAATCAACCCCGTTTTGATCTCAAAATTGTTGACATTCAATGGCGGCCCCACAACATAATTTCCCACTTGTAGTAGGAAATGATCTCTAACATTCACGCCAACTCCATTATGCCTTTGAACTTGAGATTGTTGCACTACCGGAGGAGCTTGTGGAATATTTTTAGCCTCTTGTTGTGCTAGCAATTGTTGAATAATGGCTTGCAACTATTGATTATGCAAGTGCACTTGGTGGAAATTTTCTTGTTGCATAAGCTCCGGATTCACTTGAACACCTTGAATATTTTCCACACAATGCTGGAAATTTTGTCCATTCCCCTCTTCATTAACACCATTGCCATTAACTTCTTCCAATCCATGATCTATTTCTTCCTCCGTTGGATATAACAACTCTCTCCTTCTTTTTCGTAAGGTAGCCTCTAACTTCAAATCCAAAGGCTCGATAGATTGAGACCTTGAACGAGTGTGCATACACCTACAAGATTACCAAGTTAGATCACAAAGAACTAAAATAAAAGCAAATAAAAAGAAAGCAAGTAAAAGTACTCCTAGTAAAGCTAGTTAAATGCAAACTCGTTATTCCCAAGATTTAATCTCTCCCATCGCAACAGCGCCATTAACTTAAAGGTAATTTAGGGAATAAATTAATTAAGGTAAGCGAACCTTATCGTGTAGTGATTTGACCCAAGTTTAAATTTTGATTATAGAGAGAGTTAAATCAAGAGCGTATCCGTGTTTGATTTCAACCATGTTTTAGAGAAGTGATCGGATTTTGAGTTTTGAAAATTAAAAAGAGCAATTAAACTATCAATTATCTAAGCAAGAACCAAATAAAAGCAATTAACAATTAAGATGATCAAATAAAGTATCAAGTAACCAAATTAAATGAAATGGATGAGAAACAATCTAAAGAAGAGCAAGACTAACCACATTTAAGATCAAGGATACAACGTGGCTTGTTAAACTCTAATGGCTAATATCAATGATCATTGGAATAGAAGTAATCACAAAAGAAATCCCCTAATCCCTAGGCCAAGGAAATTAGGTTCTAAACTCATTACAAGTTTTTAGCACATAAGATTGAATTTCACTTTCAATTCCCTTAAGGTACTATGATAGCAAAATTAATCTCCTCACTCAATTAATAAACCAAATATGATAAACCAATTAAATGTTCTCACATGGATGTTCTAAGCATATAAAGATGCAACCATATACTTCATACACTAACACACAAAATCCATATTATAACATGATTCAATTAAACCCCTAATCATAATATTGGATTGGCCCTCCTATTATAATAACTAGGGAATTCAACCATACAAATTATAATACAAATCAAGTAAATAAAAAATCATGTAAGAAATTCCAACATCACATCAATTAAACGATTAAACATTCAACAAATCCATAGATCCCTAATCCATGAAGTGGCTAGCCTCACAAGAGGTCTAGCCAACAACATACATCATCAAAACACCATTACAATCCTTAACAAAATCCATTGTTGCAATTAAAACTAAGAAAATGTAAATTAAAGGTAAGATCTCCCCTATAATGGAACTTGGCTTGAAACTCCCCTTTAATATGCTTTCCTCCCTCCTTGTGCCTCAAATCTCCTTAGATATGTGATGAATGAATGGAAGAGATGAAGTTTGATGGGTGGAAGTGTGAAAAATGGTGGAAAATGATGGAAAATGAAGTGAAAATGGATGTAGATGGTAGTGTGTGTAGATGATGGTGTAGAATAGGTGGGTTTCACGAAAATAGAGGCTAGGGCTGATTGTCCAATCAAAGTTGGGGAATAAACAGCCAAAATGGGAATAAAACTAATTTTCTGGATAGGTGTATAATTTCACAAAAATTCGATTGAATTTTTATGAGGGACGTCGAATTTTTCTGCAATTTAACAGAAAAATTCGATCGAATTTTCATGCTCGGGTCGAATTTTCCTGTCAGTTTGCTCAGCCTCGCTGCCCTATTTTCCCCTTCATTCTGCATAAAAATTCAACCGAATTTTTGTGATTCTGATTGAATTTTTGTGTCAGTTTGCTATTCTTCACTCTTCTTGCACTATTTTCTCCATTTTTGCTTGTTTTCTCCTCCGTTACACCTGTATGTGCATATTTTAACATTAGGAACATATTTTCCACCTTCTCCACCAAATAAGAAGTGAAAAACAACACAAAAACATACAAAACAAATGCAAAAACAACCTAAAATCTAGGTGAATTCAACAACGATCAATAATATATTGTGCGACAATACGTGGAAGATCCTATTATTGGTTTTCTTATAAAGTATAAACAGATGCTCACAATCGAGATAGACGGGGACTCTCTATCGGTATGATTGTAGTGTGGTTTGATATTAGCTTGTCTTGACTATAGAATCATATTAGTGCACTTTGCGTGTATTGAGCAGGACCGCTTGAGATCGTTTGACTTATACTGACTTATAGGAGAACTTGATCACAGTTATTATGGATGTTCGTGCTCCTAATTCCTATACAATAACCTCGACACGTAAGACAGTATGTATTTCTTTGATTCATCAATGGGTGAGATTTACATGTAATTAAATCAACAAACTCGGTGAGTTGGGAAATAGTGATGTCTCTATGGTGTGCTGTTGATGTCCCCTTGAGGAGCTCATAAGGATTATCATGTAAACTCTGCAGGTAGATTTATTCCGGCATGATAATGAGGTTGAATGGTACTACTCTCGGATGAGATATTAATTAATGGAGTTGTCAGTAATTTAATTAATTAATGGGCATTGTATATCTTAAACATGGGGAGACTAACGAGCTAATAATAAGAAGGAGTCCATAACGTAATTATGGGATTAGAACGGTAGTGCAGTAATAATATTTTAGTGGTATATATTATTATTATTGGACTTAAGTATAAGCTTTGGGCTAAGATTGGATACTTAAGCCCAATGGAGGCCCAACTATAATTTCTCCTCCTGGTCCCTGCTGTAGCTCATATATAAGTCATCTCAGCTATCCGGAAACCCTAATCTAAGAGATTAATCACGCCTAACATGTAAGGAGGGTGAGTGAATAGCAGATTGAGAAGATCTCGGGGATCGTCGCCCACACGACGTCGAGATTGAACTTGGGAATACAGCAGAAGACCCACTACAACATAAATAACTTTTATAACACGCGAAAAATATTATCTAATAGCTTAATAGTGTTATTATAGACGATAGATAACACTTTTAGAGGTATCGTTGTTGCCATGTTACCTATTTTCTTATGTAACACTTTTTTTAATATAGTAACACTTAATAAAAATGTTACATTTACTTTAGTAACACTTCAAAAATGTTACAACAAAATATTTATGTAACACTTTTTATAAAATTAAATAAAATAAAAGTGCAATTACATGGATTTGATCCCATGACCTATGAGTTATAATGTGTTCCATCTACCAACTTAGCTAGACTATCAATCTTAACAAATATTAAATATTTATTTTATTTTCCTTATTAAATAAACTTTTGTAGTTCAATATTTTACCATTAACATAAAATGTAAGTAAATACTTCCTCCGTCCCAATTTCAACTTTACACTTTCTGTTTTGGTCCGTCCCAAATTTAACTTCACACTTTCATAAAAGGAAAAAGTAACAAACTAATATCCCTCTAACATACTTTAATTTAAAATTTGCCATCACCTTTTTAACACACATAACATACTTTATCACTTATTTATTACTCAAAAATATCATACTACCCTCAAAAGAAAGTCAAAAAGTGACTTTTCTTAAACTCCGTATCTATAGTAAACGTGAACTTGAATTTGGGACAGAGGGAGTATAATTTAAAATAACTTTTTCGTGATTATTATATTTTTTAATTTTATTAAATAATATATATTATAAAATAAAATATTATTTATGTAATGATCTATATATACTTATTTCGTATTGTATAATTACATTACACATATATATTCAATTTTTTTTAAAAAATTAAATATGTAATTTATTTTTAAATATGGGTAATATATATATAAATAACATTTTAATTAGTATTCATCTTATAAATGTGGAGTATTTAAAATACTATTTTAAAATATTATGTAAATAACTTATGTATGTAGAAGTGTTACTTAAAAATATTACTTATGAATAAGTGTTACATTATAATATTACCTTTGTAAAAGTATTACATAAAATGTGTTATATATAAAAGTATTATATACATTTGTTACATATTAGAAAAGTGTTAAATCTATGTGTTACTTATATAAAAAGTGTTATAAAAATATTACATATCATAGTAATTTTAAAAGTGTTATTATTTTGTGTTAAATAAATTTAAAGTGTTACTATGAGGTGTTATTTAATGCTACTTATGTTGTAGTGACCGGAAGGTTATTTGCTGCTGCTGTCTGCCAACTTGTATAATTTTTATAAAATCGTACAGACTTAGAAACAGGACGTGTAATGTACTGACGGAAAGACACGGAAGAGAGGATTGTTTTGGCGTATAGATCACTCAAATCCGACATCGGATGAGAGAGTTATGCCCAAAACGGTGAGGCTGTGCAGGTTGGTGGCGAGAATTCATCGTCTTCAACATACCCTGGTGAAAGGTAATACGTTTCTTATTTTCTTGCTTCCGCTGCATGTTAGAAATGTATGGAACCCTAACGGTTCACGTTAACAAAAAGGTCGAATGCCAACAATTGGTATTAGAGCTTTGGTTTCGTGTGAAGCGTGACACGTTAGGCTAGAATTTATGTGGTTTATGTGATTTAATTTTCGAAATTAGAATCGCATGTGAATTAGGATTTTGGTTTTATTTTATAATCCATGTATATCCCTATGTGAAACCCTGTAACGTGTATCTTTGATGATGATTGAATATCAATAAATCTGTTCGTCTATATCACTATGGTGCAAACGGCGGCGTGTGGCTGAATGGTGAAAGGACGCTCGGATGAGTGCACGGAGGTTTGCCTATCGCCGAGTGAAGCACCCATTGCCAAGCAGATTAAGCACGATGGCGTGCAAGTCGGCCGGGCGAAGGGAACTCGTTGGCGTCTGTACTGTCGTGTGTAGGCTGCACGGAGGAAGCCTTGTGCTGGAGCAGAAGATGTCGGGCTGTGGGCACATGTTTGCAAGATAGGGGCCGCATGATTGGAGCGAGTAGGCATACATGGAGGCACACATGACTAGCACTGGGCGTGAGTTCAAGATACTCGTTGGCTGCTGGGTGCGTGACACACGTTGCCTGCTGTGCGAGGATGTAGGCTGTCGCACGGATGCGTGTGCTGTTGCAGGCGTGCCAAGGATTGATTCCGGGCATTGGCGCACAATGGACGTCGGGTGAGCAGATAGCGCGCTCGTTGAGCACCGGGCGTGATTATTGATGGCAGGATGATGTGTTTTCCCGGTAGCATGTGACACGTTTCAGTCAGCGTACTAGGCGGGTGTGAAGACGCGACTGGTGCTACCAAGGGCCGTGGGCAGCGTGGCGCTGGCTATTATCGGCTGGGCAGCAGCGTCTGTAGGCTATGGCACAGTTGCACGCAGGTGGCTAGAATAACACACGGCTGGACTGTGTTAAGTCGATGGCTAGAGGCATCTAGCGGCGTTGGTAATTCCACAAACGGCGGCTTACTTGGCGAGCAAGATTGGAGAGTTGATGGCGACGCGAATGTAGGTGGTAGCATTCTGGGTGAGTCCATCGCATTTCCGATTGGGTCAGCATGGATTTCTAGTCGGGTCAGCATGGGATTCCGGGCGAGTCCAGTATTGATCTGGGTGAGTCTCCCGATAGGCCGAGTCGAGTCTGTTGAAGGCTATTGAGCATGGGCACTGGCAGGCGGCTGGGTGTGCATGGAGGGCAGCTTGGCGCGCGTTTGTTGGGTGCTGTCATCACACGGATGCACAGCAAGACCACACGATGGCTGTCATGTGGTGGGTAAAGAACGCACGGAAGCAGGCACTGGCAGTCACGGGCACGCGCGGCGATGCGTACGATTGCTAGGCAATGGCTCACGACTCGTGAGTTATGACGGGCTTGGCGTGTTGCTGCCAGGTGTTTGCGCTCGGATCGAGCAGCGATGCTTGATGCAACTTGAGTCGAGCTCGACCTGTGGCGAGCAGCGATGCTGGATTTTAAATTTCCCTTCGGGATGCTGCGCCGCACCCCGCGACCTGTCCGAACAAGTCGATCCCCGCAACCTCAGCGGGAAGGTCGATCCCCGTGTGCGTTCCCCGCATTCGTGATTGGTGGCGAACAATCGGATTCGCTGATATATATTTGTTATAATTGATTTAATTATCTAATTATTGTTATATATGTATGCATGTCTCTGTGATCTACTGCCTTTTGTACCGTAATAGGAGCATGCTAGGTTGCGTATATTATTCTGAATATTATATACATGTTAAAAATTATCGGTGTTAAATAACTAAGTAGGAGAGGAGATTGGTAATTGATTCCCACGACCTCCATTATTGGTTTGTTAGCAATGTGAATAAACTTGCGCGTCGACATTAGAGCCTTCCTCCCCATCGGATGAGTTTATTCATGGATTGCTGGAACAGACTTCATTTTATGTTTGTAATGTGATGCACATGAACTTGCGCGTTGGCATAGACCTTCCTCCCTATCGGATGAGTTTATATGCGGTTTACTGATACAAACTTATAATTTATGACTGTAGGAAGTTATCCGAGCGCGTATGTACTTCTCCATCTGTAAGGCACATAAGCTTGCGCAATAGACTTGGGGTCAAATAAGGGTGTACACTTAGATGCAAATAATAAGTATCATCCTCATCAGAGTCACTGCTTTTATTTGCATGGCTAAAGAGGAATCGACTATTAATTATTTTGTCATGAGGTTAGGTTGACAAATGAAATTAATGAGTAAAATCTTCTCTTGTAAATGTTCGGATTTGTAAACGTCCACACTATCGTGGCTTGCAGACTCACGGTGCTTGAGATGTCGGTGAATTTTATTTTTATATTATTTTGAGGGAATCGATATAAATGGATAAAATTTGAAGATTTGATCGGTGTATTTATTTGTGATTCTCTGTAATTTCAAATAGTTTTAATTCACTTATTTTTTACTAAAAGAAACATATTTACTTGTCTAAAATTAGATGATTAGAAAAGAATCTTGGTTTTGAATTTTACTGCTTAAGAAAATATAAATATGTGTTCTCACTAAGGATGTCCCATGGTGCCTTTTAAAGTCTCTAGTGAAGAAGTGAGAGGTTCATAGAAATATGATAGTCTCATGCGACTCTTCAGATACTTGAGTAAGTAATAAAGGCAAGAGATCATGGATAAGTTGATGAATGAATTGGGAATGCTTGGAATAGAAATTGAAAGGAAAACCTAGATCAATTTATTCTTCATAGTTTGCCTGGATGTTTTTGAGCAAGTTCTACCTGAAATACGAGAGGTTGTGTGGGGAATTTCTGACAAAACATGTGGCATAGGAAATCTAATTTCATCAAGATGTGAACAAGTTTAGTATCTCATTCACTAGTTGTTGAAGCATGATTAGTGATGGCTTCTACTGACACGTTGTGTGTAGACACCGGAATCACTAAAAGTGTGCAACTAAGTGATGATGAGATTATTAAGTACATGGGTAATACTACGAAAGAAGTCGCTATTGCAGTGGGAGTTATTTATTTATCTTATGATATGAATAAACGTTTGATTATGTGAAATTGTCTTTACGTACGTTTTCATAGAAAGAATTTCATTTAAGTTTTTATGCATATACGGATGAATACTCCATTTCATTTAAATGACATGGTCGTAGTAATGAAAGATGGAGTTATAATATGTTGTTGTACGTTGGTAATAATTTGTAAACTATTAAATCATATTTATCCCATGGATGCAACAAATAGTGATTAATAACGCATCTTCAAATCCTAATAAGAGAGAGACTCTTATGTAAATGGTTAGATGGATGATGAGTTATTTAAAATTATTAAATTCATTTTATGGGTATGCCCTAAGGGTGATTGTTAACACAAATACTAAATTTTTGGAAAATGACTATGTAATAAATCACAAACCAATGTATAAATTGTTCTAAAGGAAGTGAGAGGGAAAACACAAAGTTTTAGTACCAAGTGTACAAGAGGAAATACCACAAGGTAAACTGCAACACGTGTCACGTCTGATACACAATTACGTATAGTGCCTTGTCGTAGTGGGAGGGTTGTTCGACAACCTATAAGATATATGTTTTGGGAGAGTCATGAGACTTGGTCCCTAGTAAACAAGGAATGGACCCACGGACACGATGAAGCACTATAAGATAGAAATGCATAACCTTAGCAAAGTGCAATGAATGTTTAAATAGAATCGATGAATTCTAAATTAGATCTGGTTGCTTGTAGAACCACGGATGGTGTGAAAGCCATTGGAAGTGGTCATACGAAATAGAAGAGGGTCATATGGTAAGGTGAAAACCTTGGAAGCAAAGCTTGTTGCGAAAAGGTATACTCAGAAAGAAAGGGTTCGATTATGAGAAAACCTGTTCGCCGGTAGCTATGTCTATGTTGATTTGGACTCTTTTATATGTTGCTACTCATATGAAATATGAAAGATAACAAATAGATGTCAAGACAACTTTCCTGATTGGAAGTCTTGAGAAAAACACCTATGTGAAGCAATCAGAGTGATTCATTGCAAAGGGCTAAGAGCATTTTGATAGTAAGCTTAAAAGTATTCATCAATGGACAAAAGCAAGCTTCGAGATCGTGATACATCCATTTTGATGAGGTAAATCCAGTGACATAAATTAAATCAATGATTGGATGGGGCTTGTGTATTAAAAAGAGTGACGGAAACGTAGTGGTATTTCTTGTATTATACGTAGATAGTAACTTGATCATTGGAGACAATGAAAGAGTATTGTCGGGCGTATGGGTTTGGTTAATAAAGCGGTATGAGATGAAGGACTTAAGAAGCAAAAATATCCTTTTGATCACGATAATACGGATCACAAGAAAGGATGTTATGCTTGTCTCAAGCTTCATGAGAAGATAAAATCCTTATTTATTTTAGCATGTGACTTTATCTAAGGAAATGTGTCTTGAGATACAAAAAGAAGATAAAGTTGATGAAAGCGGTTTCTTATGCTTTGGCGAATAAGGAAGCTTAATCTAAGGAATGCTATGCGCGAGAATGGATATCTATTTTACCGAAGGCATGAATAGTGGGTATCAAGGTAACCCGAAATAAGAATATTGAACTGTGGTAACACATAATTTTGAAGTACCTGAAAAGGACTAAAAACTATATGTGGACTTACCAGACAGATTCACTACTTCTTAGGGGTTACATAGATTAAGAATTTTCAAATCAGATAGAGACGACAGTAAATCCACCTCAAATGTTATGTATTTAATTTTAGGAAGTTGAGTCATAATGTGAAGGAGTGTTATATAGAAATATATTTCAGACTCCGGATTCCATCATGGAAAGATGATAAATTGGAGTCTATGAGGCAGCCAAAGTATCTGTATGACTCTAGAAACTTCATGATGGACTTTGAAGTGTTTCTAAGTTTGCCAAAGGTTATCACAATTTATTTTGATGATAATGTTGCAGTTGCAAACTTGAAGGAATCACGAGCCCATAAGAAAATTAAACACATGGAGCATGAGTACCACATGTTACGAGAAATCGTATGATGAGGGAAAGGTTGTTGTGGCCTAGATTGCATCGGATGATAACCTAGTAAATCCATTTACAAAGACCTCAAAGCATGAGCTATTGATGGTCATGTAGTGGGAGTGGGAATCAGATGTATGGCGGAAGACATGACAACATAGTCTTTTAGTATAAGTGGGAGATTATTGGATTGTATACTAAAAGTCTAGCTTTAGTATGAACAATGTTATAACAATTTATTTGAAATGAGAATCATATGATCAAACGGGGACTCTCTATCCGTATGGTTGTAGTGTGGTTTGGTATTAGCTTTCTTGGCTATAAAATCATATTAGTGCACTTTGCGTGAATTGAGCAGGACCGCTTGAGATCATTCGACTTATACTGACTTATAGGAGAACTTGATCTCAGTTATTATGGATGTTCGTGCTCCTAATCCCTATACAATAATCTCGACATGTAAGGCAGTACGTATTTCTTTGATTCATCAATGGGTGAGATTTACATGTAATTAAATCAACAAACTCGGTGAGTTGGGAAATAGTGATATCTCTATGGTGTGTAGTTGATTGTAGAAGAAATCCGTATCTGACATAGGTTGATGATGTCCCCTTGAGGAGCTCATAAGGATTATCATGTAAACCCTACAGGTGGATTTATTACGGCATAATAATGAGGTTGAGTGGTACTACTCTCGGATGAGATACTAATTAATGGAGTTGTCTGTAACTTAATTAATTAATGGACATTGTATATCTTAAACATGGGGATTAGAACAGTAGTGCAGTAATAATATTTTAGTGGTATATATTATTATTATTGGACTTAAGTATAAGTTTTGGGCAAAGCTTGGATACTTAAACCCAATGGAGGGCCAACTCTAATTTCTCCTCCTGGTCCCTGCTGTAGCCCATATATAAGTCATCTCAGCTGTCCGGAAACCCTAATCTATGAGATTAATCATGCCTAACATGTAAGGAGGGTGAGTAAACAGCAGATTGAGAAGATCTCGAGAATCGTCGCCCACACGACGTCGAGATTGGACTTGGGAATACAGCAGAAGACCAGAAGTTTATTTGCTGTCGTACAGACTTTGAAATAGAACGTGTAATATACTGACTGTAGCCCATATATAATCACCTCAACTGTCCGGAAACCCTAATCTAAGAGATTAATCACACCTAACATGTAAGGAGGGTGAGTGAATAGCAGATTGAGAAGATCTCGAGGATCGTCGCCCACACGATGTCGAGATTGGACTTGGGAATACAACAGAAGATCGGAAGGTTGTTTGCTGTTGCTTTCTGCCAACTTGTATGATTTTTATAAAATCGTACAGACATTGGAATAGGACATGTAATATACTGACAGAAAGCTACGGAAGAAATGATTGTTTTGGCGTGTAGAACACTCGAATCCAACATCGGATGAGAGATTTATGCCCAAAACGGTGAGGCTGCGCAGGCTAGTGGCGAGAATTCATCGTCTTCAACATACCCTGGTGAAAGGTAATACGTTTCTTGTTTTTTTGCTTTTACTGCATGTTAGAAACATATGGAGCCCTAACATTTTACGTTAACCAAATGATCAAACACCAACACCTCCTGGCCTATCTCGACTGCCGCTGACGCAAGAGGAATTTGCGGCGCGGACTAAGGAGCATCATTGGTTAAAAGAATTGTTTGAGAAAAACAAGGCTTATGTTGATAATCCACCATTGATGAGTAATAATGGTGAATAATTAATTCTTGGCTCTGATCGTGATCGATCTGTGGTTACTGGAAAAGACAATCATGTTGGATTGAATGGTCCTCGAAATAATACTGTCTCTCAAGGAAATATTCCCAAATCGTATCCAATACGTGATTCCTCAGACCCTAGACACGGCTAGGGTTCTACGGATGCTGATGATCCCTATTCCCGCATCCGTGTGGCCATATGCAAGGGTCCTACTTCAGGTCCTGTGGTGAGGCCGCTTGAGAAAACAGGTGATAGTGTTACACTTCATATAAATAAATCTTTCTATAGTAGCAGGTTGAATCTTTTTTCAAAAATTATTATTGCAAGGATTTTACTTCCAAGAGGCACGAAACCCTTATCACAATTGGAGTCGGAAGCAATGATCAAGAAAGCTTTTCAAGTTTCTGATATGTTCACTATTCCATTGGGAAGAGGATACTTTACAATGTATATTGCTGATGATGCAAAGTGTGTTCAAATTCTGAAACGTAGATCTTATGACGTTGGCGCTTGTCAAATCAGGGCACAAAGATGGACCCCCACTTTCAACCCTTACAGGATTAAATCCTCTGTGGTTTCGGTCTGGGTAAGAGTTTATGAACTCCTTATGGAGTTATGGCATAAGGAAGTTTACAAACACATTGCAAGAGCCATTGGTATGCTAATAGGCATTGATGATAGGGCTTTGGATGGCTCCATTGGATACTATGTGAGAATGTTGATTGATGTGGATGTATTGGAGGACCTGCCAATGAAATTACTCATTGATACAACAGATTCAATAATCTACTCCACTTTTAGTTATGAAAGTTTACATGTTTATTGTAAGTCTTGCAATACTCTATGGCATTCTGTAGAAGAGTGTCTTAAGAAGAAAAAAGGGCTGAGACTCGTAGGAAGAAAGGGAAGATAACGGTATCAAAAACCTTCCAATTTCCAAAAAAGGTGTGGAGAGGGAAGAAAGCTGACCAATCTCCAGTAGAACAACACAACAGCTTTCAGAACCTGGATGAGCTCGATGAAGAAGTTGTAGATGGAAAATAAAATAATTTTGATAAGACTGATGGCTTGTTGTTTGAAGCAATGACAGAGCAGAATGAGGAACTTCACACTCTTGATTCTAAGAATGAGGATCATATAGAAACGACAGTACATGAGACTACGCCTGATGCTGAGAGACAAGGAATGGCTCTTGCCCTAGTTGCAGAGCCAATTCCCTTGGACGTTCGTAGCCCTGAGCAATCTGTCCTAGTACCTGATGGCAACAGAATTATGGATGCGGGACAAAAATCATCTGTTAGAGGCACCGAGCATAGTGCAACCCACTATCATCGGCCGGAACCACCGGCTACTTGATCTCGCACTTCGATCCCTGGCGTAAAACATGTATTGCCGGACAATAAGTAAAGAAAGAATATGCATGCCACAACCATTAAGGAGTGGGGAGTAGGTACTAAGCCGCCGAAGCATGGCCGTAATGATCGTACTAAATGAAAGTACTCTTCGGGATTGTTAGAGGGATTGGGCATGATCCATCCAGGATGGTGCTCAAGGAGCTATGTCTTGCACATAAGCCAGGTTGGCTAGTTATTGTTGAACTAAAAATCAAGTTTGATACAGTTTTTGATTTTGTTTGTGTGAGTATGAGAATTACTTTTGCAGGTCAGAATCAAAGAGAGGGTCTTCGGCCGAACTTGTGGGTTTTCTACAATGCTATAATTTCATAGGTTCAAATGGTTTTCTCTTCATCAAAAATTATAATTTTTGACTTTATTTATAATGCAGCCAACTATCGTTTTGGGTTTGTTCATGCACATACGGATCATGTTATTCGTATGCAATTATGAGAGGATATCACATTGCATGGCAGAAAGAGAATGATGATTATTGGAGATTTTAATGCTACTCTGGCTCACATGAGAGACTACACAGTACAACTAGGGATAATTTGGGTCCTCTGGAATTTAAGGAGTTTCTTGACTCGACAGGTCTTCATGATCTCGACATGCACGGTGCTAGATTCAACTGGGTAAATCGCTCAGCTACTAGAGGTATGAGAGGTTCCAAAATTGACAGGGTCTTAACTGATGATGATTTTTTAGAGGGTTGGGACTCTTGTCTTGCTTCAGCTTTGGCTAGGCATGAATCGGATCACACTCCGATTCTACTTACTTGTAAATAGAAAAATCAGTTGCCAAAACCATTCAGATTCCAATCCACGTGGCTCCTGGATACCGTGTTTTTTATTATGGCGGAGACTTCGTGGAAGGATCCTACCGGGATTATCAATCTGATATCCTCTTTAGCTGTGAAGCTAAAAAGATTAAAGCATTCACTCAAGACATGGAATAAGACCAACTTCGGAGATGTATTTAGTGGAGTGGAAGGTGCGATGAGGGTTCTGGATGATGTGCAGATTCGAATTGGGATCGAAGGAGATAGTGAGGAACTTTTTTTGGAGGAATTGGATGCACATGTGGAGCTGAGCAAGAAATTGGCTTAAAAACAGGAGTTCTTATCTCAGAAAAACCGGATGTCTTGGCTCAAACATGGGGACATAAATTCTGATTTTTTCTATAAGTATAGAAGGGTCCAACGTACCAAATCAAACATAACCTTCATGCAGGTTAATGGGGTTCTTACGGATGATCCTAGACTTATTGTACAGAATGCACTGCATTACTACACTACTTTGTTCAGTGAATCTCATGATGAACGAAACATCGAGGGTTTGGATTTCTTGGAAAGGTTTATTTCTGATGAGCAGAACATTGCACTTTCGGTAATGCCTTCAATGGAGGAAATTAAGACTGCAGTTATAGGGCTTTTTTCAGAAAGTGCACCAGGGCATGATGGTTTTGGGGGATCATTTTTCAAAAGTGTTGGTACATCATCGAAAGTGATCTAAACTTGGTTGTCCAACATTTTTTCTCGACTTCCTGTTTGCCTTCTGGAATCAATTGCAACTTTATTGTTTTAGTGCCAAAAGTGAAGGAGACAATTAAGATTGATACCGTCAAGAATAATTAAAGAAATCAAAACTCAAAACACAATAATATGAAATATCAAAATATCCTCTTCAATAAGGAAATAAATAATTTGCAGTATAAGAAATCTAAGTTTAAGGCAATCAAATCAGACATAAATTAAACCATCAAAACTCTAACACTACCAAAAAGATACTTAGCTCATGGTGTTACAAGCAACAACCATGTATATGGAAGAAGACTTACCCATGAGTCTAAAAACTAGAAAGAATAAAGTAAAGAAAAGAAAACTTATTTGTATGGTTCTCCTTCTTCAACTCCGTCCTCTCCAAAATTCCCGTCTCCAATCAAGTAGACGAATACTCTCTTGAATCATCTACAGATGGTGGATGGTGGATGATGGGTAGAAGATGAAAGGTGGATATGGTGGATTAGGGTTAAAACCTAGGTGATGTGGTGGTGGTGGTAGATTAGGCGGGTTCTCCACACATTTATGTGGTGATGAGTATAGAGTATATATAGGTGTGAGAATGGAATAAAATAAGGTGTAGAAGGATGTGAGATCTTGAAAAATCAAGAAAAATATAATTATGGAAGATATGAAGGGATATTAGATTATGTTGCGTATTTTTGAAAGCAAACAAATAAATCCCCACGTGACTGATGAATTTGGGGATTCCGGCAGAAATCTAGGGCTCCGACGAGAATTGGGCAAAATTGAAATAAAACTCATAGTTATGGGACAAAATCGATACAAATATCTTTTTGGGACAAAATTTAAAGTTTAAAAAGTTATGGGATAAAAAAACTTTGGGTTAATTCCTAAAAAATTCTCTACTTTATTGGGGGTTTTCAAATCTATCACAACCTTTTATTTTATTCAATTCAATACACGATCTATTTAATATTTTCAATTATTTCACGAACTTTTAATTTTGTTAATTTAATTCGCGATCTATTTATTATTTTCAATTTTATCACAACTTTTATTTTTTGCTATTTGATACACCACTTATATTATTTTTCAATTCAATTAAATTCATTATTATTATTATTATTATTACTATTATTATTGTTATAAAAGTAGAACTATGTAGTTATTAATTAATAGAATTAATACTCCATCCAAATTTTTTATTTTTATTTTTAAATATAAATTGGTTACGAATTAATTTCCTTTGCCATAAAATTTTTATTTTCAATAAATAATTTTATTTATATTATATTTTTTAGAGTTGTGGAATTACTATATAATAACAATAGCGATAAGTTAGAACAGAAATAATAATATTAATAATAATATAATTTTATTCATTATGGTTAAAAATAATTTTACATAAAGGTCGATCAACTAAGATAATTTTTAATCACATGTTAATTTACTAAAATAACAAAAAAAATCTTATGAAATAAATGATCGGCTTGTGTGTTTTAATTAATTTTTAAAAAACTTTTATTAATAATAATATCACTATAATAATAATCATAAAAATAATAATAATAATGAATTTAATTGAATTGAAAATATAAAATAAGTGGGGTACGAAATTGCAAAAATAAAAGTTGTGAATAGAATTAAAAATATTAAATAGATCGCGTATTGAATTGACAAAAATAAAAGGTTGTGATAAAATTGAAAATATTAAATAGATTGTGTATTGAATTGACAAAAATAAAAGGTCGTGATAGATTTTAAAATTTCCAATAAGGAGGTGAATTTTTTAGGAATTAACCCAAAAAATTTTAACCTACATAATCGAAATATTTTTTTAAACTATTTTTAAGAGCTTCATAAATCATAAAGCAAAATATTATCTGTGAGGTTATCGTCGTCATTTTCACCTAGATTTTAGTGTCTTATTTGTGGATTTTCGAATATTTTTGTCCGTATTTATGTAACTTTTGGTGGAGTTTCGTGTTAATCAAGAGAGATGTGTACAGGTTGATAAATGTGTGGAAATGAGCTTAAATGTATATAAAACAGGTAAAAAATGGAGCAAAAAGGAATCCAGAGTTGAAACGAGCTAAAAATACCCAACTCGAGTTGCAAGGTCTTACTCAACTTGCAACTCGAGTCGAGTTATGACCCGAGTGAAGTCAGAATGCATCCAGTAACTCAACTTGAGTTGAAAGGTCCAACTCAACTTGCAACTCGAGTTGAGTTGAGTGATAATGAAATTCCAGTTTCTAATGGAGCCGACACGACTTGACAGCAGAGCTTGAGTTGCCAACTCGAGTCGAGCTGGGATCAAACCAAGTCGAGCAGCAAGTCGTGCATGGAAAAGTCGCATCCAAAAATCATACAGTGAGCTAACTCGAGTTGTCATATCACTACTCGACTTGCAACTCGAGTCGATCTAGGATCCGAGGGAAGTCAGGTTTAGAGCCTCACAACATGACTTGACAGGCGAGTGCTCGAGTTGCAGTACGAGTCGAGCTGGGTTAAGAAGCAGAAAAATTCAGGAAGCTTCTAGAAGGTTCTCAAGAGGTTTAAATACCCAATTGGTGCAAAAATTAAGGAGGAATCACATTTTGGAGCAGTTTCTAAGATCTAAACACACACTATCACACCATACCTTCACACACATTCTAGATCATTCATCTTCCACATTTTTCATCCATTCAATCCACTGGTTCTCCCGAAATTCATCCATCACTCTACCATTCCATCAATTTGAGAAGAGAAGATCATCATAGATTGAAGAATTGAGCATGTTGGAAGGAATGAATGCCATCGTCACAGAAGGGAAGCCGATCTACTTTTCAATTGCTATTTTTCTTCATATTTTGGCTCAAATGGAGCAAGTCATGGGATGTATTGATTTGAACATGATGTGTAGTGGCTAGTCCTATAGTAGGGTTAATCATATGATTGGTCAAGAAGAATGCTAGTTATGTAGGATTTTAGATGTTGAATTGAGTTAATTTTGGACTTCCTTTTATGATTAATGATTCATGTCTCATTTCAATATTTGTGTAATTAAATTCTCTATTCATAGTGTTAGGATAGCCATTTCAATATTATGCTTAGTGGTTTAGTTGAATCATTTATTAAGATGAGCATGTATGAGTAAGTCTTACCCTTCTTGTGCTTAGAACATTCATGGGGGGCACTTAAGAAATTGAATGAAAAGAACCAAACTTATGATCATAGTACCTTAAGGGAATTGAGAGTAAGAACAATCCTAGGAGATTTAGACTTGTCAAAGAGTTGAGAACCTAATTGTCTTGGCCATAAGGATTAGGGGTAAAAACGAGATTGCTTTTAGTCCATGATTAATGAAGTTCAATGTTGAAAATCATGCATATCTAGCTAGTTTCTTAATCATGAGCATGATTAGCCTTGTTCTCTTCTTAAATACATTCTATCCATTTCATTTGTACTATTAGATGTTAATTTATTTCTTTAGTTAATTGGTTAGAGTAATCATTAGTATAAAATGAAACCTTCAATCTTATCACTCTTACAAAGCATAATTGATGATGAATACGGATACAACTTTGAGTTTACTTTCTCTTGGGACGACATTACTATAAATTTTATTACTTGGTGACACGTGTACAACAACGATAGAGTCACTTGCTCGAATTCATTTTACAAAAAATTGGACTAAAAACATGAGGACAAGATTTTAGTGTTTTTTATATCCATTTTTGTATTATTTTATCTGTAATTATGTGTATTTTGGTTGTATTTTGTGTTTTTATGGAATATGTGAGAATGAACTTAATCGTATGTAAAACAAGTGAAAACGGAGCAAAAACGGAGATGGAAGATGAAACAAGGAAGAAGAAATAGGACAGCACGAACACGGTCGGCCGTGTAGGGTACACAAATCGTGTGCAAACACACAACCCATGTACCAAACACGGGCCTGTAAAAGGAAGTCGTGCGCCAGCATCAGAACATCCAACACGGCCACCCTTTAGCTGTGTTTTAGCACACGACTCGTGTGCTGTCTTAAGTTAATGTTGACCGAGAAAACCTAACAAGACTCGAGCCGTGTTGCAGCACACGAGCCATGTAGGTGCACGTAGGAGTGATCACGGTGCGATTTTACAGTTTTTTAGGCTAAATCAAAATTTCCTTGCCTAGTGCGGTTCGTTATCTTCAAAATTTTAAACCACGATTTTTCAACAAAAATTCATTATGCGGTTTTAACGGTTTTATGGTCGGTTTTGACGGTTTTGCAGTTTCAATTATAAACTAATGTAATATTACAATACATTATTCGTTTACTTTCCACATTAAACTATTGACATAAGCACATAAAAACTCATGCTAATAAAATACATAAGCAAGGAAAACACTATACATATGTTGATGGAAATACACAAACAATAATAAGCAAAACACAATACATATGTTGATTGAAATACACAAACAATAATGCAGTAATGTCTCTGCTGAATATTCAACAACATATCAAATCAATTTGACCACAATATATAAATATAAAATAGCAAAACACTGAAGTGTCTTCCTTTTCCTGCCAACTGCACCAAATATGAAGAAAAATAAAAGTAAAAAAAAGAGAATTAATTATAATGTATATATACACTAAATATATTCTAATATATATATATAGTTATTTGAAATTATATTCAAGTATGTAGATAAATTTATACCTGATTCTTCATATTCAAACTCCTACAAAATAATAATAATAATTAAAAAAATAGAATAAAAAAATATAATTTAAATCTAAATTTCATGCAGATACAGTAAAAAAAATCCATATAAGCAATAGTAATATTGTTTACAAGTTCACAAACCTATTGAAATCTTAATCCAAAAGATTCAACATAATTATGGAATAGCTTCAACCCTCTAAATCTGAAAAAAATCAAAAAATAAACATTTGAATAAGTTACGAAAAATTATAAATAAAAACTGAATATAAAAATAAATTTAAATTTATAACATATACCTTTTTCTATCTCATCAAGTTGCTCAATATCTTCAATTGTGGAACAAAGATCAACTGAAGAAGGTGCAAAACGTAACCAATCTTGCGCACATATAAGAGCCTCAACCGTTTTAGGTGATAAAGAACTTCTAAATGGATCAATTACTCGACCACTTATACTAAAAGTTGATTCAGAAGCAATAGTAGACACAGGAATAGCCAACACATCCCTTGCAACTTTTGAAAGTATTGGATACTTTGATGTGTTTACTTTCCACCAATTGAGGATATCAAAGGTATTATCAGATTTTTCACAACCATCAAGTAAATACCTTGCAATTTCAGATTTACTCTCCATGCTTTGCTCTTTTTCCAAATGCATGGCAAATTGGGATTCCAACAACTTACTCAAATCATCATCTCCATCTATTTGCATGTTGTTTGTCTATTCTTTTTCATGCCCATCTTTATCAATTTTTTTACCATCAAAACTAGCATACTCTTGATACAACAATGTCAAAATTTCTTCCACTTTGTCTGTTGTTCTTTTAATCAAAGTAGCATTACCCACATACATTGTTGTCAAGCAAAAATTGATATATTTCAACTTGAACCTTGGGTCAAAAACAATAGCAACAAACAACAACAAATTTATGCTATCAATACTTCCCTAATATTTATCAAACTTTTCTTTCATCTTGACAGCCATGGTAGACATTGGAATATCTACTTTGGTAATCATAGTAGATAAACCCATATGCACAGTAGCAAGTTCACGGAAAATGATGTTTGAAGTGATATGTGATGAACCCGAGAACCTTAAAGTCACATTATAGAATATCTTCAAGAACTTGACAAAACTTCTTGCATAAGACCAATCAACATCTTTAGGAGGTCCTATTATTTTATTTTTCTTTGCTTTCACCAATTTCTCTTCAGTCAAATCTTTTTCATTACAAGCATAACAATCAAAGTAGTCTAAGTATTTTTTATCTTCATCCCCCAACCTCTCAAATGCCTTTTCAAACTTCTCAGCAGCTTCAAGCATCATATAAGTCGAATTCCATCTCGTCTCAACATCTAAACAAACTAGGCTTTTAGAATTAATCTTTTCTTTTCCTACAAACTTTCTAAAAGCCTTTAGTCTAGCCAGAGAAGACCTCACATACTTTACAGCATTTCTAATTCGCATTATGACATCATTTTGCTTTTCGAGTCCTTCTTTAACAATCAAATTGACAATATGAGCAGAACACCTTACATGAATGTGATCATTATTTAAGATGACATCTTTCCACTTGCACTTTCTTTTTAGATGATTGATTGCTTTATCATTAGAACTTGCATTGTCAACTGTAACTGTCAATGTCTTATCGATTCCCCATTCAAGCAAACATTCTTCTATTTGTTTTGCTATTGTTTCCCCTTTAAGGTTCTCAATTATGCAAAAGTTTATGATTCTCTTTTCTAGTTTCCAAACACTAGATATCCAATGAGCAGTTAGACACATGTAAATTAAGTTTTGCACTGAAGTCCAAGTATCAGTGGTAAGGCACACTCTTTGATTCTTGAGGATTTTCTTTAACTTTTTTTTCTCTTCAATAAAAAGTTTTATGCAATCTCTAGCAATAGTATGCCTTGATGGTACTTGAAACTTTGGATCTAAACCTTGAACAAAGGCTTTAAACTATTCCCATCAATAAATGAAAAAGGCAATCCATCAATGACAATCATTTCAGCAAAAGTTTCCTAAGCTCTTCACTATTAAGAATCTTTCCCCTTAAATTCTCACCCAAATTTTTAAAATCATGTAAGGTCTTCTTTGATTTATCCTTCTTGTGTGGATAATTTTTACATGAAGACTCTAAGTGTACCCACATACTAGTTGTACCATTTGATTTGGAATGAGCAGCATAACTTGTACCACAGTAATTACAGGCAGCTCTAGGTGGATTAGAACCTTCTAATCTAGTAAAGTGACCCCATATTTCTGAAACAGCCTTTGAACCATTTTTCTTAGTTATATCATTAGGCTTAGTAAATTTTCTTTTCTTAGGTGGTTGCTTTGATGATACTTTAGTCACTTGACTCGTTTCTTTCCCATCAATTGCTTCAGATGTAATTTTTTCAAAGAAAATATTACCTTCACTTGGCTCAATATTAGAAAGCTGATCCTCATTTGTGTTGTTTGAAGCTTCTGTTTGCATAGCAACCACCGTATCAGTAGGATCTTTAGAAGTCCCAATTTTCTCCATCAAATTAGGGGGATAACCTATTACATTAAAATTAAAATTACTGGTTAAAAAATCTTTAATGAATTTAAAGAAATAAGGATAAAAGAATAAGGGGTGCTACAAGAAAAGACTAATGAATAAAAGAAAAAGAAGTACAAACCTAATTTTTGCAGTTCTGCTTAGTGATTGTTTCAATGCCTCTGTCTTCGATTCTCAAAGCAAATAGATTCTTGGAGTTGGAGTTGAAGCGTGTCTAAAAGGTTTGTAATCGTTCATTTTTTAATCGTAATTGACGAAATTTTGGTGAGGGAGTATTGGGAAAAATCTCAATATGGAAACATTAGGGGGAAATCTCAATCTGAATCACAAACTCACGTCATTTTCTTCTTGTGAGCGGCTGCTATGTGTGATTCTTAAGGTTTTATTAAGTGTTAAAAGACCCATGATGTAGTTAGCCCAACATCATGTAATAATAAGCCATGGGCCTGTAATCAATAAGCCCACTAGGCCACTGCTCAATATCTATTAATTAATTAGATGTCCACTATATTAATTAGTATGTATAATATATAAATAATAAATGTATATAAACTTGTCAGTTCGGTGCAGTGCGGTTACCTCATTAATTTCAAATAGCACCGATCCAACAGTGCGGTTTCACGTAATATAATTAATCGCGATTTTCTTATAATAACTACTATTTTCGGTGAGGTGCGGTACAGGCGGTCCGGGCGGTTATAAAAATACATGATCACCCCTAGGTGCACGATCAGAAAAAAAAATCAGAAATCTTCTATAAGCTTCCCAAGGGGTATAAATACCCAATACTTCAATATTTGATTATAATTGTCGAGGATTTCACCTCTGCACATACCTCACACACCATTTCCTCCATTTTACACCATCATCTTCATCCATTCTTCATCCATACCATCTACTTTCATCCCACCATCCAATCCACCATCCAAGTAGTTAGAGAAGCAAGGGGGAGTAGAGATTGCAAGAAGAGGAAGAGAAGAACCATTGAAGCTATTCAAGGGAGTTTTAATTTTAATTTTTGTAGACTTCTTTGTAGTTCAATCATGTGTTTTGGAGATACAATTGTCTATGTTGTTTTCTTTGAGACTATGAGAGGTTAATCTCTTTTGTGAGATTAGCAATATGAATTATGTTGGATAATTTTGGGTATTTTGCAATTGAATTCATATGTTGATTGGATTTGTTAATTTTCTTTCATTGATTGTTAATTGCTTGATTTGTATCGTTGATTAGTGTGATTAATTGTCATGGGCATGTGATTAAATTGAGAAATCAATTATATATTTAGGATAGTTCATTGAATCATTTCAACATACATTTCATGTGCATTATAAGTGTTAGAGAGATTGAGAAATCCTTTGAAATTTAGAACCCTTTGATAGAACATGTGATTTATTAGATCGAGAGATCAATTGATCGTGTGAAGGGACTCTCTAACTGAACTTAATACTTAGTTGAAATTGTTTGATTAAGAACCAACCTTAGAGCCTTTTTGAGACCCTGTAAAGGATCTACATCCTATCCATTCCGAGAGAGAGTTTAGGTGGAATTCGTGTTGGCCCTTAGTTATTAATCCATGACATATATGAATTCGTTGCATGATACCTAGATTTTTTAAACTTAAAGTGTTGCTAGTCTCATTATCTATCTACTTGGCTCATTCATCCATCTTCCATTTGTCTATCCTTGTTTATCTTGTCATTTAATTGTTATTTCTTGATTAATCCTATCCCTTTATGATCATCTCTATAAAACTATGACAAATACGAGATCGTTTAAACCCTAGTACCTTCCTCCCTGTAATTTGATAAATTTTTAAATTAGTCATCCAGACTACAATTGGTTAATCAAATGGCGCCATTGCCGGGGAGGCAACGGTTGCTAGTGGTTTAACGAAGGAGTGTTTTGATTGGTATTATTAGAGATATTTTTATTGCTTTTTATTTTTTTGCTTTGGAAAATTTTTTATCTCACTTTTTCGTTGTGATAGGTACTTGAAACTATCTTGGGAGAAGGAGAAGGGGGATCAAAGCCAAAAATAGAAAGTTTGAAGAAGAATTGTAGTAAGCCTTGAGAAGAGCATTTAAATGGAAGGTTGGAACCAATACTTGAGTGATATTTTTGGGAATTAAATTGCAAGGGTTCCACCTCCACAATCAAGAGGCTACATGAATGAGAGCAACTATGGTTACAATTTTCAAATGGATCAAGATAGCTCTCAATACTACAATCAAGGAAGAAATGGAGAATGACAACAAGCTTACAATGCAAATACATTCCACCCTTATCAAGCATGTGCTTATTCTTTACCAAATCCCAACACCAATCCTCCGTTCCAAAATTACGCCTTATTGGACTTATATAGAAAATGTACTCAAGGAAGTGATGAAGGTCAAAATCTCCAATCAAGTTTTCTTCAAAATGAATCCTCCAAGATAATTACCCCCGCTATTTTGGAATTGACAAGACAAATAAGGATGATGAATCAAGAAGCTTATGATCAAGTCTTGCATAGTACAAGTTTGGGGGGTGGTCAAAATGTGCAAGGTGTGTTGATTCCTAGTCCTATAGAGCAAGAAGAGTGGAGGATGTCTAACCATCAAGTAGGAGATGCTTATTTCATGGGAGTAGATGAATTCCAAGGAAATTTTCAAAACAACTATGAGGAAAGTTTTCATGGGAATTATCCACCAATTCAAGGATGGAATATTGACAACCAAGAGGGAGGAGACTTTCAACAAGTTGAGGAAGAAAAATCATCTATAGAAGTCTTGATTGAGATGATGGAAGCAAGCCTTGAGGAGGATAAGAAAAGAAATGAGGCAACTGAGAAGGGATTAGAAGCTTTGGAGCATCAAGTAAGCCAAATTGTAAGTACTTTGACCAATTTTCAACAAGTTGAAGAACACGAAGAGGAGAGCAAAGTTGGAGAAGAGTTGGAGAAAGTAGGGAATTTGTGAGATGAAGAATCAAAGGAGGTATTTGAAGAGCCTATTGAGGCGAATGATGTTGATAAAGAGGAACAAAGTCGAAAAGCAAGTGATGATGACTTGAAGAGTGAAATGAGCATTTCTAAACCTTTAAGGTGCTTTGAATTTCATAATATTATTTACATTGACTTTGTCTTACCCGTTGATTTTTCTCATATTCTTAGAAACAAAAGAGAACTCAAAAAGATGTTGGGGATCTATTTGGTAAAGAGGAATAAGTGGTGTTCAAGAATGGAGAGGGCAATGGAGTGTAAGCTCAAGAGAGTTAAATTTTAAAGCCATGCTCGAAGGATGCAACGGAGGTCGTCACTTACCACAAGTGCCTACTAGAGAAAGAAGCACAACGGTTAAAATTCGTTGGCAAGGAGGAAAGATATCCGTGGCCATTCCGATAAGTTCTCCATATCCCGTCCGACTTAAAGACATTAAACTTAGCACTAGATGGGAGGCAACCTATCATTATCTTTACTGCTTTATTTATTACTTTCAATAAGGATGCTTGTTGTTTTGTTTTGCAATTTTGGTTTGTAGGTTGATTGTGCTCGTGAGAAAGATGCGTATTGGAGATTCGAGAAGTGCTTGATTTGAAGTGTATAGGTAAGTCACACCATTTTTTTTTCAAACTTAACTCGAAACTCTTGTTTCAATTTAAGTTTGGGGGGATATGGCGTGGTGTGACATACTTTGTCTTGAAGGCATATACCTTTCATATTTTTGGGGCAATTTTAAAATTTTCTCATGAGTTTGGGATTGATTTTGGTCCGATTGGTTGTGTTGAAGTGCATGATAGTCCATATTTTTAATGATATTGTTGAGCTAATGGTTTTAATGAGTTGTTGAGCATGAATGAAATGTAGTGGAAGAACGAATTGAGCCCAGAGATCAAGCCGAGATTCATTGTGCAGTCAATCGGGAAGCTCGTGTCAACCATTTCCACTACCAAATGCCTAATGAGGGAGTTCACTCTACATTTTATCACTTCTAGTTGTTTGATATGAATTTATGTTGATTTGGATTGTTGTGATTAGCATGTTACTTCATGTGTTATGTTTGTGGGAGGTTTATTTTTGTAATGTAGGATTTTCTTTTCAATTGAGATGAAGCTTACTTGATCATGGATGATTTGAATGTGTACTTAAATTTCTAATGATGATGGTTATTTGTATTTTTGCATGTTATGTGTTTTTGTTTGTTTCTTGTTTGGTGAGTCTTTTCTTATGTGTTTTGTGTGTTTCTTATTGTTGTTTAGGGATGTCTAGTTATTTATTTTGAAATGTCGTGAGTCATTTTTTAATTTGAGTGATGACATGTCGTGGTCATAAGTGATGACAAATTATGATTAAGAATCTCTACACTTTTGAATTGTGACATGTTTTATTTAACTTGTTCCATTTAGAGATGAATGTGGTGTAATAAGTTCCTCAAGGTCCAACGAATAAGCTTGTGAGCATTTGAGCCTCAACCGTGCATACAAGGTTTTCTTCATGAGTGGATTGGTTGTGTTTGGTAAGCTAGAACTTGCTCAAGGACTACAGGAACGAGCCGATTAGTGGAGATTAATGAAATGATCTAAGGTCATCCTTGTCATTAATAGTCATTGCCATATATTTTCCCACCATGATCATCATCCCTAGTCAACCACTTTGAGTCTATAAGCCTATTTATTGTGATATAAGCACATTATAAGCCTTGATTACCCACATGAGCCTTATATATTTATTTATCCTTTTGTGTGAATGATTGAGGAGATGGTAGCTAGAAAGGTTTGATGAGATATTGTGCAAAAGAGAGAAAGGAAATGGTAAACAAGCATGAAAAAGGATGAAAAAGCACAAACAAAAATGAACATGCAACCTCAAAACAAGAAAATGAGCAAAGCAACAAAAATATGCTCAAGTACTTAAAAGTCCGAAGAAGGAAGCATGAAAAAAAATCTAAAGAAAATTGATGATTAGTGCTTGTGATTTCCAAAGATAGAAGGGAAGAAAGAAAAGTGAAGGAATGGAAGAAAGTAGCTACCTCTTCGATTACTTACACGTGTTTAGTCACTTTTATCCATATTCTTCCTACCCTACCAAAGAGCCTATCATAACATCCGTTATTAAAGACTTTTTATCACTAATGGAAACTTTGGTGGATTGTGAATGTAGTCCACGAGCAATTCTATAGAAAGTCGAGCCAATCAATTGATGAGTGTTGTTTTACCTACTTCATAAGTGTTGATTGAAATTGATAACCTATATGAGGCTTGGACTAAAAAGAGACTGTATTACACTTTATTCTCTTTTGATTGAACTTGTTAATTTCTTATGACATGAATCTAATGTTGTAGGATGACTTAGCATGATTTGTAATTCTTGTTGATATCGATGTGTTATTACTTATGTTCGTTTAGTCTTTTCGTAGGTGAAAATCTCTCTCTCCTTGTTTTATCATTTTCGTTGTTCGGGGACGCACAACACTTTAAGTTTAGGGGTGTGATGAGTGATATTTTCACCTAGATTTTAGTATCTTTTAATATCCATTTTTATATTATTTTATCCGTAATTATGTGTATTTTGGTTGTGTTTAGTGTTTTATGAAAATGTGTGAGAATGAACTTAATCGTATGTAAAACAAGTGAAAACGGAGCAAAAATAGAGACAAAAGATGAAACAAGGAAGAAAAAATAGGATAGTACGAATACGGACGACCGTGTAGGGTACACGAGCCGTGTGCAAACACACGACCCATGTACCGAACACGGGCCTGTAAGAGGAAGCCATGCGCCAGCATCAAAACATCCAACACGGCCACCCTTTAGCTGTGTTTCAGTACACGACTCGTGTGCTGTCTTAAGTTAATGTTGACCGAGAAACCCTGACACGACTTGAGCCATGTTGCAGCACACGAGCCGTGTAGGTGCAGGATCAGAAAAAAATCAGAAATCTTCTATAAGCTTCCTAAGGGGTATAAATACTCAATACTTCAATATTTGATCATAATTTTCGAAGGGTTTCACCCCTGCACACACCTCACACGCCATTTCCTTCATTTTACACCATCATCTTCATCCATTCTTCATCCATACCATCTACCTTCATCCCACCATCCAATCCACCATCCAAGTAGTTAGAGAAGCAATGGGGAGTGGAGATTACAAGAAGAGGAAGGAAGCACCATTGAAGCTATTTAAGGGAGTTTTAATTATAATTTTTGTAGACTTCTTTGTAGTTCAATTTTGGAGATACAATTGTCTATGTTGTTTTCTTTGAGACTATGAGAGGCTAATCTCCTTTGTGAGATTACCAATATGAATTGTGTTGGATAATTTTGGGTATTTTGCAATTGAATTCATATGTTGATTGGATTTGTTAATTTTCTATCATTGATTGTTAATTGCTTGATTTGTATTGTTGATTTGTGTGATTAATTGTCATGGGCATGTGATTAGATTGAGAAATCAATTATATGTTTAGGATAGTTCATTGAATCATTCCATCATACACTTCATGTGCATTATAAGTTTTAGAGAGATTGAGAAATCCTTTGGAATTTAGAACCCTTTGAGAGAACATGTGATTTGTTAGCTCGAGATGTCAATTGATCGTGTGAAGAGACTCTCTAATTGAATTTAGTACCTAGTTGGAATTGTTTGATTGAGAACCAACCTTAGAGTCTTTTTGAGACCTTGTAAAGGATCTACTTCCTATCCATTCCGAGAGGGAGTTTAGGTGGAATTCGTGTTGGCCCTTAGTTATTAATCCATGACATATATGAATTCGTTGCACGATACCTAGATTTTCCATGCTTTAAGTATTGCTAGTCTCATTCTCTATCTATTTGGCTCATTCATTCATCTTCCATTTATCTATCCTTGTTTATCTTTTCATTTAATTGTCATTTCTTGATTAATCATATCCCTTTACGATCATCTCTATAAAACTATGACAAACGCGAGATCGCTTAAACCCTAGTACCTTCCTCCCTATGGTTCGATAAATTCTTTAATTAGTCATCCCGACTACAATTGGTTAATCAGGGTGCTCCACGCATCCATGTGTTCGCGTCCTTCTAGGTGGCTTGTGAAGGTAATTTTCTGTTATTCCCTCTTCCCACTTCGCGCACATCTGATCTTTGTGAATCACAGATTTGAAGGTGCCTGAAGAGAAGAACTTGACTACCGATTTTAAGGATCTCGCCTCGCCGGTTGCTGCGCTTCCGACTGTAGAGCGGGATCACGAGAAGTTGGTTACCATCGAAGAGTTGCAGGCGATGCGGCATTCGACAGAGATCGAGTGGGAGATCCCGAATCCTTCCGTGGGCGAGGCGGGCATCGTGAATGCCGAGGTCCCGGATTCAACTGTGACCGTTGCTGTACAGAGCGAGTTGGCAGGGCATGTTACCGAACTGGCAGATGCGGTCACCATTGTTCCTTCGGTCACGGCGGAGGCCCCTGAGCCCCCAAGTGTTCGCGATGTAATGGTCATCTCGGACGAACGTAAAGCGGGGACGAGCGAATCTAGCAGGGATGTCAGAAATCCGCCGTTGGTTCAATCGTCGATCTCGAAGGAAGGCCGGGCTGGGCTCGTGGCGGCACTGGAGACGGGGGCTCCCCGAGACGAATCAGTGCCTAGTAATTGTGGATATCCTTTCTTGCCTTCGAACATAATTTTCTCGTTTACCCTTTTATGCTGGAAGATTTTTCCAGGTGAAGTGTCTGCGGGTGCTCTTGCCGATCGTTTGATTTCCTCCAGCAAGTGGAGATCTACTTCCTCTTTCTGTCGGTTCGGCTAGGCCTGTTGGACGCGTATTGAGCTATTCCCCCTCGGGCTGGGGTGTTGATTAGGGAGAGACAATGAGGGCCAAGCGGGCCGAATAGAAGCGGCTTCCTCGAGTGATTCTCTTGCTCATTTGGCTACCTCAACTTTTGAGGAGACACCACTTTTCCCCGGGAGGACGCTGGAAGAGGCGCTGGCAGCTATCGGAGGGGTCCCTTATCCGGCAGTGGTGATAAATATGCATCTTCGAGTGACCTCCTTTCCAAGCCGGAAGGTTGTCCGATTATGACAGAGCGGCAATGTACGCAATCCCCACGGTGCTGACCCGAGAAGAGGATGTCATGATGGGGCTACTGGATCTGGCCGGTGCTTCGCTCGCGGCGATGGGCTACGCTTCTCGGACATCCATGTGCCTGGGACGTGTGCATGACTTGGTTGTCAATTCTTTGGCCAAAAAGAACGCACTGGTTTTCGCTCGCCAGCTAGCGACGGCTCAAGATGCGCAGAAGCAAGCCGAGGTGCATTTGGAGCAGTCCGTCCAGAGCCGTGCCGAGGTTTCGGAGCTATTGGCCAAGACTACGAATGATTTGGTTGAAGGAGTTCGTCGCGGGAGAGTGAAGCTGGCGAAGGCGGTCGTGGAGCACAACCATTTCCGCGCGGTCACCCAGGGGAATTTCTCTGCTGCCTTGGCTAAAGAGCGTGCTGCTCCAGGTATGTTATAATTTTTTTCATTTTCGTTTGACTGTTTATTGATGATATTTTTACTTAAAATTTTTTACTTGATGATAATAAAATTATAATATAATAATAAAAAATCCTGATTTAAATTCAATTGTTATTTAAACTGCCATACAGATTTTCGCCGATTGAGTTAATTTTTTTTATCGTTAAATGTTAGTTACATGTTTAGGGCATCTTAATTAATCCAAACCAAACAATATGGCCTTTTTTTCTTCTTAAATCTTTTTTAATTTAATTTAAAATGTAATCAATTTGGTTAATGAATAATCTGTCTCAGGTCAACGGTTTCACCCAAGACTACCAGTTAATTAATTAATTAAGGGAAGTGGGAACCACATGTTCTATCAAATTTTAAATAAAGGCCCAATTTAATTTTAATGTATGTCTCAACTTATTGAGTTTTATTATTACCTACAAGATGGGCTTTATGCCTCTCAAAAGAACCATCATCACGTTCTTTATGAGTAAAAATCCACATGGAACAAATGATATTATAGGTATGCTGATTTCATTACCAAGTTATTGGGATGCTAAATTCATTCTTAAGCAATTCTATCATACCTATCATGCGACAATACTTTTCAAATATCTTTGTACATACTTCTGATTTAGATTTCATATTTAAATTCAAATAAATTGAGCAAAGGTATTTGAAAAAATAAGTTGATCAAAACGAAAAATTACTGGATCAAAAGTATCACATGCTAGAGTCGTTGCACATGAATGAATTTGTAGGTTTAACAGTTGAATATACATACACACACCAACAAACTATTGGGATTCAGATGTCTAAATTTAAGTCACAAATTTTAGATTACTTTACTCCAAAAACATGCCTAATTTGAAAAGAATCTAAGATCCACAAACAAGAGCACTACAAAAAGTACTCCCTCCGTCTCCTTTCATACGGCACACTTTTTATTTTAGTCTGTTCTACAAAAGTTTGCTCATCCTAAAAATGACAATGAAAATTTACAAAAATATCCTTATAATACACTATAATTTACACATATGCTACCCACTTTATTACACATTAATTTAAAAAATTATCTCACTTAAAACATAATCAACCATTAATTAAAACAAATGAAAACACATGATTAAATCATAAGTATACTCCAACTCAAAATCTTTCAGGGATAACTCGCGCGTCTCGGTTTGACCTACTCGGTAAAATAAAATTGGACCTTGAGTCGAGGCATTGAAAACGAGACTTTTTCTAACTGTATGTAAGACTGCATATTTCTTTTCTTGTTCCTAATTTCGTTGATGGAGGGGATTTTTACAAACTCTTTTCTGTCCACACCGCTCTTTCTCCTCAGGATGGCAACTTGGCATAGGGGGAAAAGGTTCCAGCCCAGCTTCGAAGTTTCTTTGAGTTCGGCTGACAGAATCCCATCCCGTTTCTAGGTGTAATCCTTCAACAACTTAGTGACTCTATCGGGTGAACACCCGATGAGAAAAGGGATGAAACCCTACATCTATCTTCCTCTCTCTCACCTCCTTTAATATCCGGCCCTCTCTCATCTCTTTCTTCGATCCACCTTCTCCACCATGTCTTCCAATATGTCTTCTCTCTTAGAGGATGATTCATTCAAAATCTTAAATCCCGATTTCGATTCAATAGTCAATGATTCAAAAGTGATACCTAACGAAGCTCAATATTACTGCTATGGAGATCGTGAGTCTGATGGGCTTAGGAAAATGGAGTTTTGGTCAGAGTTTGATATATACAAGAGTCATGTGGACAATTCCAGCCTCTTTTTGCTGGTCTCGGGGTCCTCTTTACACAATACGACGGTTCTTGAGGCGTGTTTGACCGATTCAGAGGTCTTGGAATCCTCATTATGTTGTGTTGTTCTGACATACAATCACTTGAGACGATGACCTCATTTCTAGATTGTGTTGTTCCTAATGCACAATCGTCTGAATCTAGGTTAGATTTCTATATAAAAGGTCATGTTCATGCTCCTACCGAGTTGAGTCCCGAATTTAAGGCCTTTATCTATAAGCTATTGTCCATGTTCTATCCTGCACTCAGGCATAATTCAATTTAAAATTTTTCATTGTTGAGATCAATGTGTACATTTGTGGGATTAATTTTTTGCTTCATGAGGTATTAATTACCCGATGATGATAAAATTTAGGCTCTATTCATGTTATTATATTTAATATAGTGTATGTGAGACCATTGAGGATGTTTATGTGTTTCATATAAAATGAATGAGACTATTGAACATGTCTCTGTGTTTCGATTGATATCTATTAGACCTTTAAACATGATGATAATTTACAATTATTGAGGGCGGTGGTTTGTGATGCTTCTGAATTGATGGTTTTGAGTGGCTTCAATGAATGTGTTGGTTGATTAAATCATATGTTTGTGTGTGAGACAATTTCTATCAGATGATGATTATATATATGATCATACTATTCTGTTGTGCTTGAGGTGATTCCTATGATAAAATTTTTCTGAGGACATTGGTTTTGATGGTTATAAAGACCCTTATAAATGTTTTGGTTTATTAAAATCATGTGCTAGTTTTGTATGGGGTATTGTTGTTTAAAGATAAGACAATGGTTTAAGACATATATTGCTCCAATTTTGTAGGCAAGTTCTCTTTTTTCAGTATCGTATTTTTATCATAAATGGAACTATTAACTAGATGGACGGACTATAGGTTTCTTTAGCATTTGGGTGAACTTGGTTTCAATTTTGATATAAATTGATTAGAGCAAGCGTACTCTATCGCGTAGTAGACCGTAGTGACCAAGTGCAAAATTTAGAATATCGAACCCAAAAACAAAAGTGTATGTATCCATATTTGAGAAATGTTTTGCTCTAAAAGGACTAATCAATAAAGGATGGGGTTGATCAATACTAAAAACTAACAACTAAGAAAGCAATAAAGAATAGAAAATGTACATATGTGATAAAAGATGGGTGAATGTGAACAATCTAAAAAGTATGCAAGGCAAGCAACATCATGGAAAAGGCTCATGTAGACTCACACACACACACATGCATTGAAAGTCTTCATGTTATGATATTAAGGGCACTCATGAAGAGTGTCTCCAATCCTCACTATTCCTATAGGTACTTACGGATATTAATATACCAATATAGAGATATTATCACGAAGAATTTCTCTAGTAGGCAGGGATGTTTTCCTATGTTCCCCTTTTAAGGTCAAGTAAGTCTTGGCTTAGGTCCCTTCATCATTTCAAACACTTTCACAAGTAATTAACAACAATGTCTTATCATGAGATTCTAAGCACATGAAGGTTAAAACCAAACTCCCTACATACTAATATAGTCAACTCATGCAATCAATGATTCAATTAAACTACTATGCATAATATTGGAATGGTCATCCTAACACTATGAATAGAGAATTTAACCACACAAATCATACATGAAATGAGAATAAGCATTCATGATAGAAAATATTCATAACAATCAATTCATCAAACATGTGGTATGCAAAATCTACATAATCTCTAACCAATCGTATTGCTAGCCTCACATGAGGACTAGCCACTACAAATCATGATAAATCTTATACAATCCATGACATGCACTAATTGAGTCAAATAATGAAGAAATTCACAAATTAAAGGTAAGTTGGCTTCCCTTTCAAAGTAGACCTTCTCTTTCTTCAACATGCTCCAATCTTCAATCAATGATGAATTTCTCTTCTTAGATTGGTGGATTGATGGAGTAATTGATGGATTTGAGGAGATCAAGTGGATTGGATGAATGAAGGGTATGAAGATGGATGGAAAGGAGTAGTGTGTGAAAATGTGGTGTAAAATGTGTGTGGAACTGATCCAGAATGATTCCTCCCGTATTTTGTAATCAAAATTTGTATTTATACTACCTGGAAGCTTCTAGAACACATGCATCACTTAATTCTGACTTCCGGATGAACTCGACTCGATCAGGAACAGCTCGAGCCCAGCTGCAATGCATTCTCGGTGGTTTTTGAGCAGCTTACGGAGCTCGAGTCGAGCTCCGAACTCGACCACCGGGAGACCGAGCAGGTGTTTCAGACGTTGGCACACGGCTCTGTACAGGCCCGAACGTGGAACATGACCCGAGCTTTGCCACCAACTCGACTCGAGTTGGTGGCTCGACTCGAGCTAAGGGTGGCCACTTGACTCGAGCTCAGGGCTCGACCCGAGCAGAGTCGGTTTTTGTTCTCTTCTCTGTCTTAGGCTCCTGACTCCATTTTGCTCCGTTTTCACCTGTTTTTCATATATTTAAGCTCATTTTCATACATTTATCAATTCAAAGCAATAATCTCCTTCTCATAATAAAACACCACCAAAAGATATACAAAATGAATAAAAGCACACAAAATCAACATACACAGGCACTAAAATTTAGGTGAAAATGACACCGATCATTGGGCCAGGATATCATTGTGTAGATTTTGCAGTGCTTTACTTTTTTCTCGCTATTGTCATGTGCCTTTTATATTTTTCTTGTATGTGAGTTTTGTGTCTTTACTTGGCAAGCAACAATATTTGCTTGGTGTTAGTGGACATAATTCTTTAACTACATCTTTTTCAGTATTAATTGTTGTTTAACTGTTCCGTCTAATGAATTATGGTGATTGTTTCTTCACTTTCTTTAACTTGCTTGTTGCTGCCAACTTTTTTTTTTCATGTGCTTTGCTAAGAGTGAATGTCAATACATGACTATAAATATATTCTTTTGGGGTTGATATTTTATAGATGTGGCTTAATTTTTATCATATGTCTGTTACCAGTTGCACAAGATATCCTCAGTAGCATATACTTAATATCTAAAATTCATAGGCCATGTTCATCTTTAATCATACCCACATCTTTTATACAAAACATAAACAGCAAAAAGGCCATACATAAAGTTCCCAATTTACACCCTAAACAAAACATAAACAGCAAAAGGGGAATTCATAAATTGCACAATTTACACCCTAATTACAAAACTTAGACACCAAAAATAACAAACAAAAAAAATCACAAAACATCTTAAACAAAAAAATTATACATAAATGCCCAGTTTAAACCTCCGTTTTTTGTAAGTTTACATAAATGTTTAAACATATATGTTTTATGCTGTAAGTTTAAATATAAGAGTTTTGTTTATGCTGTAAACACCAACAACAAAAAAAATAATATTACAAAACATTTATATAATGCCTTATTTAATAGTTTTGTTTATGCTATAAACTTTAAAAAATTCACAAAAATAAATAAATAAATCTTAAAACTTGATTCTAGAAGCCTAAGCCTTACATCAAATCTGTTACGTCATAGACTGGCTTATATACCTCTAAACCTTCAAGAAGAGTTTAAATACTTCCTCTCACCAGATTTTCATCAACCTTTAAATTTGTAGGTAAAACATTTGCATTGATCGTCTTTTCTTTACCCATATGTGGCAATGAGTATTTATTATCTCCATTTACCTTCATGATTTCAACTAGAGAAGCCTTCAGACTAAAAAATGCCTTGTTAAAAGTGTTAGGTGACAAGTTTTGATAAGAATTCTTCACACTATTGACCAAATTATCAACATTAGTACTCTTGTTCTCCCATTGTAGAGATTGTATGGCCCTGAACCACCTCAAATCATTGACATTAGTATCCGGAAAGCATGGAGGTTGGCATAAAAGTCTGATTGTGAATCTATCAGAACTTACAGTTGCTCTAAATTCAGGATCATTTTCAAGGATATGAGGTTTGGCATTATTTTGTTGTATAACTATATTGTTGGTCATGGTTGGAGGCAATTTTGCCTTAATTGCTGGTATTACCTGTGTAAATTGAATAAATAAGTATGTTAAAGATATCTAATTTTTTTGTAAATCAAAAGTTTGGAATTAAGGTTAAAAGTGAATGATGACCTTAAAACAAAGGTCTATTAACCAGGTAATCTTTGTTGACCTGCTTTTGACATGGTTTATAGGCTTGATAATCAGGGCAGCTCTTAATTTGTTTTTTGAGTTTCTCTGTGTTAGCACTATTTATGTGAAAGAAAAAATTCTCATTTTCCCATCAAAGATAAATTGAACATCTACCAAATAGGGGTCTTGAGACTACACACATGAACATCACTTAAGTAGTGAAAGTCTTTGACTTGCATGTTCTATGTGGCTCTTTCTCTCCTGGAACTAATAATACATCTCACTTTCTCTAATCATGAAGTACCATTTTTCATCAATGTAAACTACATTCTCCATTAATTGGTCTAAACATAATCTTATTTGCATCTCTATTTCGAGTTAAGGCATGCAAACTGAAATTTAGCCTTTGAATTTTGTTCTTCGGAGTGTGCTCGGGCTTAATTGCATTTGTGTGTGCCCTAATTTCTCCTTTCTTGATCCATCTGTGAACTGTGGATCTGCTGAGCTTTAATTCAGTCGCAAGACTTCTTATAGTAGATATCTCTGGAGTGCAATATTCTTTATAACATCAGGATCAATGATGAATTTTTTTTATGTGTTATACCTTCCTTGTTTGATTTTAATACAACCAGCTCACCAGCAACAAGTTTCTTCTTGGCTTTAACTCAAATAATATTAGATGCACCTCTTTGAAACTCCGCAAATCTGAACTGCATTTTTTAGCTTACCATGATTTATTTGACCATTACTGCTATTACACAACTAAAAATGTGCAATCCGATTTTTCTCTTTAGCAGTAAGCTCTTTCCTTCTTCCCATTTATTGCATGTATTAATGGCTGGTGTTCCTGATATTAATGTAAGAATTTGTGTAATTCTAATTTGTTCACTAACTTTTGGTATTTATGATAGTGATTTCAAGGAAAGTTTTATTCTAAATCTAAAAATGGAGGCTGATGGTATAGATTTAGAGGGAAAAGCCAAATATTTGGAGGCAAAAGCTGATGTGACAATTTACTTTTGGAGGAAATTATTCAAGTAAAATCTAAGGAAATTCTCTTACTTTACCAATTGAATTGCATAGGCAGTTTATTTTTTAGAAGAATTTTTATTTGTTTTTTAAGTGTATTTTTGTTTCTATTGATCAGAAGGTGAAATTTGAGGGAAATTGTAATGCTTTGGTCTTTTTTAATCTTTTCCCTGTAATCTGGTCACTATTAAGTTAATGATTATGCAATTAAACTTAAATTTCAATAATTTTAATTTTCTTTAGTTTTTAATTTTTGAAATGTTGCAATTTTTTATTTTGGAAATATTGCATGTCGTCGTTAACTTTAATTATAAAGTGAATTACCATATCTACCAAATCCAACCCTTAAAAAATGAGTTGAAAAGTCAACAAAAATACACTTTCTTACTCTCCGTACCGAGAAGGTGGGTGCAGACATTTACGGACGGAGGAAGTAAATGATAAAAAACATTCTCCGTTTGTGAAAATGAATAAATGATTAACTATTTTCTTATTTGTTTAACCAATAAAATGATTCACACCCACAAAAAATAAAATCATTCTAATATAAAATTTCAAAAGTACACATTAATTTCAAAAATATTATTTTTTCCAAATATAACATACTTATCACCTAAAAATATCAAATTACACTCGAAAGTCAATATAATTAATCAAAAAGTAATCTTTTCTTAAATAACATGAGACAATAAAGGTGAAACATCTTTCGAACGGAGGAAGTATATAATATGCAGAGGGGGAAGTGCTAAAGAAATCCAAAGAATTAAAAATGAACTAAACCGAATGACTAATCTTTTGTATCTTCCCATGTAGACCGAACATAAAGAACACATAAGTCTGTGTCCTGAGGCATAGCCCTTCTCATTTCCTCAACACATAGAGGGTTGCAATCAAATAGTTCAATCTTCAGAATGATCATATCATCAAATGTCCCATGAATCTTTTCTAATTTGTAGCAATGTTTCATACTCAAGTGACTGAGGGTTCTGAAGGCCTCACATCCAATTACCCAATCCACCATATCAGTGTCCTCAATTACAAGACATTCAAGATTGGGGAATGTTGCTTCCTCTACATCCCACTTTGGACCTCGAAAAGCATAGTTTTTCAACTTGAGCACATAAAGATTTTTTAACAAACCAATCTTGCTTATTTCATTCCAAGAACACCCTAACCCATTCAAGCTTAAATTTGTCAAATGTTCGAGGCCTGAAAACGACACGACCGGTCGAGCAATCCCTGGGTTAACAATGACACATTTTAAAAAGTTCAAATAGGAAAGGTGAGAAATGTGTTGAAAGAAGCTCAAGGCTACTTTAGCATCATCATCAGGTGCCAATTCGATTCGAACTCTTAGCTCATCCAAATAAGGAATGGCTTTAAGAACAGCCTCATTACAACTCGAAGCACTTACGTCTAAGAGTGCTGATAACTTATCCAGGGAAGCGCCACACGGATCTGGCAAGTCACTCCCCATTACTTGAAGATGCTTTAGTTCTTTCAACTCCCATATCTCTACTGGTAGATATGATGGGACATTAGTACCCGAACTAATGTTCAGATGCCGATCCACAACAAGGAATTGAAGTTTCGATAGTCGAGAAATGGAAGATGGGATCAATCCATTCAGAGTAAGAGTAAGGTATCTTAACTCAACCAGTTGTAGCACCTCCAAAGGAAACTCGTAGAAACGAATTGAAACTGCATCAAGTTCTTTCAACATTTTCAAACCATAACACATTGGCACCTGATATTGCTGATAAGGACCATAACAGAGCAAAGAACGAGTGGTCATTCCACATTTGTCCTCCACAGATTCACGCACATCCTTGATGCCAAATAAAACGTTGTTATGAAAGGACAATCGACAATGGTCTCTCATAGCATCATCTAACCCATCATCAAGACTATCTAAGATGATAGAAAAATTGGTCTCCATGGCTTTTTTATTAGACAGGTGCCACAACGAAGAATGGAGGCCGCAAGTTTTTACAGTGTGCGACATGTTATATGTGCTCTTTTGGTAAACCATAACAAGACTGTTGTAAACGAGCTCCTCCAAACATCCGATACCATTAGAATCTAAGTCTACATCAAAGTTTATTTCATCAAATCCATCAGCTCGCCAAAGATTGACGAGCTTGGATCGGGGTATCTTGTAACTCTGTCGGAAAAGTCCCATGAAGAGAAAGCATATTTGTAAAATTCGAGGTAAGTAAGTGTAGCTTGGAAGTAGTACCTCTGATATTCGATCGTACGCATCCTTGAAGAGTTGATGGTTTTTTCTTGTTGCAACCTCTTTCCAGAACTCAAGTGTCTTCTCCTCATTTGACAATAAGTGAGCAACCTTGAAGAGTTGATGGTTTTTTCTGGTTGCAACCTCTTTCCAGAACTCAAGTATCTTCTCCTCATTTGACAATAATTGAGCAACTGTGATAATAGTAAGAGGAAGACCTTCACACTTTTCAGCAATCTTCTCTCCAGCTTTTTGGAGCTGAGGATCAGGACACGATAGCTGAGAGAACACCTTATCCTGAAGGAGTTCCCAACTTTCATCTTTGTCCATTAACCGCATTGTAATTACAACAGGGGTATTCAGATTTATATGCCTTGTAGTTTGGTGCAGCCTACTCAAAACCAAGATTCGGCTTGCTGTTCCATACACGGACAAAAAATAATACAAGAAATAGGACACGCGTGTGTCCCAGACATCATCTAAGACGACGAGACACGCCTCACTCTCTAGTCTCTCCTTCACGTCGCAACACATCTCATGATCCATCATCTCAGATAGAATGCGCAGTGGGATGTCCGTAAGTCGACACCCTTTGCCTACTCGAACCCACACACGACGCCCCCCAAAGCGTTCTACAATTGCCGGGTCTTGGAAAACTTGCTTAGCAACAGCAGTTTTTCCAGAACCCGGCATCCCAACAAGTGCGGTGACTACCACGTCACTCATTAGGCTGTTTTTCAGCTGTTGGCGCACGTCATGGACTCCGATGACTTTCGGTGAAACTGCATTATCATCTTTTTCGTCGTCCGGAAAGGAGTCGTACAATCCATCAACAAACTGCTCTTGCAGCATCTCCAAACGAAAGGCGAGGGAATTCATCTTCTGTTTAAGATTCTCCACCTCTTCGATGGAGAACTCAGCCCCACCTTCGATCCGATCTGCGATGACTCGTACTTCATTATCCACCGAATTGATTTCTTCATCGAATTTGGTGTGAAGAGTTCTTTTGGAAATTTCAAGTAATGACTCGACATGATTGTGTACAGTTTGTAACATTTCTCTTCTCCATGGATCCAAGGAATGATCACTAGATTTTACGAGTTGTTCTATTTTCAAATAAGTGGTATGCACAAAAAAGAAGGAGTCTCCTCTCATCTTTTCTTTTCTTTTTTTTTTTTTTGTTTCACAAATGAGCGCATGCTAAATTTGATTCTACTACATATAAAACCATAACTAATCAATATTTTACACCATGTTGCATTTATTAATTAAAATTATACGAGTATTAATTTTTTCTCAACGCTAACTGGACCCAGACAATTAGTCAAGATCTAACAGTGCCAGAAATTCAAATCAATACTCAACATGTTACATTTATTAAATTAAATACTCCCTCCCTCTTAGACCGAATCTGTAACCTTCGTTAGCATATTCATTTTATGTGGTTTCCTGATCAAACTAGAAGTTACCAAGGAACTATACATAGCACTGAATAGGGAGCCGCCGAATACACCAGCTACGCCTAACATGTGAAACGGGGTTCGATGCATTATTCAAAGGGCAAGCCCCAAATAGGAGCACCAGCAAGTTTGAGTTCCAACCTCTCTCAAATAAGATTTCGTGTAATAAGCTTTTCATATTCAGCAACCCCGATTAAAAAAAATCGCAAAAATCCAAACATTTATCCAACTGAAAGAAAGAGTTCAATGCCCACCCACGGTGCTTGCTCGTGAATAAAATATTTTTTTTATAATCCTAAGCCTTTGCTAGTTGTCTGTCCAAGAGGTCCCACCCACGGTGCTTGCTCGTGAATAAAATATTTTTTTTATAATTCTAAGCCTTTGCTAGTTGTCTGTCCAAGAGGTCCCACTAAAGTTGTAATACTCCCTTTGGTCACTTGAAAGGTAATCGTTTGCTATTTGCACGTGGACAATTTTAAGGTCTTTATTTGCTTTTTGCACGTGGATTAATGAGTATTATTATTATAGGTAAAGTATGTAGTTGTGTTAGAGGAAAGTTGTGGGTCATATTGTGTACTTTATTTATTAAATAGAGGAAATTAATACCTTTGAAACGGACCCCAAGAATAGTGAAACGAGTACCTTGTAAGTGGCCGGAGGGAGTATTTTTTTTGGCACAAAGATTAAGGAGTATAATATTTTAATGGATAGTGAGTTGAAAATATAATATTTTAATGTGTAGTGGGTAGGTGTATTAGTGATGTGTGTGGAGTGTGTGTGGACTCCATATGCATATATTAATATTTTTGTGTGGGTCTCATATGCTTGAAAAGAAAATGTAACAATTTTTATGGGACAACCAAAAAAGGAAAATATCACAACAGGAAAATATCACAACTTTCTATGGGACGGGAGTATAAAATATACGAGTATTCTCTGTCAACGCTAGCTGGACCCGGATTCACAGCTTCCATTTCAGTAGAATTAGATTACTAATTGTAGATGAGGTGATCTCAGGGCAGTTCGATTCAGGGTAGTTGAATGGTTATCCCGCTTCTGTGTTTTATTTTTAAATAAAATACTCTCTCCATCTCATTTTAATAGTTGAATGGGTGGTTTGGTGTGGTTGGAACATCAGATTGAATATTACTCCCTCCGTCCGTTTTCAAGGGTTCCAACTTATTAGAGGAAAATTGAACCCTTGAAGCGGACTTAGGGAGTATTTTTTGAAATAAGTAATCCCAAGTGGTCTGAGTTCCTTAATTATACTCCCCCGTCTGCACGATGGGTATATATTTACTTTTTGCAAGTAGATTAATAAGTTTATTATTTACTCCCTCCGTAATAGTAGGGTGTGTGGGTCTCATATACTCCCTTTGTCCATCCGTATCCATGTGTCTTTTGCACATAAATTAAGGAGTATTATTATTTTATAAAGTAGTTTACACGTAGACTAAGGAGTACTCCCTCCATCCCAGGCTAAGAGGGTCATTTTTCCATTTTGGTTGTCCCACCCAAAGAGTCCGCTTTCCTTTTTTACACACATGGGACCCCACACCCCCTCTAATACAATTAAAATTTGAGGTCCACACTCTCACTAATATAACTACCCACTACACATTAAATAATTATAAATTAAGAAACCAATAAAAATGGAGTATTTTTTTAGCACACATTTTCATGTGACCAGCTCATATCTTAATCATTCCTCAAAATTCACAGTTAACTTAAACGTAATTAATGTTCTTTTTTAAAAAGGGTTAATAGTATAAAATCCAGTACCTTTGCTTTAGTTCAATTTAATCCCAACATATAAAATTTGGCAAAAAATAATAAATAATAATAATAATATCACCTTTCAATTTATTTGCAAATTAGGCCCAATGGTCAATTTTATTCTGCCCTATTGCTGACCTAGCAACCTAATGACACATCACTCCTTAAACATAAAAATGACGTCCTCAATCAGTGAGACACAGAGAGAATGTAACAGTTGACAAATTCATCACATTTTCTTTGACGAGGTAATTGGAGCTGTGGATTTCATGAGCCAACACCTAGACATTCCAAAGGATATCGAACCACAATGGGCATCTATCATAGAGTGTTGGCATAAGTTTGTATCTGATTGCATTGCTATCCAATTTTATATTTTTATTTTAAGAAAGAAATCTCAATACCGTTGCCGTGGCCGCCGCAAGGAAAGAGTCACAAATTCACCAATTCCTGCTACCCATTGCCGTTTCAGACCCAGTCATCAGACTCTAGAGCTCATCGTCTCATCTCGCCGACGAATGCTCCGATTCGCACACTGCTGCTGTCAGCCACCGCTGCTGGAGTCCGCCACCTTCGCACTCAGCCGAGGTCCGCTCATCTACACCACCGGAGGAGGGAGTTGACCACATCGGAAACCACAATTTAAAAAAAACATGCCACTCAATTTTGTCTCTTTGATAAAAATAAATAAACAAAATTACTTGGTGTATAATAGAAATGATAAAGTCAAGACAAACAAAAGGAAGAAAAAATGATGAAGTAAAGTTGCCATAGGAGGCAAAAAAGCCAAGATCACGGCTATAAGATAAAGGCCAAAACAAGCATGCCAATGTGCAATCAGTCTCCATGGAATGTTCGGGCTTCATCCAGCTTATCAGAAAATTTTTGCTTCGGTTATTGCCTTTTCTTTCAACTTAAAAGAGTCTGATCAGTACCGATTGCACAAGTCACTCTAAATTTCGTATAACATTAAATATTCATCACTATGTAAACACACTATACATACGGAGTCGAAACTTGATCAGAAAGAACTATATCTAACCCACCTCGAGCATAACATTATGTACATTACTAACACTTGTATAAATATGTACAGCAATGAATTAGTTGGAGCATGAATTGAAAAGTAACTCCTTTACTTCCAAACTTTTATGGATCCGTCTCTACTGCTTGATATCAGAAGTCTCTGGTTCAATTTCACTGAAGCCAAAGCGAGGATCGAATCATGATGACATCCTCCAGAATCCGTCGCAGCTGCAGCAAGAATTGCTTTCCCCGTCAACCGCGTAGCCAGAGGTCTTCTTTTTGTTTCCTGAACATGATAACAAATTTAAGTATATGGGCACATAGACTAAATGTTTTTATTAACATGTTCCACCAGCCTAGAACAAATTAAATACCCTGAGGACTGTGCTAGTCGGAGTAAGAAGTGAAACCTTCTGGTTGTCGTTGCAAAAGTTGCCGTGATTAAACTTTAAAAGGATTAAAGGTTGTATTTAGATTGAGGGATTTAAAATTTCAAACCAACCTACGCGTACACTATTAATCTGTTCTTATATTTTTAAACAAACTCCGATCCATATAAAACCTCATGAGATTATATATGAAAACCCATCTTTCTTTTTTTTCTCTCTGAATCACACTAAAGAAGTTCATGAAAATACAGTCCAAAGGGAGCTGGAAAACAATTCAAATAAGTTGCAGTGTAGAGGTAGTATAGTTCTCAGGGTTTAGACTAAATAACGAAATTAGAAACCCACTTCCGCTAATTAGGATTTGTACATGTGTATTGCTTTTTTTAGAAACCCAGAAATTATGTACTCTTATCCCATACAAAAACAAAGAAATAAGATAATTCTTGCCGAGCAATCTGAAATACCTGCACAACTTGCACCCCAAAGCTAGACTTTGTTTCATAGAAATCACCATTTCCAGTTCCTTTAATAGATGGTCCACACACACAATAGGTCCGTTCAGGGCTGTAAATACAAAAGAGAACATCAATAAATGGAAAATTAGAAAGTAAGAAAGTGTAAAAAGAACCTGGAACTCAAAGTGGAGGTGTAACACCCTGAATATAAATAAGATTTAATTTGCAATAAGTTATCTTAATTAATAACTCATTCAACTACATCTCCCTCATTACATTAAACCTTAATAAACATTAAAAATTTTCCTAAACCTTTTAATTCCTAAAGGGAAAATTAGAGGTACACTAATAAGTGCTTGAGACTCCTCATGCTTGAGACTCCTCATGTATTTCCTATTTCACAATAAGTGAATTAAATTATGTACTATACTTTTATCGGGAAACTTAAGCTTAAAATGCATTTTATTTTTAAGTGATTTTTAGGTGTATTCAATTATTCTATTTAAATTGATTGATATCCTAGATAAAGGTTTTATAGAAATCTGGATGCTACGCAAGGTAAAATGAGTACCTGCAATGATCCCACCGACGAACTTTCAAGTCAGTTCCACCGGTTAATAAATCTCCACCAGGTAAAGGAAGCAATGCACGGATACCAGGAACACGTGGAGAGGGTTCATTCAACTCATCAATCCTGTACTTCGATTGGATACTTCGCCTTAGCTCTGATTTAGTGTTAACCTTCCCAGATGGTCGAACCAAGGCCCAAGGTGACTCGGAAATCTCAACATCAGACTCAATGTTTGCAGCCCTTAATATCTGAAAGGAGAATCGACCAAACCCAGCAGTCACAAGTGAAATTTTCAACTTGAAATGCCCATTTTATCTATTTTGAAGTTACTAGAGCTGGAACTTGAACTTGCATTATTATTTTTCAAAGCAATATATTCCTTGCATCCCAGGAAATTACGCATGTATTTTTTGCATGGAGTTTAAGGAAAGTTTTTTTTATGTATAAAGATGTGAAAAATTGTTGAGATGTGTGTAAGAAGCGAGTATTTTAGATAATTTAATGAAAAAGGTGTGTAAAGTCGTTGGGATGTGTGTAAAATGTGGGTATTATTGAGATGTATTTTTCCTTTTTCAGAAATTTGCATGAGTGTTGGGCAAATAAAAAAGAAAAGTGTGAAGTAATTAGTGGGACAGAGGGAGTAGGTGATTTCTGGTCACTCAAAATCACAAGTCTAGAACAAACAAATCTAACAGCTACATAATGGGAATCTAAAACATATAGAAATTGTTCATGACTTCTTAGGAAAAGTGTAGTAATATTGTACATCTTGAAGAAGATACATGTGAAATAAATAATAATCATTTTTTTAAATACCTGGTGACAGCTTCCATTTTCAGCATTCCAGAGAGAGACTTCATTAGACCCAGCTGCAACATAAACAAGTGGCCTTGTGGCAATAGATAAGGGAGTACCAGAAGGAGGAACAAAGAGACACATTCTTTCGATTGGGCACGCACGAGAATATTGCCATGAATTGACAGGTATGCAGAATCTTAGATCCCACAAAGTTAGCACGCCCCTTGATGATCCAGATACAAACCAATTACCACAAGGATCTGCCACCAGAGAAGATATATAACCCTCCTCTGGAGAAACTTTTGTGTTCCAACCATTTGAATTCGTTCTTGTATCCCATAGATGGATCCCACAATATTGTGTACTGAATATGACCATTTTGCTAGTACTACCATCAGCAGAGTAGTTCAACAGGCTTATTATTGAACCTTCTTCACAACCATTCTTCTTCACATCAGCTATGCCTGAATAATTTTCAACAACATTGCCAAGTCCTCTAGAGACATGATCAACAGAAAACATATGCATCATCCCATCACTTGCCCCAACAGCAATTTGAGTAGTACCTTGAAGCACAGCAATACACATTGCACGACTTCCACCTAAAGAATACGTTAGCCTAGATCGAAACGAGATATCTTTCTCCAGCTTCTTGCAATCCCAGATCTTTACAGTGGAGTCTTCAGAAGCACTGACAAAAAACTGTTGGTCCATTGAAACAGAAATATCGTTGACAGATGATCTGTGCTCCTGGAGGTGAGCAACCAATACCCCACGAGGCCTCCACCCAGAATCAGGAATTGTGGATGACCATACTAATGATGATACTTCTGTTGCCTCAACTGACATTGAGTGATCCCCAATGGTGAGAGAACCCCCTTTAATTCTGTCAGGCACTCCCATCTCATGAAATTTGCTACTTTCATAAACAGCTTCATCAGTTTCTCGATCGTCAACTTCATGCACAACTCTCCTCAGTTGTGTGGCACCATTTCCAACATAAACTGATCCAGTAACAAGCTTAGGTGCTGGTATTGAACTTGCTAGACTAAATGACTTATTGACTTGATCCATCCAAGGCAATGAGGAAGTACTGAAACCTAAAGAATTATATGGTAATGAAGGATCAGAAGTAGCTGGAGTAGTGCCTGTTGTCCGTTTGCTATCAACTTTAAAATGGTACAAAGGTATGGATTCTGATGATTTATCAATAAAACTGTTCATGCAGCTCATTTGAGGAGACATGAATCCAGAGAGTTGAGACTTTTCTGAGGCATGACGGTCATGAATTTCCTCTTGATTCAAAGTATTCTGTTTTAAGTTTCTCAGAGATTTGAACTTCCCCTCATTATCATCACAGCTATTTGAATCCAAGTGTTCACCAGGAGTACTAGTAAAACTACTATTTTTTATATCATTTTGTCTATCAGACCAACAGTTTGCTGGATCCAACTCCCCGGCAGTTTTCTGAAGTATGTCTACAGCTTCAAACTGTTTCGAGTGTGATGATGCATTGTACCAAATCTTTCTTTGCCTCTCCAGCATGTCTGAACTTCTGGCACTATCTAGAACTTGATGATACACTTCTCTTGAGACAGGTGGCTTCAAACATCCAAGAAGAGTTTTTTCCGAGGCTAAAGATGCTGGTTGTCGACGTAAGAACGGGCGTATTACTGGGACAAGAAATACATAAGAATCTACAGCACCAAGGTTTTCACTACTGGCAGAGATAAATACGACAGTTGCTCTCCTTACCCACTTACTGGGGTAGCATAACAAAGGGAAAGCGCGCTCTATCATCTCAAGCAGGATCCTCTTCCGCAAGAAACCACTTCTACAGAGAATAGTCAAGCATTCTAATGCATTAACAATCACAGCTTCTGTACTGTCATTAAGTGCCTGCTCAATGTAAGGTAAAAGATATTCCTCCACGCTTCTATGGCCCACAGAACAACAGACATATATTATGTGCCCATAAAAGACAGTCCTGAGCTGCTCATCATGATCATTTAGAAAAGCGGGGAGGATGGGTAGCAAAAAGTCATTACTCTGCTTCTGTCCAAAGAACCAACAAAGGTTCCCGATATCCTGCAGGAGTGCTCTCCTTATGTTTGGCGTTTGTTTTGGACCCATTACGAGTTCTTGAATTACCTCTGCAATAGATTTTCGCAACTGTGCAAGCTGTACATCATTATTCAGTTTCTGCGGCTCTTGGAAAGTGTTTGCAGCTGGCAATGACTTACGAGACAGATTCTCATTAAGTACCCCAGCCTCAGTCAGGCTTATTGAGTGAATTAAGAACCCATAAGCAGTCAGTGCCAACTTAGATATATTGCTGGCGTAGCAAATCCTCACACTTTCCTCAGAATCATCAGGAAGCATGGAAAGCATTGGAAGAATATACTCTGGAAAAATTTTGGCATCACTAGGAGGAAAATCTCTTACAAGAGGAAGAATATCACAAAGAGCCTCTAATGCGGCACAACGGACAATGGCAGCTGAATCTGAAAGCACAGCTATGACATACGGAAGTACACGTTGCAGCCGATCTTCATCATCAATATATAACGAGCAAGATTTCAGGAGCAAGACAGCAGCCCTCCTTATGAAAGGGACCTTGACATTTCTGATGCACGAACAAAGAAGTGAAGCAATTAAAACCATACCCTCACAGCTCAATATATCCTGAGGTAATGGTAAGAAAGGCATTCCAAAAGAGTCCGATTGATTGTTATAATCTGATATCAATGAGTTCAAATCGGTCATTGAAATCTTTTTCAGGAATGGACTGCGACTTCGCTGAAATATATTGGAGATACTCTGAATAAGCTCACCGGGAGATTGCAAACCATATTGCTTTGGATTTTGGGGATACAAGGTCTTGAAATTATTTGGCACAAGTTTGACACCTGAATGCCCATTTTTATGCTTCACATCCTTTAGTAGGGTACTCACATCACCTAGAAGATCAAACCGATCATGGCTTGAAACCTTCTTGGTCTCTTGTACTTCACTAAAAGATTTATCTGCAATTTTATTGGAATCTTGCTTTCCATCTATTGCCTGTGACATTTCACTTCTATCATCAGAAGCAGTTTCTGTCTCAGATATAAGATCCTTTCTAGCCTTGTTGCCCATCATCTGTCTAAGAATTTCTTGGAAAGAACTCTCACAAGCTATAACCTGCAGAATCAATTGCCAAAGATTTAAATTAAAAAATAAAATAACTATGCACAATGAATAATGAGAAAACATTCCAATTTCCTTACCCTTGCGTCAGAACTCAGAGGATTTAAGAATGAATAGAATTTATGAAGAAATGGTGAAAAATAACTTGGAAAAACAATGCAATCATATTCCTGCAAGTAGCTCTCAGCAGAAAATCTTGACTCTGGATCCAGCTGAATCATATGAAGAATCATTTTACGGATTCCTGAATCCGGAATCTGCAGATGTGCAGTATGACAAAGCAATCACTCAGCAATAGGGTAAAATTAAAATGAAAGGAGAATCTAGGGAGTAAATTCTCAATGATATAGTGAACTGTGCACGATGAGACAGTAAGTGCATATCTGGGAAGATGAAACAAAACCAAAAAAGGAGGGAAACATCAATTGAAATAGCAAATCAAAATTCCCAGAAATAAATCCAGTGCATTGAAGGTACCTTTTCCAGATGCTGAGTAGGATCATATTGTCCTCTTCGGTATGCAAGAAGTTGAGAGAGTTCAAACAAGGGTTGACCTTCAAGGAAAAGTTCAGCAATCACACATCTGAAACAGAAAGTAAATTTAACCGTTAGAATCCATAACAAGAGAAGCTCTGAAAATTGCAGCTTTCAGGTCATGCATTATGAGACTAAATACGAACCAATTAAACATATTATCAAAGAAAAAATTAAAAAAACCACTACGAATACATCACAGAACAGGCTTGCATTCTACGAGACAAATAAAAGACTACTATGAGAATGTCAGCATAATATAGGTGTAGCATTTGTTTTACTAAGATATTTTCTTTCATAATGTCTAACAGAAGTTCTACCACCGTCAAGGTAAAGGTTCCCCTTAAATCGGTTCAAATGTAACAAAAGATGGCAGAAGATAACAAGATTGTGGGGAAAACCAAAAAATGACACACTTCCAAGGAATGTTTTTGTCAGGCATAATTTTAATTGCAGCATTTCACTTTTCTAGTAAAGGCTTATTAATTCTCAATTAATTCATCAAAATCACACATAAATAAGGAATTCAAATGATTTTTTTCCAAGGTAGAAATAAATTTATGAGAGGAACACTCACCCTACTGCAAAGATATCCATTGAGGATTTGAGAAGCGCATCTTGCGCAACATGATTCTCTCCTCCATTCTCATAAAACCTCTGAAATTATAGCTTGCAGCATTCAGTAAACAAAATACCGAAAACGTGAATGGAATATGCTTGGTATATCTCAAGTGTTGATACAATAATGGAATATGCTTGGAAGTTTGGAAAAGATTATCAGATGAGCATGAAAAGATATAACATTTCATAGTTACAAAGGATTTTTCTAAAACTTAAGCTGCTGAGACCTTTTTCCAACAGTAAGATGCTAAATCTTAAAGGATCATGCTTACCTAGTTTAAATATTCCGATCCGGAACATAACAAATTTATATGAAGGCCATCTTCGAAATGGAAACATTAAGAAATTTGTATACCAAACACTGAAGTGGAAATATCAATAAGTGAAAATTTAAAGATAAGTGCCAATTATTCACTTCATTTCTTCAAAGGAAAGAAACATTAAGCAGATACATAAAATTAATGTTTCAACATTCAAAGCCTAAACAAAATACATAAAATAGTACAACATGAACTTTTGTTGGGTTAAGCTATATGTAATTCAAGAGGGATGAGAATCAAACATGAGAAAGAAAGCAAGATCACAAGGCATACAATTATATTCTCATTAAACATAAACATAAAGGTTCAATAATACAAACACAAACTTGCAAATGCATCACACAAACAAGCATGTATGCATAAATATTTTAGCATATATGTGTTTCCTCACATAAGAGATGGATATTTCACATGAACAAATGAAACTAAATTGCCCATTCATAGCCAATGAATCTTAATGCCACCTAGAAACACAGCTCTACATCATATACCCAAATATTATTTTTTTTTCCTGAATAATTTATATCTTCATTGCAACTACCAAAATAGTTCATAACCAACGAGCATCCTTCAATAAGAAAAGGATTGCAGTACACACACCTCAGGTGCAACATAACAGCGTCTTCTACCACCAGTATCAAAGAAGAATGAGAAATCAGAAGGATCATCATATGGAATATATGTGGGCTTAAACGATGCAAAATCAGTGAGATAGAGCCAGTTCCAGGACGTCACTAGCACATTCTCACACTTAATATCACCTGCAACAAATTATATGACATTCTTATAGAAAAGCACAACAGATACCTGGCAGGGATGAAGAAACAAAATAAATCAAATGTTCATCTTACCGTGACAAACGCCATGCTCATGGCTTTGTTTCACAGCATAAAGCAACTGCAAAAAAACAGTGAGTGAGATTTCATATCCTAATATTATTGTAGAATTGCAATTTTTATTGCATCAACTAAATTTTACAAAAAGTGGCAGGTGGGAACCTGGAAAGCCAGCCATTTCTTTTCAACATGGCTAAGGAAAGGTCGAGTGCTCAATCTATCATGAAGGTTGTTAAAGAAGTATTGCCTCAACAAATAAGCAGCCTTATCTGTTTCTAGCCAAAACTGCAAAATGAATTCCAAGAAAAGAACTGTTTGGAAATAGAAAAAATACAAAGTCGAAACTCAAAGTAATTAAGACTCAGACACACAGAACAAAGCATAATGAATCATCTACTCCCAGGAAATCGAAAATCAGAACTTTAGAAGGTGAACAATACAGGAGTATAAGCTTTTTTTATTACTTGAGCATCACAAGCAGAAAGAAAGATCTTGATTGTTCTACCATTCAAAAGCAGTCTTTTTTTCTCATTCTCATAGCAAAGAGACAATATTTCTTATTATTACAAAGCTTACATATCAGTCACTTGAACTAGGAGCTGCATCTGGTAGTGAACTAGTCCCTAAAGTAGCAAGAAAAAGCTTCGACAATGATGTTGAAACTGAATTGCTACCAGATTCCAGGAGGAATTCAGATGCAACTTAAGAAAAGCTCCTCTGAATCATTTAATATTTTTATGCCTTGATCTTCTGAATTAAGTGAAACCTTAACAAAAATTTTAATTACTGAACAAAGATAAGAAAGACCTTAGAAAAAGAATATTTTTTTAAACCAACACATTAGATACATCCATTTTTTTAACACTCGTATCTAGAAGATAACTCAGCTTATACCATAACATTAACACAATCATTCTCAATTAAAATAAGAGGCATGATAAAAGAATTCCATTTGATATTCCCTCGCTCATCCCTAATCCATCTTTTGACAACCAGATAACTGATGAACAAAATCCCTAGTTCACACTGCAATGCACGGGATTCCTAATTAATCAGGAATCAATATGGCAGCCAAAATTCATTATTCACTTTTAATGAGTACTAAGCAAAAATATACAAATTTAAACAGTGGTGAATTCCTCATAATGATAGAAAACTGAACCTTTGGTTATATCTCAAAGAAATGAAAGGTTCCACTCAAGCTCCATTTCCCTTTTCCACAAAAAATGCATTACATCCAAGTCTAATTAACAATAGAGATAACTTTGGCGAAGTGGAAGCAATCCCCATAACATTCAGGTATAGAACCGCCGCACACAGCATATCACAAATTCCAAAAAGTCGAGAAGAAATATAACTAATGACTACCAGTGCGGTTAAATGATTCACATGGATCTTTTCATCATCGGAGCAAAAGAAAAATGAAACTGCGACGGAACCAAAAACCAAGACGTCGGAGTAACCCTAACCTGGAAGGGCCAAACATGAGAGTGGTCCAGTTTGGAGAAGACGTCGCGAATACGGACGAGGCGACGCTCGTATTCACGCAAATCAACGGAGTCCCCTCGCTTGAAGTAAACTTTGACCAGCACCAAACCCTCGTCATGTTTGCAGAGTATCGATTTGAGGAAACGGTCCCTCCCCAGCACTTCTTTGAGCACCAAGTTGTACGACGACGGCAAATCGTGGAGGTAGTACTCCGTGGCCGACGCCTGCGTCGTCCGTGCGATCTTGTTCCCCATACACCGGCGCCTCTCAGTTTCCGACTATTTCCGGCAATACTGTACACGAATCACAACTGGTTGCAATTTGAAGAATTCTGGATAATCCGAGGCGGAACCGAGATTTTGTGTGCATTGGGAGTGAGGGGTTGTGGGTGAAATTTGATGGACGGGGATGTTGAACTCAGAGCATTCTTTCAATCAAGAAACCTACAGCAAAGAGTTACAATGGAGTTTGTGGATAATTCCTTTCGCTATTCTTCACGGAAACAGATCAAAATCCTTGAAGGGTGAGGGTAAGAAATCTTCGAGTCGAAGTCATATTTTACTTTGTATGAAAACGTGAAACGGGTTAATTAATTAATTGTGCACAAGAGCGGCTATTTGAACTCTGAACCTACTAAATAAACTCCAATTATTTAATACACCTCACTAGAATTACAATAAATAATCATAAATTATTAAACATACCAAAATTGCTGAATAAATCCCAAAAAATATTTAAATAAATCAGTACGGCATTGGAGGCAACACGACCGTCGTGGATCTGAGAGACGCTGCAACCAATGTGTGTAATATTAGGTACGAATTAATCAAAAATACGGGATTGAAAACTCTCGCGAGTGTTGTCTTGAGGAGAGAGGTGCAGACGTGGACGATTAGTCAATGGGATAACTAGGTGTCCTAGCCCTAAATATTGAGGCCCACCACGCCAGACATAGGGACACTACATTGAAGTTCCCGACTGCGTTCATTGTATTGGAACTCCTGGAGGAGAAAGATGTCATCTTTAGAGATGGTTTGATGCTCTGTGTTACCTCTGGGGCAGTAATTAGTCCTTGTGGATCTTTAACATTAATTAATTAACAGTGAGATTAAGAAAATTTGTAGTATTGGTAATAATAAAGATGGGTGATTAGGAATTAATGATGATCCTACTTTGTTGAGTTGATGTAATTCAGAAGAATAAGGCCATCAATGTAGTTGATGTGTGTGGCAGGGAAGGACATGAGGATCAGCAAGAACGGCGCCGCTGTCCACTTCTTCGTTTATAAGAATTATTCCGGCGGCAACACCAACAGCAGCCACCACTCTCTATAAGTCGCCGGAGTTTGAAGTACCCATTCAATATTTTTTAATTTAATAAAATTTTGGGGTATGGTTAGTAATCTTAGGGGTATGAAGTATGATTGGTAATAAATCAAGTAATATATTTCTTATAAGGGTATGTACGTCTTTTCATATTAATATATTTTAAATATATAAATTAGTGGGGTTCGTTTAGTAAATCAGGGTGCGCAAATAGCTGCCCCCTTGTGCAAATTGTTTGAGACACTCTTGCTTTTTGTGAGACGGAGTGCTTATTTTATAGGTGAAGTATGTTTATTTGTATTTAAAATATGTTCATAATGAATAATACTATAATATTTTAATATTATATCCCTTTATTTCATCATTCATCATATTTTAAATTATGTAATATTATATTTTTTTCATCATTCATCATATTTTAGATTATTATATGTGGTTAATATTCACATTTTTTTATAGGAATAATGTGCAAAAGTGGCCCAACATCCAAATGCAAAAAACAATTCAAGCAAGATGATAAAAATTTAATAAAAATAGCTAATTTTTTATTTAATTCCTAAAATGTCCCTAAGTTTGGTCAAGTGGTCCAAGCCTTTTTACAACATGTCTTTAACAACATGTCTTTCACAACACTACTTGACTATACTTCTTAATTAATACATTAACCTCCATACTTCATTTTATACCAATTTTATACATTAACCTCCATACTTGTGAAAATAAGATCATCGCACAAAGACTGTGTAATGCATTCCAAAGAAAAATGCCAATTAGATTTCGCAGTAGGTGTGGTGATAATGAAGGAAAACTTAGTCATCCAAAGATGAACGATCGAAGAAAATATGGCGAAGCAGTCCTTCAGATGAGAACCGAGACTAGAGGAGGATGGAAGATGGAGAAACTAAAGGAAAAAACAATCCACCTTCTCAAAGCATGCTTGGGAGAAAAACTACAGAGAAACGTCACAATCGAAGAACAAACATCTTTGAAAGACGTCAAGAAGAAGATACAGAGGAACTTCAACGAGGATCCTCTAGCCTGATGGGACAAGAACGAGCTCAAAGCCTCACTTAAAGTGAAAGAAAGAAGAGAGTATGAGTTCGTGAGATATAAGTCTATCCTGATGAACCAAAAGGGTCGAAAGAATATGCAGCAAATATTTAAGGAACATTTGGACCGTAAGTTGATATCACCACGAGTATCTCCATACAACAGTCCAGAATTTCTGGTTCAAAATCATGGAGAAGTCAAGCGAGGAAAGTCGAGACTTGTGATCAACTACAAAGAGATCAACAACATCTTGGAGTTCGATGGGTACTACATACCAAGTAGGGAACACTTGGTCAACTGTATAAAGAATGCCAAGGTATTCTCAAAGTTTGATTGCAAATCTGGATTTTACCAGATTATGATGGAAGAATGAAGCAAGAAGTTTACAGCATTCTCCACACCACAAGGCCATTATATCTGGAATGTCATGCCCATGGGCATGGCAAACACACCTCAGGTATATCAAAGAAAGATGGATAATCTTTTCAAAGATTATTTCTCATCCATGTTCGTTTATTTGGATGACATCCTCATAGCCTCAAAGAACATGAAAGAGCATCTGGCGCATCTGGAAGTATTTTCAGAAGTATGTCACAAGGAAGGATTAGTGCTTCCTAAAAAGAAGGCATAATTGCAACAAAACAGATCGAGTTTCTTGGAGTAGAGATTGATGAGTCTGGGATTATTCTACAACCACACATTGTAGAAAAAGTTCAATGATTTTCTGAAGATCTCAAGGACAAGAAGCAGCTCCAGAGCTTCCTAGGAGTTGTCAACTTCGCTGGAATGTTCATAAACAATCTAGCACAATACAAGAAGGTGTTCAGTCCTCTGTTGAAGAAAGATGTTGAGTTCAAATGGGAGGAATCACATCGAGAGATGGTTAAACAATTAAAGAAGGTTTGTAAAAAGCTCCTAAAGTTAGCCATTCCAAATGACGAGGACGACCTGGTGCTATATACAGATGACAGTGACCATTGGTGGGCAGCAGTTCTTACGAAGTCCACATCAGAAGAAGAAGTGTCATGCAGATATTGCAGTGGCTCTTTGCGGAGAATGAGGAAAAGAGATGGCACATTAATGAGAAGGAGTTCTTCGCTGTTCGAAAGGCGTTCAAAAATGGCTGTTATTTCTTCTTGCGAATAAATTCATTCTTAAAATCGATAAAACGAGTGTCAAAGCCTTTCTAAAAAAATAAAATTGAAGCAAAACCAAAAAAGGCTAGACTTTTAAGATGGAAAGCTAAATGTCAATATTATGATTTTAATATTGTCATTATTAAATCTGTTGAAAATATTTTGGCAGATTTTCTAACGAGAGATGGAGGGAGGTGAGATAGACTCCATCCTGATCGCTTCAAGGCTCCTGATGGACAACCTTGAGTTGCTCAAAAGGGAATTCGAGAATCTGGTTCTCAATGTTGGGCTTGTCGGAAAAGTACAAGAGATTGATCGGACCAAAGTGTCCAATCACATATAAGATTGTATCCACAACAATGCGGGTCTATTCAAGAAAATACGAGAGCCACTCCTCCGAGCTATTGATAGCAATCAATAAAAGGATAGTAGTCGAGAATGGGGCTCTAAACCTTGAGCAAGGAATTCAAGTACCCTTAGCTTTTAGTCCTGGATTGGAACTTCCAAAGGAAGAACTAGTCCAAGGAAAAATCGAGGCTCTAGAGTCACATCTAAAGTCATCGAGTCAACCCAGCTCCTCTGGGATAAAAGAGGAAAAGATCAGTTTTACGCCTATGATGAGCACTGCTAAGACTGGTATTAACATATCTAATCTTTCTCATTAGCAAGGATACCAAGCAAGTTGGGAAAAACTAAATACAAGATAGGAAATATGTCTAGAGAAATGCCGGATAGATATATCAGGAGAATACCCCCGAGTTTGGATGAGAGAAGGCTCAAGTCCAAACGATGTAAAATAGTGGTACGATTTTGGGACGTTAGCCTCGATACACACTATTGCACCAAGCTTCCTGGAACTTTCAAAACTGCCAGAGTGGCTAAGAATAGCAGTTGTGAAGGCATGGGAAAATAATATGACTTTGTCTAGAGGAGATGTATTGGAACTCTACTTCACCAGTGCAGCTCCAAAACCAGTTGGGAAAGGCAACCACGAGGCCTTTCATTATATCAAGCTAAGAAGACCAGATGTTGGGGCATCAAACAAAATCAGGAGTCTTCTGGAAAGGAACCAGTCCTGGTTTCTACTTATTCCGAGGATCAAATCTCGATGCGAAGAGTGAGAGGTTTGTATGCCTGCATTCAAGCCATGGATCAGGTGAAGTTCCCATTCAAGTTCGAATACAAGTATATGAATGTGCCTTTTCTGTTAAACACCTTTATAGGAAAAAAAGACAGTTTTTGCTGAAAAGGCTTTCGAGGAAAAGTGAGAGCTTCTTTGGAGAAACAAGATACCGGTGAGTAAACAAACTCATCGAAAATACTGTAACATGGCCCACTTTGGGCAGACGAACAAAATATGCACAAGCTGTTCTACCCAAACAGAATTAGAGTTTGAAAAATGAGTAAGGTTGGGCATAGGGAGAATAAGAATTGTTGAACCCCCTCCAGCAAAAGATATACGTGGAAAGAAGAGGGTAAGACCTCTTCAAAACACCCAAGAGCCAGAGGACCCTTCGGATACCACAGGGGAGAAATGACTCTCCAAAAAAGTAAAAGCCAAGTGACCCCGCAAGAAAATAAAGCCATGTGATCCTACAACAAAGGGGCCAAAAGAAGGGGACCTGGCCAGCTGATAAAGAAGGGCATCCAATGCAGCCAGCTAAGGAAAGCATCCAAGACATGTGACGTAAGCAGTGACGTCATAAGAAGTAAAGAGGTTTTGACATCCGGATTTCAAATCCACAAGCCTCTATAAATAGAGAGTATGAGGAAGCAGAAGACATCAACCATTCCCCTCTATTTTCTTTCATTCAATAAACATTATAATTTCCTTTCTTTTCTTGTATGAGTGTTTCTTTTTCAGCTACCATAGGTAGCTAGAGGAGTCTTCTCCTCTTGTTTGAGTGCTATGAGTGTGTAATAAATCTTTCCATTTCATAAATAAATAATCTTGGGCCACTGCTCAAAACATGTAACCTTTCATTTCTTTTACAACCTTAATCTTCTAACTTTCCGATAAGAAACATTAGCAGCATCATGTACACTCGGTATAGGAAACGAACCAGGGTTGTGCCGAGGTCCGCTAAAGGGACGGAATTGAATCATCACACTGCGGGGCACGTGGTTGGCTGTGAGGAGCAGCTGTAAAAAAGTAGCAGCATCATGTACACCAGGCGTAGGAAACGAACCAGGGTTGTGCTGAGGTCCGCTAAAGGAACAGGATTGAACCATCATACTGCGGGGCGCGTGGTTGACTGTGAGGAGCAGCGTAAAACCTTCCGGATACCCGGTGGTTTAACGATAAAAAAGGCACTGTTACTGTCTTAAGTTGGTTAATTATGAGATTAATGTTGTTTAATTAATTTACGGAAGCATTATGAGTCTGATATGGTCGTAATGGAATATGACTATTTTGAGTAGGAAGAGAATGGTGATAACGGGAGTTAAAATGAATGTATTTGGAGGTTTAAATGATATTTTATAAAAAAAATTGAAAATGAAGGGTTTGGTCCATGCACAATAAATTGGCTATTTTTGTTAATAAAGTTATTTGTTTGCTGACATTGTTAGTTGGCCTTTTTAAAATGGCTATTTTTTTAACCATCATTTTTTATATCACCACCAACAATTCTACCCACATTCTTTTTTTGTCAATTTTCTCCTTATCTGCTTATTTTTCATTTGTTGTTTTAGATCCGTTTTTGTTATCAGTAAGTTTTAAATTTGTGCACTTGATGAGAGTGAAAATAAGCATGTTTTAGTGTCCAATTTAACACTTTTTTTATGAGAATTGTTGTCATATATTAGCATAAGTGTCTTATATTCAATATATTTGAGAAAAAGGTGAGTTTGAGGTGATTTATTGTGTTTTAGATGGAAAAAGGATCAAAAAACAAAGTTGGAGAAAAGGTGCAACTTATGCAAGAATGCTGAAAAACGCACGTCCAACTTGTGTAATTTTCCTGTGTTCATATGGAGCTCTGAAATATAATTGTGATACATGGTTGGAAAGCCACAGAAGAGATGATCGTTTTGGCATAAGGAACACCTCAATCGGATTCCAAACGAGAAAGTTATGATCAAAATGGTGACGTCGCGCAAGCTGTCTCAACTCAGCACGATTGTGCCACTTTGCATGACTTGTTATACATTCTATTGCTAGAGTTTCTGTGATTTCTTTACATTTTTAGAAAGCCAAGGAAGAGAGAATCGCGTGAGCGCAAGAATCATTCAAATCGGAGCTTGGATGTGGAAGTTACGCGCGAAACGGTGAGACTGCGCATTGCCGCTTGACCAAGGTCAATCCCGCTCGACCTGGAGCAGTTTGGTCGAGCGGGGACACGGAATCCTATTCTTGGTAATTTCGTACCCCAGTAGCGTGTATTTTCATATTTTCCAAGAAAAAACCCATCTAAGGTCAATAAGGAGAGCTTACAAGTATAAAAGGGGATGCAGATCACATCATTATTCATAGGAGACCATAACACAATCATCCTATACCCCACAAGGGGGATCACCCCCCAACCATCATCACATTCTTTCCTCTATCCATCCATCACTTTGAATATTCATCTGTGGAATCAAGAGGAGAACCAAGAGGAGGATTCAAGATGGAGAAGGACGCGACGACGCCCACATTTAGGGTTTTATTCATTTCCTAATTTATCTTGTATTTTCCAAACATATGGGTAAGATCTATCCAACCCCCATGATTGTTCTTCACAACATCATGAGCTAGAACCTTTTTGGTAGATCTAGGGTTTTGAAGGTTCTTATGAATTAATTAAACCTTCGTGTGTATTCTCCGTACAACACTACTTGTGGATTTATTTTATATAAGACTATGCGTTTTTAATTCATATTCAGAGTTGTTTTGTGCATCATTAACTGTTATGTAGAGTCTGAATACATATCTTGGTTATTGATTGAGTGCGTTCACTGCAGAGCAGGATTCCATGATATGATTCTAAGTGAGGGGACTTCTAAGCTTCATTAGAACTATCTTATATAAATACTTATTAATTGAATTAAATTTGGGTTAGTAAGTAGGATAAAGAGGTTACTTTTATAGTACCTATAAAGGGAGATCATATCGGGTTAGAGTACCAATTAGCCAGAGAAATAATTGATACTGATAGTACCTAGAAAGAGGGGGTGAAATTATATCTCTTGCTCCAAGGTTATTCACACGCGTGGCTTAATGATGCGTCTATATTCCACAAGGCAGAGTCGGACATTGATACACCAAAGGGAAATTAATGAGTGAAACTGGATTATCCTAGAGCTACCTATTCTCCTACTTGATTCACTTTCGTTTTTTTCTAGTTTCTTATATATTTTATTTTTTATTTAAATTAATTGTTTAGTAGTTGATAATTAAAATCCTAACTTTTATTGTCATTCGTCTTAATTAATTAGTAAATAATTAAATTGATAATATATCGTCCTTTGGGTTCGATATTTAACTTGGTCTCTTGCTTAAGCTGCAACTGATATCCTTAATACTTGGGGATTAATTTTGCGTTCAAAGAAAATGCGCATCAAGTTTTTGGCGCCTGGGACGGGGACGGCTGTTATTATTGATTTTATTATTTCTAGTTGATTAAGACTTTTATTTTTTATTATTTATTTCTATCTAACCTGGAATTTTTCTGAGGTACTTAAGCAATAGGAAAAGGAGAGGAAAGAAAAGAAGAAGTAACACACAGTGCTAAACATGACCGGAGCAAGGCAGAATCCGGATAATATTGTCATACGTGAAATTTTCAGGTACAATGGGATTTGCAACATGGGTTTGATAGGAGCAAGAGGGGAAGATGATAATTTTGAGATACATCCCGCTCTTATCAACATGGTGGAAAAGAATCCCTTTTCTGGAGGTTGTTTTGAAAATCCATATCAGTATCTCAAAAGATTCATTGGTTATGCAAACACTCTAAAGGGTGCTAATGATAATGCTAGTCGGATCGCCCTATTCAAGTTCTCTTTGATTGATAGGGCAAAAGCTTGGTATGATACTCTTGATGCCACAGACTGCACTACATGGGACCAACTGCAGTAGAAGTTCTTGGAGAGATACATGCCATCCTCAAGGATCTTAAGAATGAAGCAAGACATTACCCATATCGTTATGAATTTGGGTGAGAAATTTTATGAGGCGTGAGATAGGTTTAAAGACATGCTCAGGCGGTGCCCACAACATGGAATGTCTAAGGTTCAGTACATAAGTATCTTCTACTATGGATTGGATTGTGAGTCGCGTGTTCTTATTGATGCATCATCAGGTGGAGCACTGTTATCAAAGACAACACTTGAAATAGAAAAGTTGTTCGAAGACATCTTTATGAATTCACGTGACTGGCCTGTAGAGAGAGATAGAGGATCATATGTACTTGGTAAGGTGGCGCAGGTTGAACATCAAGTGGTGAAGCCAAATAGGGATGATGAGATCGTCTCTAGTCTAGGTAACATCAACAAGCTACTAGAATCCCAGCAAAGGCAGATTGCAGAGTTGACAGTTGACACAAAGGGGGCCTGGTAGACAGCAACAAGAATCAAAGAGTGTTGAAGTTACCTTCAATCGATACATGACAAGGAATGATGCAAGAGTTGACTGAATCGAAGCGAGTATGAATGCTAATCATGCAAATTTATCTAAGTAGTTGAAGGACCTTACCTTATAATGGGGCAGATGCCTGGGAATGTGAATCAATTAACACAAATGTTGGAGAAAATAATATTCCCGTCTCAAGGTATAATGAACCCGAAAGAGTGCAAAACCATCACATTGAGGTCAGGAACGTAGTATGAAAGTTTAATGACGTCAGTGGATGAAAACAGAGATGGAGTGTCCCCGCTCTACCAAACCCTTAGGTCGAGCAGCGGTCGAGCGGCCACCTTTGGAGAAGAACAATCAAAATCAGATTACAGGGTCTCCGCTCGACCAAGAAGCATCGCTCAACCAAACTATCTAGGTCGAGCGGAGGTCGAGCGGACGTCTATGAATCTGTACATCCAGAACCAGATTACAGGTACCCCGCTCGACCATTTTCACCATGTTCGACTAGATCAATCAGGTCGAGCAGAGGTCGAGCGGTGTCGTTCAGCTCTGGTTTCCATACAAAAACTACACCTGTTGTTCAGAACACTCCAGTACCATCACATGAGCAGAATACTGAGCTACCGTTGAAAAGAAGTGAGAAAGAGCGAAGAGGTTGAGAGCCGAGAAGAATAAACTGAAGGAGGCTGAACTAGATGAGTGGGGAAGACCCAAGACTGAGGTACCTCCTCTGTTTTCTTTAAGGTTGGCCAAGCAGGGATTGGAAGAAAAGTTTAAGAGGTTTCAAAATATCATGAATAAGATAAGCTTGAACATTCCTTTTTCCAAAGCAATCATGGAGATGCCATATTATGCCCGATTCCTCAAGGATATTATATCAAAGAAGAGAAGCTTGAATAGAGTGGAGATAGTGAATCTGTCAGAGAATTACAGCTCGATCATTCAGACTGCCTGCAAAGTTAAGGATCCGGGAAGCTTCACTATTCTTTGTGACATTGGAAAAGGGCCGGCACATAAAGCTTTGTATGATTTGGGAGCAAGCGTCAACTTGATGCCTTTGTCCATATTTAAAAGTCTTGGTTTGGGGGAGCTCACTCCCACAATAATTGCTCTACAATTGACGGATAGATCCATGACTTTTCCGAAGGGTTTAATTGAAGATGTTTTGGTGAAAGTGGATAAGTTGGTCTTTCCCGTAGATTTTCTTGTAGTTGAGATGGAAGATAACAAGGATGACATTCCTCTTATTTTAGGGCGGCCATTTCTTGCTACTGCTTGAGCCATGATAGATGTTAAGGATGGAAAGCTTAGATTGCTGAAGGATAATGAAGATGTGGTTTTCTCTCTTGATAAAGTAATGATGATGCCCATGGAGACTCAATCATACAAGAGCATAGATGTGATTTCTAACTTGTTTAATCTTGATTTTAATAGGACAGATGATTCTGAATTTAAGTGGAAGATTGACAAGGAGGAGTCTAGACAACCATGAGAGGAAGGAAATTCTGAGGATAATTTTGTGACCAAGAAAGGTGAGGTGCTGAGTGTAGACAAGAAGAGGGAAAGAAAGTATTTGAAGGTGAGGATGCGAGAAGACCGCCATCCGATCAAGTAGTCTACAAAAGCAGTATTCCGTCGTGACTCTCCGACGTTAAACATGAGCGTCTGTTGGGGGCTTGTCCCTTCCGTTAATTTCTTTCGTGTGAGTGAGGAGTTATTATATTTGAACTGCTCACGTTTCAGCAATTACATCTTTTTTAAACTTAGTTTTGACTTATGTTTTTACTAAGTTTGGGGGATGTGATATACTTACCTCGTCTTATGAGCACCGATGATATAATTTTTTCTTTCGTTGGTTGTTTATTTGTTAGGGGTTTGATTTTTTGCGGCATATTAATATTTTAACCAGTGTTGGTATGTCGATTTTTTGCAACTTACCTAATATTTAATGTGTTATGTTGGTGTGTCTTGTGTATGGAGTCGATTAGATAGCCAATTGAGTCTTTCTTATAGTTCTCTTATTTTATTATTGATGAATATATGATGATGAGGTGTGCTTGCGCTTTGATGATAGAAAAGGTAAAAGAGTGGCAAGACGAGTTCTACACTACAACTCGAGGAGCTCGTGCATAATTTGAAGAAGAAATTAGGTGTCCCTCATTTCCTTATTCTAATTTTATGTGTGCCTTTAATTAGTAGGATTGAAAGGATTTAGATCTTGGTTTTGTGATCCATGTGAGCTTATATTTTTGAATTTGTGCTTGAAATTCATATGCTCTTGAAATTAATGAAGGAAGTGTACTTAAGTTATATTGTGGTATGAAGTCTACGTGTACTTGTGGGATATTACTTACCATGAAAAGTGCTCTGTTACTTGTTACAAACCCATGTGAGATTTTGAGCCTTATTGATCATGTACATAATCACATAATATTTCTTTTCTGGTGAGTATCGTTCTTGTGTGTGTATTCTAGAACTTGCCTCTTGTCTTACTTGAGACTACATGTGTGTTAGATGATGGGAGATGATTTTAGGCCATCCTTGAATTTATGAGCCACTTAGCCAAATAATTTCCTACCGAATGATGTTTATCCGTAGTTAGCCACATTGAGCCTAAAACCTCATTCTTTGGAAGCCTATGAGAAATAACCACTTTGATTATCTGAATTTTTTGAGCCTTGATTGTCCTTCTAGAAGAGAATTAATGACTTTTCAATGTGTGTTGATAGAGTTTGATAACAGTTTGGGAAGGAATGAAATTGGTATTGAAATAGTGATTGAGCTTAAAAATGCATCTAAGGAAAAACATGGAGTAGTGCTTAAATCTAGTACTCCATGGAATCAAACATCCTAGGGTAGTGCTTAAATTTAGTACCCTATGGAGGATGCGCGAGGTAGTGCCCGAAACTGGTACCTCGAGAGAAAAAAAAGAGAAGAAAAAAAAGAAATAAAAATGTTGTGCTTGAAAAGAAGAAACGTGAAAGAGTTGAGGAGGATGTTGTGCTTAATTGAAGTGAGTAAGAAGAATGAAAGATCATGATGGAATGCTCACTTGATTGATCCGAGTTTTGAGTCACTTATCCATATATATTTCCTACCTTAACCAAAGAGCCAACCTTACATCCAAAAGAAAAGTCCTTTTTGATCCTATTGTCGAATCATACTTTTAGTGGTGGAGAGTTTGAGACTTTTGGCAAGCTTATGGTTACACATGCACTTGAATTGAATATGAGCGTAAATACCTTAACCTATAAGTGTACATCTTTTACACTTGAGTGCGAGTGATATATACTTCCCGCGAGAACAGGTCAATGGAGCATTTGAATTGATGGTGATTTTCTTATCTTCTATGCTATGAATTGATTATTACATGTAATAAGAGTTGCATGACCTAAGTTGAGGACAAGTGTATTCTGAAGGTGTATTGGTCATAGTCCTTGTTTCCCTGCTAATTTTCTTACTCTCTTTCTCTTTATTTTTATTTTGTTGCCTCAGGACGAGCAACGGGTAAGTTTGGGGGATTGATGAGAGTGAAAATAAGTGTGTTTTAGCGTCCAATTTAACACCTTTTTAATGAGAATTATTTTCATATATTAGCACAAGTGTCTTATATTCAATATATTTGAGAAAAAGGTGCATTTGAGGTGTTTTATTGTGTTTTAGGTGGAAAAAGGATCAAAAGAACAAAGTTGGAGAAAAGGTGCAACTTCTGCAAGAATGCTGAAAAACGCACGTCCAACTTGTGTAATTTTCCTGTGTTTATATGGAGCTCTGAATTAGAATTATGATACATGGTTGGAAAGCCACAAAAGAGATGATCGTTTTGACATAAGGAACACCTCAATCGGATTCCAAACGAGAAACTTATGATCAAAATGGTGACGTCACGCAAGATGTTTCTACTCAGCACGACTGTGCTACTTTGCATGACTTGTTATATATTCAATTATTGGATTTTTCTGTGAGTTCTTTATGTGTATAGAAAGCCAAGAAAGAGAGGATCGCGTGAGTACAAGAATCATTCAAATCGGAGCTCGGATGTGGATGTTACGCACGAAACGGTGAGACTGCCGCTCGACCTGCCGCTCGACCTAGAGTAGTTTGGTCGAGCGGGGACACGGAATCCTATTCTTGGTTATTCCGTACCCCCAGTAGCGTGTATTTTCATGTTTTCAAAGAAAAAGCTCATCCAAGGTCAATAAGGAGAACTTACAAGTATAAAAAGGGGATGCAGATCACATCATTATTCATAGGAGACCACAACACAATCATCCTACACCCCACAAGGGGGGATCACCCCCCAACCATCATCCACATCCTTTCCTCCATCCATCCATCACTTTGAAGATTCGTCTGTGGAATCAAGAGGAGAACCAAGAGGAGGATTCAAGACGGAAAAGGACGCGAGCCCACATCTAGGGTTTTATTCGTTTCCTAATTTATCTTGTATTTTTCAGATATATGGGTAAGATCTATCAAACCCCCATGATTGTTCTTCGCAACATCATGGGCTAAACCTTTTTGGTAGATCTAGAGTTTTGAAGGTACTTATGAATTTATTGAACCTTCGTATGTATACTCCGTACAACACTACTTGTGGATTATTTTATATAAGACTATGCGTTTTTAATTCATACTCAGAGTTGTTTTGTGCATCATTAACTGTTATGTAGAGTCTGAATACATATCTTGGTTATTGATTGAGTGCGTTCACAGCTGAGCAGGATTCCATGTTATGTTTCTAAGTGAGAGGATTCCGAAGCTTCATTAGAACTATCTTATATAAATACATATTAATTGAATTGAATTCGGGTTAGTAAGTAGGATAAAGAGGTTATTTTTATAATATCTATAAAGAGAGATCATATCGGGTTAGAGTACCAATTGGCCAGGTGAAATTATATCTCTTGCTCCAAGATTATTCACACGTGTTATATGCATATTTGCTTGTGTCTATAGAGTAAATATGCATGGCTTAGTGATGCGTCCATTTTTCACAAGGCAGAGTCGGACATTGATACTCGAAAGGGAAATTAATAAGTGAAACTGGATTATCCTAGAGCTATTTATTCTCCTACTTGATTCACTTTCGTATTATTCTAATTTCTTATTTATTTTATTTTTTATTTAACTTAATTATTTAGTAGTTGATAATTAAAATCCCAACTTTTATTGTCATTCATCTTAATTAATTAGTAAATAATTAAATTGATAATACGCCGTCCTTTGCGTTCGATATTTAACTTGGTCGCTTGTTTAAGCTGCAACTGATATCCTTAATACCTGGTGATTAATTTGCGTGCAAAGAAAACTCGCTTCAGCACTCCTGGTTTTAGATTTGAAATTTTAAATTTGTGTGCTCCTGGTTTTAGATTTGCTATCTAGGAATAAAACCATGTGTATTGAGATTACAAGATCCTTTCCCTCCTTTATTATCCTACTACAATAATTAAGTAAAAATATATACTATTAATTAAAGATATTATAAATTATTATATGTGTACTTCAAGGAAGAAAATAAATAAATATAAATATATTAAACATGTCAAATAACGAAGATTTCTTATTTGTATATATTTGAACATATAATAAAAAATTCAATAAACATAATGAATAATAAAACTAAACTAAATTAACTAAAATTATTGTGAGACGGGTCGACTTATTTCTAAAGTATGTTTATTATATAGGTAAAGTATATTTATTTGTATTTAAAGTACGTTAATGATGAATTATATTATAATACCCTAAAATCATGCTTTAATTCATTATCCATCATATTTTAGAAAACATACTTTAACAATCATTAAACATACTTTATTTATAGAATAGACATATTTTAACACGTCTCACACACCGTCTCACATAAGTAACGTCTCTCAAGAGACTTAGTCAAATTATTTTATTTGATTGTGATGAGTTTAAAAATCTTTGTCAAATTATTTATAATTATTTGGAAACTAAAATCAGATGGAAAAAAAACATCTGCTAAATTAGACAAAGTCTCTTGTGAGAAGATAATTATGTAAAACAGATTGTGAGACATGTTAGCCCATTATTAAAATATCATTATTACATAGGTAAAGTATGCTTATTACTCCCTCCGTTCGCTAATAAGGTATCAATTTCGCCATTTTAGTCGTCCACTATAAATGTATCCATTTTCTACTTTTAGCAAAAGGGCCCCACACATGACTCACCACTCCCTACTAATACAACTACCCACTTTATATATAAAAATAATAATACTCCTTAATCCACATGCAAAAAGTAAATAGTTACGTTAATAGCGGACTGAGGGAGTATTAGTCAAAATATGTTTTTCTAAAGTATGATGAATATTGAATTAAGTATTCTTTTAGGGTGTTATAGTATGATTTACTACAAACATACTTTTACTACTATTACACATACTTTACTTATATAACAAACATTCTTTAACAATTGGTCGATCCGTCTCACAAGAGAGCAACTCGCTAAATTATTATAGTTAGGTCTTGTGTGAGGTCGTCTCACGTAAGCCCTTACATGAGACATATAAAAAATGATAATAAATACCACCACATCATCGTATACCACACACCATAAATCATCTACCTTCCTCCACATCCATCTCATATCATCACCGTGGAGATTCATTTGTCAAATCAAGAAGGAGAATCAAGAGAATTTAAAGAAATGGAAGAAAGAACGAAGGAGATTGCTACACCTAAGGTTTTAGTAATTCTTTTCTTCTTAATTCTGATTTTTCAAACAATGGGTGAGATCTATCAAACCCCTGATGAGAGTGGAAATTCATGTATTTTCGGGTCCAATTTGATACCTCTTTGAGTGTATAGTTGATATTATTTGCAGAAATCTTAATTTTGAATTATTTTTTACTGAAAGGTGCTTGAAAGATATTTTGTTGTGTTTTGTTAGGAAAAAGGATTAAAAACGCAAAGTTAAAATGAAGGGTGAACTTGTACAACATGCAAGAAAATAGATGATCCATTTCTATAATTTTCTATGTTCGTGTGAAAGTCCAAACTGGTCAAGTGATACATAATTGTAAAGCCATAGAAGAGAGAGTCGCGTGGGCTCAAGAATCATCTCAATCGGAGTTTGGATGAAGAAATTATACTCAAAACGTTGAGATCACGCAGCAGCAAAAAGGATTTTCGAAATTCCCTAAATTTTGGACATGATGCATAGGGATGTCAACGGGCTGGGTCTAGGGCGGGTATTACACTACCCGGACCCAACCCATTTTAAAACTGCTTGCCCCCGGACCCATCCCGAACTTGTACGTGTCTTATTAAACAGCCCGATACGTTTGGGGCAGGTCCGCCCCGCCCCGCTCTCTCTTTTTTTTAATTATTTTTAATTTTTTTAAGACTTTCATAAATGATTGACTCTCTCTCACTTCATCATTCTCCATAGCCTCAAATAATAATTATGTCAAAAAAATAAAAATAAAATTCAAATAATAATAATAATAATAATCATAAAATTAGTAGTAAAGTATAGAATTTTAAATAATTATAAAAAGAAAAAAATATGTAATACTTATATTTAGTACGGGCGGGTACCTGCGGGTTTAAAGTGACGCTCGGACCTGGACCTGTTTTGAAATTGGTCCGAAGTGGCCTGCCCCATTTTTAGTTCGGGGCGGGTCTAAGTCGACCCAAGTCGTGTGGGTCGGGCTCAAATTGACACCCCTAATGATGCATGAGAAATTAAATAATTAAGTGGCGGGGCCCATGCAGAGGTTATCAAGTGTGTGTTGAGAGGTTTGATTCATGCAAATGACACGTCAACATGCAAAAGAGTCATGCAAGGTTTAATTGGTGGGGCCCAGTGCAATGGAGTTGAGAAGTAATGCTATGAGTTGATAATCATAAACACCAATTCTTCCACGTGTCATCCAAGCTAATAGTGGGCCTATTTATTTTTATACTAGTATGAAACTCACGTACTACGCGGAGTATTGCGTTGTTATCTTTATTATAAAATTACTTGTTTTAATATAAATTATAAAATTTTTAATATTATAAAATATATATTCCACAAATATTATGATTTCTCAAAATTGCCAATTGTACATTCTTTTAATTTATCTAACTCACAACAACATCAAATTTAATAGATAAAATATATAATATTATTTGCTTTCTTTAACATAATATACACAATTCATTAGTCATCACCAACTGACCTTTAATTTATACTCCATATGTTTATGTAATTAATTTATTTATATAAAATCTCAACGTTTTATCAATTCACCAAGCATTATTGATCTAGTTTAAATATTATAGACACATATAATAAAGACAGGGTGCAAGTATGAAGATAAAGGATCATAGTGATATAAATGTCTAAAAGACATTCATTATGATAACTTTGCTCTTTTGAATATTTTATCATTTGAGAATCACAACAAGTTTATTGCTCCAATATTAGTAAATGTTAATTTAGTTAACCAAAAGCTTACGCCCCACTTTTAATGCACTATTCAAATCTATAAATATACATTGTAAGGAAATATTAGCAAAATTTAACTGAAATAAAATACAGTATATAAGATATCTATCTGCCTAAGCCCAAACGAATGTCCCTAATTTGCTGCAATTCTAGCCATAGCAACGCCATAGCCTTCAGTTGAGAAGAAAAAGACAATCATTTCTAGCCCTGTATGTAAGGAGATTAGAATTCCTCCATAAAGAACACAATAGCAACATCCATATTTCATGTGAATGAGAAATTATTTTATGATTAAAAGTGTATTTGATAAATCAAGAAACTGGATAGCTAGCTTACAAATGACAAATTTAAGCAAGAAAATCAATTGTAAGTAGCATGCAGTAGGGAGGGTACGTGGTAGAAATTGGCCTTATTATCCGCCTCCTACAAATGATAGCACAACATGGCACCGCATTAACTCTGCACAAACCACCTCATTTATTATAAATTAAAAGTACTTCTATAAATTTTATGGTATATTTAAAATTTGTAATAAATTATTGTAAATTTTGAGCTCCAAAGAAACAATTAGTAAACTTCCAAAGAAATGATGTGTGAAATGCCCTACCTTTTGGACTCCTGTATACAAAAAGCAGAGCACGGGGAAATCACGAATGAAAAAGTATAGAGTGCGTACCTAAATATTATAATTACTACATCAAAGATGGAATCATATAAGATTCAAAGCATATATCCAACTCCTCCCCTACCTTATATATTTCAGTGCACATTCAAAGCCACAAAATTAGCTAAATTATATAGTACCCCATCATGTCAAAAGTTATTATTATCAAAAGGTAATAAATGTTGATCTCCTTATACTCACTGAGGTCAAATGAAAACTTGACTTCACTCACTTGATAATTCTCAGGTAAAAGTAAGAAAATTTTGAACAAATCATACATATAAAACCATGCAATTGATAGAATTTGCATTCATATATACAGAAAACCACTGTCCAGTAACTAAAGTAGAATCGTGAGGCATGTTTGATCATACTGCATTATACATATGAAACTAAATGCATTTTGGAAAATCAGCTAAATGTATGTTTGAAAATATAAATCACAAATGTAGCTCACGGATTGATCAAAATAAGCCACTTGTACATAAGAAAAAGAGAGAAAAAACCCAATTTAATACATCATGAATAGAGAGGAGACCCCATGATCCTAATATTGAAAACAAAAGTAGAAAAAAGAATGAGCTTATCGAATAATCCTATAAACTCATATTATTTCAATATAAAACCGCTTGAACAAATAGTATAAAAATCATGAACAGATTAACAGCGTACCACATCTCTATCGGAGACCCGGGTCCTACATCATCGTAGAGAGCAATGGCAGCAGAGATAAATTAAAAAAGGAAAAATAAACCAAATAGTTAGTCATATGATTACTTTCTTGTTTAATCAATAAGCAAACATGTGGAGAAGATTTTTCAAAATCTCCAGTATGGAAAAACTTATACATTCTAAGAACTAAAATAAGAATAAGAAAAGGAAAAAAAAAAATACCCATATCAATATTACAGTAGGGTAAAAAAGGAAATTTTAAAAAAAAGGACTTCGAATAAAACCTCGAACGAAAGCTGAAATTTTTCATATCATCTTATTCATATTACTCTCACCAAAGTTATACATATTCATCCATGTAAATATCAATCTATCAACACGACAAACTTACTTCATTCCAAGACTTACCCCAGAGCAAGTTGAGGATAAAGTGGTGTCTTAGGATCCATATATAAAATGGTATGGGAAACTGTATCAGCTGTGACTCCTAAGATCATACAAAATTTTTAGCAAGAAGATGTTAAAATTACTCAAACATGCGAGAGCACCAAATATCAGTTGAGCTTTTTTTGTTTCTTTTTTTTCCCAATAGATTAGATTTAAAGAAATAAATGATTGCCAAGAGGATATGTGCTAAATACTATTGACAATCCACCTTGAAACAACACAAAGGAGATATCTTCACGCACATTAATTAATTGGAGCTTCACATAAGCTTTCCCGATCTTTACACGCTGGAGAAGTTTGCAATTTGATAATGAATTCACAACACATAAATATTTAGTTTTAATATTATAGGAAGATAAAGAATCAATTAGAAAAAAGATTACTCATTCGTTATTGGGGTAGTGCAAATATATGAAGTTTGTTCGTTAAGGTTGTTGTCCCCGTTACAAAGTGTTCAATTATTGTTGAAATAAAGAAATTCAATTTAATAACTCAAAGAAATTTATCCTAAAAGAAATATTTCACATAATTTCAAAGATCGTGATGCAAGAGAAGCCTTATAGCTGGAAACCACATAGCCTTCTGAAAATATTTGAAAATATTTCACGATGATAGAACGAAAATCTATTTGTGTAATTGCTATATATTAAAATCAGCCAACATAATGCTTACTTTCTTGTTTCATCATTAAATAAACTCATAATCTATACCTCCGATCAGATTTCAGAATATGATTGAGTCAACTGTGAAACCCGTAGAGAGAGATGGTGCATTTCCGATCGACAGCGAAGTGGCTGAGCAAGGCGTCGACGATGTTGTTCCAGATCCGTACCGACGACCATCTCTAAGATTACACAGATGATGCAAGCTCCTTGATAGTATGTTCGAATTTGAAAAATGCATATCTCTCAATCGTCTGCTTGCCCTCATTGTCCATGGCTGCGACATCTCCAGTTACTTCCCTAAAGTGAGTTGCCTTCTAATTTTATTAAATAAATTCAGCTGGTCTGCGAATTTTGGATTGACAAAGTTCTAGAAATCAATCTTTCAAATAATCCCATATCAATTTATAAATTAAACGTAAAAAACTGGAGTACAATTTTATCAAAGTAAATTAGAACTCACAGATAATTTGTTGTACAATGAAAACTTAAAAACGCATCTTCATCAGAGGTAGGAATCTAAAAAGAAATTGTGGTATTGAGAAGTGACTTTCCAGTAAGAAAGCACAGCGAGTTAGAATGAGATTAGGGAAATAAGGAAAAATTTAGAAATTATATAAATTTCGGTCGATAACGTCTAAATTGAAAGATAGGAGAAGCTGATGTCCAATCTAATTTGTCATTCTGATAAATTTCTGAATTTCGTTGAGAGAAGAGGAAGAAGAGAAGAGTATGATAGATCGGTATCGTGGAGGGAAGACGAAGCAGCAAGGTAAAAAATGAGAAAGATAATTGAATGATCAGTTACGGAAATTAAAGCACCCAATAAATACACGGAAAAAGTAATTTAATTACGTTATAGTCAGTAAAATATATGAGAAAAGGTAATTTAAATTAAATAATCTATAGTGATCTGAAAATTTGACACATCACCAATGGTTTCATGAGGAATTGACACGTAAGAAAGTAGAAAACTTCCTTTAGTATATAAAAGATTTGTATTTTCCGAGCCCGTGTTATCCGTGTACCTGACCCAACACTTGTATTGACCCAATACTTATATCCACGCCCTCTGCATTATAAAAGGGAAATATGATTTATCACTATACCCTTTTTTTCGAACAATTTCCTCATGCCCACACACACGCCAATTCTATCATCATAGTACCCTAATTCCTCCATCACTCACTATCTTCGATCCATCCATCGAAAAGACGATCGGAGTTGCTACTTGGATTAGAGATGAAGATCCCAATAGAGATTATGATTGAAGAATCAGAGTCCTCTACAAGGGTTCTTTATTTTTCGGTTATTTATCTCTGTTATTTTAGAACAATAGTTGGGGTTAATTACATCTTTGTGATTTGCCCTCGTAAATCTATAGGCTAAGTTTCTTTGTTGGTATTGTTAGGGCGTTGGACAATTTTGATTATATGATTTGATTGCCCTAAACTTGATTTGTTATACTGCAGACTGTTTATTTCCTTAATGAAGAAGATATTTTTGAGACTTCATATTATTATGTTTTGAGTTTTGATTCCTTTAATTATTCATGACGGTATCACTTATTAGATAGTTAATAGGATTCTCTTTTTCTGCATAATAATTATTGTTTCTTATGGCAGTCTTAGGGGATTGACCTATAATTCATAAGACAGCTAGACAATCAATTTGGAATATTAATTACTTGGTAAAATATCATTATTAGGTAATTGGTAAGGAGACAAAAGGGGTTAATAATTTTGTACCTAGAAAGGGAAAACTGAAATAGCGCATGTACTTATAGAGGGTGTAAGAGTTATTTCCTTATCGATCCTAGAATTTGCAGCTTTTTATAAGTGTTAGATTTCACCCAATCAAGGTGATTTAACTGGGCTTAATGATCCTCTTATAAACACCTGCAGGTAATTAATTAATTTGGTTATAGAATAATCAGTCACATAGTTAAGTTGCTTGCCTTAGCATTACCAATTCTCCATCTTTGAATTCTAAATCGTTTTCTCTGTGTGATTTATTTTCTTCGCATTAATTAATTATTTAATTTTAGTTTTTATTAGTTAATTAATTATCCTTTAAAAAATCCCCATATTTGTCTTGAATTTAAATTATCATATATAAAATTATTTATTAAATCTAGAATTATCTCGTGGGTTCGACATTTGACTTGGTGATCACACGCGCTACAATTGATTCCTTACACTTGAGGGTGAAATAAAATAGTGAACAACCCCCCATGTGTGTTATCTGTCATACCATGGGTTAGAACTTTTTTGATAGTTTTAGAGTTTTGAAGGTTTGAACAACTTGATTTGACTCTCTAGGAGAAGTTTGTCTAACAACTACAGTTGGATTATTTCATATTTGATCATACGTTTTTGAACTGACAATCATCATCGTTTTGTACGTCTTCAATTGTTATATAAATATCTGAACATATATCTGATTGTCAATTTGGCGTGTTCATGACTGATTAGGTTTTCTGTTATGATCTAAGGAAGGGACCAATACTTCCAATGCTTCATTAGAACTGTTAAATATGAATGTTTATTATATTACATATCACTTTTGTGGGTTGATAAGCAGGACTAAGGGGGTACTTTTATAGTACCTAAAAAGGGAGAATATAATCGAATTCGAGTACCAAACATGCATGGGAAAGAATTAATACTGTGAGTACATAGAAAGAGGGTAGAATTAGATCTCTTGCTCTGAGGTGATAAACCAGATTTACGTGCTAGTCTACTTGTGCCTTTAGAGTGAATTAGCATATTGATGAGAGTGAAAATTCATGTATTTTTAGGTCCGATTTGATACCTCTTTAAGTGTATAATTGCTATTATTTGCACAAATCTTAATACTTTGAATTATTATTGACTAAAAGGTACATGAAAGGTATTTTTTTGTGTTTTAATAGGAAAAAGGATAAAAAAATGCAAAGTTGGAATGCAAGATGCAAGAAAATACACGACTACTTTCCATAATTTTTCTGTGTTCGTGCAGAAGTCCAAATTTGTTGTGTGATATATGGTTAGAAAGCTACAGAAAAGAGGAACGCGTGGGCGCAAGAATCACCTCAATCGGAGTTCGAGAAGAAGTTATGATCATAACGGTGTGGTTGCGCATCTGCAAATGAGATTTTTGAAACTCAATGAAATTTTGAGGCCATGCATGCAAAGTTGACTTGGGCCTACGCATGCAAGTTATAACTGAGTTGGAGATATATATGCTATCATGTAATTCATAGGTGGAGTGTAATTCATGTTATTTAATATTATTGGGGTCCACCAATTGATTTATTCCAAAACAAAACAGGATGTAGCATAAGGAGTGAGAAAGCTCACTACCTGTTAAGGAAAGATGCAGCTCATTCATGTGACAAGCCCATTTGCATCTAATTCACGCCTCTAGCCATATTTAAAGGGGAAATCTTCATCGTGAATAGCAGCATGCAACATAGTTCGACGCATTTCACCCTCACTCCCACCTTCACTCATCATCATTCATCCACCGGAGACGGAGATCCCGACGAAGATTGTGATTGAAGAATTGGAGTCCTCCAAAAGGGTTTTTTATTTTTTAATTATTTATCTTTGTTATTTTAACACAATGGTTAGATTATTTACATCTTTGTGATTTGCTCTGGTAAATCCATGAGCTAAGTTTATTTGTTGGTAATGTTAGGGCGTTAAGACAGTTTTGACTATATGATTTGATTACCCTAGACTTGGATTTATTACATTGCAGAATATTTATTTCCTTATTGAAGAGAATATTTTTGAGATTTCATATTATTGTATTTTGAGTTTTGAGTCTTTTAATTATTCATGAAGATATCACTGATTGATAGTTGATATGATTCTTTATTTCTGCAAGATAATTGTTGTTTCTTGTGGCAGTCTTAGAGGATTGCCCTATAATTCCTAAGAGTGTTAGACAATCAATTTGGAATATTAATTACTTGGTAAAACATCATTATAAGGTAATTGGTAAGGAGACAAAGGGGTTAATAATTTAGTACCTAGAAAGGGAAGTCTAGTGCTCTAGTCTTTAATGGAATTTAGCATGAAGTACATATTGAGGGTGTGAGAGTTAATTCCTTATCGATCATAGGATTTACAGCTCATTACAAGTGTTAGATCCTACCTCATTAAGATGATTTAACTAGGCTTACTAATCCTCTTATAAACATCTATAAGTAATTAATTTGGGTCTAAAATAATCTGTCACATAGTTAATCTGTTTGCCTTAGCATTACCAATTCTCCATTTTTGAATTCTTAAATCGTTTCTCTTGCGTGATTTATTTTCCTCACATTAGTTAATTATTTAATTTCAGTTTTTATTAGTTAATTATCCTTTCAAAAATTCTCTGAATTTGTCTTGCATTTAAATTATCATATATATAATTATTTATTAAATTTATAACTATCTCGTGGGTTCGACATTTGACTTGGTCACTCGCACTACAATTGATCCCTTACACTGGAGGGTGAAATAAAATAGCGATCACATATATTTGTGATGCATCCTAATTCTTTTAGCAGAGTTAGACTCGAATACTTAGTGAGTTAGATTAATGAGTTTAAACTAGAATTCCTTAGAGCTACTGTTGCGTGATTTCAAGTGCACACAAATAAATCCCAAGTGTAGGGTTATCGACTGTAGTAGCAGGCAACCAAGTTATAATATCGAATTCTAGAGACGATAAATTATCTATTTCAACAATCACTAAATTATATAAGACATGTAACAAACTCAATTGTTTTGATGATTTTTAAAACTAATGATTACTTGAAAAATTAAATAAAAAAGAAAATGGATATTCAAGAATGAGAAATAGTAGCTCTCGGGGTTCTAGATTAAACTAATTAATTCAATACTTTGATGGTCGGTTTCAATTCCTATAGATACTTATGGAAGAGTCACTAAACTTTACTAATTTACTTATTTGGTCTAAGCAAATTTGTAACTGATCTGGTTTATCTCCTAGGACTTTAGGTTAATAAACTTATCTCTCTCTCTAGGTACTTACTATATTATTCCCTCCCTCGTCAGGTACTAGAACTAATATGTGTTCCCTTTTTAGGTACTATAATTTTATTACCTAATTCCCTAAATATCACTAATATGACAACTCATCAAATCAATAACATTCATCACAATTTCTATGTCTAATAAGCCAAAGAATCAAGTCAATACTTTAACTTATACTCCCTCCGTCTCATTTCAATGTTTACATATTTCTATTTTGGGCGTCCCATTTCAATGTTTACATTTCCTTTTTTGGAATATGGGACCCACCTAAAACAATTAATATATCACCATGGTCCCCACATCCAACACTAATACACCTACCCACTTTACATTAAATATTATATCTTTTCACCCACTATCTATTAAAATAATATACTCCTTAAACAATATGCAAAAAATAAACGTAAATATTGAAACGAGACGAAGGGATTACAAAATAATCAAATAATTCAATCATGCACACAAGTTATGATTATTCTAATTATTGTTCAATATCATGAAACAACCACAAACGTTACACAATTTAAATTAAATAGCCTCCAAGAAATTCATAGAAAGCAAATAAACATTCTACAAGTTTTGAACCCTTCATCAAGTATTAAATCAAAAATAATTTAATCCATCTAACCCTAGAACTACTCAAAGTGTTTACCCCATGGAGTTATAGGTAACTTCCATGGGTGTAAGAAGGATCTTACCACAATTCATTGCAAATGAAAAGAAATTAAGTTCTATGATAAAAACCATAGATCGAAGAATGATTGATGTCCTTCTCTCCGTCTTCTTCAATTGTATGATCTCTCCTCCTTGAATTGCACACACGAAATGATGGACGGAATGAAGTGGAATAGGCATGTGATGGTGGTGCGTGTGTTCTGTTTCGAACAGGGGCGTTCTACCGTGAATGATGAAGTCACGCGTTCTGCCTGTTGGCGTTTGATCATTTGAAGAAGATGGATTCTCGCTGGCAGCCTGTGCAGCCTCACCGTTTTGAGTATAACTCTCTCATCCGATCTCAGAATTGAGTGAGCTATGCGCCAAAATGATCCTCTCTTCCATGACTTTCTGCCAGTATGTCACACATCGAATTATGAGGTCTGTATGATTTTATAAAAATCATGCAAATTGTCGTACAGCAGCAACAAACGACCTCTTGATCTTCTGCTGTATTCCCAAGTTCAATCTCGACGTCATATGGGCGACGATCTTCGAGATCTTCTCAATTTACTGTTCTGTCTACCCTCTTCATGTGTTAGGCGTGTCTCATCTGGGGTTAGAATAGCTGAGATGACTTATATATGAGCTACAGCAGGGACCAAGAGGAGAAATTAGAGTTGGGCCTCCATTGGTCTTAAGTATCCAAGCTTAGCCCAAAGCTTATACTTAAGTCCAATAATAATATATACCACTAAAATATTATTACTGCACTACCGTTCTAATCCCATAATTACGTTATGGGCTCCTTCTTATTATAAGCACGACAGTCTCCCCATCTTTAAGATATACAATGCCCATTAATTAATTAAGTTACTGACAACTCAATTAATTAATATCTAATCCAAGAGTAGTACCACTCAACCTCATTATCATGCCAGAATAAATCCACCTGCAGGGTTTACATGATAATCCTTATGAGCTCCTCAAGGGGAGAACATCAACCTATGTCAGACACGGATTCCTTCTATAATCAACAGCACACCATAGAGACATCATTATTTTCCAACTCACCGAGTTTGTTGTTTTAATTACATGTAAATCTCACCCATTGATGAATCAAAGAAATACATACTGCCTTACTTGTCGAGGTTATTTATAGGGATTAAAAGCATGAACATTCATAATAACTGAGATCAAGTTCTCCTATAAGTCAGTATAAGTCGAACGATCTCAAGCAGTCCCGCTCAATACACACAAAGTGCACTAATGTGATTCTATAGTCAAGACAAACTAATGACAAATCACACTACAACCATCCCGATAGAGAGCCCCGTCTATCTCGATTGTGAGCATCTATTTATACTTTATAAGGAAACCGATAATATAATCTTCCCCGTGTTGTCGCACAACATATTATCTACAGTATAAAGTGGACTATTGCATCATTCATATAAATAAATTATAAGACGCAATCATTCGATCATTGATTCTCATTTCAAATAAATTGTTAAAACATTGTTCATACTAAAGCTGGACTTTTAGTATACAATCCAACAATCTCCCATTTATACTAAAAGACTATGCTGTCATGTCTTCTGCCATACATCTGATTCACACTCCTACTACACGACCATCAAAAGCTCTCGCCTTAAGGTCCTTATAAATAGATTTACTAGGTCATCATCCGATGCAATCTAGGCGATAACAACCTTCCACTCATCATACGATTTCTCGTAATAGGTGATACTCGCGCTCCATGTGTTTAATTGCCTTATAGGCTCGTGATTCCTTCAAGTTTGCAACTGCACTATTATCATCAAAATAAATTGTGATAACCTTGGGCAAACTTAGAAACACTTCAATGTCTATCATGAAGTTTCTAGAGTCATACAGATACTTTGGCTGCCTCATAGGCTCCAATTTATCATCTTTCAATGATGGAGTCCAGAGTCTGAAATATATTTCTATATAACACTCCTCCACATTATGGCTCTACTTTCTAAAATTAAACACATAACCTCGAGGTGGATTTACTGCCGTCCGTATCTAATTTGAAAAATCCAAATCTATGTAACCCCTAAGAAACAATGAATCTATCCAGTAAGCCCACATATAGTTACAAGTCCTTTTCAGGTACTTCAAAATTATGTGTTACCACAGTTCAATATTCTTATTTCGAGTTACATTGATACCCAATGTTCATGCCTTCGGCAAAATAGATATTCATTCTCGTGTATAGCATTCCTTAAATTAAGCCTCCTTATTCGCCGAAGCATAAGGAACTGTTTTCATCACCTTATCTTCTTTTTGTGTCTTAAGACACATTTCCTTAGATAAAGTCACATGTTAAAACGAGTAAGGATCGTATCATCTCATGAAGCTTGAGACAAGCGTAACATCCTTTCTTATGATCCGTATTACCGTGAACAAAAAAATATTTTTGCTCCTCTTAAATCCTTCATCTCATACCGCTTTATCAACCATACCCATACACACGACAATATTCTTTTACTATCTCCAATGAGCAATATATCATCTACGTATAATACAAGAAATACCATCATGTTTTGATCATTCTTTTCAATACACAAGACACATCCGCGCATTGAATAAATCCATATGCCTGGATTTCCTTATCAAAATGGATGTTTCATGATCTTGAAGCTTGCTTTAGTCCATCGATGGACACTTTTAAGCTTACTATCACAATGTTCTTAGCCCTTTGCAATGAATCACTCTGGTTGCTTCATATAGATGTTTTCCTCAAGACTTCCAATCAGAAAAGTTGTCTTGACATCTATTCGCTATCCCTCATATTTCATATGAGTAGCAACAGATAAAAGAGTCTGGAACAACATAGGAATAGCTATCGGCAAATAGGTTTCCTCATAATCGAACCTTTTCTTTCTGATTATACCTTTTCGCAACAAGCTTTACTTCCAAGGTTCTCACCTTACCGTATGATCCTCTTTTATTTTGTATGACTACTTCCAATGGCTTTTACACCATTTAGTGGTCCTACAAGCTCCCACACTTGATTTAGAATCCATCGATTCTATTTCAGAAACCATTGCACTTTGCTAAAATTCGGCATTTCTATCTTGTAGTGCTTCGTCGTATCCGTGGGTCCATGCCATGTTTACTAGGGACCAAGTCTCACGACTCTCCCAAAATATATATCTTATAGGTTTTCGAACAACCCTCCCACTACGACAAGGCACTACACGCAATTGTGTATCAGACATGACACGCGTTGCAGTTTATCTTGTGGTATATCCTCTTGTATACTTGGTACTAATACTTTGTATTTTTTCTCTCACTTCCTTTAGAACAATTTATACATGGGTTTATGATTTAATACATAGTCATTTTCCAAAAATTTATTTTAACAATCACCCTTCGATCTTTTGGACTAAATAAATCATTACCCTTCATTTTTCTAGGATATCCCACAAACAGACAAACGTTATACGAATGTTGTTTCTAGGGCATACCCATAAAATGAATTTAGTAATTCCAAATAATTCATCATCTATCTAATCATTTCCAAAAGAGTCTCACTCCTATTAGGATTAGAAGACACGTTATTAATTACTATTTGCTGCATCCGTGGGATAAATATGATTTAAGAGTGTACAAATTGTCCACCAACGTACAACAACAGATTATAGCTCCATGCTTCATTATAATGACCAAGTCATCTAAATGAAATAGAGTATCCATCCGTAAATGCATAGAAACTGAAATCAAATTCATTATATGAAAAACATATGTAAAGATAATTTCTCAAAACCAAACGTATATTCATATCGTAAGATAAATAAACAACTCTCACTGCAACAGCCACTACTCTCGTAGTATTACCCATGTATATTACAATCTCATCATCACTTAGTTGCAGGCTTTTAGTGACTCAGGTATCTACAGACAACGTGTCAGTAAATGCCATCACTAATCATGCTTCAACGACTAGTGAATGAGATACTAACCTTATTCACATCATGATGAAAATGGTTTTCCTTCGCCACATATTTTGTCAGAAGTTCCCCACCATATAAAATCTCTCGTATTTCAGGTAGAACTTACTCAAAATATCCAGGCAAATTATGGAGAATAAATTAATATAGGTTTCCCCTTCAATATCTCCTCCAAGCATTCCCAATTCATTCATCAACTTATTCATGACCTCTTTATAACTTACTCAAGTATCTGAAGAGTCGCATGAGACCATCATATTTCTATGAACCTCTCACCTCTTCACTAGAGACTTTAAAAGGCATCATGGGACATCCTTAGTGAGAACACACTTATATTTTCCTAAGCAGTAAAATTCGAAACCAAGATTCTTTTCTAATCATCTAATTTTGGACCAGTAAATATAATTTTTTCAGTAAACAATAAGCGAGATAAAACCATTATGAAAATTCAGAGAATCATAAATAAATACACCGATCAAATCTTCGAATTTATCCATTTATATTGATTCCCTCAAAATAATATAAAATTAAAATTCACCGACATCTCAAGCACCGTGAGTCTGCAAGCCACGTTGGTGTGGACGTTTACAAACCCGAATATTTACAAGAGAAAGTTTGAGCCATTAATTTCATTCATCAACCTAACCTCATGACAAAATAATTAATAGTCGGTTCCTCTTTAGCCATGTAAATATTAGCAGTGACTCCGTTGGGGAGGATACTAATTATTTACACCTAAGTGTACACCATTATTTGATCCTAAGTTCGAGGCCCAAGCTTATGTGCCTTACAGTTGGAGAAGTACACACGTGCTTGGATAACTTCCTACAATCATCGATTATATGTTTGTACCAGTAAACCACACATAAACTCATCCGTTAGGGAGGAAGGTTTATGCCAACACGCAAGTTAATGTGCCACATTACAAATAATAATTATTTAATGAAGTCTGTACCAGTAATCCGTGAATAAACTCATCCGTTAGGGAGGAAGGCCTATTGCCAATACGCAAATTTACTCACATCACTTACAAACCAATAATGGAGGCCACGGGAATTAATTACTGATCCCCTCTCCCACTTAGTTATTTAACATCGAGGCTTTTTACATGCATATAATATTCAAAATAAAATACGCAACCTAGCATGCTCCTATTACGGCACATAAGGAAGTTAATCACAGAGAACCATGCATAACATATATAACAATAATTAGATAATTAAATCAATTATTAACAGTTATATCAACGAATTCGATTGTTCGCCACCAAGCACGAATTCGACAAAGAAACAAAATTTTGGAAGAACTTTATGAAGAAAATTCCCCCAATTCCATGTCAGCCAACTGCTCCACCATACCGACTCATTTCACCACCATGGCTTGCACGTTACGAGCAAAAATGAGACCGCTGACCACACTACACACTAGCACGACTCGTGCTATTCCTTGCACGAGTCATGTCGTTCCCGTGCAGCACCCACACATGCCATCGAGCTGTCCAGCCGCATGCCCAACTACCTGGCATCCTGCATGACTCGTGCGGGCAGCAGTAGCCAGTCGTGCTGGCAATGCCTTTGGGTCGTGCCGCCCAGCATCATCATCCATGCCATCATAACATTTGCCCATGAATCTGCACAACTCGTGCACTCTTGCCCGAAAGCAGCCCAAAGTTGTGCGCTATCAACCTGGCCATGCCATGCACGGATCGTACGCATTCACTAGGTATCAGGCGCCTTGTCGTGCAGATAGCCGAGCGCCGAGCATGCCATCGTGCCCATCCACCGTGCGCCACATCTGGAAGAACTGCACCACGCGGCACTTGCTGAGCGCCTAGTATGATGATCAGTGATCCTACTTCCAATGGCATAGCTTCTATCCTCCGATAGTCTTTTGCTCGATGCCGGTATAGCTTGCGCCATCTGCCAGCAATCTGCCTGCCGTCGATCGACATCAGCCACCCCTGCCGTCAAGCTTTCTTTCGCTTGTTGTGTCACAGTATGCCATGGCTGCTTCGTGCTGGCCAAGCAACTTGTCGTGCGCACCAAATAGGAAGCCTCATACCATCATGCGCGAACAGCTGCTCGTCTGCATGAAGACTAGACCCAGAATTAGAGCAGACTTGATCGGAACGTCTTTAGACCCGCTCGGAAATCTTGATGACTCGTCTGGAACCCTTGGTGACTCGTCCGAACCGTTTGCTTTCTTCCCAATAGCCTGCTCTATCGTGCTACACACCGCGCGTCCTTGCTGGCCAACCACATGCCACCATCGTGCTAGTACAGCAGCCAATGGGCCCTGCATCCTGCTCGCTCGGCAATGACCATGCGCAAGCATGCCCGCCCACCACGTACCGTACGCGCCCTCGTGTGTGCTTTGCCCAGTAGATAGCACGCCACCGTATACCGATTGCACGTTACCATCCACACATCGCCTCGCCACAAATCTCCTTCGTCTGGCAGACGAGCACGCCATCATGCGTAATCTACTTTGCAACGGGCGATTAACTCGGCAATAGGCACGCCTCCATGCACACTTCTGAGCATCGCCACACGCTGCTGTATGAACTATATCGTCCCTTTCAGGCATGAATTCGACGAACAGGTTCCATCGATTCTCCCACACAGACAAAGATAATAATATAGAAAATATACAGGCACAATCAAATTATACCTAAAAAACCCTAATCCTCATGCGATTCTATTCCGAAAGGAAATTAATAATCACATAAACCCTAGCCTAACGTGTCACGCTTCACCACAAAACTGAAGCTCTGATACCAATTGTTAGCTTTCGATCATTTGGTTAACATGAACCGTTAGGGTTCCATATAATTATAATTCAGTGGAAGCAAGAAACCAAATAAACGTATTACCTTTCACCAGGGTATGTTAAAGAAGATGGATTCTCGTCGGCAGCCTGTGCAGCCTCACCGTTTTGGGCATAACTCTCTCATCTAATCTTGGAATTGAGTGATCTATGCACCAAAACATCCTCTCTTATGTGGCTTTCCGTCTGTATACCACACATCAAATTCTAAGGTCTGTACGATTTTATAAAAATTGTTCAAGTTGGCGGACAACAGCAACAAACGACCTCTTGATCTTCTGATGTATTCCCAAGTCCAATCTCGACGTCGTGTGGACGACGATCTTCGATATCTTCTCAATCTGCTGTTCCATCTACCCTCTTCACGTGTTAGGAGTGTCTCATCTAGGGTTAGAACAGTTGAGATTACTTATATATGGGCTACAGCAGGGATCAGGAGAAGAAATTAGAGTTGAGCCTCCATTGGGCTTAAGTATCCAAGCTTAGCCCAAAGCTTATACTTAAGTCCAATAATAATAATATATACCATTAAAATATTATTACTGCACTTCCGTTCGAATCTCATAATTACGTTATGGGCTCCTTCTTATTATGAGCCCGACAGTCTCTCCATGTTTAAGATATACAATGCCCATTAATTAATTAAGTTACTGACAACTCTATTAATTAATATCTCATCCAAGAGTAGTACCACTTAACCTCATTATCATGCCGGAATAAATCCACCTACAGAGTTTACATAATAATCCTTATGAGCTCCTCAAGGGGACATCATTAGTCTATGTCGGACACGGATTCCTTCTACAATCAACAATACACCATAGAGACAACACTATTTCCCAAATCACCGAGTTTGTTGATTTAATTACATGAAAATCTCACCCACTGATGAATCAAAGAAATACATACTGTTTTAGGTGTCGAGGTTATTGTATAGGGATTAAGAGCACGAATATCTATAATAACTGAGATCATGTTTTCTTATAAGTCAGTATAAGTCGAACGATCTCAAGCGGTGAGATACACACAAATTGCATTAATGTGATTCTATAGTCAAGACAAACTAATGCCAAATCACACTACAATCATCCCGATAGAGAGTCCCCATCTATCTCTTTTGTGAGCATCTGTCTATACTTTATAAGGAAACCGATAATATGATCTTTCGCGTGTTGTCGCACAACATATTATCTACAGTATAAAGTAAGTGGACTATTGCATCATTCATATAAATAAATTATAAGACGCAATCATTCGATCATTGATTCTCATTTCAAATAAATTGTTAAAACATTGTTCATACTAAAGCTAGACTTTTAGTATACAATCCAACATTGTCTCCTCTCATTCCAACTCCATGCTGGAATGTGTGTTTCGGCCACCCAGTGGGCTGCTCATGGCATGTATAATATCAATTATGGACTATGAATTTTCTAAGTTAATTCACACGTATGGCCGACCCTAATTAACCATAAAGACATGTGGCATATCATTTATATGGTGATTCTCCATGGAATAACTTAATCAAGAAACGTGGCAGTTGGTATATGTTGTGGGGATCGACCACATTATTCATAAGTTGGCATGGCCAACTAATTAACTTCTTGGGCCATTACTTGCAAAATTTCTCTCTCGATTTTGAATGCATAGCCCAACTTTAAAATCATTGCAATCTCTCGTGAGTCCTTCTACATGCACCTAATGGCTAAAAATATGTCATTCAATTCCTCCTCTAATATTTATTAATTTCACTCCAAAACAAGCTTAAAATCTGCAAGATCTCAACAATATCCGTGAAGTCATCGAAATTATGAAAATAAATAATAAACTCCATAAATAAGGTTAAAATTATGCAATAATTATATCGAAACGGCCTACGAAAAGCGCGAATTTTTGTGTTGAATAACTACCTATTCTTTATTCTTGAGAACACTTTAAAATTTTCTAGTGCTTTTATTTGAATTGTTTATTTCATATTCAATTAGTAGATTAATAGTTGGTTACTTCAAATCTTATTGCCAAATTCGTCTTGATTAACTTAGTTAATAATTTAATTTATAGTATTCCGTCCTAGAGTTCGATATTTAACTTGGTCGCTTCCTAAGCTACAATTACATCCTTAACACTCCACTGTTGTCAAGTGCTTTAAGTGTAACATGGGTGGGGTGTATGCCTCTAGTAGTTTTATCAAAGTCTTGCTTTAGATGGGACTATACACCAAAGCTCTTGTATAGACACACCAGAATAAAATGGTGTAGCTGAGAGAAAATATAGACACATTATGGAAACCACTTGTTCTCTCCTTTTGTCTACATCTATTCCTCAGGAATTCCGGAGGGAAGTTGTTCTTACATTCTGATTCCATTATTTGTATTCCAACAATCAATAATTCAAGTTTATATCCATTTGAGAAATTATTTAGTTATGCTTCTGATTATTCTTCATTAAGAGTCTTTGGTTCTACGTGTTTTGTCCTTCTTCCTCATATGGAGCGTAGTAAGCTTACTTCTCATTTTACTATTTATGTTTTCTTGGAAGATGAAGGGATATCGTTTTTATGATCTTGTTACTCATAAACTTTATGTCTCTCATCATGTTTTCTTTCTTGAACATATTCCCCTATTCTCTATTCCATCTAGTTCTCAAAGTTTGTCTAAGTCTGATTTTCTACATACTGACCCTTATACAAGTGATTCTGAGAATATTTCTTCAAATACTGGTACTAATGTATCTACTATTCCTCCACTGCTTATGCTTATCACTCCACCTCTTGAGGTAACAGATCTAGTTCTACGGTATCCATCACGTATTCATAGGTTCACTCACTTACCTAACTTTTTCTACTCATCATATTCATACTCTTTTTCATCTTTCTTATCTTTTATTCATAGTCGAGCTATATATGGCTTCTACTACCAATGAGATTATTTGGTTCTGTTGGTTACTCATAGATATAAATATTTCTCTGTGATCAAGCTCCTGTACTGCGACTATAACCGTGCCATCCAAATTGCCCATAAGTGGGTGTTTTATGAACAGACGAATCATATTGAAATTAATTATCACCTCACAGGTTACCATCTATAGCATGTACTGTCTTTTATTTCCTCTACATTACACTTGCAGACCTATTTACCAAAGTGCATCTACTTCAGCATTTTCATTTCTTGGTTGGCAAACTCTAGATGCTCCTGGTTGTATCTTGAGTTTGTGAAGGAATGTTAGAGTTTTTTTTTGTATTATTTTTTTTTATTTTTATAGGTCACTAATTAGTAAGTACAATGTATATTTCATTATAATTATGTAATACAGTTACTTTAGAAAATTACACCTAAATACACAATTATATCTATACTAACCAAATTACTCATATTAACAATGTGCAACAAGTTGAGAAATTGAGAGATGTAATTTATTCCTAAAATCTCTCCCCTAAAATCTCTCACCAATTTTGCCCAAAGAATATACCAGCGGATATACCTTAAAAAAAATACAATTTTAATTGTTCTCCACATGAATGATTATAGAATAAAAAATATATAAGTATATAATAAAATAAAAAAATAAAAGAAGAAGAAGACAATGTCCCACCTTAAAATCTAAAGCAATCCACTGCAATTGTCTACCACAAAACTCAGTAAAAGACATCAGATCTACTTCTCTCTCGACTTCTTCTTCCTTCCTTATAGTTATCTCCTCTATTAAAATCTTACTGGTATTCCAATTCTTTTGTCTTATTTTCAAAACTGCTTCAGTTTCCCACAATCCCATCATACCAAAAGCTACGTTTTTTCTAGTTTCAAAGGATCCATCTACCCTCTAGTATGTAGCTAAAGTTTGTATGTTTGAGTTTCAATGTACATTGGTGTAAAATTTTCTAGGTTTACAGTTTATGCACATTTTTTTGTGTTCTGTTATGTGCATTTTTTGAAAATTTTTTTGCCGTGTACAATGATGTGCAACTTCTACGTGTATTATTTCTGCACTTTTTTTTTGCACTGGTGTAAAGTTTCTGTGTTTAGAAAATAATCAATTTTAACTGAAATTGTACATTACTATTCATAAAATTTTAGGGTGTGATTTGATTGAGAAGATTGTGTAGATATCTTCTGATGATTATTGAAAGTCAACATAAATAATATTATTATATATGAATTTAATAAGATTTATCTTAAATTAAAGAATAAGAGCAATGCTAGGAAAAAAGATTACATCATGTATTAATTTGTAATGATTTTGGATCAATGTATCTAGAGTGGGTGATAATGTACATTAGATGTTTACATATTTCTAAATCCACATTGAAAAAAAGGATCATGTATATAAGGAAATGTTGACCCTATAACTTCATTACTCTTCCAGACTCTCTCGACTCCATCTGCTCTCTCTTTATCGTTTCTCCCTCACCCTCTATTCTCTCGTGAACTTTCTCTCGAGATAAAGATGCGATGGATTTCCTCACCCTTTACTCTCTCCTAGATGGATTTAGAGATCGAAGTCTTTTATGGAATCTAGAGATAGAAATCATCAGCATACATCTAAGGTTTGGATATTGAAGAATTATTCAATTATTTTTTCACGATTTTCCAGCTTTCTCTTTCTACACAATTTTCTATTTTTTGTTTTAGATTTTTCTTATCAGTTATATTAGGTTTTCAAATTATTAAAACTAATTAATTATCCATTTTCTTAAAAAAAATCTCAAAATTTGATTGAAGCGTTGGTGCTAATATATATATATATATATATATGATCAGGGGTGGATTTATATATGGGCAGCCTGAAGCTCAGGGCTGCCCACCGTGAGCCCATTATATCATTGGTAAATAATTTGTTATTTTAAGTTTAGTCAAGTCCAAAAATATTTTAAGTCCACCCAAATAAAGCAAAAAAATAATACCTTCTCAAATTATATATATATTCTATGAGCACATTACAATAAATATTAAATTTTAGCCCATTCTTCGCCCACTTTTGAGAAGGTGATTTGTGTGTGTATATGTATATTATTACTTTTAATTATTTTTATTTATTTATTTTAATAAACTTAGTCCACCCCACTGCGACTTTCTGGATCCGCCATTATGATGTAATCAATTTTCCAGGAGGTGGAATGGAGAATTGACTGGAATTGAAGAATGAGATAGTGGATTTGGGGAGAAATCGGCGATTGCTGCATGGTGATTGTGGGGGTAGAATGGAGAATTTATTGAAATTGGGGATTAGGATAGTGGAATTAGGGATTAAGGTGGCGACTGATAGTGGCGGTCGCTGCGTGGTGGAGAATGATGATCATGCTAAAAATTTGAATTTATTTGGGGCATGGAAAATTGAAGAAGTGTAAATTAACTATGAGGTAATAACTGACGGAGGCGGCTATTTGCACCCCTTAATTTGCTAAACGAACCCATTAATTTATAGATTTAAAATATGTATACGTGAAAAAACGTAAATACCCTTATATAAATAATAAAATAAAATTAGTATTACGTATTGTTATACAGACTCCAATTAAATTTCTAAATGCACCTCAATTAAATTTCTAAATGCACCCCATTGTTATAATCAATAAACCACGATGAGCTATAAAACCTATAAATTCTGCATCAACTTAGTATCATGGAACAAGTAAAAATAATGAAAACTGAGAATGATGAAAAGTATGGAACAAGAAAAAAAAGACTTCTAATACTAAAAGATGTAATTTTATAAGCGTAATCTTCATCTAAAACAAGAGTTTATATTTATTCACTGATGCAGCAAAATTACGAAAAGAACACCCCTCCTCCAATCCATTCGTCTCGGTTGCAGTCCCGTATTCATCCGTACCACAAATGTATAGCGCATTATATCCTCTCATACGGCAGTACCTTGCAAATACATCAGCACTTAACACACCTATCCAAAACAAAACATTTTGATGGGGGTAAATAAAATCATTAAAACAAGAAGTCAATCACAATTTCAAAAAAGTGAATTGAATAAAACCCGACTTTCACAAACACAATCTTGCCTCAATCGCATATGAGATGAATAAGGGGGAAAATAGGGAGAATTACATCTGATGATGTTGCCGAGATGGGGAACTTATTGACGTAAGGCAGGCTCTGGTTATAAGGATATTCCTTCTTCATCTGTATGATCATCATTCTCCGTTTTCATTATTTTTGCTTGTTCCATGACACTATGATGATGTAGAATTCACAGGGTTTAGAGTTCATCGTTATAATATCTTAGCTCAACTAGATTTTTTTTTAGAAAGCCCAAAACCTATTTATTTATTTTATGGCCCAAAAGGCCAGTCCTATCTTAGCCCAACTAGATTTTTTTTAGAAAGCCCAAAACCTATTTATTTATTTTATGGCCCAAAAGGCCAGCCATATCTTAGCCCAATTAGAATTTTTTTAGAATGCCCAAACTTATTTATTTATTTATTTTGTGGCCCAAAGTTTCAGCCCACTTAAATGGCCTGATATATAATTAGTAAGGCTAAAGTTAAAAAAAAAAAAGAGAGAAGAACGGGAGAAGAAAAGCAAAAGAGGGGAAAGAAAAGAGTGAAGAGGAGAAACCCTTGTTGATCAAATTCCCCCTTACAACCCTCATCCTAGGTGGTTTCTAAGTTGTTTTGAGGTAAGTGGTGTGTGAATTAAGCTTCCTTCTTCCATGGTTTTGTAATTTTGTGGTGTTTTTCTTTTTTGTATGTGTGTAATTCTCAGACTGTTCGAACTGATTTTGACATAGCTATTACTCTCGAAACTTTGAAAACTTAATTTCTGTATGTAGCTGAACTCGTTAGCTTTCCGTAGCCACTTGAAACGCCTCAATCCGATTATTCTATAATTAGTTATGATTTTTTTCGTAAACTGCCGCTAGCTGGAAAATTTTAGAATTTTTATGTCGAATTCAAACTTATTTTCTATCGTTTCGTTTAGTTAATGTATTGAAACGGGTTATGTGGGAAATGTGGACCCTCGATAAATGTGCATTTATTTTAGTTTTAGTTAATTGATAAGAAAATTATTTGGTATTGTGTTATGTGATAAAGAGCCTGATTGGCTCGATTTCTCTGGTTAGAGTCGTGTTAGCCATTTTATGAGTAATATTGATTTTAACTTATGTTGAAGAGCTTTGCCGGCTCGGTATCTGATAACATTTATTGTGAATTATTTGAGAATTGATTTCTGGTTATTCTTGTGTGCTATTAAGACTCTAACTTGAGTCGTTATTCATCTTATGATGCACATGCATATGTATACCTGGTACCAAGGTTAAGTAGCTCGAATTGGTCACGGTTCGGGTGAGTTGGAGCGATAATGATTAAGTAGCCCGAATTTGTCGCGGTTCGGGTGAGTTAGAGTGACAACCAAGTTGCCCGTTGCTTGGCAAACCTGGGTGAGTTAGATCTAACGGGGCACCTGTCCATTTGCCAAATACTGATACTCTAGAGGGTGATCGTTAGATAGATCAGTCTATTATAGGCTCAGTCAACGTCTCCGGTGTGGGACATGCATGTCATATATGTTTATATGTTTGATCATTTCAAGTATTCACGTCGATATTGAATTGTGAACTTTAGCACTTGGCGTGTTGAGAAAGAATATTAATGTGCATTTTATTTAGAGTAACGGTGACGGGCTTGGACTGTCTCTCGACGGAGAGCTCAGTTCGAGGAGGATATTGACTACCCATGCGTCTTTTATGTGATAACATGTTGTTTGAACTAATTGTGTTATTCGTAAATGTGCACTAAGGTTTTTATTTTCATTAATATGTACATTGAGTGAGAATAGTTATTGTGGGACGAAATGTTGGATTTTATGTTATGAACCGCGAGTTGGAATACATGTTTCGTATAAGGGTCGGGGTGACCGGCTTATCACCTCACTGAGCTAGTGGTTTTGCTCACCCCCATCATTCTTTCCTTTTCAGGCTGTTAATATCGTTTTGGTTGGAGGTTTGCCTATCGTTTGCTCGTCATCCAATCCGTGTTTTGGGTACTTTCTCTTTTATGTAAATTGACGGATTCATTGGCGAGATTGTATAGTTTATATTTGGTGACCCCCTTGATGTTCTTTTTGTACCTTCGCGATGTTATATCGTTCATGTTTATTTTCTTTAAACTAAGTTACACCGTTGTATTTTATACCTTTGTAAATCCTTGTTGAAACTTTATGAGATGATGTCCTCGGGTTGTACCCGTTGTTATCAGTTGTTCAGTTCTACAGGTACTTGATAGCAAGCCTTACGTTTTCTATAAACTATGTGGAGTGGAGTGCACCCATTCTGCGAAATTTATGGTTAACGTGGCGGTTGTCGCATTCTGTCTGGGGTCGGGGCGTGACAACTTTCTTGGTATCAGAGCCTGGTTTTATGATTCTCATTCTTTTTGAGTCGAGCCAATGGGTCCAACTTTGTTTCTATGTCATCCTAAGGTATCGTATTGCCTTGACTTTGACCTTGCATTTTCTTTCCTTTCTTCCTTTCAGTCATTATGGCACCTCCAGTTCGTCGTCGAGGTCGAGGACACGCTCCTCGTGATCCTCCGAGTCCTCTACTCTCTTCTGTTCCTCGTGGACCTCGAGGACATGTTTCTTCTGATCATGTCGTTCCTCCGACGGTTACGGACCCTATCAATTCTGATCATAGGGTGCCAGTTTCCTAGGTAGAGCAATCACGGGCCCAGTTGCGGGTTGAGCACATGATGACACCCGAGCAGTACCAATTGTATTATGATCATATTCGAATACATGGTGTTCCACCACCTACAATGGCTCATACGACTACGACTGTCACTGAAGAGGTTCTTCGTGCTAATGAACCGATTCGACCTACAACTAATGTACAAGTTTTTACTCCAGAAATGGCTTTAGGAGGTTCTACTTCTCGAGGTGCACTTTTTATACCTGATTTGGTGAAAGCAGTTGAAAACATGGGAACTTCAAAATTTGACGGTGCAAGAGATGCTTCTAAAGCGGGGGCATGGTTAAAGGAGATTACAGAGACCTTTGACACCTTGATGATTGAAGAATGTTATCGTGTGGTCATTGCGACCAAGCTGTTAGGCCCAGATGCACGACGATGGTGGCAGAATCTTAAAGAGACATCTTCGGTTACTATTACGTGGGCTATCTTTGTGGAACGATTCAAAGATCGATACTTCTCTCAGTACATCAAGGATCAGAAGAGAAAGGAGTTCTTCAACCTCTTTCAAGGCATTATGTCGGTCGTTGAGTACGAAAGCAAATTTCTGGAATTGCGAGAATTCGCTCCTGAGTCATATACGACGAGAGACTTATGCAAGAGATTTGAAGATGGTCTTAATTTAAATATTCGAGATCGCATCAAGTCCGGAGACAAGTACGAGAGTCTTGACGATCTCGTAGAAGAAGCCCTGAGGGTAGAAGGTTTAGTTCAGGCGAGACATAAGCTTGCAGAACAATCTCAAAAGAAAAGGCAAGGGAGCGCATTTCCAGGAAATGCATCGAAGGTGTATAGGGGTGTGGGATCTTCGCGTGGCGCACCAAGTTCGGTACCTATTAGTTTTCCTCAACCTCGGGAGCAGTTTAGTAGAGGAGGGAGCAATGTCTCGGGATCGGTTGGTGAAAATCGCAAGTGCCAGAATTGCTTAAAATATCACGACGGCCCCTGTAAGGCTCCTCAAGTATGTTTTCAGTGTCGACAGCCGGGGCATATGCGAAGTTCTTGTCCTCAGCTTATGGGAGCGAGCAGTCAGGGTTCTGGTCAGCTTCGTGGTAAACTAACATAATCTACACCTAGAGATACTCGATCTGCAGTTACCAGAGTGCCCGATGCCTCAAGCGGCCCTAGTACTCAATCATCTATGCAAGGAAGGAAGCAAACTAGAGTATTTCATATTTCCCAGGAAGAGACTCGCTCAGATCCGAAGGTTGTGACAGGTAATTTATAATCTTAGTATTTTCACATGCTAGATCTAACCCCGCCTTGTTATGCCACTTGATTACGAATAAAACATTCGTAAGAAATTCTATCTTTTCGAATTTTTAAATCACAATCTCACCTAATATTACTTCTTTAAGCCATGTGTTTGTGGGAGACCATCAGGTCTACGCTTTATTTGACCCAGGTTCTGATAGGTCTTATATCCGGGATGATCTTACTGCGATCTTAGATTATCCTATCTCTCATTTGTCACCTGAAATCATCGTTCATACCCCTCTTGGAGAGCATCTAATTCGTGATTCGGTATTCCTTGGTTGTCCATTGAAGATCAAAGATGTCATTTTAGAGGCTGAATTGATACCATTGCCTTTGATTGATCTTGATGTTATTCTTGGCATGGATTGGCTTTCTTCTCATCATGCAATTCTCGATTGCCACGAGAAGCTTGTTATTTTTCATAGACCAGGATTCTCAGAACTCATTTTTGAAGGTAAACTTCAAACGAGATCCCTCTTTTTTATTTCAATGTTGACTGCGCATAAATTAATGCGTAAGGGTTGTGAGGCATTCTTGGCATTTGTCATCGATACTTCTCTTTCTGAAACTAAACTAGATGACATCCCGATCGTGAATGAATTTCCTGATGTCTTTCCCGAAGACTTACCAGGACAACCTCCGAATCGAGAGATTGATTTTTCCATTGACGTACTTCCTGGAATCACACCTATATCGATTACTCCATATCGAATGTCGCCTGCTGAGCTCAAGGAACTCCAGACACAACTTGGGGAATTATTGGAGAAGGGGTACATACGACCTAGCACATCTCCGTGGGGTGCTCCAGTTCTTTTTGTCAAGAAGAAAGATGGATCACTTCGCCTATGTGTCGACTACCGTCAATTTAATGATCTGTTTGATCAATTGCAAGGAGCAACTGTGTTCTCAAAAATTGATTTACGATCCGGTTATCACCAACTCAAGATTAGGGAATCTGATATCCCTAAGTCTGCTTTTCGAACCAGATACGGTCATTTTGAATTCTGTGTTATGCCTTTTGGACTCACAAATGCTCCTGCAGCTTTTATGGATCTTATGAATCGGGTCTTTCGGCCGTACTTAGATAAGTTTGTCATCATCTTCATTGATGACATTCTTATTTATTCTAAATCGGACGACGAGCATTCTCATCATCTAAGAATTGCTCTGAACATTCTCAGAGAAAATCAGCTTTATGCTAAATTCTCGAAGTGTGAATTTTGGCTTCGCGAGGTAAGCTTTTTGGGTCATCACATTTCTAAAGAAGGAATCTACGTCGATCCAGTGAAGATTCAAGCTATACTAGATTGGGAGCGTCCAAAGAACGTGACAGAGATTCGTAGTTTTCTGGGATTAGCTGGATATTATCGACGGTTTGTCAAAGACTTTTCGTTATTGGCTTCATCTTTGACTAAATTGACTCGGAAAGGGGTAAAATTTGAATGGAGTGAAGAATGCGAGGAAGCATTTCAAGAATTGAAAAGACGACTCGTTTCAGCTCCTATTCTTGCTTTGCCAGACCCAGCGATTGGAGAATTTACCATTTATAGCGACGCCTCGAGACAAGGATTAGGATGCGTTCTCATGCAAGAAGGAAAGGTTATTGCCTACGCTTCAAGGCAATTGAAGAAGAACGAAGAAAATTATCCTACACATGATTTAGAGTTGGCTGCAATCGTCTTTGCATTGAAGATATGGAGACACTATCTGTATGGTGCAACTTGTCAGGTTTTCACTGATCACAAGAGCTTAAAGTATATCACCACGCAAAAGGAGCTCAACCTCAGGCAAAGGCGATGGATGGAGTTGATTAGTGACTATGACTTAGTCATCGATTATCATCCTGGCAAGGCGAACGTTGTTGCAGATGCTCTGAGTAGAAAGTCTTCTACCTCACTTGCTTCGATTCAATCTTTTTATCTTCCTATGTTGGAGCAATTTAAATCTTTACACATTTCGCTCGATTGTGAAAAGTCTAATGATTCTGCCTTAATCGCCAAATTCGAGGTTAGACCTACCTTGTTCGAGAAAATTAGAGAAAGACAATCACACGATGTTTATTTACAACAGAAGATGGCAAAGCTAAATCAAGGAAAAGAAACAGAATTTCAAATTCGAGATGATGGACTTCTTACTTTTAAAAATCGTGTTTGTGTTCCATCAGAACTTGATGTTCGTAGAGCTATTCTTGAGGAAGCCCATTCTTCAGCCTATGCTATGCATCCTGGTAGTACCAAAATGTATAGAACACTTCGGGAGCATTATTGGTGGCCAGGTATGAAACGGGACACTACTGAATTTGTATCAAAGTGCTTATCTTGCCAACAGATTAAAGCGGAACACCAAAAACCAGCCGGCATGCTTCAACCACTACCTATTCCTGAGTGGAAATGGGAAAACGTCACAATGGATTTTGTTTCTGGTTTACCTCGAACCCAAAAGGGTCATGACTCAATTTGGGTCATTGTCGATCGTCTGACGAAATCGGCACATTTCCTTCCAGTGCATACCAACGAATCTTTAGAGAAACTTGCCAAGTTATATGTCGATGAGATCGTGAGATTGCATGGAGTACCAGTGTCAATCATATCTGACCGTGATCCAAGATTCACTTCCCTTTTTTGGCCTAGTCTGTAGAAAGCGCTAGGTACAAAATTACTATTCAGTACCTCGTTTCATCCACAGACTGATGGACAGTCAGAGAGAACTATACAGACACTAGAAGACATGCTACGTGCAGTGGTGTTGAATTTGGGAGGTAGCTGGGATAAGTACGTGACTTTGGTGGAGTTCGCTTATAACAACAGTTATCATTCAAGCATTGGAATGCCCCCGTACGAAGCTCAGTATGGCCGAAAGTGTCGAACACCACTCTTTTGGGATGAGGTTGGTGAGAGACAAATCGAACAAGTAGAGCTTATCGAAGATGCGAAGGCAAAAATACAACTTATTCGAGACTGACTTAAGGCAGCGCAAGATCGACAGAAAAGCTACGCAGATAATAGGAGGAGCGATTTGGAGTTTAATGAAGAAGACAAAGTTTTTCTGAAAGTTTCTCCATGGAAGGGCGTGTTGTGATTCCGCCGTCGAGGAAAGTTGAGTCCAAGGTATATTGGCCCGTTTACGATCGTGCAAAGGATTGGTCGTGTCGCGTATCGACTTGAGCTACCATCGGAATTGTCGAAGATTCACGATGTCTTCCATGTCTCTATGCTTAGAAAATATGAACCAGATCCTTCGCACGTGCTCAAAGATCCCCCAGTTGTATTAAAGGAAAATCTATCGTACGAAGTACAACCTGTTCAAATTGTAGATCGCCGAGAGAAAATGCTTCGTAACAAATCCATTCCTATGATGAGAATTCTATGGAGAAGTGATCAAATTGAAGAAGAAACATGAGAACCAGAGTCAGTCATGCGTCAACACCATCCAAATCTCTTTTCATCTCTAGGTACGTTTATGTTTCGAGGACGAAACTTTTTAGAGGAGGGGATACTTTATAATATCTTAGCTCAACTAGATTTTTTTTTAGAAAGCCCAAAACCTATTTATTTATTTTATGGCCCAAAAGGCCAGCCCTATCTTAGCCCAACTAGATTTTTTTTAGAAAGCCCAAAACCTATTTATTTATTTTATGGCCCAAAAGGCCAGCCATATCTTAGCCCAATTAGAATTTTTTTAGAAAGCCCAAACTTATTTATTTATTTATTTTGTGGCCCAAAGTTTCAGCCCACTTAAATGGCCTGATATATAATTAGTAAGGCTAAAGTTAAAAAAAAAAGAGAGAGAAGAACGGGAGAAGAAAAGCAAAAGAGGGGAAAGAAAAGAGTGAAGAGGAGAAACCCTTGTTGATCAAATTCTCCCTTACAACCCTCATCCTAGGTGGTTTCTAAGTTGTTTTGAGGTAAGTGGTGTGTGAATTAAGCTTCCTTCTTCCATGGTTTTGTAATTTTGTGGTGTTTTTCTTTTTGGTATGTGTGTAATTCGCAGACTGTTCGAACTGATTTTGACATAGCTATTAATCTCGAAACTTTGCAAACTTAATTTCTGTATGTAGCTGAACTCGTTAGCTTTCCGTAACCACTTGAAACGCCTCAATCCGATTATTCTATAATTAGTTATGATTTTTTTCGTAAACTGCCGCTAGCTGGAAAATTTCAGAATTTTTATGTCGAATTCAAACTTATTTTCTATCGTTTCGTTTAGTTAATGTATTGAAACGGGTTATGTGGGATTGGGAACTGATGTTAAGGAGTTATATACCATTTTTATTTAATATCGACTCGTTCGAACTCGATTAGGATTTGTTTTTAGCAATGAAAGGAATGTTACCGCTAATAGTTAGTTATATTTAATTTGTCTTTAATTGCTCATCTCCTTTCTAGGTAAAGAACCATCGATGAAGGGCAAGGGACCGACTTCAGATTTCGGAGAGAGTTAATCACTTCCTTGTGAGTTGATAATTCGGGAACGCCTTCTCTTGTGGGAAGTGTGGACCCTCGATAAATGTGCATTTATTTTAGTTTTAGTTAATTGATAAGAAAATTATTTGGTATTGTGTTATGTGATAAAGAGCCTGATTGGCTCGATTGCTCTGGTTAGAGTCGTGTTAGCCATTTTATGAGTAATATTGATTTTAACTTATGTTGAAGAGCTTTGCCGGCTCGGTATCTGATAACATTTATTGTGAATTATTTGAGAATTGATTTCTGGTTATTCTTGTGTGCTATTAAGACTCTAACTTGAGTCGTTATTCATCTTATGATGCACATGCATATGTATGCCTGGTACCAAGGTTAAGTAGCCCGAATTGGTCACGGTTCGGGTGAGTTGGAGCGACATTGATTAAGTAGCCCGAATTTATCGCGGTTCGGGTGAGTTAGAGTGACAACCAAGTTGCACGTTGCTTGGCAAACCCGGGTGAGTTAGATCTAACGGGGCACCTGTCCATTTGCCAAATACTGATACTCTAGAGGGTGATCGTTAGATGGATCAGTCTATTATAGGCTCAGTCAACGTCACCGATGTGGGACATGCATGTCATATATGTTTATATGTTTGATCATTTCAAGTATTCACGTCGATATTGAATTGTGAACTTTAGCACTTGGCGTGTTGAGAAAGAATATTAATATGCATTTTATTTAGAGTAACGGTGACGGGCTTGGACTGTCTCTCGACGGAGAGCTCAGTTCGAGGAGGATATTGACAACCCACGCGTCTTTTATGTGATAACATGTTGTTTGAACTAATTGTGTTATTCGTAAATGTGCACTAAGGTTTTTATTTTCATTAATATGTACACTGAGTGAGAATAGTTATTGTGGGACGAAATGTTGGATTTTATGTTATGAACCGCGAGTGGGAATACATGCTTCGTATAAGGGTCGGGGTGACCGGCTTATCACCTCACTGAGCTAGTGGTTTTGCTCACCCCCATCATTCTTTCCTTTTCAGGCTGTTGATATCGTTTTGGTTGGAGGTTTGCCTATCATTTGCTCGTCATCCAATCCGTGTTTTGGGTACTTTCTCTTTTATGTAAATTGACGGATTCATTGACGAGATTGTATAGTTTATATTTGGTGACCCCCTTGATGTTCTTTTTGTACCTTCGCGATGTTATATCGTTCATGTATATTTTCTTTAAACTAAGTTACACCGTTGTATTTTGTACCTTTGTAAATCCTTGTTGAAACTTTATGAGATGATGTCCTCGGGTTGTACCCGTTGTTATCAGTTGTTCAGTTCTACAGGTACTTGATAGCAAGCCTTACGTTTTCTATAAACTTTGTGGAGTGGAGTGCACCCATTCTGCGAAATTTATGGTTAACGTGGCGGTTGTTGCGTTCTGTCTGGGGTCGGGGCGTGACAATCGTGGTTTATTGATTATAACAATGGGATGCATTTAGAAATCGAATTGAGATGCATTTAGAAATTTAATTGGGGTCTGTATAATTAATTTGTGATAACTAATCTTATTTTATTATTTATATAAGGGTATTTACGTCTTCTCACATAAATAAATTTTAAATTTATAAATTAATGGGGTTCATTTTAGTAAATTCGGGAATGAAAATAGTCGTCCCATATCTGATCCATCTTGGTAATTTCTTAAGTAATTTTTAAATATCAAAACAATCTGATTGTGGTAATCTCTTGAATAATTTCTTAATTAATTTTTTTTAATACAATAAAAACCTAAAATTTGAATACCAAAATATATCTGAATACATTGTGGAATTTTCTTATCTATGTAATATCTGATCCATCTTGGTAATTTCTTAACATTTTCTTATCGTGGTAATATCTAATCCATTATAGTAATTTCTAAAGTAATTTTTAATATCAAAATAATTTGATTCATCGTGTTAATATCTTAAGTAATTTGTTAATTAATTTATTTTTTAGTACAAAATCTGAATACTAAACTAATATAATCCATCATTCCAGAACAAACATCGATGGGTTTGCAAAATAATTGAAATAAAATTTCTTAGGACATTTGAAATTGCACTCCCACGGATATTTAGGAGTAAATAATAGAATTATTTCTTTTTCTATTTCATAACATAATATATCTTACCATTATAAATTATTATTGAACACAAGTCAAAATAAAATTTGAATTTTGAACCACAATCTTCCACTGATTAATGTAGTTTGAGGGATTATGGAGAGATTAGTAGGAATTTTGAATTTTGAACCACAATCTTCCACCGATAGTGGGAGGTTTTCTTTGTAATATTAATCTATCTATTAAAATAAATTTTGAAAATACTATCAAAAGAGGGATAAGGGAGGTATTTTATAAATGGAACGGAGGTATAGGAGTATAAGGTTGGAGGGATATGTGTAGGTATTTGTAGACTGGTGTAAGAATTTGTGAGTTGAGTGAATCAAATGTGATAGAATGAATTTGAGGGAGAGAACAAGGTTTGGGTAAATTTTCAACTTTATTGGTTGTATTTCTTCTATATCAAAATGTTATACCATCCACATATTTATATTATCCAATAGTGGATTCTCAAGCATTCTAGATAATTCTACATTATTTTCATCCTAATTAATCTAGATAATTCTTTCATTTGATCACATGCATTTTTCTAGATTTTTCCTTCATCCACATTATTCTAGATCTTTCTCTCATTTTATTAATGTCCAACTATCTCCAACTTCCAGTTTATTCTATACATATTCTCAAATATTCTAAAATTATCATGACATCTCCACAAAATAAAGTTTAATATCCAATAGGAGGGAGTATTCTTTACTAAAACATAAGTGATTTTGAAACTTAAGGAATATTTGTTTCGACTTATTATTTTTAAAAACTAAATATTTGCAACCTTTGTCTCCCTTTTTTTCATTAATTAGTTATTTTATTTCATTAAAAATATCATCGTTTTTCATTTATTTTATAAATTACTCATGAAATAATTCAATTGAATTATTATCATTTTTCATCAATTAAATATCATTTTTTAATAAAATATTATAACTTCTTAACCGTTTCATGAAACTCATTTTGTATGGCGGTTTCGCACTATTGTTTGTAAACATTATTATATCATCAATGATATCAACATTATATTTTATAATATTTTTATTCAAAGTTTTTATTAAAATAATTTTTTTATTTTTTATCCGTGCATCGCACGGGTACCATACTAATTATTATAAATAATAAAAAGAGCGTGACTATTCATACCCCTAATTCTACTAAACATACTCTAATTACTAAATGTACTCCATCAAAATTAAAGATTTATGTATATTTTATTAAATATACCCCATTTAAATATCATATTAGCCTCTAAATTAAAGAATTAATTTTTCCCTCTTACCTTAAACTTACCCGTTCAAAGAAAATCCCATTTTTCCTCATACGGACCAAACTGCGAAGAAAAGAGGAACACGAAGAGAACAATTGCAATCGGACGCAAAGTGTCGTCGATCAGTTTGGGAAAAGTAAGTGTACCATTTACTCTATCATTTATTTAGGAATTTATGAAATTAAGTATAAATTAAGTTGAGATTATGTTGTTGTTAAGTAAGATTGTAATGTTCTTGCAAATTGGGTTGGATGTGGCCGAAATTATGAAGGTATTCTGTGTATTAAGTCGTATTGTTGCAGACTAAACAGATGTTATTCCACCATAGCAACTGAACAAGCTATGGGTTTACGCTTGTTTCCACTGAACAACATCTTGGCGCTAGTTTTGTTCCCTTGTACCAACCGAACAATGCATTAATATTCGATTGGTGTAACCAAACACTTCAAACATGCTTTTTTTTTAATTCTGATATGTATATATTATTTTCAAATCCTTACACTTTCAACTTCCCAGAAGAATGATCAAGATCATAGTGGTGATGAGGGGATGCTCACGAAACCTTTTCCAGGTGGTCCAATAACACCATCATTATTGCCAAGTTTTAAAAGGCATGTAGCCACTAAGATTTGGAAAGGTAAAGAGCAAGATCTTTTAAAAACCTCATCGAATTATTAACTTTAATTCTTTTGGTTATTTTTTTAGTTCTTTCTTTTTTTATTTATAAAGAATAGCCTTAGATAAATATATTATATATATATTTTTTAATTTTTTAAATTGTTCTAATTATATATATATCTTTATTTCTTTTCCATTCTTCTAAATATCATATGATCATTATTTTCTTAATTCTTTTTAATTCATCGTGAATAGAATCTTTATTTTATTTCTCTATAATATTTGGTGAGCATAAACTTTGGCAATATTTTTAGAAGAATTGTACATCTTTATTCTTTTTGAACAAGGTATTTTAATTTTACGATAGTACTTTTTATTCTATGTATTTTTCTATTCAAATTTATTTTATGATTCTATTGAATTAATTTTATTTTATAAATTATTCTTAATAGTTAATTGATAATTTGAGATGCTTCCTCATTGAAAATACCTATCTGGATATGAAAAACGTAAGAAAAAAAAAGAAAGAAGAAGAATTTATTGAAACTCAAAGAGGGGCAGTATATAATTTTTTGTTACGAAAAAACAAAAAAGTTCATCACTTGAAGATTTAAAAAAAAGAACAAATTAATACATACGGGTTACAAGAAAAAAATTGAGATGATTTGTACTTGAAAAATACTTATAATCCAAAAAGTATAGTCCATGAAGATGACGAGAATATTGATAATAATTATGTTGATTGTGATGGAGATAACATTGATCAATCTAGAAATGACAATGATGGTGATGTCACGAATGAAGATGCAGATTCCTCAATTCCTTTTGACTTTTTTGATCCAACAGATCAGGATAAGTTAAATGATAAATGGAGAATCTATTGGTTAATAAAGATCCAACTAGAGATGTATGATTGGGAAATGTCCTAAATAAATAAAAAAAGACGTTTCTCTTAAGAATTATATACTCAAATTTTACCAAATAATCAAAAACACCATATAGATTGGTTGGTTTATTCCAAAGCACTTGACAAAGCATTTTGTTTTTTATAAATTATTTAAAAAGGGGATAAAAAATAATAACAGTGTCAACTAGTAAATTAAGGATATTGTGCTTGGAAGCATCTTAGTATAAGACTTAAAGAACATGAGACAAGTATTGAGCATATGACAAATTTTGTTAGTTAGTTTGAATTGCGTAGTAGAATAGAAAAGGGTAAGATAATTGATCATGCCATCCAAATCCAAATTAAGAAAGAAAAAGAATATTGGAGAATGATGTTACATCAATTAATTACACTTGTCAAATTTTTAGCTAAACAAAACTTAGCATTTCGTGGCAGCAGTGAGGAACTCTATGAGGATAATAATGGAAATCTTATGGCTGGTGTTAAAATGATTGCTGAGTGGGACTTAATAATGAAGGAGCATCTCGATAGAAAGGTACACATCTCGATAGAAAGGTACATCATCATTATTTGAGCCATAAAATTCAGAATGAGTTAATATATTTGCTAGCTTCAGAAATTAAGAATTCTATTCTTAAAAAAAATAAATAAATAAAGCTAAGTTATTTGCAGTGATACTTGATTGTGCTTCAGATGTTAGCAACCAAGAGTAAATGACATTGGTGATAAGATGCGTTGATGTTTCTACATGTACAATAAAAGTAGTGGAATATTTTTTTGGATTTCTGAAAGTGGATGATGCATCAGGTCATGGATTATTTAAAGAGATACAATATGTATTTAGAAGTTTAGGCTTTGATATTGATAATGTTAGAAGACAATGATATGATAATGCAGCTAATATGAGAGAGAGACACCAAGGTGTACAAAAAAAGCTTTTGGATATAAATCCTACAGCATTATACACTCCATGTGGTTGTCATTGTTTAAACTTAACACACTGTGACATTGCAAATTCATGTGGGAAAGCGAAAGACTTCTTTGGAGTGATACAATATATTTATACATTGTTTTCACATTCAACAAAGAGATGGAGGATTCTGATAAGGTTTAACTATGAAGTCGTTGTCCATCACTCGATGGGAAAGTCGTATTGAAAATGTTAAGGCAATAGTACTTCAACCTCAACAAGTTAGAGAAGCTTTACTTTAAATTGAAAATTAAACAGATGTTGACTCCAAAATTAGAAGTGAAGTTAAGTCCCTAGCAACTTATGAAATCTGAACTTTCGAATTTTTAGTTAGTATTGTTATTTGGTATGACATATAAGGTAGAGTTAATATTGTCAGTAAAAGTTGCAATTTGAATACATGCTTATTGATATTTCCATGCTCAAAGTCAAGGGGTTAATCACCTCTTTTGAAGAATATAGAGAAACTGGATTCGATCAAGCTATGGATTAGGCAAAAACCTTTCTTTGTCAAAGGACATTGATCATGTTTTTCCTTAAAGAAGACATATACGTAGAAAGTGACATTTTGATGAGCTTTCTGGTGAATCGTCTCAAATATCTCATGAGTCTGTTGAGGAAGCCTTTCGAATTCATTACTTTCTATACATAATTGATCAAACCCATGAATCATTGAAGCAAATATTTGAGCAATATGAAGATCTTTTTGGATTTCTTTTTACAACTGACAAGTTAAATGCATTGGGCGATGATGATTTAAGGGCTCATTGTAAGAACCTTGAGAATAAACTACTTGGAAAAGATGATACTGAAAATCATGTTTCACATTTGGATGGAGATAACTTATATCAAGAGTTGAAGATGATACAAAATATTCTACCGAATGACATAAAATCAGCTGGTGAAATACTAAACTTTTTACACCGAATGAACTATTTTTCCAATGCTTTCATTGCCTACAAGATATTCTTGGCCATCCCCATGACTGTTGTGTACTCAGAAAGAAGTTTTTCAAGATTGAAGTTGTTGAAATTTTAGTTGAGATCAACTATGACTCAAACAAGATTAAATGCATTGTCTTTGATTTCAATTGATAATGATTTTTTTTAAAGAAACTCAAGTATGAAAAATTGATTGACGATGTTGCTGAAAAAATGGCTAAAAGATCAATATTTCATAGTTAGCTTCATATAAATTTTATAATAAATATTGCACCTTTTTTATTTGATGAGTATAATTATGTGATGTCTTTTATTATTTTATGCCTAGTTAATATGTTTAATTGTATATTTATATTATTATTTTATTATTCCATTTATACATTGGATAAAAATAAGAGGCCTAGAAGAGATTTCGCATCGGGCCCTGGTGATTGCTAGGATAGATTTGCCATCTACACTTGTCTATTGCATGATATAATGTCACTTTGCACAAATTATGATCTGTAATCATCATAGTTTTGTAAACCTAGTGGCAAAGTGAGGGAGTACCTCTTGAGTTCATAGGGTCTTGGTTATATGATTCGTTCACTCTGCTTTCATAGCCTTGTAATCCTAATTTCTTATGTGTAATGCCTCTTCTGGTTCGAACCTTTTTAGGTAGCTAGAAGATTATGATAATTTAGTGGTCGTATCCTAAATTATTGAACGTGAGAAAATTTTTGGGTTAATTGGTTGTACCGTTAACCTAGGGGTATGAGTTTATCACATGTTAATTTTATTTCTTGCAAAATAATATACTTTAAAAAATTGAGAGGGGATCAATTCCTTGGATCAGACTTGTTTAATATTTTGTTCACATTTAAATTCTAATTTTTTTGGATGGTTGGATTGTTAATCGCTACAATATTTTCATTTTATTATTTGTGAAAATTTAATTTAAATTCGTAAAACAATCCCCCCTATTTTTATGATATTTTGTTACAAATCAAACACTTTAATTTAAATTTCAATTCACTCTCTTGAGTTCGACCCGTACTAACGATTTCACATTCTATAGGATTGAGTCGGTTAAACTATAAGTATTCATTTTTGTGGGCTGGCGACAGCCTATCAGTAGTCCAAGCAAAGTTCTAATTGGTGTTTTTGTTAACATGTGGCAACCTGAGACTAATACTTTCTACATGCTATTTGGAGAAATGACAATCACGTTTAATAACGTGTAATGTTTGATTGGTCTAAAAATTGATTGGACTCCTCTAGAGCTCCCACATGTTGAATAAGACGATGAGATGGAAGATGAGGAAAGCTTGCTTGAGCACTTGTTAAGAGTTAAACATGAGGGTGTTGTTTCTGAAATCAATTTGGTTAGGGGCAGCTCTATTAGACTAAAATGGCTGCGAGAAAACTTCATGGATAAAATGACAACTAATAATTCATAATTACTTGAGGGTTAAGTTCGAGCATACATGTTACATGTTTTTGGTTATGTTTTATCTCCTAATAAAAGTGGCAATCGAGTTAGAACACACTTTCTAAGTGTGTCGGAATCTATTCAAGATGCATGTGAATTTGCATGGGGTATAGCTATTCTAACTTTTTTATATAGACAATTGAGACTAGCATCTAGATATGGTGTGAAGCATATAGGAGAATTCATTCAATTGTTAGAGGTAATTAATTTTTCATTTATATATTTAATTCTTTTTTTTCTTGTTTATATCAAATCTCGTCTTTATATTGTATTACTATACCTTGTAGGTATGGATATATGAATATTTTTTATCCACCGGGCCTTAGCGGGGCAGGATTTACCATTTAGAAAGTCCTCTTGCAACCAAAAGGTTATCACCCAATCGATATGAAACTAAATTTGAAGATCAAGTGGTTTGGATAAGAACTTTAATGGATTCTCTTTTCAATCTTAGATGTAAGAAATTTTATTTATTTTATTTCATTTTTAGTCATCAATCCAGATTTTCAAAGATGTTAAGATATGCGTAGGGAAAGCTATTACACTATAAATTTTCTGTTGATTTTTCTCTTCCATTTTATAGATTTCATCAAATGTTGAAAAGTTTTCTGCTGATTTTCTTTTTTATTTGATAGATTTACAATGCTTGAGTTTTATACTACAAATTTACAGATTATTTTACATCCATTGTGTGCTTCTTCTATGACTTTAATCTACATGTGAAATGGAATTTTTATCGTTCAATTCTTAATAAGTTTCTTTTGATGGAAATTACCTTTTATAAAGGATGTATTCATTCATTCGATGTTGTTGAGTCTTAATCATACCACATTGATCTTGTACATTATTATAATCGCAATACATAAGAGCTAGATCACATAGAGAAATGCTCATATAAGCAAGTAACCAACGCAACCAAATAATCTCAGTAGTAGTAGAAGCCATATATAGGTCGACTGTGAATAAAATATAAGAAAGATGAAAAAGTACAAATATGATGAGTAGACAAAGTCAGGTAAATGAGTGAACTTATGAATGCGTTATGGATACCGTGGAACTGGATCTGCTATCTCAAGAGGTGGAGTAGTAGGGGTAAGCAGTGGAGGAACAATAGATACATTAGTACCAGTATTTACAGAAATATTCTCAGAATCACTTATATTGTTGGATTGTTGAATCAGTTATAACAATTTATTTGGAATGAGAATCATATGATCAAATAATTACGTCTTATAATTTATTTATACGTTCGATGCAATAGTCCATTTACTTTATAATGTACATAATATATTGTGCGACAACACTCGGAAGATCATATTATCGGTTTCCTTATAAAGTATAAATAGATGCTCACAACCGAGATAGACGAGAACTCTCTATCGGGATGGTTGTAGTGTGATTTGGTATTAGTTTGTCTTGACTATAGAATCACATTAGTGCACTTTGTGTGTATTGAGCAGGACCGCTTGATATCGTTCAACTTATACTGATTATATAGGAGAACTTGATCTCAGTTATTATGGATGTTCGTGCTTTTAATCCCTATACAATAACCTCGACACGTAAGGCAGTATGTATTTCTTGATTCATCAATGGGTGAGATTTACATGTAATTAAATCAAAAAACTCGATAAGTTGGGAAATAGTGTTATCTCTATGGTGTGCTATTGATTGTAGAAGGAATCCGTGTCCGATATAGGTTGATGATGTCCCCTTGAGGAGCTCATAAGGATTATCATGTAAACCCTGCAGGTGAATTTATTCCGGCATGATAATGAGGTTGAGTGGTACTACTCTCGGATGATATATTAATTAATAAAGTTGTCAGTAACTTAATTAATTAGTGGGCATTGTATATCTTAAACATGGGGAGACTAACGGGTTCATAATAAGAAGGAGCCCATAACATAATTATGAGATTAGAACAGTAGTGCGGTAATAATATTTTAGTGGTATATATTATTATTATTATTGGACTTAAGTATAAGCTTTGGGTTAAGTTTGGATACTTAAGTCCAATGGAGGCCCAACTATAATTTCTCCTCCTGGTCCCTGCTGTAGCCCATATATAAGTCATCTCAACTGTCCAGAAACCCTAACTGAAAATTAATTCACGCCTAACACTGTGAGGAGGGTGAGAGAACAGTAGATTGAGAAGATCTCGAAGATCATCGCCCATACGACGTCGAGATTGGACTTGAGAATACAGCAGAAGACCGAAAGGTTGTTTACTGTTGCTGTCCATCAACTATACTGACGGAAAGCCACTGAAGAGAGAATCATTTTGGCATGTAGATCACTCAAATCAGAGATCAGACGAGAGAGTTATTCCCAAAACAGTAAGGCTGCGCAGGCTGCCGGCGAGAATCAATCCTCTTCAACATACCCTGGTAAAAGGTAATACGTTTCTTTGATTTCTTGCTTCCGCTGAATTAGAAACGTGTGGAACCCTAAACGTTCATGTTAATCAAACAATCGAACGCCAACATATATATGGGTTAATATGTAGGAAATCAGACTTAGACACACCATGAGAACTAGATGGAATATAGAATAAGGGAATATGTTCAAGAAAGAAAACATGATGAGAGATGTAAAGCTTATGAGTAATAAGATCATAACAACGATATCCCTTCATCTCCCAAGAACACAAATAGTAGAATGAGAAGTAAGCTTATTAATGGTGATCAGATCTTATGGCCTACGTAATTTATTTGGGTTCCATGCACATCTAACGTAGCGGAATAATCTGAAAGATTACCTTTCATCGAAGACTAGTGGAGAAGTTTGAATCAGCTATAGAAATGACCTCGTGATCTTCTGTTGTATTCTTATGCCTCGTCTAAACGTCGTGTGGGCGACGATCCTCTACGTAATCCCAATCTGCAGTCTCCCTCACATTTCTCACGTTCTCTCTTATCTGATGAGAAATATGATTTTTCATCCTTTTCTGAAAGTGGCGTGAATTCAAGTGACTGGGACTGCTGAGATGGCTTATTTATAGGCTATAATAGGGACCAGGAGGAGAAATTAGGATTGAGCCTCCCATTAGACTTAAGCATCCAAATTTAGCCCAAAACTTATACTTAAGCCCAATAATAATAGTTCAGCCCACTAAAAAATTATTATTGCACTGCCACCCTAATCCCAAATTACGTTATGATCTCCTTCTTATTATGAGCCCATTTAACTTATCGTATTTAAAATATACAATGCCCATTAATTAAATGAGTTACTGACAACTCAATTAATTAATCTCTAATCCAAGAGTAGTACCACTCAACCTTATCATGCCGGAACAAATCCACCAGCAGAGTTTACATGATAATCCTTATGAGTTCCTCAAGGGGACATCATCAACCTAATTTATTAGGACACGGATTCCTTCTACAATCAATAGCACACCATAGAAACAGTTTCATCTCCCAATTCACCGAGCATATTGATTTACAATTAAATATCACCAACTAATGAATCAAAGAAATAAATACTAAATTACATGTCTAGATTATTGTATGGGGATTAAGAGTACGAACATCTATAATAACTGAGGTATAATTTTCTTATATAGTCATTATAAATCAAACAACCTTACGCGGTCCTACTCAATACACACAAAGTGCACTAGTGTAATTTTATAGTCATAACAAACTAATACAAAATCACACTACAACCATCCCAATAGATTGTTCCCGTCTATCTCAGTTGTGAGCATCTGTTTATACTTTATAGGGAGCTAATAATATGATCTTTCGTGCGACGCCACACACCATATTATCTACAATATAAAGTAAATGGACTATTGCATTGACATATAAATAAATTATAAGATACAATCATTTGATCAATGATTCTCATTTCAAATATTGTTAAAACATTATTCATACTAAAACTAGGCTTTTAGTATACAATCCAACACTTACTATGCTCCATACGAGGAAGAAGAATAAAACATGTAGAACCAAAGGCTCTTAATGAAGAATAATCAGGAGCATAACCAAATAATTTCTCAAATAGAGATAAACTTGAATAATTGATTGTTGGAATACGAATTATTGGAATGTGCGACTGTAAGAACAACTTCCCCAAGCAAGTATAATCATTAATGAACGAGACATAATATCGAGGCCCTCCTTTAGTGGCAATTGGAGAATGTCTCCAAACATCAGAATGAATCAAATCAAAAAGTGTAGTAGAGATAGACTCACTTTTCCTAAATGGTAAAGCAGAATACTTTGCAAGTTTACAACTACTTCAGTCAGAAGTGTCATGACTTTTGAGATTCCCAAGTACACTAGTAGAGTCTAAGTATTTTAAACTAGAAGAAAAAAAATGACTTAGACACAAATACCACAAATAAAAGTTAAAAAAAGATGGACTTAAACGAAAGGAAGATAAATCAACACTAGAGGCTGCAATATGTGGTACTTGAAGTTCATACATCGCATACAATCCACCATGCATACAGTATGTCTCAATTACTCTCTAAGATTTTAGATCTAACACATGACAAGAATCAAATGAAAATGTCATAGAATATCCAAAATCCATAACTAACCAAATTATGGTTCTATGCATCTACCCCAAATTTATTGGCCTCCGCAGACTCCTCAGCCTCCCCTTCACCGCTACTCTTTTCATCCTAACGACGACGCCGCCGCCTCCCATTCCGCCTCTGTCACCACCACCTGAATCTCCTTCGACCCCTTCCTCATTCTCTACCACATCGTCCCACGACGGTTCACCTTCCTCGATCTCTAACAGCTCTCCGTCCAAACCCGTATCCCCCACTCTCCTCCCTTCCAAATCCATCGTCATTACCAACAACTCAGCCTCTAATTTCATGGTCGATGATTCGTAGATCCTCCAGGCGGAGACAGAAGCAGAGGCCTACTTCAATCGCATCTCCGCGCGGCTCTCTCATGTGGCCGAAACCAGTGACGTACAGCCCCAGAATAAGAAAACACCGAACATACCGGTGGGGGTTACCCTCGGAGTGAGCTCCAACGTGTCGCCGTTCGATGATAAGATATCGGAACATTATCATTGTAAATTTTTATTTCAAATCACTTCCATCTGTCTTTCTCTTCTACTTCTGCCAGCTCCCTGTAAATTTTCGGCCTCTGATTTAGGTGGCTTCAATTTATAATAATTTTTAACTTTGATTATTTTTCACCTAATTAATTATTGTTTCTTCATATTTATTTGGGAGTTGTGATATTGAATACTATTCATTTGGGAGTGGTGATTATTGTTTGTTGCAGATTCATTTGGGAGTTGTGATATTGAATACTGGCTGATTCATTTGGGAGTGGTGATTATGGTTTGTTGCAGATTGCGTTTTCTGGGCAGTTTGAAAATTACCTCAAATATTTTTTATAATATATTTAGATGAGGGTAATATAGTAAAATGCTTATAACCAAACCTTCAAAGTAAGCCATATACTCCAACATTAACCATTATGTTAAATGTTGACGCAACCCTCCGGTAACCCTTACTAAAGGTTACAAAACCTTAACCTTACCCATAAACTCGAGAGGCTCATGACTTTTTATATGCTCTTATGTGATTTTCAAGCAGAAATCCAATAAAAAACAAGTTTGAAATTATGATGAAAAAATTATAAATTTATTTAGTGTGTTTGGATTTCCATACATAGCTAGCAAAACAATTTAATTTGAGTAAATTCGTCTTTATAAGCGTCGACTCTACCTTTATTATTAAAAGGGTCATTTTAAATACACACCCCTTTTTATTAAATACACATCTCGATTATTATATTATTAAAAAATATATTAATAAAAAGTCAAAATTACCCTTAATTTATTTAATACACACCCTACATATTTAAAGTTAAATTATATCTAATATCTATTTTATCTATAAACCCTAAATTATATCTAATACCTATCTAATCTTATAAATCCTAAATATCTCAATTCTTTAAATTTGTTCATGTTTTACGTTCAGTTCTTCATCGCGCTTAAACTCGTTGCCCCAGTTTTCTTGTTTGTTGGTTTTGCTTCTTTTCTAATTTCAATCATTTTTTTTATTAAACTAATGAAATCATAAAATCGAATCAATTTTGAACTAGGGATTTGTTCAAATACAAATATCTCTTAACTAAACGTTCAACATCAAAAAGTTTCATAGCATTTGTGCTTCTAATAAAATTCAAAATAAAAAAATCAATATTTTGACTTTGAGAAGATATTTGTGAAAACAGAGACTCCCGTTAGGTGGACGAAGATCCTCTCTTAATTATGAAGTTATCGAGCAACACCATGAAGGGATAATTCATAAATGTACCTCTTTTCTGCTTCCTTACAAAGGCAACACTTCACGTGTAATATGAATAGGTAAATTATAGTGACAAATACATTTTAAGAGGTTAACAAATGAACTACAATTGTTTGGTAAAGTTACTTGAACAAGAAGGGATTGTTTTAATACATCGACAAACATGATGAATGTGTATTTTTCACATTTTGAGGGGTGTGTATTGTTTTAATTTTATGAGGATATTTTTGAATTTGAGGGGTGTGTATACAGTAAAAGTAAGAAATAAAAAATTAAAAAGGAGTGCGTGTTTATGTGTATTTAACAATACTCTTATTAAAATCAATCGATAACTTTTTACCAATTATCAAATTAAAAGTCATTCTAAGTGCATACAAGTGTACTGTATACCTTGAGTGCTATATATTAATTCATAATGAATAATTCTACTTAAAATTATATTTTTCGTACAAATTAAAAGTATCAAACTGACTGAACGAATCTTAAATCCACGCAGTAGGTTCACAAGAAGCTCACTCCTGCAATTCTCCGTTTAGGCAATGGATAACATGAGATCAGCAGATCCAAAACAACTTTCATTATTACATATTTCAATGGCAAAAACATCATTACATACTTGGGGTTTATCCAGCAGCTATATTCCATAATTTCTGAAGGAATTTATCAGCTTACAAGAGAGGTAATAAGAAAAAATAATGAAGTTATCATTCATTTAGATATCTACTACCTATTTACAAAATTAACATGTAGAAAAAAATTTAATCAATCACTTACCTTGGACAAGATATCGATCAATTTAATCATGAACAGCACTGCCCCTAATGTCGAAATGAGACTCTCTACCCAGGGATTGCTCATAGGTGGGCGGAGAAATCGTGATTGAGAGAGAGCAAAAGCAAAGAAATATATATTCTACCAATCTTCAAGCCATTCTGGTGTGTTCAATTCTTCCAATTCTCGATCTGGGGAATCCTTTGTAGTCACTGTTTTGTCAGGGTGGCTTTCGAGGTATAAGTTTATGCGCGAGACAATATCATGAGGAACTGGAACCCTGCATTCTGCTAATCCTTTCCAATCAATACCATCGAACCAAGGATGAGCTTTGATGGAGTTCATACCACCTTGGCTTCCGAGTCTCGCGCTTTCTTCTACTTCAAGTAACTATAATATAGCATGTTATGCTCGAATTCTAGTGCATATATACTACGAAGAGAAGGGAGTTCATGGAATGATTGTTTTAACCTTTGTTACGAGATCAACGGCTTCAATGCTAAAATTTTGTGAAAGAGTCAGCTGTCCTTTCACTATTCTTGCGAATGCGAGCTCACTCTCTCTCCAAGATCCAAAAGGCATTTCACCCTGAAGCATGAAGTAGATCAAAGTTCCCAAAGCCCACCTGCAAAACTAGAATGAGTGAAGCAAAATCTAAAATGGCCAGATATGGTTTCTCACGACTTTTACTGACACAAAACAGTCACAGTACTGCTCAGGCATCAAATTCCATGAGAGTCAAGAGTGTCCTACACATACGCATGGAATGACAAGGCAAATGAAAAGAGGCAAATAAAATGGTGGTAAAAGAGTCTAAATACAAATGTGGCTTGAAGCTTTGTTTCTGTTTCTTTATATGGTGCTTCACCATAAGTGGTGCAAATATAGTGAGTGAAACAGATATTGATGGCATGGACAGCATTAAAATCCAATTCAGTTTCGTAGTTTCAATTTCAGATACAGTTTCATAGAGCATCATTTGCATAGGGTCCCTTTTACATTTTCAGTAGTTAAACAACCTGAATATAGTTGACATACCAATCAGCAGGAAAGCCATGACCTTTCCCTTGGATTATTTCAGGAGCCAAAGAATCCGCCATGCCACATATAGTGTATGTTCTCTCATCACTATCACCCGATAATTTCTTCCCGAATCTGAAGTCCACTAGCTAGAGTGAATTAACAAATTATCACTTTGATGAACATTCATAATCCTGAGTGCAACTATTTGTCCAAGAAGTTAATAATAATGAATCTTGGAATAAATTATCAGTTAACCTGTATATATCCTGCCTGATTAAACACTAGAACATCAGGGGAGACGCCTCGATAAAGGATTCCAATCTGAATTATCAACATAAAAAGAGAGAACAATGTTGTTAACTTGATAGAAAAAAAAATCTCAAAAAAATAAAAATAAAAATTGAATTTGACATGTTTAACCAACCTTGTGCAAACCTTCTAAAGCAATAACAACAGAAGCAGCACAGAATTTTGCAGATATTTCATCCAGTGGAGTGTGAATTATTGATGTCATAGAGCAAGCAATACGAGTGTCCAGAAGTAAGCCAGCATAATTTTTATCGGCAGAAGTGCATATAACTCGAGGAACAAAAACAGATTTGCTTGTAGACTTCAATAGGCCCTTCTCCTTCAGTACTAAATCTGCTTTACCAAGTTCTTTAACTTTCTTCTTTGAAAATCTTTTCAAACTAAGCAAGTTTTCTGCAGATGATAAGGAAGGTAAACAAAATGACTACTGTCAAAAGTGCATTCATGGAAGCTAAATTTTAACCATCTTTAAAGAGAAGTTCAATTTAAATCCAATTTAAGTTGGGAGTAAATAAAAAAATAAGGTAATCCAGCAGAGAAAGAGCATGGGTGACCAGGTGGGAATGCCATAATTGATATCACCATGCGCGTGAAAACAACATTGTATTTCTGTTAATGCAATAAAAAATATAGGTGCAGAAAACTAACCAGAGTCAGTTATGCTGACCAGGCCAATCTCACTGCAATCTGTGGAATACAAACAAGCTCTCCATTCCTTCGGAAAGAAAAAAGTAATATTATTTCTTTCCATGGAAGTTCATTAAAGAAGTAGAAATAAAGCAAGAGAACTTTTCTATTACCAAATCAGAAAACTGAATCTTCTTAATAGTTGAAGTGTCCAAATCTTTTACAGATTCTGTGCTAGTTGAGAAGTGCTTTGACCTTTAAAAATATAACAGGCATGTGACCTTTAGTTAATGATTACTGGGATATGTACAACTACATATATAAAGATTACAAGAATAAGAAATACCAACATTGAATATTTAGAGAGGTATGCATGTGATTTTTAAATGAAGACATTATTTACAAAAAAAGAAATACAGAATCAGCCAAGGGACTATTAAAAGCAGAAATAAATAACATACTCATGCTCGTCCTGTGAAAGCTTAGCCAGAGGACCTACAACTGAATCAAATTTCTCCTTTGTTAAGATGGAGCAAACCACGTCGCCAATAGCAACCGCACTCAAGGAAGAAAGGCGCAGACCAATAAGTGTCCAATCCCCAAAATAACTCCCCTCAGTCTTCTCCACTGAAAAGCTGTTGCCAGAGACACCATCATCCTGCTTCTCAACTGCAGGCATGAGACTGGATGCATTGACACTTTTTACCAAATCTGTTTCACCTGTAATTTTTACGACTCCCTTCTGTATGATGTACAAACCCAGGGCTTCTTCGTTCTGCATAGATATATTGAAGATAATAAGTGAGAGATGCAACTAAAAAGCAAACTATTTAGAGACTATACCTTATCAACTATTGTCTGACCATCATGGAAAGACACCTCAACAAGTGAATCTGCAATATTACTCAGCTGTAAGATTGTCAACCTTGAAAGAAGATCAACTGATCGAAGTAACTTCAATGAGGATAAATTAGAAAACTCGGACACTAGAATTCCTCTAAAATCTTCTCTTTTAAGAGACCAGAGAGTTCCGGGGGTCACAGCTTGAACAGAAGCTTGGAGAGGCTTGTTATACCTGTCATTTAACAAATTGAACATAGATGATGATGTTAACACGTGTACATAACAAAAAACACATAAATTGATGTGATCGATAGCCAGCATAATATGTAGAACATCTGTTGTGGCTCAATGAGAACATTTAAGAAATAAAAGAAATTACTAATTTGTACAATTATAACACAATAGTTTCCTCAATATTTGCTGTACTAATTAGATGCAAGTGTTGACATAATGAAAATATAATAGTATTTTAAGTGTTGACAGAGTGAAGACTCATCATTGAAAATAGTATTTCCTCTAGCTTATAGTATTGACTATGAGGAGGCATTAACCCCGATTGCTAAGCTATTATTACAATCCTCCTCTTTCATGTTGCTAATATGGTATCATTACACCAATCCGATGGGAGAGTGCCTACCTCAAAAGTGATTTGGAAAAGGGAGTGGAAATGGAGATTTCCTCTTGTTGAATAAACAATCTCTGATAAGGTATGTAAGCATACAGACGTTTTATATGGTCTAACTGTATCCTTGAGCTTGGTTTAATAGAATCACAGAGTCATGAAGCAGAATGCTTATAATCAAAACGATCAAACTTTATTTGTTATCTAAAGTGTAGCAAATAGCCATTCTCCTTGTTCATTTTAATGATATAATTCTTAATGGAGATTAATATAAAGAAAATGTTAATATTAACCATTGTAAAGCCTTCTTATTTCTTACAGACTTTGGACTAAAGAATATCCGAGAATCCAATACTTTTTAAAGACAGAAGTAGCTTCTGCTTGATCCAAGAAAGGGATCTGTGTTCTTAAGACAAAATGCATTCTTGATCTACTAATGGAGACTGGCATGCTTGACTGCTTGTGCATAAACCATAAAAAACACTGTACTCCACTGTTAAACTTGGCTTGCAACAGACCAGACTTTCAATTCATGAAGTACAATATCAACGACTTATTAGGAAGTTGATAAACCTTTACCACACAAAACCTAGCATTGGATAGTCACCAGATTTATGAATGATCCACCAATGAAAATTTAGACCTTGTATATTGAAACATTCAGCATCATAGAAGGACATCTGGTGAAGGCTGTTCATATGTTGGGGGAAACATTTTAGCTCGGTGAAACAGAAAAGTAAAGAGTAGGTGTTATGAGCAGCATGATTAGACTGGATTCACAGCAATGGCCAACACAATTTGGAGATGTTTTCTATGGGCTATTTAAAGAGAATTAGAGACAATTACTCAGCAACTAGTACTACTGCCTGTGAATCAAAGTAGCACCGAAATTGATTCTCACTATGCTAGATATAGATAGATGAGGGGGTTATCACTTCTTACCTGCTAACCACTTTTCAAGCTGCCAACATTGAACATTCTAATAAGGCTCTTTTAAAAGTGAACTCTGAAAAATTATACTCCCTCCGACCCAAAAAACGCTTCATGTTTATTGTTCACGTTGTTTAAGAAAAAATACTTTATTGACCAACTTTTTTGACTTTTTGGGATTAATTTAGTGTTTTTATAAAAATTATAAAGAATGTTATGTGTGTTAAGTGGAGGTGGCAATTTTTAAATTAGAGCATATGCTGAGGTGAATTTTCTTTCTTTTTTTTTTTTTGGAGTGAAGGGTGACAAATAAATGAGGAAAGTATGAAGGGTTCTTTGGGATAGAGGGTGTAACCAAGTAGGCAATGCTAAACATCAAATCACAAATTGAGGGGGAACAATTATCCTAGATATCCCTACTCATCAGGGAGTTATTTCACCTATTATCTCCCATCATTTGGTGATTTAAGATCAATATTTATTTCTTATTTCTAAAATACTTCCCCCTTCTCAAAATATCAGTAGTTTTTGAGATTCTGTTTTTTTCTTTTCAAGGGTTATGTAACATCCATCAGATAATCTTTCCATCCCAACTATACGGCTGCCTTTAGCTTGTATTATAAGAACGTGTTTTTCCAATTCAAGAGAATTTTCTTTAACTCAACAGAATGGAAACAGGAAAAGGCAGATATCTCACATCAGTGCCAGCTCCCCGAAGGAAGACAACTTTTCAGCAGTGTAACGTTGCAGTACCCTGGGCACTTCTCCATTTCTTTGATCCTGGCACATGAGCTCAGAGTGAGAAACATATCAGATATGTCGACAAAAATATAACCAGAAAAAATTATCGACTGAAAGCTAGTTTCTTTTGAGGGGAAATCTAACGAAATATATTTTGATGGTTTTATTAACCAGAATTCTCTTAGAAGTTAGAAATAAACAGAATTATGATTTCTAACAATAATACATATGCTTTTCTTATTATAGAAATTAGCTGCACCTGAGTTGCCAAGACCTCAAATTCCCCATTGCCAACTACATAGAAACAGTCACCTTCTCCACCCTGAAAACTCCATTCAAACAAATATATTAGCATCAACAGACTCATGCATGCTAGACATAAAGTATAAACAGCAACAAACTAGCACTACAGTCCAAAATAGAAGAAAAATTCACATGACTGAAGGAAGCATATGCATAGTAGAAGCACCCTTTTAGCACAGTTTGTGATGTATTATGTAATAGGATCATGAAATGCAGGCATAGACACTCTAGGAATATAAGGATTTAGAAAACTCAATTATGTGTTCCCGCATTCAAATGAGAGCCTACATATTCTGCACTACTGGTGGACCATCTTTCATTGATTGTGTTCGTTAACGCAGGTGCCGGGGTGGTGCTGTCAGTATGGGCGAGGTGTTGTTCGAGATGTGGTGTCACTCCAACCAATACTTGTAGCAGCAGCAGGATTGTCTCAGAGCAACTCAAGAACACAACAATTAACTCATCCACAAACTTACGTTTGTGGCGGCCTCATGGCTAAACTTGGAAAATTAGTGAATACAAAAGGATTCGCAAAGATCAAATTCAACACTCTAGAATTCAACCCATCAAACCCGTAAAATAGACCTATCACTAAGATCTAACAACTACTCTAGAGACGTAAATCATAAAACCTCCCATTATGATTTAATAGCATAGGAGGAAAGATCTCTCTCTCTCTCTCCAACGCTCCAAAATGAGTAGACGGATGCTGCTCTAAGTGCGACAACACTTCGGTGCAACACCGAAAATGGCACCTGGGTGCTGATATGGATTTTCAATTCGAGGCACACTGCTTTGGACATCATTATTAGACTCCGAGAACGTGCATTTCGTTCCAACATCAGTTGTGACCTATGAAGTTTCTAACTCCCCTCCATTAAGTCTCCAACTTCCCACTTAGTTTGAAATAGGAAATTGTTGGTTCTTCAATATAAATAAATCCTTCTTGGAGAGAAATTAACGTACTTTGACATGCTGGATTACCCAGCCCCTAAAACAACGAAGAGACAACAACCGAGGCAGCACAACAGACCACATTGAATACGTGTTGTGGGAGGCGAAATTTAAGTGTGATAGCAAGTGTGGCAGCATCCATACCCACACGAACAGTGTTGAAACTGTGCTACTGAGTTGCTCCATTCATACAAGATAAATACAATGCTGCAATCTCACAACACAGTTTAAATCAAGATTTTTCACCGCATGCATCCTTGGGCTATCTAATGATTTCACTAACTATAGGACTGTGTCATTGTAGCCAGCACTTGTTTATATAGGACTGTCATTGTAGCCAGTACATGTTTATATAGGACTGCCATTGTAGCCATCACTTATTTAAGGGTTTATGTACATAATATAAAATTTTGAGCTAATCAGCACAACTGGTGATCATGACAGAAACTACTCCATGATGAATAATTGAAATAGTGATTATCATCCTTCAGGTAGTTAATGTGAAACCACATGAAAATGTTTCTTATATCTCCAAGCGGCTGAAACTATTGTTCACAGAATTCACTTTATCAAAACTCCTTAAACAGTCAAAGAGACAATTTTAAAATGATCAATCGTTGCTCTAGCAATTGATTATAATGTCATAGAAGATACCTGCTTTACCACTATGTCTCCTTCTTGCACCTCAACTCTTTGCATGCAGTCCAATAAAACTTGACATTGAGAATCAGTAAGTTTTCTGAAGAGAAAATGGTCGCGCAAAGCCCGTTCTATTTGAGCCTGCAATATATGGATTACAAAACAACTAAAGATCAACAAACTGCCTACCTCAGTAGCATGGATGTATCAAAGAATATAAGAGGAAAATTGAGAAGTTTTACTTCTTCTTCCCAGGTCTTTCTATGGGCTGGAGATGAAGGAACCCAAGCTTGCCCATTCTCAAGAGAACTTTCAAGTGCACGGAGTCGTGCACGAGATATATCATGCCTTGCCCGCTGATTTCTGGATCTCCAATTGAAAATAGATGGAGACTCTGATCCTGATGCTTCAACTACTTGAGGCAAAGGTGGTTTTAAAACTGTATCTGAATTTGCTGATTGGTTTGATGCAGTCTGTGTATGCATGAAATAATTAATTTTAGAGTTTGAAAAAGCATTAAGATCATAATGATGAAGATACATGAAATCAATATCCCTTCTTACATCATTAAAACCATTTATATGCACAACTATCACAGTGATGTCATCTGTCCGAGTTTCATATTGTAGCCAGAGACGATATGATTCGGCAACAATTGCAGCACAAGCATCACGTGGATCCTTATGTTTAGCAACCTGGAAAATGAATGGCATAAAAGGAGCTTCATTGATTAAAAAAAAAAAAAGGAATAGGCAATAATGGGAAAATTCAAATATGACAATATTAAAAACAATTATAGGTAGCCTCCATTTGATAAATGGTTTGTAAGTATGGACTTAAATTCAAAATACAAGTCCTAAAAACTTTGGGTAGGATCTTTAGATTCCAAATTATTGGTATTATGGTAGTAAGCTTTAAACAATCAGGTGCTTATGGGATGTATCAGTTCATGAAATATTGTGAAGAAGTGATTATACAAGTATGCACGAAAGGTTCCAAAGCCTAGATAACAATTACAACCAGAAACCAACAATTAAATGTGATGATGACAGCTGGCAGCGGTTTAGAGCAGTTTTTCTGGTATCAAACGGATGAATTTTGATTGGATTTCAGTTGCTCTGGATAGATCTCATTCCCAGCTGTTAGTTAGGGGTAGTGGTAGTTATTTTCAAGATTGTTTAAGGCCATGAAATAGCCTGGTTGATTATATTTTGCAGCTTTGCTTATTCTTGCTCTTTTGGTGTATTCTAGCCACTAGAGTGTTCTCTCCCACACTTGTAACCTATGATCAATAAAGTTCCCTCCCTTACTCGGTGGATGTAGGAGTTTTATCTCCAAAACACTTAAATCTTCTTTTGTTTTCATTCTTCTACTCCCGGTTTGTGATTTCATGCGAGTGTGTATCAAGTTGAAGGATCTTATGCCTTCTGCTTATAATCATAACACAAATTATGCTGGACTTTTAACTTAAAATAGAGTTTTTCAAGCCCAATTCCTATAGAAGAAAAACCTTAACCAAATGCAACCAACATTAGTTATATATTAAGTGCGACATCCTAATTGAAATTGTCTAACTTGAGAAACTTAAGGTGATAGTATTCCTGGTATTCTGACTGGAATCATACTAGCTAGGGAGGTAGAAGCACCAAAAGAAATTAGACATCGTGATTTTGGCTTTCATCTAATTGAACAGCTGATTCTGTAAATTAAAAGGATTTTATGTGATATTCCACCAATAGACTTCATAGTGCTCAGAGTGATGTATCAATTATTTAAAAAATCAAGAACTAAGAGATACAAACAGCATAAATGCTATGCCATAATTCATTTGATAAATTGATATGCTATCAATTCTGGTCTAACTCTTTTAATTTATAAGAAGTCAAGACCTCTCTATGGTTCCTAGCACTAGCATTTCAAACATTCTAAGTGGAACAGAAAATAAAACTGACAGGTTGTAAGTTAGACTTTAATCAGCACATAAGTACTATATTAAAATTGAAATCCAAAGGAACCTTAAATTGGTTTACCTCAAAGAATTAAAGCAGCTATAATACCAACCCACAATTTCATTCTTATGGAGCCCTATGTGATAGTTGGACACTGAGCCTGAGATTCAGTTGACATATTATTACATTCATTTAATGTCCACTTCATTCGACATGCACCACTCCACATAATATTAGCTCATCCATAAAATAATTCCTGCATTATCCAATTACTGGAGGATAGCCATTGAGGATTGAAATTCTGAAGTTTCATGGTAACACAATTTTATCCAAAATATAAAGCAAATGCCCAACTGCAAAGGATATCCTCAAATATTAGGCTGCTATGTTTTTTTTTTTTTAATCTCATATCGATATTTCAAACAGTATACCTTTTTATGAATTAGTTTTCTAGTAACTTCTTATTCCTTAAATGAAACCTTTACAAAAATATGGCTTGCCTAATGCATCTTCAAATATTAGAACCAATGACTCCAAAGAGTTATGACATTGCCTGGGCAAGGTGCAATAGTGCTCATTCAGATTTTCAATTAAAAAGTGTGAAATTAAGTGCAGTTAAAGGATATGGCAGAAGCAGGAGGGGGAAAGAAAAATTACCATGTCCACTACTGTTTGGCTGGAAAGAAACTCAAAGACTCCATCACTAGCGATCACAAAGAAAGGATGATTTTGCGTGAGCTCAAGAACCACAATTTCAGGGTTTGCAACGACGCCTATGGTCTCAGCAATAGAATCGCCAATGCTTCTAGTGAATGCTGTGCCAGGATACATACCATTTTGAACCCATAGTCTAGGAGGATCACCATCATCACCTTCTTCAGTTCCCCAGCACTGCACATATGGGTTCTTTAGTCCTTCAATTTGATCTAATGTTAAAACTCTAGCTCCACAAAGCTTCACCCTTTCAAGTTCATCAGGCCTAAAAGGTGTTTGATCAATTGAAAGATCAACAGCTACAATATCATTTCCTCTTTTCTCGCCTATAACAGCCCTTGAATCACCTGAGTTGGCAACATAGAGCGTCCTACCACGAACCAGAATAGTAATTGCGGTTGTTCCACTCATGCTGTCATCCAGTGGATCATCATGCAACTGTGAATTTGTTGTCAAGAAAGCAGCATGGCATGCTTCAACTGCATCCATGTGAAATCGACTATTTCTCAGCAAATTCTCACATAACTTCTGCTTCACAAATTGTGAGCATTGAGCTCCGAATTCGCCATGACCATCAAAAACCCCAAAGAAATGATCATCTGGACTCGTCCCAAATGGAGTGTGAATGCAAAAACTGTCTTGGTTGGCCTTATCTAAGGCATCAGGGTAGTAGCCTCTCTGAGATAGAAATGAATAGCGCAACTCAAAAGCTCCAGAGGGAACTTCCACAACCCTTGAGCCATCAGGAGGTAAAAACTGAGACGACGCCCTAGACAATCGAGTAATACCCACTTCATGATCAGTGGTTGAACTTAACTGATTTAAATGGTCCCTCTTTTCCCCTTCCTCATCAGAACCAGCAGCAGAGAATACTCCAATCTCACTTGTAGCTGTTTTCAAATCTCCAATAGCTTGAAGATTAACATCCCGGGGAGCAAATAACTCACCAATACATGTCTTAGAATAAACACAACCCATCACTCAAATCAAATCACCAAAAGAAGGCCAACACAGATCCCCAAGATCTCAAAATGTTGTGCATTAGGCCTTTTAACTACTGTATTTTGCTGCAGAAATACCATTATCCTCAGAACAGAATTGTTGACGACACGTTAACCTTGATTTTCAGACTTCTGCACGTAACCCAATAAAATGAATTCAACACTAAATTATCAATACAATATTTCCTCACAGAGTCACTAGTATTAAAGTTTTCTCGTCCTGATATAGATTGCAATTCATTCCATAAAATTATTTTTAGGAAAAAAAAAAAGACTTCCAAAAAATGAGATGAAGCAATCTATCTCCAAAAAGAAAGAAAGAAACAAATGATGTTTGATCTCTATCGATTCTGTTCGCAGGTAATAGTTAACTTCAGACTAAACATAATTACAAATTACATAAATTTCTAAGTGAAACAGAATTCAAAGTAGAAGAACAATTATCATCCATTCATGATCAAATACATATCGTGATCTAGTGTTCCAATCAAGCAATCAGATATCAATCCAAAAACTCAAACAGTTACACACGATAATCAAATCATCTTCATACGCAAACAGAAACATCCAGTTAATGACGGCAGAAAGAGGCCAATTTCAAAAGGCATGATCAAATGCAAAGGAGAAATTTGGAGCGAAGCAAGCAGAGTGAAGACATACTCTCAAATCAGGGGGATGAACAGAGAGAGGAGGGGGGAGGTATGAGTATGAGTATGAGTATGGGTATGGGTATGGGTATGGGTAGGGTAGGGATATGCAGAGGTCAGTGTCAGTAGAGGATGAAGAGAGTACTGGATGTGGAGCGGAGACGTAGCAGCAGTGCATGTGCGTGGAATGAAAGGGTTGATGTGGGGTGGGGCCCACGTATTGTCACGCGCCGCGTGAAGTTGTTGGTTGGTTGGATGGATTGGAGTGCTGGGGATAAAGCTGGACCCACGCCAGGCTTTCCTACACATGGACCGCAATTGTATATAATTTTTTGACACAGGTAAACTCCCTCTCTATCCTATACTTACAGAGTTAGTTCTTTTACAGTGTAAACCTTTTAATTTAAACTGGGTCAATACATAGTATATATAGAATTGAATGGGGATTATTCTGAATTCACATACTAAATTATGTAAATTGAATTTATAAGAGTGTTTGTGATAATTAAATTGATTATATATAGGATTGATAAGGGAATAATCTGAATTCACATACTAAACTATATAAATCAGGTTTATAAGAGTGTGTGATATTTAAATGGATGTTTTCTGTTTTGGTTCATTTTAATTGGGGATGTCCTCAGTTATTCCATTTATTCCATTAAACATCGCTCAATTACTAAATCAATTTTTAATGTAATAACTATTCAATCCGGTCCATTTAAACCATTACCATAATATTTATTTATACTAAGGAGGTGAGGAGGTGATTGATTGGGATTATTGGAATTATTGGATGGGGTTAATAGGAATGGAAATATATTTATTTTTGTTGTTGATGCTTATTTGATTTTAGAGGAATTAAAATTTGGGCTTAATCATTTTGCTCTCTATCCTTCAATCATTTCCAATCTCATTATTATGATTGACCTCCTTGTCATCCCAATTGAAAAATTCAACCAATCGAACCTTAAATTCAATTCATATGAATCATATGAACCCTAACTTTGTGAATGAGGCATCCCCCTTTACTATTCACCCCCTCTCTCATCCTAATTTTTCGCTCTCATGTAATTATCGCATTACTCTTAATCTCAATTTTATCTTAATTTTAATATCTTAATATATTTTAATCTTAATCTTATTATCTTAAAAGTGATTAAGGTTGTAAAACTTTTTTTTCTTTTCATTTTGTTCTTACTTATTTTTGTTTACAACTTTTTTACCCTTAGTTTTAATACCTTATAATATATCATTAATTATTAATGGATGCTATTTATAATCCTACAATTATTTCATTCGAATGCATCATTCTCATTATTATATTTTACAACTTTAACTTTTCATTATCTGCTAAAATAATGATAATACATACGTTTCACAATAAATTTTAATCTTAATCATATATCATATTATAATATGTTATAGTTGGTTTAGGTTTTGTTAACATTCCAACTTTGTCCTCCTTTTATTTTTCTTTACCACACTTTTACTCTTATATTTCCTGTAAATTATCTCTTATTACTTATAGTATGTTGTAATAATAATTAATCAATCATGTAAATTAATATCCTATATCAATTAGTAATTTAAGTTAACTGTGGTGATTGATTCAGCTGTTTATAATATTGATTTGATTTTTAGGAATGTTTCTTACCTTTATTATTTATTTAATTTAATTCCCACCGTCAATCACTTTGATATTTCCCTAATTGAATAAGATGATGAATAATTTTTTTTTAATATCAATTTAGATCATGCATACAAGCATTTTAACACATGCATTACACAGGATAAATTTTAAAAAAATAAAGTTATATAAATATAGATATTTTGTAATAGTAAATATATATATATATATAATTACATCGTGGACATATAAATACATATAATTACATATTTCCTCCGTCCCATCTTTATAATTACATATTTTAAAATTGGGTGTTCATTCTAATAATAGTTACTTTTTTTGTATGAGACCCACACAATTAAGTAATTAAAATATCTCAATAGAACTCATCCGCCACATTAATACAACTATCCACTATACATTAAAATATTATTTATATCACCTCAATACACATTAAAATACTAAATTTCTTAATCCCCGTGCAGAAAGCAAATATAATTATTAGAATGAGACGAATGGAATACATATGTATGCGGTTTTATATTGTGATGATATATATATTTAGTTTAGTTCTTTATGTGTAATAAATTAAATAGTTTTAATTGGATCGACGTTATACGACCCTTATTCGTTTTTCATATATAATAAATTAATGTAATTATAAAAAATCAATCATTTTAAAGTTTTTATTAATATTTATATTTCATTACATAATCATCATATGTTATAAACAATTCTAAATAATTTCTTAAATACTTAACCTTATTTTCAAATACAACCCAAAATTTTCCAATAATTAACTCAAATTAAAACAAATTTTAACATGTTAATTGATAAAAAAAAGAGCATACAAAAATAAAATCAAAATCAAAGATAATTAAATAAAAATTTTATGTTTTTTTTCACTGACCAACCGAATAAAATCAGATGCCGATAAAATCACATTGCTTCTCTTTTAGGGTTTCTAAATGAGAGTAGAAATGAAATCGATGTAAAAATGGTGAGTAATAATTATTCTATGGATACATAAATGCAATTAATTGATTTCCTAATAAATTTATAAAAGGAAGATTTGACTAAATGTATTATTGAAATGCATACTAAAATTAATGGTGAGAAATTGAAGAGAAATTGAAAAGAAATGAGAAATTGAAGAGAGATTTTGGTCCAAAATTTTGAGCGGGAAAAAGAGGGTTGACTTTACGTGCTTTATATATATATATATATATATATATATATATATATATATATATATATATATATATATATATATATAATCTACACCATTTAATTTAGGAAAGACTTGGTGAGACCGTCTCACAGATTCTCTTATGAGAGACGGATCACACATTGACCCAACTAATAAATTTTAAAAGAGCATGTTTGGTTGATAGTAAATAAAAAAATTGAAAAATTAATTATAAAACGAAATTAATTAGTTCTTGCATTATATATATAATGTTTTTTCTTCTTTAATTTGTGTTTTTTATTTTTAAAAAATGCAATAATTTAAAATTTATTATTTATTTTATTTATTTTTTAATTTAAATATTATAAATTTATAAAATGTGATAATACTTTTAGAAAGTAGTATAATTTTTTTTATGTATAAAAAATGATACTAATCAAATAAAAGTGATAATTTTTCATTAGAATTATATCATTATAATACTAAGACTTGTGTGAGACCATTTTATGAAACTACTTCCGTGAAAATGATAAAAAGTGATAATCCTTATAATGAAAAGTGATACCTTAATTAATAAAAAGTGATAACAGTGATATAAATTATTTCATGATCAATTTGTAGTAAATGAAAAGTAATAACATTATAAAAGAAAAGTAATAACATTTTTAATAATAAGTAATAATTAATTATAAAAATATATTTCACGAACAATTTATGGAATGTATAAAAAGTGATAACATTTTTAATTAAAAGTGATTCTTAATTAAAGAAAGATGCTACATGTATAATTGAATTATTTAAAGAATAATTTATTGGAATAATAAAAAGTGATAACATTTTAAATAAAAAGTGATACATGATAAGAAAAAAGTGATAATCCTTTAATTAAATTATTTTATTAACAATTCGTAAGATGAATGAAAAGTGATATAATTAACATTTTTAATATAATAAAGTGATATCCAATAAAAATAAATTGATAACAGTTAGAACTATCTAATAATAAAAATATTAAGAATAATATTACGACCAGATTATGAATTTTGCAGATCATCCCTAAGAAAACATCGGCCAGCCGCTGGTAATTAGGAGCGTAACTTCTTTAGTGCAATTCGACTTTAATTCATGATGTACCAAACAGAGCCCTTATTCTTTGTATTTTTTTAATTTATTTTAATTTAAAATATTATTAATTTGGTTAATGGATCCGTGAGACGGTCTCGCACAAGACATACCCTTTAATTTATTAACATTTAGTTCTCTGCAAGTATTTTATTTAATTTTTAAATTATAAATTAATGACGTATTTTAATACTCAAATACTCCCTCCGTCCATCCCCAATCTATTCATTTGCTTTTTGCGCGTGGATTAAGGAGTACTATTATTTAATGTGTAGTGGGTAGTTGTATTAGTGAGGTGTGTAGGTCCATATTTTAATTGTATTAGTGGGTGAGTGGGTCCCATGTATCTAAAAGTAGAAATGGATAGATTAAAAGTGGGCGACCAAAAATGGTAAAATTGATAGATTGACAGTGGAGGGATGGAGTATAAGATTATAAATTAATGTAATTTTTTATGGGTTAATTATGTATAAAGCCCCAACCTTTTTGCCAATTTCAAATTAGTCCAAACTTTTGAGTATTTATAAATAAGTACACTACCTTAATATGGTTTTGCATTTCAAACCACCAGGTATGTGGGGAGCTGCCAATGCTGACTTGTCAAATATCAAACATGTTGACTAATCCATGTGGCAAAACGATGTCGTTTTCTGCCTTAAAATTTTTTGAAAAATTCCAGGACATAATAGTTGCCATTGAGGATGATAGAAAGAGGTTTACTGAGTTAGGTTTCCGATGGGTTCACGTCTTCGGCAAGATAGCGGCGGACGTCGATGGGAAGCTACCGGTGGTGATTTTGCATGATGGTTGGTTCATCAGTGGTTGACGGCAAACTGCGACGGCTGGTTCCTCAATCATACGGCGACGTGAGAAACAGCGATCGTCGCATCGGACGGGGGTGCCTCCAGCGACATGTACGATCGGTGTTGTTGGTTGCAGGAGATATTCAATTTTCGGGATGATAGAGAGAGGTACAGCGGCGACGCGATTCTAGAATTGGCTGTTTCAGAGATCCCAAAGTTTGATAATGTTGGGGGTTCCACGTGAAGTCTAATTCCAAGCTTCCAAAGTTTGATTATTCCAATATTGTCTGTTCTAAGTCTCTTAAGCACACAAAATTAAATATATCTAGGGATTATGAAGAGAAGTAAGAAGTCCAGGTATTAATATTGGGGTGCCAATAGTGAAAAATACCCATTCTGATTTTCAACTTTTAATACCAACATTTTCATTACAACTTTATCAATTTTACCATTCATTAAATTTTTGGATAAAAAAGTCCCTGATGATTTTTCCTTAAATTACCATAGGGGTGGTTCAACCCCCCTTCCCATCCACACCGAAACCACCCCAATATCAGCGAAACCCGCCCCCTGGAACCCCACCCACCCACCCTCCCTGACCCAGGAGTTAGCATCACCCCTCACTCCCCACCACTCCCCATCACTCCTTGCAAACTTTCAATCCCACCGCGCCTTTCTTCCATTTTTTTGTCTTTCGAAAATTCAAACTATCAATCTCAATTTTCTTCTTTCAAAACTCAGAAATCTAACATCCCGATGAACTGAAATCTCGAATCACATCCACAATTATAAATTGAAACTGATTTCGAAGCCCATCTACAATTTGGATTTTGGCCTATTTTCCCGTCGACTGAACGTCTAAGCAAAAGCTTCGCCCTTGTTGAATCGCGTCTGGTAGAACCATGTCGTGCTGTCGTCTTAGTTTGTGAAGCTCTCCGTTCTAACGTCATCAAAGTATTCTTTGTGCCCTCCTCAATTTCGCAATCATCGTAGGTATGCTTGTGCTCTTCGAGGACTTTATCTTAATTTTTTTATTCAATTTGTGATTCCAAGTGATGTTGAATCATCCATTTCCGTATATTGTTATTAAAGCCTGAGTGCTATACAATTTTCTCTGCATACAAGTTTTGTATTTTGATATGGAGCTATGGGTGAGTTAATTATTCCTTTTTTGAAGTCACCAATTGCATAATTGTGCCCATTTTCAATTACATTACGCCGTGGGCAAGCTTCATTAATATTGGTCACACATATTATTATGTGCTTACTTATTTGGATCTCGAATATAATGGGGGAACAGTTGCTGAAGGGAATTAAAATGTATTCTTCTTTATGGCGTGTAGTGTGAAATGATTATTTAGAAGTGGTTGCCTATTAAAGAGAAAGACAAATTGTTTTGAAAGAGGTTCTTAGTTCTTGACTTATTTGATCTAATGTGGCCTTAACATCATCGTTCTGATCTACGGGAGGGGAATATGGATGCATTGATATTCTTTGTTCTATTGTTGTTTTCCTGTTGAAAGGGTGAAAAGTTTGTTATACGACAGCAATGGTGCAAAGTTTGGATTAGAATGGTAGTGCTTAATTTATAATAACTTGATGTTCTATTATTATGTGATGGATTTACTTTGAATTAGGTTTTGAATGCATATATATTCTTCTCTGTTGATATAGAATGAATGATGGAAGTAGCAAATTTTTATTTTAAATTAGTTTTTAATGCATATATATTCTTCTCTGAGGAGTGAAAATAGGATGTTAGAAGTAGCAATAACTCAATAATATTCATTTTTTATGTTGAAGTAGGATGTAATGAGCATATTCCTAATAACGAATGGTATTTGTACACAGATTTAACTTACTTGATGACCTATATGATCACAGTTATGAATAGGTGCATGATGACTTATATGATCACCGTTATGAATACCTACATGATGACCTATATGATCACCTTTATGAGTACCTATATGATCACCTGATTGTACTGTATATCCTTTTCATGTTTTGCACTTGACATTTATAATTTTTGACGTGTTTTCTGTTAATGTGATATGTTTTTGCAGTGTGATGGCACATTTTCCAATCATTCTTGTCAATGCTAACGCTCACTGGAACGACGTTGAGTATGTTGGAGGCATTGAGTTGGGTGTGCGTTTGCTTAGCACTGTCCATAATTTTGAGTCGCTTAGAGAAGCAGTGCACAGGGTTTTGAAGACGAATCCCGAGACCTCTAACTTTGACATATACCAAGTAGAAAAAATGAATGACAAGAATATTCATCTTCCAATCTTGACCGATCTCGATGTTAGTTGTCTCTTAGTTAGACACACAGGGGACCCCGCAGGTATATGTGGATGGAACCAGTGGTTGTATTCCCTTGATAAGAGGTGAAGGGAACGGGTGCAATGGTTTAAGTAGTCGTGGTACGACAATGTTAGACCTATTGAAAATATGGAGTGTGGGGTCGCCCCAAACTACATGGTTGACAATGTTAGTCCGAACAACGTTGTAGACTTGTCGGTGGACTCGCATGAAGACGACGTTGAAGGTGGTTAGTCTTGGGATGGGGATAGTGTTTCCCAAGCTAGTGATGGTGAAGAGAAATCCGAGAATGATCATGATGGTACCGGGATGAACTTTTCCACAACAATGTCTAATGATTCCACATCTTCTAGTTGCCATGATGATGAATCCATGTCCAACCTCCCCATTTTTAGAACACCTAGTAATGACCCCATATCCCAACCCAATGTACCAATTCATGATCCGGAGGAAGGAGCAGTGAATGATATATCCCTGAAAAAGATTTACATGAGCAAGGATGAGATGGTAGTTGATGTTTCCATTTATCATCTTACCAGGGGTGTTGATTTCGAAGTGAAACGTTCAGAGCCAGTTAGATGGCAGGCTGTTTGCAAAGACAAAGTTCCCTGTACATTCTTGTTTGGTGCTTAGAGTGAGCATGGGATTTGGAGGTGTACAAGTCTACGTCCTCACTCATGCCTCAATAATCCCGAACGTCGAAAACCCCTTTCATGCTACTCAAAGGTCATTGCAAAATTGTATTTCGAAAAGCAAAGGCATCAGTCTAAATCGATCACACCCATGGGTATTATTTACGACATCAAGCAGCGATATGGTATTCAAATAAAGTATGGTCATGTAGTTAGGGCTCATAAACTCGCTAACACATATTTATGTGACTCCAACTGATTGCTTCAAATTGCTTCCAGCGTTTCTCCACATGCTCGAGAAATGCAACCCAGGAACTATAACACACCTCTTGACTCATCCTGACGGGAAGTTTAAATTTTTCTTCTTTGCCTTAGGCGCGTGTGTGGTTGCTTTCAAGAACTTTGCTCACCCTATTATAGTTGTCGATGCTGCTCACTTAAAGGGGGACTACAAGGGCGTTGTATTTGTGGTCGTCACCCAAGATTCCAATAGGCAAATCTATCCACTAGCTACCGGTGTTGGTGATCAAGAGAACACGAAACTTTGGACTTTATTTTTGACTAAAGTTCGTAGTGCACTCGACTGCCCCAATAACATGTTGATTGTATCTGACCAGCAACAATCGATTATCAATGCGGTGGAGCAAGTTTTCCCAGGTATTGCACATGGTCTATGTCAGCGTCATTTAGGCAAGAAGATTGTCCCATTTGGGAAAGGCTTTTTTAACATATTTGAGAGGGCTACTAGTACATGCCTAGAGACGGAATTTGATAGGTAACATATCCTATAACATTTATCAATTTTGTTTTGATAAAAGTATTGATATATATATTACATGAAAGTTTCCTTTTTAGGTCAGTTGGAGAAAGTATTTTTTCCCGTAATATATTTATTTTATTTTAAACAGGTTGGTAGGCACATTGAGTAGATCTGATAGTGGCCCCCGCATTGGGACCATTCTTCTCAGGTCCAAGAAAGAGAGTTGGAGTAGATTTTATTGTCCTGTTCGTCGATACGTGTTTATAACATCCAACGCTGCAGAGTCTTGGAACAATTATCTTAAATGGCCCCGTTGTTTTCCAGTCACATATCTTTTCGAGAGGGTGTGCCAATTGACCCAGGAATGGCATGCCGATCGGAGCCTTGAGGCCGAAAAACATGGTGGTGTTTTATGCGCCAGAGTCACTAATCAACTCGCAAAGTTGGCGCATAGGGCAGACCACATCGAAGTTGAACATTTAGTTGGTGGACGCTTCAAGGTTGTGGTTGGTGATGATACATTTCTCCTTGATCTCAAAAAGCGATCGTGTGACTGTGGATATTACCAATGCGAGCTGATTCCATGCATCCACGCATTTGCTGCGATTAGGTACTACCACATCATCTTTTATACTGAATTATTTGCGTACTATTATTTTATTGTACATTACCCTCACCCTTAATTTATCTTATGTGTTGAAGGAACAAGTGCCTTGATGTGAATTTATATGTGGGGGAATGTTTTTAGAATGAGATGGTTAGATCGATGTGGGGCGGTTTAGTGTATCCCTTGCCTAATAGGAAGGATTGTGATGTTCCTATACTTGTACAAGATCAGGTATGCAAACCACCGGATTACCCGAAGCAATCTGGCAGGCCCAAACGAAGTCGAATAAAGAGTGCCCTAGAACCAAGTCGGAGTGTGCGTAGAGCAAACAAGTGTTTAAATTGTGGTGGAAAAAATCACAACAGGGCCACCTGTGCTAATAGTCCTGTTGTACCACACAATGCTAAATTTTTACCACCTTCTGAGCAGGCCCCAGCTATTCGTCAGTTTCCAGGAAGTGATCAATTTGCCACGTGCCAGCCCACATAAAAAATGCATGCTAATCATAGATTGCGAGATGTTACTGATGATGATGAGAATTAGTGTAGTTTGCTTTGTTATTCGGAGAAGTATTTATGGAATACTTGATTTAAACTTGTTTGTTTGTATTTTACTTTAACAATTACTCTAAATACTAGGAATGTGATGCTGTGTTCATCTAAATATCATGAGGCATCCTATTATTTGATAGGTTATGTTCACAGGCACGCTCATAAGGTTACGAGGAAGTTTTAAGATATATGACTCTGTGAAAAGGCGATAACATTGGTGATCATGTAGGTGAGCATGTACGTGAACATGTAGGTTGTGCATGTAGGTGAGCATGCAGGTGTGGTAATCGTGCTTGCTTACAGATAGACATTGAACATTGCAATTCAAAATTGATAGGTGTTTTCGTGTAATTGTGCCCACCTCCTATGAGGTATAAATGATATTGTATATTGCACACATCACACCGATAGACCAAAATTGATATTCAATATATCTCACGTACGTTTGCTTTTTATTCATTACAAAAAAAATGGTAATGAATATTGCACACACTTTGGATGTGATTTTGTTGTATGTACTATATCCGATCATGCCATTGAAATAGCGGTGAGTTTTGGATTGGAAAAAGGAAATTCATACAATCATCAGATCTTTACAATATCATAAACATTAGAGAACAACTACTACTCACAATTGGTATTCCTACAATTTCTTAGTAGTTTTAATGAATCCGTCAATGTTAACACTGAACTCTTTGTTTCTTCCACGACAGCGGCCATTCTTTCAAATTGATTGGATAATGTGCTGACAAAGTTGGTCAGTCCATTGTGTAAGTTGGACTCAGTAGTACAACAGTGTGCTTGTCCGAAAGGTTTTGCAGCACTCAAATCCAATGTAGGAAAGGCGGGCTCCAATGACTTTGTTACACCAATCGGTGACACAACTTGATGAAGTAAAAATCTCCAAATTACGGTAGGAAAGGGTAGTCTTCATTGGACATCGATGGTCCCTGCGAATTGCATTACGTGCTCATATACCATCAATCCAAAGTCCAGTCGCCTACCAATAACAATGGCATGGATAACTCTACCCTGTTCCGGTGTTAGTAGACAAGATATATCCGAAGGTACCCATTTACTGATTGCAATGGCGGAAAGGGCCCTGAAAGGTACACGTACATAGTGGACAGGAAGTCTAGATCCCGGCCAACTCATTCCACGCACGCCTGTTAGAAATGCCACAACAATATCTAAATCAAGCTCGTACCCGTTATTTTTCTCGAATGAGGGCAAACCAAGAGCAACATTAATTTTGTGAGGAGTGAAATGGATGATTTCATTAAAGAAAATTATTCTTTCAAACCGACCTGCTTTTGGGTCGGTAATTGCATACGACATATTTGCATAGAACTCAAGCACGGCTTCTCTGTTATAAGTACCCACATCCATTAGGGTGCTCTTTAATCCAGAACGGTCGATGATGTTGGACAAGTTGAACTCCACAATTTGGTCTTCAGCGACATCGCGTTGTGGAAAAAATGCCATCATCTTCAGAGTATTATAACGATGCCTCGCTTGCCTGTTATAAAAACGTGCAGACAGCGCCTGAGTTATATAAATAGCTTCGTAATCCTCATCTGGAGATGGTGACCTTGACCGCTTCCAATTAATCTGCATTTCTTTGTAGGAGTGTGTAGATCTGCTTAATACCTCTTCAGGTTTTTATCAGGGTCTCAAAAAAGGTAGACGGTGAGAGGTGACAACACGTACTCTTAAGGATATTTCGTTGAGTAGAAATATCCTATTCTAAATAAGGGAAAGTATTGGGCCCTCTAAAATAATTATTTTCCATGTTTTCACAATTGAGGCCCACATCAGCGTCCAACTGGGCACCAAGGAAAAATATTAATTCAGGCTCAAAACCAGTGGATTATTAATTTATATCATCTTCGGCCACATGTATATGTACACATTTTTTTAACTTCCATTATTAATGTTATTATTACTCCAAATCCAATCATACTTCTTTTGTTAATTTTTGTAGATAGGTTTTTTTTGCTATTCTCCTAGTTTAAAGTACAATTAAAATATGGGGCCCACAATCTCACTACTACTACATAACAAACAACTTACCATACCACCGTATTCTCATTCATTTTACAATTACCAATCCTTGAAACCAATCACAGGGCCCCTTAATTAATAGGTGATCATGCAGGTGGTCACGTAGGTGATCACGTAGATTACTAAAATAAAATTTGTTTCTGCCCTCCATTCACGCTGTCTAAAAATTAAAGAATGTTACTATAATTATGAATACTTTACACCAATTCTAATACAAATTTATTTTATTTTATGTTTAACAAAATTTTTGAATTAATTATTTAATTCGAAAAGAAAATTATAAACACGTTTTATTTTCTCAATTAAAATCGTGTTAGCACTGGATTGTTCCCACAAAAATTAAAATCTCAGAATGTTTATTCAAATTCATAAATTGTTCATCCTCGTGTGTGCCCTAACTTTACCAAGTCATTCGACCATCGACTATCCCTTTTCATCTCATCGCGCCAGAGTAAGTCGTTGGTCGACGTCGCTCCCGAACCCGCTGTACCAGCCTCCAGGTCGTGCTTCCGAACACGCCTCCAGCTGGTGCTGCCGCACCTGAAAGATTATTCTTTCTATCTACTCCATTGCCTTTTTAATTTTCAGTGCTGTTATGCAGCTTTTAGTGGGTAGGTATTTTGTTGTCCGAAAACGTTCATTAGTGTTCGAGTTCATCAAGTGTCTGAGAGCAAAACGAATATTTATTATTTGCTTGTGATGTGTTTTAGCAGAGATGGCTGGGAAATGATGAAGTCATGGAAGCTCTGAAGAGATATGTAAGTGATGTTGTACATTTTTCCCCTGAACTCTGGTCATGCGTTTTCTTTGCAGTAATTGATTCTGTCTTTATTTTTTGTGCGTATTTTGCGCAGTCACAAAATAATGAACTCGATGAGTAATATATTTTTGTGTTAACTTAATCTTCAGTTTTCACTTTGTAATGAACTAGTTATTGGCTTAATTACTGCTTTTACTACTGCTCCTTATAATTTCTGTGGTATAAGTATATACTCTTCCCTGATACATGAATGTAGCTTAGTTGTTTAGTAATTCAAACTTTACTTGTTCACTTCTTTTCATCTAATTCTGGCACAAATTTTACGGTAATCCCTTACATGTTTAGAAATCCCATTGATGTTTACTATAATACTCATTCACTCCAATTCAACCAACCCAATATACCTATATACAACTCAACACTAAAATGCGTTCTGCTCTGATCAATCCATTCATAGAAAATTCCCAAATATTGTTGGTATAATATATAAATTTCTGGGATCAATAATATCCAAGATCACCACATTGCCTGACCCTATTATACATAATGCAGGAAAATATCCCTCCTTCGAGGTCACTCTCTCCAGACACGTATTACGAAGCCTTTTTCGTGAATCGGTCCCTACCCGAGCATTTTTATAACAAGCAAGCGAGGCATTGTTATGATACTCTGAAGATCATGGAATTTTGTCCAGAACGCATTGTGGATGAGGAACAAATTGCGCAGTTCAAGTTGATCCAGATCATCGACGTTTGTGGCTTGAAGAGAACCCTATTTAATGGTGGTACTTTTAACAGAGAGGCCGTGCTGGAGTTTTATGCTAATTTATCGGATGAAATGGTTGACCCTGAATCCGTCCGTTTCGAAAAATTATTTTTAAAAATGAAATCTTCCATTTCACTCATTCCAAAATTAATGCTGCTCTTGGTTTGCCTTCATTCGACAGAGATAATCGGTACGAGTACGATTTGGATATTGTTACCAAATTCCTTACAGGGCTGAGTGGAATGAGATGGCTAGATAGAGGACTATCAGTGTACCATTTGCGTATACCTTTCAAAGCTCTTTCCGTCATTGCACTATGCAATTGGGTACCTTGGGAAAAAAATGCCTACTAGAATCCTTTCATGCTAGGGTCATCCACACTATTGCTATTGGTAAACGATTAGATTTTGGCATGATGGTGTATGAACAAATAATGCAGTTTGCAGGGAGCATTGAATTCCAACGTAGTTTGCCATTTCCTACTATCATTTGGTGTTTTATAATGTGTCAGAGTGTGCGCCCTATGGGTGAGTTGGAGCCTTTGGTACCTGAATATCCACCGCTGGATTTGAAGGTTTGCAATACTTGTACCTCATATTTGTTGCTTTCTTGGTGACTGTGAAGTGTACAATGGTTCAAACAAGATTTAGTGTTTTGTCTCCCCTAAAATTACAAAAATCGTAACTGTTCACTGTATTTCGCTGTGTAATTCGTGAAATATGGTACACCAAAATCACGAGAATTTGTTAAGTCTATGTTGATTGATATGAATTTATTTTTCCAACTCCTCGATTTATGTTTTGAAATTAGGGTTTCACTACATAACAACGTACACAAAGTATTATCTAAGTTTCTGAAATAGGGTTTCAAAAGTTGGGTTTCATTTCATTATTGAAACATGACGGATATAAAAAAGGGTATTATCATATAAGGTAAGAATCAATGAGTGTATTCAAAATATTACATGCCATGGTATAGCATAATATCTATTTTGCTTCGAAAATATTTTGTGTATCTTCTTGTATCTTTATTACAAACCTATTTACTAATTTTGTAATAATAAATCTGTTATATATCGACTAGGGATAATATGTATTTGACTAAGATTTGATAAAATCAAATCATGTTGTATCTCGTCTAATACAGATTGTTGTATTTTTCGATTTTATGTACAAAAATATTTGATTATATCAAACATTAATTAATTACGTATTATCCCTATTAATAGGGATGTTATATTGTCAAAATCCCTAAAATCCCTAAAATCGGGTGATATTCTATTGTTACATGATGTTGGGTGCATAGCTAACAAAATCATGTATGAAGAAAAATGATTTTGATCATATTTGAGAGAGAGAATAGCAGATAGGATACACCTAAAGTAATGGTGATTTGATTCCTTTCTTTCCATTGATAGTGATCGGATTATATATGTATACTCATAGGAGGGAATACAAAATTACATAGACGTATCTATACAGCTCACGCCTGCAAAGATATCAACATCACCTTAAAATTAACCTTTACAGTTCTTGGATTTAATTGATTACTTGGCATGCGTATCCCTATATTTTCCATCTTTATAGTCTATCTTTCCTAACTTTACAGCTCTTCGGCAGATAAAATCTTCATTTGAAGATTTGGTTAGTTCACTTAAGATATGAGGATACAGAACTTTAAAAGTATACTATCTTTGTTAAATTTAAATTTATGATGTGTTTGAACGTGTACGTATTCAAACTTTAGCACAAGTACTATAATTCATCCACCATGAAGCGGAGTCGATGCTTTTCCTTATTTGAGTCCTCCTTGCTCAGCTACGGTTTCAACTAATATCTATATATACCAAGATGTGCTCATAAGACAACTAGAAGCCAGGTTTACTATCTTCTTATTTCTAAACCACGTATGGCTTCATTTCATCGAGTAGACGAGCTGTGGGCCAACTATGTCTGGAGAGATAAAGACGAACGCACTCTTTGTGAAATCATCTATGATATGAAGAAGGTTGGTTCCTGGAAAGAAGTAAGTATCTCTGAGAAATTACTTCGAGAGATTACGGGTGCAATAAAACAGATGCAAGGGCAAATGTTCTCTGTGAGGTACGACTCAAACTCAAACAATTGGATGCTCGCTGGCAGACCTTTGCTCATGCCTTAAACTTTCCTGGCACAACAGTGCATTACCAAACTAGTTTTGTTACCGCCAACGAGGAAACATGGGCAAATTTAATCGAGGTGATATTTTACCCTAGCACTATTTTATGTTGATGTCTGTTAAAACTCTCATCCTGAAATATGACTTGTGTAGGCGGATAAGGGTGCAGAAAGGCTAAGATCGCATCCCAAGAAGTTATGTAATCTTCTCGATTCTACGTTCAAAAGTTTCTATCATGAAATTATCAAGGCCAAAGCCGACAAGATGTGAAAAGATGAATTTGGAAGCGACGCGTCTTGTCGTGTTGAAAGTTCAAACAATTGACTACGAAAGAGCATCATCATTTTGTTATTTTTTTCTGAAAAGGAATGAATCGTTAAACTACTCTATTGTAATTCAAATGCAGGAACGTATATGGCTCTAGGATTTGTGAATTGGCTTTCTGCAGTATGTAGTGAATAGTTGTTTAACATTCATTATGTCGGATTACACGAGATTCATATTTGACAAGCGATTACATCCTCGGTATGGTGTGTTAGCGGTTTGTTATTTTTCAAGGCAGATTAAAAATACAAAAAATTAAGATGTGGAATTAAAATAGCCTTGACACGCTGAATTCCAAAATCCTTGTGACGAATTTTTTTTTTGGATTAACGCTTCAAATAACCGCTCACACAACTATGTGGTTGCGTTGTTTCGAAGTACCACTTAAAACTGCCGTTACGGAATTATAATTCTATAAAATACTACTTGTATTAATGCACTTCGTATCCCAATCACACCATATTATCTCTTCTTCTTCACCCAAAATATCCTTGAAGATGAACCACATTCCCTTACCAGGAACCACTTTGTACGATGAAAAAAAAATGGGACGCCAAGATGGATGCTTGTTTTCTTAATGCTCTCATACATCAGAAGAATATTAGTGAGTATTATCTAGATATGGGTCCTACGGGATATGCATTAGGGGTAGCCAAGGACGTTGTCAATCTATCAATGCACAAGCGCCTCACCTGGAAAGATTCGTATAATAGAAGAGACTTTCTGTGGAAACGCTACGAAACTTTTATATATGTGCTCGAGAGGCTGCGCCAAAGAGGCATTCACTCAAGAAATGACATGAATCTCCAGGCAGACAGACACCTTTGGATATCCATAATACATGTAAAACCCTTAATCTCGGTTGAATTATTAATCATATATATGTAATTCATTCTGTTGCACATTGGATATAACAATGGTATTTTTCCTAAATCTAATGTCCTAGGAAAATACATTTGCAAGGACATATGTGCACGGCGATGATCCCGAGTATGAAAGAATGCACGTGATGTTTGGACAGACCCTGATTGGTGAAAGAAGACGCATAGAGGTGATTAGAGGTGGTCTAATGATGGGTGTCAATTAGAGTTATTGATGTTTTAGAATAAACGACTATGTTCCCTTTTAGGTGCTAATGTCATAATGTATTACTTTTACTTATCCTACTCTATTTTCCAATAATGTGGTGTGCATTACCAATATCATAATTTCTTGTCATTTTTAATTAAACTATGTGAGAGTTGGGTTACTATATCTCATGTACCGGTCGATCTTGTAAATCAAGTAATTAGTTGAATCATACAAATAATGGAATTTCAAAAAATAGAAAAGTTAATGGTGATAACCAAGGTGATCATATAAGTGATCATGATTTAATTTCCTTCATAACCAAATGAGTGTGTAACATGTCCCCGTTCACTGTACTACTTCTCGGAAAGGATCTGTGTCCTCGATCACGTAGTTTATCATATAGGTAATTATATAGGTTATCAAATAGGATTTCATGTTATAATTTTGCTCCACTAGGTTGTCATGTAGGTTGTTAAGTAGGTGATCGTGTAGGTGCTCCAATAGGTTCTCATACACCTATTACGACTGTAGTGTTGATTTTTAATTTATTGAATTATAAAATGACTATCATTACAGGCAATACTAATGATACTCATAGTAACAGAATCACATCTTTTGAATTTAATTAATAGATGGTTACAATGATTAATTTTATCAACGATATATTATTAGAGCTGTGGTAAAGGGTTTAGGGTAACCAACATTAGAAATTAATAAGGGAATATCTTCCAAGATTAATAAAAGATGCTCTCAATAGTTAAGATCCATTGTCATACACATTTTTTGTCGTCACTAGTGGATATTAGTGAATATCTTTCAAGATTACTACCATTTTTAAAACATTAATTACATTAGGTATCACCTACTGCCTCAACATGTAAATTACTATTTACAGACCCATGTATCTACATATATTTGAAGTACTACAATGAATTTTGAATGTTTATAGTACTGTTAAACTTGTACTTTTTAGATACCTTAATACCCTTTACTTAGAGTGTAATTATCAATGCTGCAGTAGGTTTAAGAAAATGTTGTCATCAATGCCCTTTGCTTACTGTGTAGTCATGTTAGTGAATGATCCTGTGAGATCAAAAAGCATTTATGGAGGAGTATGGGTGCGTCTTTCAAATGAGATAAATGGTCATTAATTTTGTTGGTTGAATGAATTTGGTGATTGATGCATTTGCTAATGGTACACACATGTAGGGTTTCAGTTCAGACCGTTATATACCAAGTTCAGAACCATAACCCCTCTGTACCCTAATCTTACTATCTCTTCATTTCTAAACCACGTATGGCCTCATTTCATCGTGTTGACAACATGTGGGCCAAGTTTGTTTGGGATGATGAAGACGAATACATTCTGGTAAGATCATCTACGAGAAGAAAGAAGAGGGCATATGGAAAGAAAAAAATATCTCTGCAACACTATTGAAAGAGTTTACTAATGAACTAATTAAGAAGCGAGGGAGGGATTTCTCCATCAAAAATATATAAGGAAAGCTCAAATAGTTCGAGGCTCGTTGGCAAACATATAAACATGCTTGCAATTTTCCAGGTGCAAGGGAGGAATACAACAGTGGATGCGTTATAGCTGAAAACAACACATGGGCAAGTATAATCAAGGTAGGGCCTTACTAACACTGTCATTTACTATTACTATATCATTTTAGTATGCTTCAATTCAAAACTTAGCTTACAACATTTGTAGGTAGACAGGGGTGCAAAGAAACTGAGAGTGGCTCCAGAGAAGTTATGGAGTTATCTCCACTGCACTTTTGGAAATTTCGAACACCAAGAATATCTCTGCAATTTCAAGGATATGTGGGATGCGATTTCCCACAACTGAAATCGAAATGCTTCAATTTCTTTTCCGGTTCTGTATTGTGTAATAGTGATCTCTTATTTTTAGCTAGATCCATTACCGTTTAATGCTATTACAAAAAGGAAATGTATGCGTGGGAGTTGACTATAGAAGTATTTGCCCTGCACTTCCTTGGTTTTATCAATACTGATGTTTGATGCATTTCATAAGGGTAAATGCAGATCATTGTTCTCCAATGGGCTCCAATAGATTAAACTATTACTGTTGAGGCCCAATTTGAACCCTAAGTGAATTCGGGCCTAACATACTTTAGAAACCCATATGAATTTTGAGTTTTTAAGTCCGGGATTTATTTTTAGGCCCAAATATGCGTCAAAGTTGCCTACTATTTAAAACCCTTGCCAATTCAGGCCCAATCCCTTTTTTTTTTGGGTTAATTACATGACAACCAGCTTGGTCACTGATGACACTTAGCGTGGTGACCTATATGACTACCAACTTGGTTACCTACTTGGAAAAAATGATAATAAAATCTCATAATAGTTTATTATTATACATTAAACAAATGATATTTGTAGTTATTCAAATCATGATGTTTATCGACTGATGTCAATTCTTTCTCATCGTTGTTGTGCCGTCAAATTATCCTAAAAACTGCTACCTGCTAGCGCACCCCTCGAATGGTCAAATGAATGGTTTTTTATTTCCATTAGTGGGCCTCGAGTACATGATTAATTTACAAGACCAACTTCTTAGTATAAGTTGCAACCTCCGTTAAATCAGGCCAGAACCATTTAACATGATGATGACCTATATAGGTAACAACATGGATACCTACATATTTACCATGATAGTTTTTAAAAGATATTACGTGTCTAATTCAGGCAAGAACCAGTTAACAAGATGATGCCCTATATAGCCACCAGCATGGACAATAACATGGGTACCATTATGCCTTTCCACGAAGCTAAACATACTTCTGCTTATAAACATTAAAACAATATCAGTTTAGAAACCGAAACACATCCAAATCGGGACACACGATAACAATTCTAACTAGTTCAACTAGTAAAAAGCCTTATGTAGTTATCCCTAAGAAGCTCCACACACCAACGTAGTCTTGCCCTTGGACACCTTGTTGGTTCTATGGACTGTAAAGATCCATCTGGCCTGATAAGCCTGTCAAGGAGCATAGTTATCAGCGGGCCACAATCATACCTATTAAGCTGTTTGGACACTTCGGATACTTCTCAACCATGAAGGGTTTATTTGCGTGTTCTTTAGTGGTCAAGTTGTAGTGAACCAACATGCTAGGCAACATGCGGGATAAGAGGTCAAACTTGGGCAAATATTTTCATTTGGTTGTCGTGGCCCTTGAATCATATATGCAGATGTGTCGACGAGATAACGAGATCACGTACAAAACCCAATGGTTGTCATTGACGAAAGCAATCCCATATATTGTGGCTGACTCAATCCATTTTTGTTTTGTGAGACCAATCGGGCAATTCACCTGCGACATAACGCCCGAGACCCTTGAAACGCTTATCCCACTCCCAATTCACCTTATTCAACATTGCTTCATTGAAATCAATCCCCAATAACTGCAGATTCTTCTGTGGATAAAAACGAAGTCAGAATTTCAAATAAACAAAATTGTATACAATACAAATATTGTTGAAGACAAATCAGACGTCTGTACATATGTAAGATTACCCAAAAATTTAAGTAGACAATTGTCCAATCCTGAAGAAACTTCTCAGGCCCTCTCAGATATTTATGCACAAATAAGGCCATCAGCCTATTCAAATTCTACACAAGAAAATATATTACAAAATTCGAGATGTATAATTAAATGCCCAATAACTCCATGAGATGCGTATATGGGGTAGAACATCATTTAAGGGATGCTTAACTAACCTCATCAAAAAACCAGCCATCCGCCCTACTTATGGTGTCCATGAACTCCCAATTCAAATGCTTTCTTTTTGGATCTATGCACATTATTATTTTGCTTGAACTCCCCTGCCCGGGTTCCCACCACTTCACAAATAAATCAATCATGTCCTGAGGGTACTCATCATTCTGTTGCAAATCAGCCTCTTCACCTGCTACCTTATCCCCCGACGACTCATTTGATCCTTTTTTTTTCTTCTTATCATTCTCAACCGTGTATGGCGTCAACGTTTGTGGACCGGGCTTCTTTGTTCGTTGGCTGACATGCAATTGCAGTTTTCTTTTACCCTACAGGATATCACGGTCACTAATATTAGAGTAAATATCTCTATGATAGGTGATGAGAGATTTTTTAAGTTTAATAGGTACTCAACTAAAACAATCAGGTATTGTACAAGTTTGTGCATTTTACCTTTTTAGAACTTACTGCAACTTTCTTTGTCTGGCTTCTCACTTTTGTAACATCAAATCTAGGTACTGGATTAGATTGTGCCACAACACTTCCAACATGCGTCCCCTTCCATGATGTCCCCATCCTCCATTTTTTTGGCAACGTCAAACTGCTCGTGCGTCGTGGCATGCGGAGGAGCTGCAGAAATGCCATCATTATCCTTGTGAGGGGGATACGTAGGTGGCATTGAGACTGGTAAGCTGGTTGGATATTGCTCAACACATCTAAACCGTGCATCCGCATTTTCACCATCACCCTCTGATGTCTTAGGTTCTTCATCGTGGATGTAATCATTCCCGCTGGCATTAGGATTGGATTTAGGAGGATCAACACTGTAATTTGTTGGGGTGGTGGCAGGTGGACTTGTACTGGGGATGTGTTGGCAATCACCGCCTGTGTCACTAGAATCTTCATCGTCGAACCTCCCCGAGGAAGGTGGGCTCTGCTCTCTTTCCCTGTTGGACTGACCAGCTGTCGTCGAATGGGTACGACTGTCTAGACACCGTCCTATTCGTCTCAACTCATCAAATATGGACAACTGAGTATTCTTAAAATCCGTGAGTTCACTCTTAATCTCGGCGAGTTTAGCTTGAACTTTCATAAATTTTCTCTTCCACGCTGCTTTCTTGGACCGCGGAGCTGCATACTGATCATCGGAAGAGCACTGCGCATTCACAGCTGGCACTGACCCTAAAACCATCAGGCATCCGTTAAGACATGTAGTGGACTCCTCTTCCCACGTCACGGTGCTAGCATACGAAACAGTGCATCTCTCACTCTCCGAGGGCTCAACACGTTCATGAACCACCACCTGCTAGATAAAATCAGTTACACATTTAAAATTATTAAAAGAATCAAAGATGAACAGATAATAAATACTTACATTTGAAGCATTCTTATTTCCGCCACGCAGATAAAAAAATATTTTCTTCCTCAAATCCGTGTACATGACCCGCACAGTCGGTGACCATTGCAAAATACGTGGCGTAACATCGTGCTTATCTTCCAACAGACCTCTGTATTTATCTCCCAGTGAGGGGATAGCATCATAAGCCCAGCATAGCAGAGCAATGGCAAAGCCATTGGCGTCGAGCATCGCTCTGCCCCCTGTAGCATCACCGTACTTTCCCCCTTTTTCCGACAACCCTATTCCTCAGCAACGTAAACTCGAAATGAAGGTGATTGTACGCAACACGGCCCCATGGAAACGAGTTGAAATTATCCAGATCGTCGGCAAGTTCTACATATGCGAGATCTAGATTACCACACGTTGAACCCTGTGGCAGTAGCATACAGCCCAACACTACCAATAGAGCTACCCTTAGCTGGTCATCATCATTTAATAGATCCGAAAGCTTGCTCCTAATATCACTCATTGAAAGTGCAACCAAGTCACCAAATATCCGACTCCGAAATGCACTTTCTTCAGGATTGTGGGGTAAGGGCCAAATGCCAACCCAGTGACCAAGGTAAATTCTCTTGGGCCAAAACGTGAAATGGAGTTATTAACACGAAAGGTTATGACGTCGGACGATGATTCCACATCAAGACATAACAACATTTGAAGGTAGATCTGACCTTGGAACTGTATATCAGTCAATCCCAAAAGATGGCCAAAGCAACTTTCCCGGAACCTCATTAGCGATGTAAGACAGAATTTATCCCGGATCTCATTAAATACTGTAAAATCGGCCCTCTTCGAAATTGATGCTGGAATTGGATTTTGAATGTGTCCCTGCCCATCCCGTTCTTCGCTGTGGGTCAACTTCCAAAATGGAAAAAAAAGACATTAGGCTTATTGTAAGGAGTATATAACACGTGAACTGTACGAAAACAATCCCAACACATGAATAAAATTTATGAATAGAATAGGCACAAGGTTAGTGATTGATGGGCAGAAACTTCTACAAAGTAATAATTTGTGAAATGAATATGTAGACTTGAAAATTCCAAAAAAGTGGGCATGCTGTTAACCACGATAAACAGCGGTTGCATAGTGGATAATAATGAACACAACGGCTACCGTGTAGGTTACGGTGTAGGTGAACAAGTACTTATGTAAAAATATGACATAAAATTTCTAAAAAAACCTCATATTATTTCATTATTGCTACTTCTGAAATCCCATTTTCAATCGAGAGAGAAGAATATATATGAATTAAAAACCAACCTGAGTAATAAAAAAATTTGCTACTTCTGACATCCCATTTCAACTCAACAGAGAGGAAGATGTATGAATTCAAAACCAAATTGAAAGTAAATACATCACAGAATAAAAATTATTCAATATCATTTATAATCCAAAATGTACACCATATTTGTAGTATTACAATAACAAGATTTCAACATTTGAACAGAAATATTTCAAAGAGAACAAAAATATCAATGCAGCCATGTTCCCTTCTCTATCTTCACAAATGTATTGAGGATGTTAACGCAACATCACATCAAATACGTCAAGACCTAAGATCTTCTTTTAAAACAAATTGTACTAACCATACATTCGAAATGGCACAACTGAGGAGGACGCAAAGAATACTTCGATAGGTTTGAACTGGACAGATTCATAATCTATGAGGAGACCACGAAGTAGTTGTACCATAATCGATTCAACAAGGGAGAAGCTTGGGCTTCGAGATTCAGTCGATGGGAAGACTAGGGCTATACTTCAATTTCTTTTCTAGTTTGTGTTGTGTACTACTGCTCAGAGATTTGGGAAGAATAATATACAGGGAAAGAGTAAATTAGTAGAATAACTGAAATCCCTTAATTTTAGCTAAATAAATGAGTCCCAAGTACATTAATAGCTTATTCAGGCCTAACACTCTTTTGCAACTGAAATGGATTTCGGGTGTCTAAGATTGAGGTTTATAATAGAAGGCCCAGATATGTGTCGAAGGGTCCAACAAGTTCAAACGACTGCCAATTCAGGCCCAGAACAGGGAATACACTAGTAACCTATATGACTACCAGCTTGGTTACCTACGATGAAAAAAAATTATGAAATCACTATATTGTGTATTATTAATCTCATATAAATGAAAACTGATAAGCAATTTACGGAACCGTACATGTGATCTCATTTATTGCTAGAAATAGTCGAGTACTCAATTTGAATAAATAGAAATGATAAAATGGTGGCACTATTTGTATAAAAGGACGATCGGGCACCCAATTCAATTGTTGCAACTGAAATGGAATTAGGGTGTCTAAAGTTGGTAGAAATAGTCGAGTACTCAATTTGAATAAATAGAAATGTTAAAATGGCGACACTATTTGTATAAAAGGACGATCGGACACCACCCAATTCAATTGTTGCAACTGAAATGGAATTAGGGTGTCTAAAGTTGGGGTTTATAATAGAAGGCCCGGATATGTATCGAAGGGTCCAACAAGTTCAAACGACTGCTAATTTAGGCCCATAACAGGGAATACACTGGCAACCTATATGACTACCAGCTTGGTGACCTACGATGAAAAATAAAAATTATGAAATCCCTGTATAGTGTATTATTCATCTCATATAAATGAGTATTATAACTATACTTATTTAGATCATGAAGTTTCCTGAATGGAAAAAGTTACTAATTGCAGAAATTTAGATAACAAAACCTAACATAAAAAAAACTACAATGACTAATCCAATACACTACACCAAGTTATAAAACCAAAATACTCTATCAGTTTAGAAATAAATTCCTAAATCATTCCATATTATCCCTATTAAATGGCACTAATGAACAAAAAAATTTTACCAAAATGTCCATCAACTCTGTCTTATGAAGTCATCTTTATAAAGTTTGACACACCACCTTATTCGAGCATGCGGACAAATGCCTACATCAATATCATCAACGACACCACCGGCCCTTATTAGTCTGTCAAAAAATAAGACATTAAGTGGTCCATAGTCATTGCCGGTCTCCTATTGGGGACACTTGGGATACCACTCCACCTTGAAAGGATTCTTTGCGTCCTTGTCGGGGATAAAATTGTACTGAATTAATATGGATTAGAGCATCGTACACAGTGTGTCAAACTCCTGTCGGTACCTTCTTTTCATTGTCCTGACCCTGGAGTCATAGATGACGATGCAAAGCCGGGAGAGATGTATGACATAAAGTACCCAATGATTACTGTTGACATTTGCAATCTCGTATATCTTGTCTATGTCTCACCATTTGCTCTTATTGCCCCACTCCGGCAGTTCACCATCGATGTAACTCATAATTCCCCTGAAGCGGTCATCTCGGTCCCAATCGGGCTTACCGCGCTTGCTGCTCAAGAAATCTTCACTCAATAGCCGCATCTTGTTCTATGATGGCCAAGAAAATATTCAAATTAAGTGTTTTAGATGCAATGTTAAGTGTATTAGATGGATAAGTCAATTGGTTACGTGTAATAAACAGTCGTACTTACAAAGAAGTTAACATCCACCACCGTCCAATCTTCTACAAAGTTGTCAGGCCATCTAATTGACTTATGGACGCCTAAAGCCAGGAGCCAGTCCATGTTCTGAGACAACACGTCCACATAGAAACATCAGGAATATGTTATAGTGATGGGAATTGTAATGGGTTTATCAAAAACATGAAAACCCTAAAACTTAAACAATAACCTGCAATACTAACAATACTAACTCACTTAACAAAAATCAATAAGAGAAGCGATTGACATTACCTCTGTGGACAACCAGCCATCCTTTTGGTGTATGTTATCCATGAATAACCAATTCAAGAGTGTTCGATTGGGATCAATACACACAATTACTGCAGTTGATTTCTTCTTTGTCTCGTCCCACCACTTCTCAAACTCCTCAATCAGATCAGACGGGTATTCACCAGCAGATATGTCACCGGAGCCAATACTTGAAGATTTATTCTTATTTTCCGCCGCCTCACAGGTGTATGGCGTCCTCGTCTATGGACCTAGGAGTACTGTCTGATGGCTTGCTCGCACTGGCTCGTTCTTTTTACCATGCGTTTTATAATAAATGGAACTGCTATGTTAATGTAACTCGTGATCAACTAATTTAGAATATCGTGTTGTGCATTACCATCATGTAATCAAGTTTTGTACATGTATGTTAATTTTACCTTTTTACGACCGCGGGCATATTTCCTTATCGGGGTTCTCACCACTCTAACATCAATACTTTCAACCGGCATCTCATCCCCTACCGTGTTGTCCCCAATCGGTGGCTCCACATTTACACTATCATCCTCAGCTGCATTTGGAGTTTCATCGTGGATATCTTTAGGCCCACTTGCTTTAGGATTGGCTGTGGAAGGGTCAACACTGTCATTTGTTGGGGTGGTGGTAGGTGGAGTTGTACTAGGGATGTGTTGGCGATCACCGCCTGTGTCCCTAGAACCTTCACCGTCAAACCTCCCTGGGGAAGATGGGCTCTGCTCTCTTTCCCTGTTGGATTGTCCACTTATGGTCGGAGGGATAAGAATGTCTACACACCTTCTTATTCATCTCAACTCATCAAACATGGTCAATTGAATACTCTTAACTTCCATAAGTTCAGTCTTAACATCTGCGATATCAGCTTTAACCTCTGCAAATTTTCTCTTCCAAGATGCTTTTTTCGAATGGGGAGCTGCATCATCAGAAGAGCTATGTGCATCAACATCCGATGCTGAACCCAAATGCATCAGGCCACCCTGAAGATATATAGCAGACTCCTCCTCCCAAGTGACAGCGCTAGCGTACGAAGTAGAGTCGCGCTCAATGTCCGAGGGCTCAACACATGCGTTAACCACCACCTACAAGATAGAATTAGTTAAACGCTGTAAATTATTAAAAGAATCAACATTGAACTGATACTGAAAACTTACATTTGAAGCATTCTTATCCCTGCCACGGAGATCAAAAAATACTTTCTTCCTTATATCCGTGTACTTGGCCCGCACATTAGGTGACCAGCGCAGAATACATGGGGTTATATCACGATTAGTTTCCAACAAACCTCCATATTTATCTCCCAGGAATGGGATAGCATCATAAGCCCAGCAGAGGAGAGCAATGGCAAAGCCATTGGCGTCGACCATCGCTCTGCCCCCTCCAGCATCATCATACTTTGCCTTCTTTCTGACAACTATATTCCTCAGCAACCTATCGGAATGAAGGTGATTGAACGCGACACGGCCCTATGGAAACAAGTTGAAACTCTCTAGATCGTCCACAAGGTCTACGTATTCGAGGTCAAGATTACCATACTTTGAACTCTGTGGCAACAACACATATCCCAACACGATCAGAAGAGCTACCCTTAGCTGGTCTTCATCGTCTAACCCATTTGATAGCTTGCTCTGAATATCAGTTATTGAAAGATTAGCCAAGTCCCCAAATATCCGACTCCAAAATTCACTTCCTTCAACAATGGTGGGGTAAGGGCCAAATACCAAACCCGTAACAAGTGCAAACTCTCTTGGCCCACAATGTGTTATGGAATTATTCACCTGAAAAGTTAGGACGTCCAACGATGATTCCACATCTAAACATAACAACAACTAAAGGTAAATCTGCCCTTGGAACTGAATATCGGTCAGCCCCAAAAGCTGTCCGAAGCAACTATCCAGGAACCTTGCCAACACTGTAGGGCGGAGTTTATCCCGGATCTCATTAAATACTACAAGATCGGCCCTCTTCGAAATGGATGCAGGATTTGGATTTTCAATATGTGCCCTACCTATCCTATTCTTTGCCCTGCCAAAAAAATCCTACATTACGCTTACTGTAATCAGTGTAATAAAACATTACATCTATGGAAACAACCCCAAAACAAAAATTATGAACTGATTGACGGGTACAAAAAGGTTATCATATAAGTGATCAACAATTTAAACCCTTTAAATGTACTCCGTATTGGAAAGGATCTGTCTTCTCGATCAAGTATGTGATCATATAGTTATCATGTAGGTGATCATATAGGTTTTCATGTAGGCAGTCATAAAGGTGATCATATAGATCATCATGTAGGTATTGATTTAGGTATCCATGTGGTGGCCATGTAGGTGGCCATATATAGGTGGCCATATAGATGGCCATATAGGGATTACGCAGGTAATCATGTAAGTTAAACCTCTATACAAATACACTTCGTTATTAGGAAGACGCTCATTGACTCCTATTCAAACAACCAACTAAACCAATATACGTGGAATTTATGACGGGGTATGTTGCATAAATGTGAGTAACAAGGAGTCGTTGCGTGACCAACTAGCGCTTGAAGTTGGAATTTATCTACTTAGGAATGATTAATCTCCACCAAATCTCACAATTTCTAATTATACTATATTTTATACTATTGACTATTTTTTATCACTTTATGTTTTTATTTCAGAAAACAACATACCACATTTAAAATAAAATATCAAAATTCAGCATTAGGTTTCTGAAAAATATGATTTCAAATTTACTACAAAGCTGATAATATTGAATTAGTGCATCTTGTAACATCCCATTTTCACTCCTCAGAGATGAATATATATGCATTAAAAAACTAATTTAAAATAATAATTTGCGACTTCCATCATTCCATTCAAAATCAACAAAGAAGAAGATATATGCATTCAACACCTAATTCTAAGTAAATATATCACAGAATAATAAAACGTCAAGTTATTATAAATTAAGCACTACCATTGTAATCCAAACTCTACACTATTGTTGTAGTATAATAAGTTTTCACCCTTGAAAAGAAAGACTACAAAGAAAACAAAGAATATCAATGCACCCATATTCCCTCCCCTACATCAGAACTGTATTGATGATGTTAAGACTACATCAGATCAAATATGGCAATAGCTAAGAACCTCTTTCAAAACAATTTGTCTGTCACTTCAATCAGCAACCACTTCTAAATAATCATTAAACACTACATGCCATAAACAATACATTTTAATTCCCTTCACCTAATGTTTCCCCATTATATTCAAGATCCATAAAGTTTCCAGTGAGAAATTAACAATAGCTAAGTACTTAATGATATGTGTGACCAATATTATATGAACCTTGCCCACAACATAATGTAATTGAAAATGAACACAATTATGCAAGTGATGCCTTCAAAAAAAAAGGGACATTACTATCTATATCTCTATATAACAATACAAAACTTGTGTTCAGAGTAAAAAAGGAAAAATTGTATACAACTCACACAATTTTTAGAGTAAAATTTCCCTTTTTCTATAGCACTCAAACTTCAATAACAATACACAGAAACAGATGTCTCAACATCACTTCGAATCACAAATTGAACAAAAAATTAAAGATGAAAGACTCGCATATCACGAACAGCGAACATATTCTATTAGCAAAGCATACCTTCGAAATGAATATCGAGATTGAGGAGGGCACAAAGAATACTTCGACGAGATTATACCGGAGACCTTCAAAAACTAAAAGGACAACACGAAAAAAGTTTCAACCAGAGTCGATTCAGCAACGGCGAATATTAGCATTCGAGATTCAGTCGACGGGATAATAGAGCAAACTCCAGATTGTAGAAGTGATTCGAGATCTAGATGTGCTTCGAAATCAGTTTCAAAATCCAATTGTGGATGTGCTTCGTGATTTCAGTTCTTTTTCACATTTGATTTCAGAATTTTGACAGAAGATAAAGGAGTTTGATAGTTTGAATTTTGAAAGAACAAAAAAACTGATTTAGGGCGTGGTGGGATTTAAAAATAACACACGTGTGATTGGGGGTGACGGGTGATTCGATTATGGGTCGGGGTGTGGGTTTGTAGGTGGGTTCGTGGGGCAGGAGGGTTGGATGGGTTTGGGGGTACAGGGGGGTTTGGCTGGGGTGTCGGGGGTCATAACCCACCTGTCAAATTGATAGTTTGCAATTAAGGGTATTACGGTCATAATTTTGACTATTGGGTAGTTTTAATATCTTATTTCTAAAAATATTGTTATTAATTTTGGTTTAATAATTTTGTATAAAAAAAATCTCCCTTATTATGGGTGGCCGTTGCGCTAGTCCGTGTACAGTGTTTATTTGTTGGTGTATGTATGTTTTCTGGCTGCTTATAAATCCTAAAAAAAGTAAATAATATGTCATGTGAATTCTTCTTTATAAAATGAGTTGATATTGTTAGTTGCATCTTATTGGAAAAAAAGAGGGGCAACGCCGTTATCGGCGTCTCCGACAAGTGAACTTGTCAAACAGTTTTGATTTTTTTGGGAGGAAGGAGTAGTTTGTGTGGAAGGGAAAGAAAGCAAAAAACGACGTCGTTTTTGCCACAGTGATTGATTAATAAATTTGATGTTTGACACGTCAGCATTTGGCAGTTCCCTAACTGCCCGATGGTTTGAAATGCAGTATCATATTAAAGTGGTGTACTTATCTGTAAATATTCAAAAGTTTAGACTAATTTGAAATTGATGAAAAAGTTAGGACTTTTCATGCAATTAACCTTTTTTTATTTACCAATCTAGTTCATGCATAATAATAATAATAATAATAATAATAATTATTATTATTATTATTATTATTATTATTATTATTATTATTATTATTATTATTAGTATGAGTAAATCTCTTGTCAGACGGGTTATGTCTCATTTAAATAACGTCTCACAAGAGACTTTGTCTATTATTATTATTATTGTTATTATTATTACTAGTACATTGCCCGCGTGCGACGCGGGTAATCGTATTCTATTATTTATTTATTATTTTAAAATTTATATTATTTAAATATAAATCAATTATATTAATAGAAACATGCAATTTAACTGAATAATATAATTCATTGTACTAATAAGAATAATAAATGAGAGAAATTCTTGTGTTTCCAGGAGGAGCGGTGTGTCCCCCGAACACACAAGTTTTTGCCATAATAAATTTAAGATTAGCATCATGGCATGCACCATTAAAATGATAATAAAAAGAAGAAAAAATTTTTTGTTGAAGCAACGCAATATTAAATTATAGTAATTTATACTTAGATAACTTTGATAAATTATAACTAAAATAATGGTTTATACGTATAGAAAATTAAGATTCAATAAATTTACCGATAATTATAATGGGCAAAATCCCTTATTGAGTAATATAATTTATTACACTTATGACATAAATGAGAAAATATAGGGATTATTATACTCCATTTTAATCATTATAATATTTAAAAAAATCAATCTTATTGTTGATGCAAAGGCTAAATTGATCTTATTTCTTTAAATTTTTTAATCTAATTTATTAAACTAGATATTACCCATCGTGCGTTGCACGGAAAGAATTAAATATATATTATAATTATTTATTTTTATATTTAATTTTTTTTATTTTAACCATAATATATATATATGTATATATATATAATTATTTATTTATTTATTTAAATGAATTTATGTATTTTATAAAAATTATTAATTATATATGTATAATATATAAATGTATTTTTTTTAACATAACATAATTTTATATTTATAAATTAAATTGCATTGTTTATACACTTATTTTTTATAACATTAAATTTGATTCGACATTTAAGATAAATAGAGTATATATTAACTTTATTATTAATTATATTATTTTTTTATTTTAATTGATATCTATTTATTTTAAAAAAAATAGATATAATCTTTCTGTAAAATTCAGTTACCGTTTTTTAAGAAAGATATATTATACTATAATTTATAATTTATTTTTAATTAAATAACATATGGATAAAATAAAATATAAAATATTATTTAATATAATAAATCATAAATATTAAAATAATATTTATGGAGACGATTCTAATGAAAATAAAATTGAAAGAAAAATTAAAATAAATCACAAAATTTCCTACTGGTGACTTTTTTTTTTAATGATTGAAGCTGCTAATAAGATCAAATAAAAATAATAACAATAAGATTAAAAAATTATAAAAATAAATCTTATAAAATATAAAAAAAACTAAAAAAATGAAGAAAAATCATAAATCATAAGATAAACGAAAAAAGAAAAAAAACCTCAAAGGAGAATAAGATACCTCAAAGGAGAATGATTGAATCTGAAAATAAGATTAAATAAAAATATAAAAGATAAAATAAATTAAATTATAAAAATAGAGTTTATAAAATTATAAAGAAAACATTCTGAAATTAATTATGGATTGTCCAAATTCATTATTCCAAACATTGATGATTTTTTTTAATTATTGAAGCTCCAAATAAGATCAAATAAAGATAAAATCAATAAGATTAAAAAAAATTATAAAATAAGGTTTAGAGAATATGAAGAATACAAAAAAAAACAAAGAAAAAAAACATAAATTTTAAGATAAACGAAAAAAAAGAATGATACCTCAAATGGAATGATTGAACCTGAAAATAAGATCAATTAATAGTATAAAAGAAGATAAAATAAATTAAAGTATATAAATAAGGTTTATGGAATTATAAATTAAATACAAAAATCGTAGAGAAACGAAAATAAGATAACAAAAACTAAAAAAGAATAATGATTGAACCTGCACATAACATCAAATATGAGAATGATTGAACATAAAAGTAAGATCAAAATAAAAGTATAAAAGATAAAATAAATTAAAACATATAAATAGGGTTTATTTAATTATAAACAAAACAAAAAATTCAAAGAGAAAAATAAGATAACAAAAAATAAAAAAGAAGAATGATTCCTCATAGAATGATTGAACCTACACATTAGATCAAATAAAAAAAAAGTAAAGTATAAAAGATAAAAATAAATTAAAGTAGATTTGAAATAGTATGAAAGTGAAATAGAGAAGAAAAAGAAGCAGCATCAAAAAGAAAAAAAATAAAGCAAGGATTTGATTAGGTAATGAAAAAGTTTATATAGAATGATTTGAAAGAATAAACGATCGTTATTAAAAACAATCAACGACGTAAAGTAGAAGTTTAGGTTTGCTTTTATATATGTATAGATAGATAAAGTATAATAATAATATATGAATGTTGATTGACATTTAATTTAAATTAAACATTGATTAAAAATTAGTTAAATATACCAAAATTATCTCTTATATTTACCAAATTTATATTGTTAAATAAAAAAGTAAAATTTAAATAACAAAATCCATTATTAGTATGATTAGATTTTATGATTGAAATAAAAAAAATATTAATTGAACAGTAATTATTAGTATGATTAGATTTTATGATTGAAATTAAAAAAAATTAATTGGACGGTCAAAATTAAAATTGAATTATTTCTAAATAAAGTAAAATTGAAAAAAAAATTAAAAATAAAATAAAGGAGTTTAAGTTTGATTTTATATATGTATAGATTATATATCTACACTATTTAATTTAAAGGTGAGGCTTGTTTAAGTCTGTATCACAAATCCTGTTAGGTGAGACGAATTTTACCAACTCAAATTAGTTATTAAGGGAGCGGCCGCTAATTCATTTCCGAGCGCTAATGCGCTATTAATGCTATGATCATTTTATTAGTTATACCAGTATTTTTAAAATCAGACAGGATTGGCCGGTTCAACCGGGAACCGGATCCGAAACCTGTCCAGAAAGCCCCTAAAACCGCTTTTGCAGTTTAACAAAAAAAACCAGTTTGGACCGATCACAGCCGGAATAACCGGCGAACCGGCCAAACCGGCGACCGACCGGAAGGATGAAAATCAGCGCAACCAAAAACCCACCAAACCTTAATTACTATCAAAACACACTGTACAAAACCACCACTTCACCATTCCAGCCACCAGCGTGAACATTTTTCGTCGTCGTTCTAACTTCCAATACCGTGAACGGCGTTTCCAAAGAACCAGCCAAAACACTTTCGTCGCCGTGAAAAACGTTGGTCGCGCATTGCAGAGGAGAGGCAGCTATGGCCAAGTCAAGAAGGCAGTTGAAAAGGAACTTACAGGGGCGTAGGACGAATAGAGATGGGTATGGGTCGTTGTGTAATTGCAGTGAAGAAATAGTCGATGGCCATGGAATTCAAACGTGAGGCTAGAAATCGGGGGAAAAAGAGTGGAGAGAGATTGTGTGGGTCAGCGTGAGCGGTGGATAAGCCAATGAGAAATAGGGAATTGGGGATAAATGAAAATATTAAATATGAAATAACTAGCTTCTCTCACAAAATTGAGATCATTTTCTCTCTCTAAAAGTTTTTATTAAATGTGGTTCCAATGCAGTTTTTTTCTGTGAGATATAATTTATTAATACACCTGTCTTATATTTTTATTTATAAAAAAATGCATATAATGAAAAATAGATAATTTTTACTTATAAAAATAAAATAAAAAATTATTTTTCGGTTGAACCGCCGGTCCGACCGGTCCGATCTATTGAACCTCGAACCGTAGGTGTTACCGGTTTGCTCTCGGTCCGATTATGAAAATACTGAGTTATACTTAGAAGTTTTTTTTTTCGTTTTTAAATAAAATTTTGATTTATTATTTTATCAAATAAATTTTTAATATTTTATTATTCACAATTAAACTTTTTTTCTAAAAATGTTATAAATTATTAATAATTTTACAAATTAGTCATTAAATAATTTAATTGAGATATAATTTTTATTGACTATGTATTCTTATTATTACAAATATAATCACTTTTTTCTTTCCTATTAATTGTTCATAAAATAAATCATTTCAATCGATATCACTTTTACTTTATCAAGTATCATTTTTTATTCAAAATATTATCACTTTTTATTCGTCCTATAAATTGTCTATAAAATACGGAGTCATTAAATTGGACAGATCACTTTTTGTTTATCATGTAGCACTTTTATTAAAGTGATATCACTTTTATTCGTTTTATTAATTGTTCAAAAATAATTCTTTAATCAGGTCACTTTTTAATAAAAGTATTATTATTTTTTATTAATATCACTTTTTATTTATCTCATGAATTGTTCATAAAATTGTTCGACTTGAGGAAAATCACTTTTAATTGATTTAGATATCACTTTTAATTATAAATATTCACTTTTTATCCATCCAATTATTTCTAAAATAGTTCAATTAGATGGTTATATTTTTTCTTGATCATGTATTATTTTTATTAAAAATATTATTAATTTTAATCATTTCTATGGTCAAATATCACTTTTATCCAATAGTTCAATTAATTCATGAATTATTTATAAAATAATTTAATTGCTCGGATTATCACATTTTTATAATCAAGTATCACTTTTTTTAAAAAAATATTAACACTTTTACTCGTCATATAATTTTTTTATGAAATACTCCTTCCGTTCTGGCACAAGAGGTGCGTTTTTTCACGTAGATTAAGGGATATACTCCCTTCGTCTCACTTCAGATGACACACTTTCCATTTTGAGTTGTCCCACAAAAGTTTGCACATTCCAAAAATCATCTCTGCCTATCATACTTTATCATTTATATATTACATAAAAATATCATTATACCCCTAAAAGATATTATTTTCTTAATCTCCATGCCGAAAAGAGGGGTGCAAGCTTTTTAGAGACGAAGGGAGTAATATTTAATGAGTAGTTGAGGATAGTTGAAGTGAGAGAAATAATATGTTAATGTATAGTTGGTAGGTGTACTAGTATAGTGTGTGGGTCTCATGGAGATATATTAATTATTTTGTGGGTCTCATTTACTAAAAAGAAAAATACACATCTTGTGTTGGGACGGACGAAAATAGTAAATGTACTCATTGTTGTGGAATGAAAATAAAGAAATATTATTTTTTTAATATATAATGTAAGAAAAAGTATGGATAAATTGGTAATTTTGAGAGAAAATGTAAATAAAGTTATTGAGAATGATGAATAAAGTGTAAAAAAGTAAATAAAGTTATTGAACTTGATGAATAAAGTGTAAAAAGTAGGTAAGATGTAGAATGTATTTTTACTATTTATGAAATGAGTAAAAATACTTGGGACACCTTAAAATGGAAAGTGTGTAAAATATATGTGAGGGAGGGTGTATTAAGTTCATTAAAATTTTTAAATTTAAATTTTAGTACATTAAAAAAATGTTAAAATTAAATTAAATAATAGATATATATAATTGTTGGGGGGTTGAACTCGCAAGTACAACGATCATGCTATACACCACTTTGACAAACAACAATATTTATTATTGTTAATCACACAATGTTTAACTTAAGTACCGTCTTTTGGTGGGTCAAAATAAGATCCGTCATTCGTGTTATGGGTGGATCCTTTAATTTAGCTGGCAGCTTCTTCTGAATGATTGAGCTGTAGTTCTCAGACAAATTCACCGTTTCAATACCACTCAAGCTTCTCTTCTTCAAAAGTATATCCTTAAGAAAACGGGCATAGTATGGCATCTCTAAGATTGCTTCAGATAAAGGAATACTCAAGCTTATCTTGTTTATTATATCTGAAAACTTCTTGAATTTTTCTTCCAATCCCTTCTTCACTAACCTGAAAGGAAACGGAGGAGGTATCTTTGTCTTAAGAATTCCTCATTCATCACGTTCAACTTTATCCACTTTATCCTTCTCGGCTCTTAATCTCTTAGCTCTCTCCCATTTCTTTTCTGCTATAAGCTCAGTGTTCTGCCCTTTGGATGGTACTGGAGTAGCATTAACATCTGGTAAAGCATTCTGCACGGAAAGCGGTACTGGACGACGTGGTTCGACCTCGGTTCGACCATAAGTACTGGTCGAACTAAGTGTGTAGTGGTCGAACCCGCCAACTGAAAATTCAGCATCCCTCATACAGGTCAGTTCGACCGTGGTTCGACCTTCAGGGTTGATCGAGCCAAGCTGGGCTGGTCGAACCCGACATCAGAGAATTCTGGACAGGCTGATTCGATCGTGGTTCGACCTTCAAGGTTGGTCGAACCAGGGTAATATTGGTCGAACCGACCATCTGATCGCTCCGAAGGTTGCCCAGGTGCTCGGTTCAACTTACAAAGTGTGGTTCGACCTACTGTCTTGGTCGACCATGGTTGAATCGAGCTCCTAGAGCTCCAAAATCCATTTTCGGCATCATCGGTCCATCATACTGTGTTCCAGACCTTAATGTGATGGCGTGGCACTCTTTCGAGTTCGTAATACTCTGAGATGGGAACTTCCTCTTCTCTACCATTTGGGTCAATTGATTTATATTCCCGGCCATCTGCCCCATCAACAATGACAAGTCCTTCATCTGTTTAGACATATCCTCGTGATTATTATCAATTTTAGCCTCTAGCCTCTAGACGATCCACTCCTGCATCATTCCTCGTCATGTACCTATTCACCGTATCCTCAAAACCAGGTTTTCCTTCTTCGACGTTAGCCCCCGGATCAACACCAACAGGAGATTGCACTGCTGCATTAGGATTACTCTATGAAAATTCCGGCCTCCTTGGTTGTTGATAATTACTAGGGGGACCACGATTATTGTAGTTCTCTTGGTAATTCCAGTTTCCTTGATTTTGGAATCTCGTTCCTTGAATACTTTGACCCATGGCGTAGTTTGCCTCTTCTAATTCCTCTTGGCTAGCTCCTTCATTCCCAACATACTGCTGCATAATTGGTACTCGCTGCGCTATATCAGTAATCTGCTTTTGCTGAGACTTAAGTAACTTGTTGATATTAGCCAAACTAGGGACGATCTCATCTTCTCTACTCAACTTAACCATAGTATGCTCAACTTGTGCTACTTTTCCAAGAACGTACATAAGTGCCTCTCACTCTATCAGTTGGCCAATCTCTTAAATTTATCAAAATATCCTCACAAAGATTTTCGCCCTCAACGGATATCTTTGTAAACAGTGCTCCAGCAACACTCGAGAATCATAATCCAACCCGTTGTAGAAAATACTGATGTATTAAGCTTTAGATAGCCCATGTTTTGGACACTTTCGAAGCATGTCCTTGAATCTGTCCCAAGCCTCATGAAACTTCTCTCCACTCTCGATAGAAAATTGATTGATGTCTTGCTTCATCCTAAACACCTTTGAAGGTGGCATGTATCTCTCCAAGAACTTCAATTTCAATTGCTCCCAGGTAGTGCATTCAGCAGCATTAAGAGGATCGTACCAATCTCTCGCTCTTTTAGTAAGCGAGAACATAAACAACACAATCCTCCTTACATCCTCATGATCTCCTGCACTTTTTTTGTATACTTGCATACCCCAAGAATTTATTCAGATACTGTTGAGGATCTTCAAAGGTTCCCCCAGAGAAGGGACTCATTTCTATCATGCTGATCAGAGCAGGATGAAGATTAAAATCCACATTGGCCCCTCTTGCTCCTAACAGCTCCAAGTTGCCTCCTCCATTGTTCTTGAAGACTTCACGGATGGCAAGGTTATCCAGATTTACTCTATCTTGGGCCATGTTGACTGCTTCTACTTCCGACTTATCTCCAGTTGTAGCTTCAACCACTTTCGAGTTCAGCTCTTCAACTTCAACTCCTAAATTAAGAGCATTAGTTGCTTCTACGTTCTTGTTCTCCTTCTTCTTCCTCAACGATGCACCAATTTCCAGATTAAAAGGCACTAATGTTCCTGCCTTTGTCTAGTGTGCATACAACTAAGAAAAATAAACGTTAGAAAATAAAGACAAGAATAAGATAGTCTCAATTAAACTAGAAATAATAAATTAATAATTAGCCATCCCCAAAAATGGCGCCAAGAACTTGATGGTCATTTTCTTTGCACGCAAAATTAATCCCCAAGTATGAAGGATATTATTGTAGCTTAGATAAGTGATGAGAGTAAAAATAAGCGTGTTTTAGTGTCCAATTTAACACCTTTTTATGAGAATTGTTGTCATATATTAGCATAAGTGTCTTATATTCAATATATTTGAAAAAAAGGTGCACTTGAGGTGTTTTATTATGTTTTAGGTGGAAAAAGGATCAAGCGTGCAAAGTTGGAGAAAATGTGCAATTTATATAAAAATGCTGAAAAATTCAAGTCCAACTTGTATAATTTTTTTGTGTTTTGTGGAGCTCAAAAATGAAAGTGTTATATATGGTTGGAAATCCACATAAGAAAGGATCATTTTAGCATAAAGAACGCCTCAATCGGAGTCCAAACAAGGAAGTTATGATCAAAGTGGTAATGTCGCGCAAGCTGTGCCAAATAGAATGGCTGTGCCACTTTGCATGACTTGTTACACTTTCAAATGTTATAGTTTCTGTGAGTTCTTTATATAGATAGAAACCCAAGGACAAGAGGATTGCGTGAACGCAAGAATCACTTAGATTAGGACTTAGATGTGGAAGTTATGCGCTAAACGGTGAGACTGCGCATGCAGTTTCATCTTACGGACATGTAGTTCGACAAGTAGTTCGACCAGGCCTTCCTGTTGGTCGAACAGGGATGCAGAATTCTGATTTCGATGGGTTTTACACCTCCTGTGCGTTTATTTTCATATTTTCTAAGAAAAAACTCATCCAAGGTTCATAAGGAGTGCTTACAAGTATAAAAGGGTATGTAGACCACATCATTATTCATAGGAGAAAAACATAACACAATACTACACCCCACAAGGGGGAATCACCCCCCAACCATCATCCACATTCTTTCCTTCATCCATCCATCACTTTGAAGATTCGTTTCGGGAATCAAGAGGAGAACCAAGAGGAGGATTCAAGACGGAGAAGGACGCGAAGACACCCAAATCTACGGTTTTATTTGTTTCCTAATTTATCTTGTATTTTTGAACATATATATAAGATCTATCCAACCCCTATGATTATTCTTCGCAACATCATGGGCTAGAACCGTTTTGGTAGATCTAGGGTTTTGAAGGTTTTATGAATGAATTAAAACTCTCTTGTGTGTCCTCCATACAACACTACTTGTGGATTTATTTTATACTCCCTCCGTCCCGCCCAAACGTCACCAGTTGCTTTTTGTGCATAGATTAAGGAGTATTATTATTTTATGTGTAGTTGGTAGTTGTATTAGTAGTGAGTAGTAGGCCATATGTTGTACCTTTTTACTAAAAGTGGGAAATGGTGACATTTGGATGAGACGCCCAATACAGTAAAATGGTGATATTTTGGTGGGACGGAGCGAGTATATGACTATGCATTTTTAATCCATATTCAGGGTCGTTTTGTGCATCTTCAATTGGTATATTAAGTCGGTATATATATCTTGGTTGTAGATTGAGTGTGTTCACCGCTGAATAGGATTCTATGTTATGCTTCTAAATAAGAGACTCTGAAGCTTCATTAGAACTATCATATATGAATCTTTATTAATTGAATTGAATTTAGGTTAGTAAGCAGGATAAAGAGGGTAATTTTATATTACCTATAATGAGAGATCATATCGGGTTAGATTCCAGACGTGGAAAATAATTGATACTGATATTACCTATAAAGGGGGGGTGAAACTATGTCTCTTGCTCCGAGGTTATTTACACATGTTACACGCATATTTACTTGTGTCTATAGACTAGATTTGCATGGTTTAGTGATGTGTCCATAGTCCACAAGGCAGAGTCGACCTGCACTTGAGAGGGAAGTTAAGTAGTAAAAATGGATTACCCTAGAGCTACCTATTCTCCATACTTGATTCACTTTCGTATTCTTTTAGTGCTTTAATTTATTTTATTTGTTATTTTAATTAATTGTTTAGTAGTTGATAATTAAATCCCAACTTTTATAGCCTTTAATCTTAATTAATTTAGTTAATAATTAAATTGATAATACGCCGTCCTTTGGGTTCGATATTTAACTTGGTCGTTTGATTAATCTGCAACTAATATCCTTAATACTTGGAGATTAATTTTGCGTGCAAATAAAACGCGCATCAATAAGCGACCAAGTTAAATATCGAACCCAAAGGGCGGAGTATTATCAATTTAATTATAAGCTAATTAATTAAGACAAGTTGGCAATAATATTGAGGATTGAAGTATTAAGTAATAAACATTTAATTAAAATATTAAATAAAATAAAGTGTCACAGGAAGAATGCGAAAGTGAATCAAGTAGGAGAATAGGTAGCACTAGGATAATCCAGTTTAACTTATTAATCTCCCTTTCGTGTATCAATGTCCGACTCTACCTTTTGGAATATGGACGTATCACTAAACCATGCAAATATACTCTATAGACACAAGTAAATATGCGTGTAACACGTGTGAATAACCTCGAAGCAAGAGATATAATTTTATCCCCTTTCTAGGTACTATCAATATCAATTATTTCACCCTAGGATTGGTACTCTAATCCAATATAATCTCCCTTTATAGATACTACAAATTTATCTCTTTATCCTACTTATTAACTCGAATTCAATTTAATTAATAAACATTCATATATGACAGTTCTAATAAAGTTTCGGAGTTCTCTCACTTAGAATCATAACATGTAATACTGCTCAGCAGTGAACGCACTCAATCAATAACCAAGATATGTATTCAGACTCTACATAACAATTAATAATGCACAAAACAACTTTGAGTATGAATTAAAAATGCATAGTCATATATAAACTAAACCATAAGTAGTGTTGTACGGAGTATACACACGAAAGTTTAATTAATTCATAAAAACCTTCAAAACCCCAGATCTATTAAAGGATAGTGTCTTTGTGATTGATAGTATTAAAAGATAAAATATATTATATTATTTTGTTTAGCCCTGTATCTTTGTAATTGATTGAGTGAGAGAGATTTTAGGAGATATGTTGTAACTCTCTCAATCTATATATTGTTGTACCATTCTTTTAATCAAATGCGAAATACATTTTCCAAATCTTATATGGTATCACGAGGGGTGACGATCTAAACCTACGGCGCCCACCACACAACACCACTATCAATTAACACCATGTTCGATATCACCCAAACCTCCACCACTCTCACCACCCAAACCTCAGCCACTCCCAGTTCCCGTCCAACGATCGTGCCGATCATGGCACATCATCATCGTCTTATATAACTAGATCATACCAACTACCCCTCATGGAGGGCTCATCTTGTGGCTCTACTACGCGGCCACAACATCCTTGGGTTTGTCGATGGCAAAAACCCATGTCCCACCCTACTCAAAGACAACTCCAATGCTGAGGACGTCACCAACTGGATTCCCAAGATCAACTTTTACTTGTTGCCATCTTTGGATCTCTATCCGCCACTGTGCTTTCTTTGGTCGCTTCTACTAGCACAACTGCTGATGCTTGGGCGATTTTTAATCGCTTATTCACTAGAAAATCTCGAGTTCGTGTCAATCAATTGAAAAGTGACCTGTATCGCATCCAAATGGATGATCACACAATATCTGAGTACCTTCACTATGTCAAGGTGAAGGCCGACAAGCTCGCACTTATTGATCAGCCCATCTCTTCTGATGATTTAACGTTATTCATCATCAATGGCCTTGTTTCAAAATATGCCACCATCGTCGGACCAATTCGGGCTCGTGAGACTTCTCTCCGGTTTGAAGAATTACATGATCTCCTTATTGAACATGAGCTATCCTTGAAATCTCAGGAATTCGCTCAACGATAATTACTTGCTACAGTAAATACTGCTCGCTCTCAACCCCGTTCTGGCCAATCCTATTGAGGACAACAGTAGTCTAGTTGCGGTGCTTCTTCTCAACAGGTCTCCTCTAATCGCGGTGGCAATAATTCATTCTCTCCATGAAATTCTCAATCACGTCGTGGTTATGGCAATTGTCCCTCTAATACAGGTAACTCGAACTTCTCTAGTCGTTCTCAAGTTACTTTCAGCTTTGTAGTCAACCATGACACACTGCTCTTTATTGTCGTTGTCCTCCAACTGTGGCAAACTCTGTACAATCCCCAACTGTTAATACTGGACTGCCTTGGCTTGTTGACTCGGGGGCATCTCACCATCTCACGTCGGACATGGGTAACTTATCCATTCACTCTGAATATGATGGGACGGATGAAGTTCATATCGCCGATGGTACTAGTCTTCCTATTTCACATACTGGTACACCACATCTTTCATTTCCTACCCACAAGTTTATTTTAAATGATGTCTTGTGCGCTCCTACAGCCAAGCAAGTTCTCTTGTTAGTCAGTAAATTTACAAAAGCTAATAATGTCTCTATGGAATTTTTTCCTTCTCATTATATGATTAAGGATGTCAACACAGGGGCACATCTTCTTAATGGACCTTGTCAGTATCAACTATTTCCCCCGAAAACATGTGATGGTCGTACTACTTATGCTATGATTGGAACTCGTACCTCCTCTTTCTCATGGCATGCTCGGTTCAGGCATCCCTCCTCGCACACTAGTTCTTTTATTCTCAATTGTTTTCAATTACCAGTAATAAAGAAGTCCCATTTTGAAGATTCAAACTGTGCTGCATGTCGGTTGAGTAAGGCTCATAAACTGCCTTTTCATGTGACATCACTTACTGCCTCTCATCCTTTGGAATTTATTTATGCGGATGTTTGGAGCCCTTCACCTATAATTTCAATGGATGAAAATAAATATTTTCTGTTGTTGGTTGATTTATTTACTCATTATTGTTGGGTGTATCTCTTACGGGCTAAGTCTGAAGTTGTCTCTATATTTCCTCAGTTTCGAAATTTGGTTGAGAAACAATTTGGGCATGTTATTCGGAATTTTTACTCTGATAATGGAGGTGAGTTCACTGCTTTACGGTCTTATCTTAACCAACATGGCATTTCTTGATTTACAACTGCTCCCCATACACCTGAGCAAAATGGTCTTTTTGAGAGACACAACTGACATATCTTGGAGGTTATGATCGGCGTGAAATTCACCTAGAATTTTGGGCTTAATTACATGAATTTAATTGGATTTATTTGGATTTAATTCAATAATTAGGCATGATTTTAATAAAAATACTATTAATTGCTTGATTACTTGGAGAGAGGTATTTTTGTGTATTTTTGCAGAAAAATTGGTGTTTTGAGCTTGAAAGAGCCATGGAAGAAATGGGAATTAAATTGGGATGAAAATGAGAAAAAATGGTGGCAGACTAATAGACAATAAATTTTAAAGGGTGCTGAATTGTGAAAGAAAGGCATAGACAACGGCTGAAAGCGTTGTCTTTTAGGACGTTGAAAGTGTTGTCGTATGTACGAAACAAATCAAAGATTGAAGATTATGTAGGAGAAACTCGATCGAGTTTTTGGGCCCAACAGGGGAGCGATCTCCTACTTCGCGCTCACAGAAGGCCTCCTTTAATTAAAAATTAAATTCACGAGAAGGAGGAATCGAAACCGCGACCTCCGCAATGGTTGGGCGCGCCTCCAACCACTAGGCCAGACCACCATATGTGATTAGTTCTCGCCTGATTTATTCTTATACCAAATTGCTGGAACCAAATTCCCTCCCAAAAATCACTAAAAATTCCATAAGTTTCCATTCTTAGGAATTTATTGCTTTCAAAGAAGGTGGAGACATCAAGGAGTGGATGATCTTCATGAAAGTTAAACTTCATTAGGTGAAATCTAATCCTACTTATTATCTTTTTATTTTCTATGTTTTGATGGTTGATTGAATGCATGATTATTGATTAAATTATGAAAATGTCTTGACTGAATTTCAGCTTTGATTAGGTTTCATTTATGAAATTAGCATGCTTGTAATAATATGGGATTTATGTCTTTGGTATTAGTGTATAATGATTAGGTTGTGTATTGTCTATCGACATGTCTTGTTGTTGCTTTACCCTTAGTTGCTTTGCATGATTATCATATGTGAGTTTCTTCCATTTATTACATGAGTGTTTAATATAAGGGAAGCCTAGCCAAAGAGTCCTTATGTTAAGAACAACGTAAATGAACACTAGTGAGAACACTTGTGTCCGAGGATTAAACTAGTGAAGGGAACCTCATCCATACGAACATAGTATCTTGAAGGGAATTGCAAGTAGGATCGATCCTAGAAGCTTTTTAGGGGTTGTGAAAATAATCTACATCCTATTCACCATGGCCATTGGGGATAGGTGGAAATTGTGATCGCCCTTACCATGATTTGCTTAAAAATGAAAACAATTAAAGATGTTGGATGTTTGATTATATGAGTGCATCATGATAATTACCATGTTATTGAAAATCCAAAAATATTGTAATTATATTTATTTTTCCATGCATTTTATTTTCTTTTATTTTCCAAGCCTCCTTTTCGATCGTCCCTAACTAATCACGATACTATACCTAAAGGCCATGATTCCTAAATTTTTTTGGGTTCGATATTTTGTTGCTTGGTCGCCCGGATTACAAACGACCAATCAAATGGCTTCGTTGCCGGGGAATTTAGTCGTATTTGTGACTTTGGATTCGTTGAGTGGTTAGGATAAGGACATTTTTTTGCTTTGATTTATTTTTTGTTTTATGGTTGTGTTTGTAGGGACTAAAGCGTGGAGCCATGGTATTGACATTGAAGAGCAAAGGAGTAGTGCAAATTGAGGTGACAAACATCTTCTCAACTTAAATATAACTTTGTCTAATTTAAGTTTGGGGGGTATGTCGTCTTTGTTACTTGACTTTTCTACGGTTTGAATCATAAAATTGCATCCATGAACTCCTATTTGAGCATATTGCACCGGCTCACGTATAAGTCCTTACTATTTTCTTTGGCACATATTTTCTCCTTTTTTTGTTGTTTTTTTATTTTTTTATGCGTTTCTCGCTTTTTCTTGCTTTCAATAAGGAGAAAATCTTTCTTGGCTATCTTGTGTTTTATTGTGAGAATTTTTGGGACTATGATTTTTGGTTGGAACTTGTAACTTGATGGATTTTTGTTTGTGTACTTGTTGAGCTATGGTTTATGCTTGTTTTGTGTTGTCTTTCACTTTTATAAGCCCGTGAGCTTTTGAGCCTTAAAATCATCAAATCAAATGGTTTTTCCTTTCTTATGTGTGCATCATTCTTTTGTATGCATTCTAGAATTTGCCATTGTGTCTTCTTGAAGCTATATGTGTGTGAAGATTATTGGAAATGATTTAAGACCATCTTTTTTTGATAAGTCACTTAGTCAAATTAATCCTACCAAATAAAATTTTTTCGTAGTTTGACCCTTTGAGCTTATTATCCTTATTTCTTTGGCAACCTAAAAATTTACCCATTCTTATCCATATTTTATATCCTAATCACCTTTGTCGATTAGTAGAGGATTAATGGGGAAGAAATGGTTGAATTGAGCTTACAAGAGAGTTTGGAAAGAGAGAAATGGTGAAAGTACAAGAAAAGAGGGAGAAAAGATGAAAAAAAAATGGAGGTTGTGTGAAAAGAAAAATTGAGTGAAGCTTGTATAAAAAAGCATAAAGGAGCTCTACTAGAAAAATGGAAAGAGTGCCCTTGGGGAAAAGAGAGAAAAAAAACTTAATAGTGGAAGAAGAGAAGAAAAAGGTTCTTTGATTCGTTGGATTGATAAATTCTATTTTTGATTAAGATGAAAAATGAAAAAAAGTGGGAATGAGAGTTGAGGCTACCAACCAACTTGAATTCTTCACTAATTTGAGAAGAGAGAAAGTGAGAGTTGATAATGGCTGTCAATTTAAATTCTCTACTAATCTTGAGCTTACTTTTCTTAAATATTTTTCCTACCCAATACCAAAGAGCCTACATTACAACCTCATATAAAGACCTTCTTGATCCAATAATTAACACACATACAAGTGGTGGAAAGCTTAGACTTTTGGGAAGCATATGGTAATGACATACATTTGAATCGATTTTTGAGAGTATACACTTCTCCCGTACACTTGTTTTGACTATGAGAGTAATGCAAAATCTAGAGAGGAGTAGTGAATGTCTCACTTGCTTGCATATTTCCTAAGCTTAACTTGTATACTTTTAAATTGATGTCTTGTCTCTTGTTTTGATTGAATTAAAATGGTTTTGAAATGACTTGATATCTTGATTTAATTTTAGGTGAATTCCTCTTCTCGTTCTTTCTTTTCTTTCGTTGTTTGGTGGGTTTGATCGGCGTGAAATTCACCTAGAATTTTGAGCTTAATTGCATGAATTTATTTGGATTTAATTCAATAATTAAGCATGATTTTAATGAAAATACGATTAATTGCTTGATTACTTGGAGAGAGGTATTTTTGTGTATTTTTACAGAAAATGGGTGTTTTTGAGCTTGAAAGAGCCATGGAAGAAACGGGTATTAAATCGGGACAAAAACGAGAAAAAATGGTGGCAGACTAATAGACAACAAATTTTAAAGGGAGCTACGACAACACTTTTTCTGGGCATTGTGAAAGAAAGGCATAGACAAGGGCTGAAAGCGTTGTCTTTTAGGACGTTGGAAGTGTTGTCGTATGTACGAAACAAATCAAAGATTGAAGATTTTGTAGGATAAACTTGATCGAGTTTTTCAATCCTCACGGGGAGGAGGAATCGAACTCGCGACCTCCGCAATGGTTGGGCGCGCCACCAACCACTTGGCCAGAACACCACATGTGATTAGTTCTCGCCCGATTTATTCTTATACCAAATTACTGGAACCGAATTCCCTCCCAAAAATCAGTAAAAATTCCATAAGTTTCCATTCTTGTCCCACATTGGAAAATTACTTCAACACTCCTCTCAACCCACTACTATAAATTTCCTCTCATATGAAGGCCATGAGACCAATTTTTCGTCCATCCATTAAATTCTCCATTAATTAGTTAAGAGAGCTTTTTAATAAAAGATCTCCATAGTTGAGATCCCTCCTCCTTTCGGGGTGAGGGATCCGTAGTTTTAAATGTTTTTTCTAGATTAGTTTTAAATATTTTTCTAGATTAGAAATTTATTGCTTTCAAAGAAGGTGGAGACACCAAGGAGTGGATGATCTTCATGAACGTTAAACTTCATTAGGTGAAATCTAATCCTACTTATTATCTTTTTATTTTCTATATTTTGGTGGTTGATTGAATGCATGATTATTGATTAAATTTTGAAAATGTCTTGAGTGAATTTCCAGCTTTGATTAGGTTTCATTTATGAAATTAGCATGCTTGTAATAAGATGGGATTTATGTCTTTGGTATTAGTGTATAGTGATTAGGTTGTGTATTGTGTATCGACATATCTTGTCGTTGCTTTACCCTTAGTTGCTTTGCATGATTTTCACATGTGAGTTCTTCCATTTATTACATGAGAGTTTAATATAAGGGAAGTCTAGCCAAGGAGTCCTTATGTTTAGAACAACGTAAATGAACACTAGTGAGATCACTTGTGCCCGAGGATTAAACTAGTGAAGGGAACTTCATCCATACGAACATAGTACCTTGAAGGGAATTGCAAGTAGGATCGATCCTCGGAGCTTTTTAGGGGTTGTGAAAACAATCTACATCCTATTCACCATGGCCATTGGGGATAGGTGAAAATTGTGATCGCCCTTACCATGATTTGCTTAAAAATGAAAACAATTAAAGATGTTGGATGTTTGATTATATGAGCGCATCATGATAATTACCATGTCATTGAAAATCCAAAAATATTGTAATTATATTTATTTTTCCATGAATTTTATTTTCTTTATTTTTCAAGCCTCCTTTTCGATCGTCCCTAACTAATCACGATACTATACCTAAAGGGCATGAATCCTAAATTCCCTTGGGTTCGATATTTTATTGCTTGGTCGCCCGGACTACAAATGACCAATCAAATGGCGCCGTTGCCGGGGAATTTAGTTGTATTTGTGACTTTGGATTCATTGACTGGTTAGTATACAAATAATTTTTTTGCTTTGATTTATTTTTTATTTTATGGTTGTGTTTGTAAGGACTAAAGCATGGAGCCATGTTATTGACATTGAAGAGCAAAGGAGTGGTACAAATTGAGGTGACAAACATCTTCTCAACTTAAATTCGACTTTGTCTAATTTAAGTTTGGGGGGTATGTCATCTTTGTTACTTGACTTTTCGACGGTTTGAATCATAAAATTGCATCCGTGAACTCCTACTTGAGCATATTGCACCGGCTCACGTATAAGTCCTTACTCTTTTCTTTGACACATATTTTCTCCTTTTTTTGTTATTTTTTTATTTTTTTATGCTTTTCTCGCTTTTTCTTGCTTTCAATAAGGAGAAAATCTTTCTTGGCTCTCTTGTGCTTCATTGTGAGAATTTTTGGGACTAAGGTTTTTGGTTGGAACTTGTAACTTGATGGATTTTTGTTTGTGTACTTGTTGAGCTATGGCTTATGCTTGTTTTGTGTTGTCTTTCACTATTATAAGCCCGTGAGCTTTTGAGCCTTAAAATCATTAAATCAAATGGTTTTTCCTTTCATGTGTGTGCATCATTCTTTTGTGTGCATTCTAAAATTTTCCATTGTATCTTCTTGAAGCTATGTGTGTGTGAAGATTATTGAAAATGATTTAAGACCATCTTTTTTTTGACAAGTCACTTAGTCAAATTAATCCTACCAAATGAAATTATTTTGTAGTTTGACCCTTTGAGCTTATTATCCTTATTTCTTTGGCAACCTACAAATTTAGTCATTCTTATCCATATTTTATCTCCTAATCAACTTTTTCGATTAGTAGAGGATTAATGGGGAAGAAATGGTTGAATTGAGCTTACAAGAGAGTTTGGAAAGATAAAAATGGTGAAAGTACAAGAAAAGAAAAAAATGGAGGTTGTGTGAAAAAAAAAATTGAGTGAAGCTTGTATAAAAGAAGCATAAAGGAGCTCTACTAGAAAAATGGAAAGAGAGCCCTTGGGGAAAAGAGAGAAAAAAAACTCAATAGTGGAAGAAGAGAAGAAAAAGGTTCTTTGATTTGTTGGACGGATAAATTCTATTTTTGATTAAGGAGAAAAATAAAAAAAGTGGGAATGAGAGTTGAGGCTACCAACCAACTTGAATTCTTCACTAATTTGAGAAATGAGAGAGTGAGAGTTGATAATGGCTATCAATTTAAATTCTTTACTAATCTTGAGCTTACTTTTCTTAAATATTTTTCCTACCCAATACCAAAGAGCCTATATTACAACCTCATATAAAGACCTTCTTGATCCAATAATTAACACACATACAAGTGGTGGAGATCTTAGACTTTTGGCAAGCATATGGTAATGACATACATTCGAATCGATTTTTGAGAGTATGCACTTCTCCCGTACACTTCTTTTGACTGTGAGAGTAATGCAAAATCTAGAGAGGAGTGGTGAATGTCTCACTTGCTTGCATATTTTCTAAGCATAACTTGTATACTTTTAAATTGAAGTCTTGTCTCTTGTTTTGATTGAATTGAAATGGTTTTGAAATGACTTGATATCTTGATTTAATTTTAGGTGAATTCCTCTCCTCGTTCTTTCTTTTCTTTCGTTGCTCGGGGACGAGCAACACTTTAAGTTTGGTGGGTTTGATCGGCATAAAATTCAACTAGAATTTTGGGCTTAATTGCATGAATTTAATTGGATTTATTTGGATTTAATTCAATAATTAAGCATGATTTTAATGAAAATACTATTAATTGCTTGATTACTTGGAGAGAGGAATTTTTGTGTATTTTTGCAGAAAAAGAAGTGTTTTTGAGCTTGAAAGAGCCATGAAAGAAACGGGAATTAAATCGGGATGAAAACGAGAAAAAATGGTGGCAAACTAATAGACAACAAATTTTAAAGGGAGCTACGACAACACTTTTTCTGGGCGTTGTGAAAGAAAGGGATAGACAACCTCCAACCACTTGGCCAGACCAGCACATGTGATTAGTTCTCGCCCGATTTATTCTTATACCAAATTGCTGGAACCGAATTCCCTCCCAAAAAACACTAAAAATTCCCTAAGTTTCCATTCTTGTCCTACATTGGAAAATTACTTCAACACTCCTCTCTCCCACTACTATAAATACCCTCTCATATGAAGGCCATGGGACCAATTTTTCCTCCATCCATTAAATTCTCCATTAATTAGTTAAGAGAGCTTTTTAATAAAAGATCTTCATAGTTGAGATCCCTCCTCCTTTCGGGGTGAGGGATCCGTAGTTTTAAATATTTTTTCTAGATTAGTTTAAATATTTTTCTAGATTAGAAATTTATTGCTTTCAAAGAAGATGGAGACACCAAGGAGTGGATGATCTTTATGAACGTTAAACTTCATTAGGTGAAATCTAATCCTACTTATTATCTTTTTATTTTCTATGTTTTGGTGGTTGATTGAATGCATGATTATTGATTAAATTTTGAAAATGTCTTGATTGAATTTCCTGCTTTGATTAGGTTTCATTTATGAAATTAGCATGCTTGTAATAATATGGGATTTATGTCTTTGGTATTATTGTATAGTGATTAGGTTGTGTATTGTGTATCAACATATCTTGTCGTTGCTTTACCCTTAGTTGTTTTGCATGATTATCATATGTGAGTTTCTTCCATTTATTACATGAGGGTTTAATATAAGATAAGCCTAGCCAAGGAGTCCTTATGTTTAGAACAACGTAAATGAACACTAGTGAGATCACTTGTGCTCGAGGATTAAACTAGTGAAGGGAACCTCATCCATACGAACATAGTACCTTGAAGGGAATTGCAAGTAGGATCGATCCTAGGAGCTTTTTAGGGGTTGTGAAAATAATCTACATCCTATTCACCATGGCCATTGGGGTAGGTGGAAATTGTGATCGCCCTTACCATGATTTGCTTATAAATGGAAAACAATTAAAGATGTTGGATGTTTGATTATATGACTGCATCATGATACTTACCATGTCATTGAAAATCCAAAAATATTGTAATTAGATTTTTTTTCCATGCATTTTATTCTCTTTTATTTTCAAAGCTCCTCTTTGATCGTCCCTAACTAATCACAATACTATACCTAAAGGCCATAAATCCTAAATTCCTTTGGGTTTGATATTTTGTTGCTTGGTCGCCCGGACTACAAACGACCAATCAGGTTAGTCGAGCACTCATTCATCATGCATCTTTGTCGCCATCTTTTTGGTCGTTCGCTGTGCAAACGGCTGTTTATTTAATAAATAGACTGCCCACTGCTGTTTAAGATAAGAAAAGCCCATTCCATGCTCTTTTTGGTAAAATCCCAAACTATCAGAAACTTCGCATCTTTGGATGTCAATGCTTCCCATGGTTGCGTCCTTACTTGCCTGGAAAACTCACGCCCCCATCTCTTTCTTGCATATTTGTGGGATACTCCACATCTCAACATGCGTACAAGTGTTTTTATCCTTGTTCCAGCCATATTTATTTATCAAGGCATGTTCATTTTCATGAGGATATTTTTTTGGGTTTCAACTCCACATCACCTTTGTCATCTAATCAGCGGATCCTCATCATATCAGTTCTGCCAGAACCTGCACGATCATCCAAGTCAGTTTCGACGGGTAACTCTTTGGAACCACCAACTATCGACCATATAGTTGCTGCCCCTTCCAATCCTACTGAAGATACACTGCCACCTACAAATTCAAATGTGCAGCCCCCTGTTACCCGTACACATGGCATGACAACTAGAAGCCTCAATAACATTCGCAAGCCCAAACGGTTTCTAGTGGCTACTAAACATCCGATCCCAGAGACCCCTGAAACATCTACAGTTAAACAGGCTCTTACACACCCACTTTGGAGGGCTGCTATGGCAGATGAGTTTACAGCTTTACAAATATTTGGCACATGGGATTTAGTTTCGCCGCCATTCGGTGCTAATATCATTGGATGTAAATGGGTTTTTCGTGTCAAACGTCATCCCGACAGATCCATTGACAAGTATAAAGCTAGGCTGGTTGTGAAGGAATTTCAACAACGTCCTGGTATTGATTTCGGGAGACGTTTAGTCCCATCATAAAACCAGCAACAATTCTCATTGTTCTCTCCATTGCACTTCAGTTCAACTAGCCATTTTGACAAACGGATGTTAGCAATGCATTTCTTCATGGTTCAATGGATGTCCTGTGTATATGACTCAGCCTCCAGGATTCGTTGACACCGCCTCTCTTGGACATGTCTGTCTTCTACGGCGTACATTATATGGCCTCAGACAGGCCCCTCGTGCATGGAATAATGCACTTTGCACGGCATTCTTCTCGTTTGGCTTCACTTAATCACGTGCCGATTCTTCTCTCTTCATATTTTGCCGTCAATCAGTTACACAGTTGGTGCTTGCCTATGTTGATGATTTATTCATTACTGGCTCTTGTGCTAGCACTATTTCAACCCTCATAAAACATCTACATAATGCCTTTGTGGTGAAAGATTTGGGCCCTCTGACATATTTTCTAGGCATCAGAGTTACGTCTTGCCGAGAAGGTCTATTTTTATCTCAACACAAATACACGATTGATCTTCTTAAGAAGTTTTGTCTTGATGGCGCCAAGCCCCTTACTACACCTATATCACATAAGCCACCTACTGTCAATGGCTTAGTTGATTCCACAGAATATCAAAGTGCCATTGGAGGACTCCAATATCTCACTTTTACAAGACCGGATATTGCATTTACTGTTAACAAGTTAGCCCAACACATGTCTTCTCCTTCAGCCTCACATTGGGATGCTGTAAAGCATTTATTTTGATACCTGAAAGGTACACTTCAACATGGCCTTCTATTACAAAAAACTTCGCCTCACCATTCTCTTCAGCTTACTGCCTATTTCGATTCTAATTTTGGTAGGGATCTGGGTGACGGCAAATCCACCTCTGCACATATGATATTTCTTGGCTCTAGCCCCATTTCTTGGCACTCTCGTAAACAATGGAGTGTCGCTCGATCATCAACTGAGGTAGAATATCGAGCTTTAGCTTCTGCTGCACTGAAGTTTGTTGGCTTCATCATTTATTTAGTGAATTGGGCATTGTGTCTTCTAGGCCTCCTCGCCTTCTCTGTGACAATATGAGTGCCACACGACTTGCACTTAATCCGGTGCAACACTCAAGAATGAAGCACATAGCAATTGATCTTCATTTTGTTAGAGATCTTGCTTCCTAAGGCCGGCTATCTGTCGCATATGTTCACACTGACGACCAACTCGTTGACTTGCTCACAAAGCCTTTGCATCGATCGCGGTTTCAAACTCTACGATCAAAACTCTTCGTCGCTGATGGGGCGTCAATTTTGCGGGGACGTATTAAAGGATAGTATTTTTGTGATTGATTGTATTAAAAGATAAAATATATTCTATTATTTTGTTTAGCCCTGTATCTTTGTAATTGATTGATTTAGAGAGATTTTAGGAGATATGTTGTAACTCTCTCAATCTATATATTGTTGTACCATTCTTTTAATCAAATGAAAAATACGTTTCCCAAATCTTATAAGATCTACCAAAAAGGCGCTAGCCCATGATGTTGCAAAGAACAATCATGGCGGTTGGATAGATCTTACCCATTTATCTGGAAAATACTGTTGGCGCTTGGATCGTTTGATTAACATGACCCCTTAGGGATCCATGCGTTTCTAATATCAGCGGAAGCAATAAATCATAGAAACGATTACCGTTCACCAGGGTATGTAGAAGATGAAGGATTCTCGCTGGCAGACTGTGCAGTCCCACGAGAATGGCCATAACTTCCTCGTCTGATGTCAAAATTGAATGATCTTTATGCTCAGACGATCCTCTCTTCAACTGCTTTCCGTCAGTATATTGATCATCGAATTCTGAGCACTATACGATTTTATATAAATTTCTTAATGTGGCAGACAGCAGCAGCAAACTACCTTCTGATCTTCCGCCGTATGTCCCAAGTCCGATCTCGACGTCGTGTGGGCGACGATCTACGAGACCTCCTCAATCTGCTCTCAACCCTCATCACACATGAATAATGAATAAGATTAGGGTTCCAGATAAGTTGAGGTGACTTATATACATGGGCTACAACAGGGACCAGGAGGAGAAATTGGGTTGGGCCTCCATTGGGCTTAAGTATCCAAGCTTAGCCCAAAGCTTATACTTAAGTCCAAAAATAATAATATATTCCACTAAAATATTATTACTGCACTGCCTTTCCAATCCCAAAATTACGTTTTGGGCTCCTTCTTATTATGATTCCGTTAGTCTCCCCATGTTTAAGATATACAATGTCCATTAATTAATTTAAGTTACTGACAACTCAATTAAATAATATTTCATCCAAGAGTAGTACCACACAACCTCATTATCATGCCGGAATAAATTCCACCTGCAGGGTTTAGATGATAATCCTTATGAGCTCCTCAAGGGGACATCATCAACCTATGACGGACACAGATTCCTTCTACAATCAACAGCACACCATAGAGACAGCATTACTTCCCAACTCACCGAGTTTGTTGATTTAATTACATGTAAATCTCACTTATTCATGAATCAAAGAAATACATACTGCCCTACGTGTCGAGGTTATTGTATATGGATTAAGAGCACGAACTTCCATAATAACTGAGATCAAGTTCTCCTATAAGTCAGTATAAGTCGAACGATCTCAAGCGGTCCTGCTCAATACACACAAGTGCACTAATGTGATTCTATAGCCAAGACAAGTTAATACCAAATCACACTACAACCATCCCAATAGAGAGTCCCCGTCTATCTCGGTTGTGAACATCTGTTTATACTTTATAAGGAAACCGATAATATGATCTTCCGCGTGTTGTCGCACAACATATTATCTACAGTATAAAGTAAGTGGACTATTGCATCGTGCATATAAATAAATTATAAGACGCAATCATTTGATCGTATGATTCTCATTTCAAATTAATTGTTATAACATTGTTTATACAAAAAGCTAGACTTTTAGTATATAATCCAACAATCTCCCACTTATACTAAAAGACTATGCTGTCATGTCTTCTGCCATACATCTAATTCCCACTCTTAATACACGACCATCAAAAGCTTTCGCTTTAAGGTCCTTGTAAATGGATTTACTAGGTTATCATCTGATGCAATCTAGGCGACAACAACCTTCCCCTCATCATACAATTTCTCGTAACAGATGGTACTCACGCTCCATGTGTTTAATTGCCTTATGGACTCGTGATTCCTTCAAGTTTGCAACTGCACCAATATCATTAATTTAAATTGTGATAATCTTGGGCAAACTTAGAAATACTTCAAAGTCCATCATGAAGTTTCTAGAGTCATATAGATAATTTGGCTGCCTTATAGGCTCCAATTTATCATCTTTCCATGATGGAGTCCAGAGTTTGAAATATATTTCTATATAACACTCCTCCATATTATGACTCTACTTCTTAAAATTAAACACATAACCTTGAGGTGGATTTACTGTCATCCCTATCTGATTTGAAATATCCGAATCTATGTAACTCATAAGAAGCAGCGAATCTGTCCGGTAAGCCTACATATAATTTCTAGTCCTTTTCAGGTACATAAATATATGTCTTACCACAGTTCAACATTCTTATTTCGAGTTACCTTGATACTCACTGTCTATGCAATTGATAATACAATTATCCATTCTCATTCATAGCATTCCTTAGATTAAGCTTCCTTATTCGCCGAAGCATAAGGAACCGCTTTCATTACCTTTATCTCTTTTTGTGTCTCAAGACACATTCACTTAGATAAATTCACATACTAAATGAGTAAGGATCGTATCATTTTGCTAAACTTGAGCTAAGCCTAATATCCTTTTTTGTGATCCGTATTACCGTGATCAAAAGGATATTTTACTCCTCTTAAGTCCTTCATTTCATACTGCTTTATTAATCATACCCATACGCCTGAAAATACTCTTTCATTGTCTCCAATGAGCAATATATCATCTACGTATAGTACAAAAATGCCACCACATTTCCGTCACTCTTTTCAATACACAAGACATATCCGAGCATTGATAAAATCCATATCACTGGATTTCTTCATCAAAACGGATGTTCTATAATTTTGAAGCTTGCTTTAGTCCATTGATGGACACTTTTAAGCTTAATATCAAAATGCTCTTAGCTCTTTGCAATGAATCACTCTGGTTGCTTCTCATAGATGTTTTCCTCAAGACTTCCAATTAGGAAAGCTATCTTGACATCTATTTGCTATCCCTCATATTCCATATGAGTAACAACAGGTAAAAGAGTTCAGATCGACTTAGGCATAGCTACCGGCGAACAGATTATCTCATAATCGAACCCTTTCTTTCTGAGTATACCTTTTTCGCAACAAGCTTTGCTTCCAAGGTTTTCACCTTACCATATGATCCTCTTTTATTTTGTATGACCACTTCCAATGGCTTTTACACCATTTAGTGGTCTTACAAGCTCCCAGATTTAATTTAGAATTCATCAATTCTATTTCAACATCATTGCGCTAGCTAAGATATCACATTTCGATCTTGTAGTGCTTCGTCGTATCCGTGGGTTCAATCCATGTTTACTAGGGACTAAGTCTCACGACTCTCCCAAAATATATATCTTGCAAGTTGTCAAACAACCCTCCCACTACGACAAGGCACTACACGCAATTGTGTATCAGACGTGACACGCGTTGCAGTTTAACTTGTAGTATATCCTCTTATACACTTGGTACTAATACTTTGTGTTTTCCCTCTCACTTCCTTTAGAACAATTTATACATGGGTTTATGATTTAATACATTGTCCTTTTCCAAAAAAAAACTAGTGTTTGTGTTAACAATCACCCTTTGATCTTTTGGATTAAATAAATCATTACCCTTTATTTTTCTAGAATATCCCACAAACAGACAAACGTTACACGACATGCTGTTTCTAGGGTATACCCATAAAATAAATTTAGTAATTCCAAATAATTCATCATCTATCTAATCATTTGCATAAGAGTCATTCTCTTATTAGGATTAAAAGACGTATTATTAATTACTATTTGTTGCATCCGTGGTATAAACGTGATTTAAGAGTTTACAAATTGTCACTAACGTACCTTAACAGATTATAGCTTCATCCTTCATTACTATTACCATGTCATTTAAATGAAATGGAGTATCCATCCATAAATGCATAGAAACTGAAATAAAATTATTTCTATGAAAACGTACGTAAAGACAATTTCTCATAATCAAACGTTTATTCATATCGTAAGATAAATAAACAACTCCCACTGCAACAACCACTACTCTCGTAGTTTTACCCATGTATATTATTATTTCATCATCACTTAGTTGCAGGCTTTTAGTGATTCCGGTATCTACACACAACATGTCAGTAAATGCCAACGCTAATCATGCTTCAGCAACTAGTGAATGAGATACTAACCTTGTTCACATCTTGATGAAATTGGATTTTCTTCGCCATATGTTTTGTCAGAAGTTTCCCACCATATACAGCCTCTTTGTAATTCAGGTGGAACTTGCTCAAAACATTTAGGCAAACAATGAAGAATAAATTGACTTAGGTTTCCCCTTCAACTACTATTCCATGTATTTCCAATTCATTTATCAAATTCAATCATGACCTACCGCCTTTTAACTTACTCAAGTATCCGAAGAGTTACATGAGACCATCATATTTCTATGAATCTCTTATCTCTTCACCAGAGACTTTAATATGCATCATGATAAGTCTTTTGTGAGAACACACATGTATTTCTTAAGCAGTAAAATTAGAATCCAAGATTTTTTTCTAATCATCTAATTTTGGACCAGTAAATATAATTTCTTTTGGTCAACCATAAGTGAAATAAAACTATTCGAAATTCAGAGAATCATAAAATATATATACCGATCAAATCTTTGAATTTATCCATTTATATTGATTCCCTCAAAACAATATAAAATATAAATTCACCGACATCTCAAGCACCATGAGTTTGCAAGCCACGATAGTGTGGACGTTTACAAACCCGAACATTTATAAGAGAAGGTTTTACCCATTAATTTCATTTGTCAACCTAACTTTATGACAAAATAATTAATAGTCGGTTCCTCTTTAACCATGCAAATAAAAGCAGTGACTCCGATGGGGAGGATACTTATTATTTGCATCTAAGTGTACACCATTATTTGACCTCAAGTCCATTGAAAAAGCTTATGTGCCTTACAGATGGAGAAGTACACACGCGCTTGGATAACTTCCTACAGTCATCAATTATAAGTTTGTACCAGTGAACCGCATATAAGTTCATCCGTTAGGGAGGAAGGTCTATGCCAACGCGCAAGTTCATATGCATCACATTACAAACATAAATTATTTAATAAAGTCTGTTCCAACAATCTATGAATAAACTCATCCGATGGGGAGGAAGGCTCTAATGCCGACGCGCAAGTTTATTCATATTACTAACAAACCAATAATGGAGGCCGTGGGAATTAATTATCAATCCCCTCTCCCACTTAGTTATTTAAAACCAAGGGTTTTTACATGCATATAATATTCAAAATAATATACGCAACCTAGCATGCTCCTATTACGGCACATAAGGCAGTGAATCACAGAAAGCATGCATACATATATAACAATAATCAATTAATAAATAAATTATAACAGTTATATAACAACGAATTCGATTGTTCGCCACCAATCACGAATGCGGACAACTGCGATGGGGATCGACCTCCCCCCAGCCTGCTCCACCACTCCGGCACCCTGCCCGATCATATTGTTAAGACTCACGCAGAACCTGATGCAGACCTGTCGAACTTGATGCAGACTAGTCGAACCTGATGCAAATCCACTCGAACCTGGTGCAGAGTCGATCGAACCTGATGCAGACCAATCGAACCTGATGTGAATCCGCTCGAACCTGGTGCAGCATCGATCGAACCTGATGCAGACCAATCGAACCTAATGTGAATCCGCTCGAACCTGATGCAGCATCGATCGAACCTGATGCAGACCAATCGAACCTGATGCAAATCAACCGAACCTGATGTGAATCCGCTCGAACCTAGTGCAGCATCGATCGAACCTGATGCAGACCAATCGAACCTGATGTGAATCCGCTCGAACCTGGTGCAGCATCGATCGAACCTGATGCAGACCAATCAAACCTGTTGTTAATCCGCTCGAACCTAGTGCAGCATCGATCGAACCTGATGCAGACCAATCGAACCTGATGCAGACCAATCAAACCTGATGTGAATCCGCTCGAACCAGATGCAGCATCGATCGAACCTTCATCCGCGCAGCCTCACACAGTGTTCCGCGCGCCACATGGCACGCCACCATGCACGTCATCCCAGCGTCCAGCAAGCCAATGTGTGCGACTCCTCTCCAACGTGCAAGATTTACACGTCACTCCTCGAGCTCCTAACAAGCACCAATGCCCATCAGGCCGCCAGATACTCAGCACGCTGCTCCGCAAGCCAACGAGCAGCACACGCCCAGCAGTTGATCGCTCCTTGCCCGGTTCAAAATGCGCCCCACCCGTGCCATTCGCTTGATGATGTGCACAACACCATGTGCCTTGACGAGCGCTCCTCGCTCGGGCTGTCGCTCGTCCAAGGGCCTACTTGCACGGAACCAAGTTCAGCGTTCCCAACGCGCAACACCAAACTACACCAACTGTCGTTCAGGGTTCGCAACTGTAGACACCTTAGAATCCAATCTTCACCATTCAGAATCTACGCCTGTGAGTTCTGAACATGCTGTCCTAATTACAGAATCGCCCTTTTCCCTCGACTGCGCAGAACAGAATCGCCCAAACACCTGCTTCTATTTTCGGCGTATTCCCGACAACACAAAGCTCCAAATACGATCTTCACCGTTCAAAATGTACATCCACAAAATCCGAACGTACTGACCAAAATTCAGCTTGATCCGATGGTTGAAACTCCGGTTATTGCCTCTGCAATATCACTGCGCTGGTTTTTCTCTCAAAAACGTGAATCTGTTTTTGCCCACTTTTTCTTCCTTCTATGTGAAATTGACGAACAGTTTTCGTCGAATCCTCTCACACTCAACCATCGAAAAAATAGGTATGATACAGGGTATATATCACATAGGGATATTCATGGTTTAGCAATAAAACCAAAACCCTAAACATGTGATCCTAATTTCAAAAAACTAACCACATAAACCCTAGCCTAACATGTCACGCTTCACCACGAAACCAAAGCTCTGATGCCAATTGTTGGCACTTGGATCATTTGATTAACGTGATCCGTTAGGGATCCATCCGTTTCTAATATCAGCGGAAGCAATAAATCATAGAAACGATTACCCTTCACCAGGGTATGTAAAAGATGAAGGATTCTCGCTGGCAGACTGTGCAGTCCCACGAGAATAGCCATAACTTCCTCGTCTGATGTCAAAATTGAATGATCTTTATGCTTTGACAATCTTCTCTTCAACGGCTTTCCATCAGTATATTGATCATTGAATTCTGAGCACAGTACGATTTTATATAAATTTCTTAAGGTGGCGGACAGCAGCAGCAAACTACCTTCTGATCTTCTGCAGTATGTCCCAAGTCCGATCTCGACGTCGTGTGGGCGACGATCTACGAGACCTTCTCAATCTGCTCTCAACCCTCATCACACGTGAATGAATGAATAAGCTTAGGATCCAGATAAGCTGAGGTGACTTATATACATGAGCTATAGTAGGGAGAAATTGGGTTGGGCCTCCATTGGGCTTAAGTATCCAAGCTTAGCCCAAAGTTTATACTTAAGTCCAATAATAATAATATATTCCACTAAAATATTATTACTGCACTGCCTTTCCAATCCCAAAAGTACGTTTTGGGCTCCTTCTTATTATGAGCCCGTTAGTCTCCCCATGTTTAAGATATACAATGTTCATTAATTAATTTAAGTTACTGACAACTCAATTAATTAATATCTCATCCAAGAGTAGTACCACTCAACCTCATTATTATGCCGGAATAAATTCCACCTGCAGGGTTTACATGATAATCCTTATGAGCTCCTCGAGGGGACATCATCAACCTATGATGGACATGGATTCATTCTACAATCAACAGCACACCATAGAGGCAGCATTACTTCCCAACTCACTGAGTTTGTTGATTTAATTACATGTAAATCTCACTCATTGATGAATCAAAGAAATACATACTGCCCTACGTGTCGAGGTTATTGTATAGGGATTAAGAGCACGAACTTCCATAATAACTGAGATCAAGTTCTCCTATAAGTCAGTATAAGTCGAACGATCTCAAGCGGTCCTGCTCAATACACACAAGTGCACTAATGTGATTCTATAGCCAAGACAAGCTAATACCAATTTATACTACAACCATCCCGATAGAGAGTCCCCGTCTATCTCGATTGTGAGCATCTGTTTATACTTTATAAGGAAACCGATAATATAATCTTCCGCGTGTTGTCGCACAACATATTATCTACAGTATAAAGTAAGTGGACTATTGCATCGTGTATATAAATAAATTATAAGATGCAATCATTTGATCGTATGATTCTCATTTCAAATTAATTGTTATAACATTGTTCATACAAAAAGCTAGACTTTTAGTATATAATCCAACAAATACAAGATAAATTAGAAAACTAATAAACCCTAGATGTAGGCGTCGTTGCGTCCTTCTCCGTCTTGAATCCTCCTCTTGGCTCTCCTCTTGATTCCACAAACGAATCTTCAAAGTGATGAATGGATAGAGGAAATGATGTGGATGATAGTTGGGGTTGATCCCCCCTTGTGGGGGTGTAGGATGATTATGTTGCGGTTTCTTGGTGTGATTTACATCCCATTTTATACTTGTAAGCTCTCCTTATGGACCTTGGATGGGCTTTTCTTGGAAAACACGAAAATACACGCACTGGGGGTGTAAAAATATGGATCTGGAGTTGTCCCGCATGGTGGTTCGACCTGTGGGCTTGGTCGAACCATGGTCGAATCAACATCGGTGATTTAACGCAGTTTCAGGTATGTGGTTCGACCATGATTCGATGGTCGAACCAGATCAGGGAGGTCAAACCTGCTTGTGTAGTCTCACCGTTTCGCGTATAACTTCAACATCCAAATTCCGATTTGTGTGATTCTTACGCTCACGCAATCCTCTCTTCCTTGGCTTTCTATACATATAAAGAACTCACATAAAATCTAAGATTTGAAGGTCTAACAACCCATTCAAAGTGGCACAGCCATTCTGTTCGGCACAGCTCGCGCGATGTCACCATTTTGATCATAACTTTCTCGTTTAGACTCCGATTGAGGTGTCCTTTATGCCGAAACGATCCTCTATTTTGTGGATTTCCATGTATCAAAAATTCAATTCAGAGCTACACATAAATACAGAAAAATTACACAAGTTGTACTTGCATTTTTATCATTGTTGCACAAGTTACGCATTTCTCCAACTTTGCACTTTTGATCCTTTTCCACCTAAAACACAATAAAACACCTCAAACGTACCTTTTTCTCACATATATCAAATATAAGACACTTGTGCTAATATATAACAACAATTTCCATCAAAAGATGTTAAATTGGACACTCAAACACGCTTATTTTCACTCTCATCATGGGTGAGGCGCAAAATAGTCTCGTACAAGTTTTTGCCTTAATTTATTAACATATAATTCTCTACAAGTGTTTTATTTAATTTTTGAATTATAAATTAATGTCATATTTTAATACAGGATTATAAATTAATATCATTTTTTATCAATTTAGGCATTTAACGGCATACTAGCGTTTGACGCGTGCATTGCACGGGAATAGGTTATCAAAATATTATTTATATTTTATTTAAAAATTAAAATTCTACTTTAATTATATCATGTGTTATATAACTATTAGTTAATATTTTTTTAATATTATTTGAATTCTACGTTGTTAATATTTGAAATTTAGAAGTTGTGATATGGAGTACTTCATATGTCTTATGAAAGTTGTTACATTTACTGTTTGTACAAATATTAAGGAATATTATATTTAATGTGTAGTGGGTTAAAAAATATAATATTTTAATATATAATGGGTAAATGTATTAGTGTTGTGTGTGGACTCCATGAAGATATATTAATTTTTGACTACCACTAGGGTAGGACCTGTTCCACCAATATTTGATGGAATCGGATCATTTTCTTCCAACTGGGTCTTCAAATCGTTAAAATCGACGAAGTCCAAATCCATTTCAGAAGTCACAAACAGTGCTCCAAAATAGAATATGATTCTTCAAACTTTCAATTCCCTCACAACGACATCAAAATCGAAGCCGTCTTCTTCGTTGGAACCCGCAATTATTGTCCCCGCTAGCCCCATTCACCGTTGGACCGTCTCCAGATATGCTGCTTCTGGCTAGTCGCTGTCGGAGGTCTGCACCTTCTCTGAAAATTAAAAAATGGCTTCTCTCTTTTTCTCCATCACCGTTACACTATTGAGTTAAAAATCGATATTTTGCAGTATCTATTGCATTGCAGCAAATGAAGGTTGTTTAGTGTGAAAATCTGCATATTTTAGGGTCTGATTTAGCTCTATTTTGTGGTATTTATATCCGTATTTGAGCATCTTTTGGTTGAATTGCATTTATTTGTGTTACAGATGCATGTGAGGTGTTATTTCATGTTTTTAGGTAGAAAATGAGGTAAAAAGAGCAAAAATGGAAGTCGGGGGTGAAGTTGGCAAGAAGTGGAGCCGGCACGACTCGTGCCAGCCAGGAGGCCAGTCGTGCCGTGCATGGGCGGGCACGAGCACCGAAGCCTACCGGACAGCCCAGCACGACTCATACCAAACTTTGCAAGACTCGTGCCACTCTCTAATGGGTGAATTTTCATTAGTTCTTTATATGATTAGAAATACAAGGAAGATAGGATCACGTGAGCATAAAAATTACCTCAATCGAAGTCCGGATGAAGAAGTTATGAGCAAAACCATGAGGTCGCGCAGGCTGTTGATGGGTGGCTGATGAGAGTGAAAATAAACATGTTTTAGTGTCCAATCTAACACTTTTTTTATGGGAATTGTTATTATATATTAGCACAAATGTCTTATATTCAATATACGTGAGAAAAATGTGCACTTGAGGTGTTTTATTGTGTTTTAGGTGAAAAAAAGAATCAAAAGTGCCAAGTTGGAGAAAAGGTGCAATTTGTGCAAGGATGCTCTGAAACGCAAGTCCAATTTGTGTAATTATTCTGTATTTATGTGGAGCTCTGAATTGGAATTTCAATACATGGTTGGAAAGCCATAGAAGAGAGGGTCGTTTTGGCATAAAGAACACCCCAATCGGATTCCAAACGAGAGAGTTATGATCAAAGTGGTGACGTTGCGCATGTTGTGCTGAATAGAATGGCTGTGCCATTTTGCGTGACTTGTTATATATACAAATATTGAAATTTCTATGATTTCTTTACACGGATAGAAAGCCAAGGAAGAGAGGATCACGTGAGTGCAAGAATTACTCAAATCAGAGGTCGGATGTGGAAGTTATGCGCAAAATGGTGTGACTGCACAAGCTTTCTCGACCAAAGAAGATCCTTTAGACCAAAATCGTCTTGGTCGAACGGAAGAGGGAAACTTGAGCAAAATGCCAAAAACTTACAGAGAGCTTGCTCGACCAGTTGCTCGACTTGGAAGCCTTGTTCGACCAAGAAGGTCAAGTCTAACAGAATGTCGCTGGGTTCTATTTTTGGTAGTTTCGGGTTTCTTTTACCAAATTTGGCGTATGTCTCAAGTAAAAGCCCATCCAAGGTCCGTTAGGAGCACTTTACAAGTATAAAAGGGGGTGTAGATCACATCATTATTCATCATAGAGTCATATTGGATTGGAGAGAGACCACAACCATACTACACCCCATAAGGGGGGATCACCCCCCAACCATCATCCACATCCTTTCCTCCATCCATCCAACACTTGAAGATTCGTTTGTGGAATCAAGAGGAGAACCAAGAGTAGAATTCAAGATGGAGAAGGACGCGTGACGCCACATCTAGGGTTTATTTCGTTTCCTAATTTATCTTGTAATTTTCCAGACATTCGGGTAAGATCTATCCAACACCCAGGATTGTTTTTCGTAACATCATGGGCTAGAACCACCTTGGTAGTTCTAGGGTTATGAAAGTTTTATGAGTTAATCGAATTTTCATGTGTAAACTCCGTACAAACACTACTTGTGATTTATTTTATATAAGATTGTGCTTTTTTAATTCATACTTACGGTCGTTTTGTGCATCATTAACTGTCATGTAGAGTTTGAATACATCTCTTGATTATTGATTGAGTGCGTTCACCACTGAGCAGAATCGTATGTTATAATTCTAAGTGAAGGGATTCCGAAGTCTTATAAGAACTATCTAATATGGATACTTGTTAATTGAATCATACTCGGGTTAATAACTAGGATAAAGAGTATAACTTTATAGTACCTAAAAAGGGAGATCAAATCGGGTTAGAGTACTAAGTGCACGGGAAATAATTGATTATGATAGTACCTAAAAAGGGGGGTGAAGTATACGTCTTGCTCCAAGGATATTCACACGTGTCATACGCTTGCTTACTTGTGTCTATAGAGTACGCTTGCATGGTTTAGTGATGTGTCCATAAACTACAAGGCAGAGTCGGACACCAACACATGGAAAGGAAATTAACAAATAAAACTGGATTACCTGAAGAACTACTCTACTACTTACTCGATCACCACCGAAATTCTCTATTGCTTGTCTAATTACTTTGCTATTTCAATTTCTGTTATTTTGTTTTATAGTCAAACCAACTCAAATTTTCCAACATAATCTTCGTTGACTAGAATATAATTGAATCGATACTAATCCGTCCCTAGGGTTCGATAATCACTTTGTCGCCTATCGAGACTACAATTAATATCCTTATACTTGGGGATTATCTTATGTGTTGAGAAAACGCTCATCAGTGGCACGACTCGTGCCGTGTGCCCAACCAGGACCCGTGCCACCCCAGCTGCCGAGAAATCTGCATGTCCATGGTCGGCACGACTCTACGCCTCTGGCACGGCTCGTGCCAATGCCCAGTGAGGCCCAGATTGGTCGTTTTGTTATTTTTTGGCTCATTCTTATTTTTTACGTAAAAAAGCCCACTTTTGAGTCATAATTCGGGAATTATCAGTCCTCAACTATAAAAGAGAAACTTTGGGAATTTTATACGTAACTCTCCATAACTCTTCATCACTTTTTCATACCTTTTCCCTACCACCATATCGAAATCAAGATTCACCATCCCATCCACCCAAGCCGGAGTGTTCATCAGTGTTGCTTACTTGAGAAGGAGAACGAGAAGGTTCAGAACCACAAAAGAAAGAATGGAGAATCACGCCACATCTAGGGTTTTCTTATTCTTTCTTTCTTAATTTTAAATTATAGACATATGGGATTGTTTTCATATCTAACCATGGGTGTTTCTTGTAACACCATGGGTTAGTACTTTTCTGAATAGTTCTAGGTTATGAAGGTTTAAATTTCTTGAATTGATGATCTAGAATAGGTTAAGGATTACTGCAGTATTTTTATTCCTTTATTAAAACTTTGAATTAAGACTTATATTTTTTTCTTATATGGTCTGCCCTCATTCATGATATGTCATTGTCTTATGCATATGTATGTTTGTTGCTTGTGCCATAAAGGGATTATATTTGTATATCTGTTACGGGTAAAGGGTATCAAACCATATAACTTTTATTCATTAGAATAATTAATATTGGACACTTAATATACCTATTAATTACCATTTTAGAGGATTTAGTTTCCTACATTGTTAGGTGGGAATTGGGGATTAATTCTTAAGTACTTATAAAGGGAAGTCTATTGCTCTAACTTTTAATGGAATTTTGCATGAAGTACCTAGAAAGGGAGTATGAATTATATATTCTTCTGCATCTGAGGGTTTGAACCAGATTTATGTGTTAAGTTTACTTTAAAAAAGGGATTTAAGATAATTAATTAATTGCTTTTATAAAATCTGCAGGAATTCTAATCGATTATCTAGTGATTTGATTTGATTTGATTAATTTAAATTGAATTTCCTAGAGCTATATATCTTCTCTCTTGAACACTTCCATATTTATTTTATTTGCAGTTTATTATTTTTAGTAATTATTTTCTGCATCTTAGGTTTAATTAATTCACTTATAAAACCCAGATTTGTCTTAAGTTAAAATTGTCATAATTAGATTAAATAATGACTCCAGAATTATCCTTTGGGTACAATATTTTTACTTGGTCACACGCTGAGCTACAATTGATTCCCTACACTTAGGGACACACACAAAAAGATGAACAAGCAAAGGTCAAGCGCGACAATGACGATGACTTTGCTTGAAGTTGGATTTTTGTGATAGAATGGATGATGAGAGTGAAAATAAGCGTGTTTTAGTGTCCAATTTAACACCTTTTTGATGAGAATTGTTGTTATATATTAGCACAAGTGTCTTATATTTGATATATGTGAGGAAAATGTGCATTTGAGATGTTTTATTATGTTTTAGGTGGAAAAAATGATCAAAAGTGCAAGAAAATGTGCAACTTGTGCAAGAATGCTGAAAAATACACGTCCAACTTGTGTAATTTTTATGTATTTGTATGGAGCTCAAAAATGAAAGTGTGATACACAAAAGGGAAATTAATGAGTAAGAACCGGATTACCCAAGTGTCCATTCTTGAGTCACTTTCGTATTCTTCTAGTGTTTATTTAATTTTAATTATTATTTTAATTAATTTTTTAGTAGATTAATAATTAAATCCTCAAACTTAATTGCCTTGTCTTAATTAATTTATTTAATAATTAAATTGATAATACGTCGTCCTTTGAGTTCGATATTTAACTTGGACACTTGCTAAGCTGCAATTGATATCCTTAATACTTGGGGATTAATTGTGTGTTGAGAAAATGCTCATCAATGGAGGACGAGCGTGGTGTGCCAGTTACGACCGCTTGAAAGATGGGATTGTTTTTTCTTTCTTTTTTTGTCTTGAATTTTATTCTTCTAACTAACTTGGGTAATTTTTATGTATTTGTATGGAGCTCAAAAATGAAAGTGTGATACACGAAAGGGAAATTAATGAGTAAGAACCGGATTACCCAAGTGTCCATTCTTGAGTCACTTTCGTATTCTTCTAGTGTTTATTTAATTTTAATTATTATTTTAATTAATTTTTTAGTAGATTAATAATTAAATCCTCAAACTTAATTACCTTGTCTTAATTAATTTATTTAATAATTAAATTGATAATACGTCGTCCTTTGAGTTCGATATTTAACTTGGACACTTGCTAAGCTGCAATTGATATCCTTAATACTTGGGGATTAATTGTGTGTTGAGAAAATGCTCATCAATGGAGGACGAGCGTGGTGTGCCAGTTACGACCGCTTGAAAGATGGGATTGTTTTTTCTTTCTTTTTTTTTGTCTTGAATTTTATTCTTCTAACTTTTTTCTGATCTGGCTCTTTATTATTTTTCTCAATGGACGAGTATTCAAGTTTCCCTTTGAGTATTGCTTGGATTTCTGATTTTTTCTATCCTCTTCTTCTGTATCATCAATTTTTGTCCATCTTAAATTGTGGAAGCTGCTTCTCGTGCTCTCTATTCGAGTTTTTAGTGTAATGAATTGATTACGTGCTTCAATTTGTCATAATTACACGAGTTTTAATGTTGATTTGATTGTCAAGGCACTCTTTGGGGAACTTTTGATTCTTTGTTTTAGTTGTGTTCGTTGAAAGGGGCTGCAATGTTGCATGTTACAATTGTAGTAATTAAATTGCACTATTGATAAATTATTGGGTGTTTCATCTATGCATTTCATTTAATGATTTGCAGCTTGAATTTTTGTTGTTCTAATAATTTGTTACTGGATAATTTTTCCATTTCGCTTGTTTAATTCTAGTGTGATGTCCCTCATATTCATGAAGAAATACGATCACTTTTCCAACTTTAAATATTTGAGTTATTGTCCCGTAATTGTTATACTCTTATTATTATTATCAATAGCCAATTTAGCTTCCTTTTTTTTTGGTGTACCCCATTATGTCACTCATTATTCATGTTTGTATCTTGAAGATCATTGCATTGTATATGATAGAATTACTCTTTCTTACAAACATTAAGTGCAATGTATTAATTATACGAAAATGATGCAACTTGAATACCCTTTAAGCTCAGTTATGTGTAGTATTTGAGTTTGCTGATGTTAGTGAGATTGAGATCTGAAAGGTTGTTTCTTTTAGTTGAACCTTGTTATCAATGTGTTTGTCGTGAATACTAATTGAGAGATTATTTGAATTTGAAAGTATTAATCTTTTTATTGTTGCTTTTGTTGTGGTTGGTTGATTTAAATTTTGTTGAGATGGAAAAATAGTTTTGATTATGTAATTTTGGAACTGCTATAGAATAGCTAACATTTTGATTCAAGTGAAAGTCTGAATCATGTTTTAATGCTTTTGTGATTGTGCTCTCCATGCTCTGTAGGTTCCTAATTCTAATGGTATAGTTATAGTTAGGGGTGAGCAAAAATCAATCAAAATCGAAAAACCAAGCCGAACTGAACCAAAATATCGGTTTTTTGGCTTTACGGCTCGGTTTCGGTTTTAATTTTTTTAAAAATTGATTATTCGGTTTTGGTTCGGTTTTTTAAAAAAATCTCGGTTTACCGAAAAATCCAATTTTATTACACTACTATTAATAATGGGTCTTATACACTACTATTAATAATGGGCCTTTACACTATTATTAATAATGAGCCTTGTATACTAACCCAAAATAAACATAATCCCATACTATTTCAAAATCAATCCAGATTCCAATTTTTTTGAGATGGAAAAATAGTTTTGATTATGTAATTTTGGAATTACTGTAGAATATCTAACATTTTGATTCAAGTGAAAGTCTGAATCAATGCTTTAATGCTTCTGTGATTGTGCTCTCCATGCTCTGTAGGTTCCTAATTATAATGGTATAGTTATAGTTAGGGGTGAGCAAAAATCAATCAAAACCGAAAAACCAAGCCGAACTGAACCAAAATATCAGTTTTTTGGATTTACGGTTCGGTTTCGGTTTTAATTTTAAAAAAATTGATTATTCAGTTTCGGTTCGGTTTTTAAAAAATCTCGGTTAACCGAAAAAACCAATTTATTACACTACTATTAATAATGGGTCTTATACGCTACTATTAATAATGGGCATTTACACTACTATTAATAACGAGCCTTGTATACTAACCCAAAATAAACATAATCCCAAACTATTTCAAAATCAATCCAGATTCCAGTTTGTCGTTCTGCCCTTTTCCCTTTTTGTCATCTCTGGCACTCGCACTATCACCACTCACCAGGAGCAACAGCGGTTGTTAATGTCGCGTATTGTTTGGCGAAGCGATGGAGGAAGTGACCGGCGGGAGAGGGGCGCGTAAGCTTGGGGACGGAGGAGAATGGGAATCTAAGGCATCGCGCGGCGGAAGAACTAAGGAATGACGCCAGAAGCCTCCTAGAAGCCATGGCTGAGGAGTTGACGATTGATGTCTGATTTTGTACAGAGTCGAGGTTCAACCGTTCAGGTGAGAGAGCATGAATGGAGTTCAAAATTTCATCTATTAGTGCAATTCTTGCTGCAAATTGGGATTTCTTGGGGCAATTGAATTTTAACAAATTGGGTCTTGTTTCCAAATTGTGATTTCTAAGTGCAAATTGTGATTTCTTAGTGCAATTCTTGTTTCTGCAAATTGAGTTTTGAATTTTAACAAATTGTGATGTCTGATTTAATGTATTTTTTAGTGGAGGTAAATAATGGAGGTGTGTTGCTGTAATTATCAATTGAAGTGAAAATGAATTGGGTCTATTGGATTTCACGGAATGAGAATGGAAGAAGTTGGATAAATTTTGGGTTTATCTTGGCAATTCATTCTAAATTATTTGTAATATTATTGGTTTTATTGGTTGCAAACCATAACGAACCGAAGATTTTCGTTTGGTTGTGCTTATCTTTTTATCTTGTTTGGTTTCGATTTGGTTTGACATTTATAAAATTTTTGGTGTTTGGTTTTGTCAATTCGGTTCGGTTCGCTTCGGTTTTGAACCGATGCACACTCCTACACCATGTTGTGGTTATTGGTCATGATAAAGCATTGACACACCTTTCCTAACAATACATAACTTCATTTTTAAAATAAATTAGAGTTTAAAATGAAAGAGTGACCTAATTAATTTTAAAGATTAATTTAATTATTTCTATAGAGTGACCTATCGACGTATAGATTGTATACAATTTAATTCTTAAAAATACATGATTTCATTTTTAAAAAATAGTTTTTAATATAAATAGTAACCCAATTTATAAAATAAAAAAAACCTTATTGACCAAACATAACATAAACAAATCAGTATAAAGAGCAATCTAAAAGCTTGTTCATAATAATCCAAATTATTATAAAAAGTAATCTAATAAATACTAAAATGCAACCTTATTGATAGGGTAATCCAAAAACTTGTTTATATTTGTTCAAATCATTATAAAGAGTAACCCAATTAATTGAAAAATGTAACCTAATTAATTGAAAAGAGTAACCTAGAAAATTAAAAAACTTATTTATATTTGCTCAATTAACTGAAAAGAGTAATCCAATTAATTGAAAAGAGTAACCTAGAAAATATTGACCAAACAAAATAGTATATTAACAAATCAAGATAAAATTAAAGTAATCCAAAAATTTATTCTTAATAATCTAATTCATTAGAAAAAGTAACACATATAGTAAAAAAGAGTAACCTTTTAAATCAACAACAAAATTATCAACACTACACTTATCTAATAACACAGAGTAAAGTAACACGAATAAAAAACTACAAGTGAAAACCAGTGATGGACCCAGGATTTACGGTCGGGGGGCAAAAATTAATAAAGAAAAACACTTGTATGGGATCTTTTTACTTTTTTTAAATAATTACCGATTTTTATGAAAAATTTAATAAAAAGTGAATTAAATAAAAAGGAGAGAAAAAAGTATGTATTTCACAATTAAATAAACATAAGATAGAGAAGAAGAATACAAGGAAATATACAAAATAAAAAAGTAAGAAGAAAATAAAATATAAAATTAATTATAAATTAAGAAATATAAATAAACTACAGGGGAAAATAAATAAATAAAATTATAAATGTAAATATAAGAACATCAAATAAACTAAAGAGAAAAAATAATTATAAACAAAAGAAACAATAAACTAGAAAAGAAAAGGGGTAAATAAAATAGGAAAAAAACAGTGAGATTCCAGACTCGAACTCCCATCCTTTAACTTCAAAATAAAATAGACTCGCAAACCTAATCATAATTTTTGCTTACGTGTTTGTAGAGCAAGAATACTCTACCGTTGTGTACAATGAGTGACCAAGAAATAAAATATCGAACCACCCAAGGAATTAAAGTTAAACAAGATATACACTAAATAATTATCACCACTAATAAATAAGACAAAATAACATTTCTGAATTGGAATTAATTAACTAATAGTGCAGAAAATAAATAGCAAAATAAATTAAAATAGAAGTCACACTCAATCACAGGTGTTTCAAGAGATAATCAATAGTTCTAAGGTATCAGGTATAGACCAATTACTTCGTATTCTTAGACTTCCAATTGTTCATTCATGCAACTTCTATGAAAATACACCACATAGCCCTGTTAACCCACCATATATGACCCGATTTTAAGCTAACAACATGATCTGATTTTAACCCTAAGGTGCGTGAATATCACCAATCCCCCTTCCTAGATATTAATCAACGCAAACAACAATACCTCCGGATGGTAAGTTTGACTAACAAGATATTTCTGAAAGTACTACAAGACTTTATTCACTTCTTACTTGAATGTCTAATTGCATTGTTCCACTAAACAATTCAAGTATTTGATTTACCAGCTTTTTAGAATTAATGTGTTCACGGACAAACTATTTTAATTCCTAACAGATAGACAATATAATTTATGAACGCACACAAGGTAACACAATAAACCAAGCATCACGGGCAATGTCATGAATTATTATAAAGATATTACGAAGCAAAAAAGCAAAGTTTGAATAAACAAAGTGAAATCAAAATATAAACTACATAAAATCACAAAATTTGGTCTAGGTCTCCAAATCAATTGAATCTAACATTCAAACCCTAGAACTGTAATGGGAATTAGCCAATGAGGTCACAATCAACAATCATAGTAAAATTATTCTTACCCATGAGTCTATGAATCAAAATAAAAAAATAAAGAAAGAAGAAAAACCATTCGTCCGGCGTAATTCCCCGTCTTCTCTTTCTGTTTTGATGATCCTCCTTTGTTCACGTTCTCAAGTAGCAAACACCGTGATTGAGTGTGTAGGGATGATGGATGAAAGACGGGTAAAGGGTAGAAATGAAAGGCGAAAGATGGCGTGAGTGTTCACGGCATTCTGTCGTGTGTTGTTGTGATGTTTCTGTCTCGGGTTTGGAGTCTTGGGATTTATAGCAACAATAAGCGAGACGGTGTATGGGCTTTCTCACAGTTATTCCACTTGGGCCCACGAATTTCACAACAATTGCATGGAATATGAGATTCAAGAAATCACTTACTACATGGCCTTTTGAATTTGATCAATGGGCTACTAATTTTAAATTGCCATCGACATAGGCAAGACTAATGGCGGGCCCATTAATTCTTGATGTCAGTGTAATGGTCAACCCCTTCTCTTAAACTTGTTATGGGCACCACACCTTAACTAATAATTCATAATTCTATGAAATATCAGTGTCAGCATGTTTGTGGCATGAATCAACCTGATGACTTGGCATAAGTACATGGCCCTCCAATCAATAGATAATTAATCCCCACGAAACTCTTCTTTTCCAATTTCATTAATTTCACCTCAAATTATGATTAAATTATGCAAAATCTCAACAATACTCATGAAGTTATCGAAATTATAAAAATAAGTACTAAACTCCACAAATAATATTGAAATAATACAATAATCATATGAAAACGGCCTATGAAAAGCTCGAATTTCCGTGCTGAACAAAACCACTAGGCTACTGATGCATATTTATAATGAATACTATACGTAGTAAATATTTTTAAAATCTTAGGGGGCCTAGTGCCCCCTTGGCCCCTACACAGTCCGTCCCTGGAGATAACATAGGAGAATTTGATGTCCATTCAAAAAAATTAAAAAGAATAATAATAAAAAGAATTAAAAAAATAAATCTCCCTGCTAAACTTTTTTTTCTACACAACTATCAGTTTCTAAAAGTCTCTCTCCCACACTCTCTCATCACACACAAAATCAACCATACTCCTAAATGCTTGCAGCAAGATCAATCATCCACAATCTTCTTGTGAATCAATTTCAAAAAATCCAACCAACTATAAAAAAAATCTTGACAAAAAATGAGATCAAGTTCAAGAATGCAACTCTCTCCATCTTCTTCTTCACCCATCTCTCTTAACCCCCTTTCTTATCTTCGGAAAATATTACCATCTTCCACGACGACGAAAATGACGACGACAGCTACACATTGTCCAACATTGATATTCTTCTTCAGCCCTCAGGTGTATAACTTCCGAGAATTATTGTAAATTAGAGTGCTAATCCTCGGACTTTATTTGTAAGTCTCTATTCCTGTAATAGAGTACATATAAAATTACTGTAATAGAGTGCTAATCCTCGAACTTTATTTGTAAGTCTCTATTCCTGAATCCTCCCCAAATTAACCAAAATAAGAGATCAATTTATTAAGTCATCCTTATACATTAGCACCAAGCCATATATTTGCTCCCAATTCTACACCTTCAATAAGGAATCAGATGCACTTATGATTCAATGGTTAATTGCAGGTTGATTATTAACTCAAGAGGAAATCCGAACCGCGACCCTACTTCCTGTACTCTCCAACTAGCGCTCAGTGCGGAAAGATCACAATGAGGATACGGCCTGTATGACGGCGTGGACTCAATTGTTCCCTCCTAGAAATCACTCACCATATTGATCCAATTCTCGGCGGACTAGGAAATGGAACACTCTTCCTCCACTCACAATGCTCCCTGTTGATTCATTTTTTTTCAAATCACTTTCCCACTGAATTAGCTAAAAACAATTGCGATATATCAATTTGACCTACTTCGACAGCTTCGTCTCGCTCCAACCGTACATGAACAGTGTCGCTCCTTATTGATACCGAACGACCGTCTGGCAGATGTCGGAGTCCAGGCCGATCAGCTTCTAGATGAGGGCATGGAATTCAGAAGCAGTGTGGCTTTGACCTTGATGATTTATGTGGATGGTAGAATCCATGGGGATAGCCGATGCCCAAATTAAACCCCCCAATTCATGCATTAAGCTTGACCCGTATTTTTAAATACTGATCCATTTTCTTTTAAAGATCAGGTCCTATGAAAATTAAAAAAAAAAAAAAGACGTACTTATACTAGTTATTGTCTTGATTGTTTTGTACAAGTTTCATTTACCAAAAAGAGACAGTTAACAATATTTGTGTGACGCCCTACTTAGTAAAATGTAATAATATTCATGGACGAAGGGAATACATTTTTTTTAATATAATGATTTGGAACCTTATTGCATATAATTAAATGGCCATTTTGGTTAATTTAATGAAGAAAGTGTATAGAGTTGTTAAGTTGAGTATGAAAAGTGAGTACAATGTTGTAGTATTATTATATATAAAGGGTGTTGATATTGTATGAATTACAATTTTTAAAAACTTGGTTATGCTTGTGTTTTTTTAATAAATAAATGGGTACATTGCTGCTACCTAAAGAGAATCACTGACTTCTTATAGATGGGACTTGGACTAATTTTGTTTAGATGTTAATTAAGGTTGCATGCAGTAGTGGAATGAATGAGTATATTTCCCTCTATGTGGTTGAACCTTGCCCTCCATTCAGATCACCTATTTTAGGAATGGAAGAAATAATCAAGTTATGTAAGCTCCAATTGGATTATGGAAACTAAAAACAATATGAAGTTGATCCATAATTTTTATTTTTATTTTAATCGCCATCCTAATTTTTTAGGGTAGATCTTGGGTGAAATCGTCTCACGGATTTTCTTATGTTAAGCTGATCATATCTTATTCATTAATATAACATAAAAATAAAAAATAAAAATAAACTAAAAAAAAGGCTTGTAATTGGTTTGATTAATTTCGGCAACTGGACGGCGAACGCTAGCTACCGCCTATAATTCATGTTAGTAGTATTAATTAATTTTTTTTTACTTCTAATAAAAATATAATAGATTATAAATTATTATTATTATTAATTATTCATTAAATTATTTAATTATTTAATTATTTTTTTATTTTAATCAGATACACTTAAAAAAATATTTTTTAGCAACATAATTTACCAACGGAATTCAATCCATTGGTAATTACCAATGAATTATTAACCAAAATGATATTTTTCTATTAGCAATGGAATACCAATGAATTTATTCTCTACTTTACCAATGGATTATTAAGGGAATCTTTATATAAATTACCAACGGAATCTTTAGCAATGGAATACCAACGAAATTATTTACCAACGAAATTGATTTTTCGTTGTTAAAAAATTACCAACCACCACTTTACCAATGGGAATTTGCCAACGGATTCCGTTGCTAATCCATTGGTAAATCAATTTAACAATGAAATTAAGGCTTTTACCAACAGAATATTCCGTCGATAAAAAATAGTTTTTTGTAGTGGTATCACTTTATATTAAAATTATTATCACATTTTATTCATTCTATGAATTGTTCATAAAATAATTAAATTAAACAGTTATCACTTTTTCTTTATCATGTATTCCCTCCGCCCCCTTCAAAGAGGGTCTTTTTTCTATTTTGAGCGTCTCACCCAAAGAATTTCTTTTCCTTTTTTATACTCATGGGACCTACACACACCCTCTAATACAATTAAAATATGGGCTCCAAACTCCCACTAATACAACTACCCACTACATATTAAATAATAATACTCCTTAATCCACGTGTAAAGAGAAAAAGACCCAATCCACGTGTAAAAAATAAAAGACCCTCTTGCTACGGGATGGAGAGAGTATAACTTTTATTAAGTATGATATCATTTTTTATTTCAATGAATTGTTCGTGAAAATTCAATTAAACGGATATTATTTTTTTTATTAGGAATCACTTTTATTAAAAATATTACTCCCTCCGTCCGATTCTAAAGTGTCGGTTTGCTTTCTACACGTGGATTAAGGAGTATTATTATTATATGTAAGGTGGGTAGTTGTATTAGAGTGAAGTGATGGGACATGTTGTGTACTTTTTTACTAAATAGGAGAAATTGATATCTTTGAACTGAACGCCAAAAATAGTAAAATGGACACCTTTGAAGCGGACGGAAGGAATATCACTTTTTATTATTCCAATAAGTTTTTCGTGAAATACATTTTTTTTATTAGTTATCACTTTTTCTTTTAAAATGTTATCACTTTTCATTTATATTATAATAAATTGTTCAGGTAATATATAGTAGTTCACATCATTGTTATCACTTTTCATTAATTGAGTATCACATTTTATAAATTAATAATATTTACTTAAAATAATTAAATTAAATAAATTACAAATTTTAAATTAAAAAAAATTTAAATAATAAAAAATATAAAAGACCTAATTAATTTACTTTTATAATTAAATTTTTTATTTTCTAATATAACTACCGTTGATAGCGAGTTTTGTGGAATGACGTGTTGATGATGTGGCTGTGACGTTAACTCTTCTTATCAAGCATAGGCGTGAACAAGACAAGATTTCCTCCCAACTTTTGTTTTCTGGGAGGCAAGATATGTCTTCTTATTTATAATTTTTCCCCTTTCCTTAATGTGGTAAAAGGGGGTGGAATGTAGAATATATTGGGTGTGTATTCTGGATGCCCTTTATGGGTTCATCCATTACATATTTATAGGGGAGTTAATATGGTGGGGCCCAGGGCATTAATGAGATATCAGATATGCGGTAGCCGCTTATTGGTTCGTCCTTCCCCTGGTTTTGCACCCATTCGCGAGCGGTTTTAAGTCGGGTGGGTCCTAGCAACTGGTGAGAGTATGATGGGCCACGGGAGCACGATATATCATATCTATTGGGCCGATTAAATAATGTCCAATTACAACTATAACCAAACAGTGCCCTTTAAAATATAATTAGTAGGTTAATGGATAAGGGGATCCGTGAGACAGTCTCACCCAAATCTTTGCCGACTTTTTGAGCTTTTTGATATTCAGATGTTAATAAACAAAGAAGTTGATCCATAATTTTTATTTTTATTTTTATTTTTCTTCTATTGAATAAATAAATAAATAAAAGACTTTGTGGAGTAGATATTAGGAGAGGTTAATATGGAGAGGTTTTTTTAGTTGAAGAGTAATACAACGTTGATAACAAGTGGGTAGCCCTCTTAGGTGGTGGGTAACTATTATTGGTCGGTTAGTTATTATGATTTACGTATCTTACAAATTATCGGGCCAGACGAAACGTAGACGAAACCAACTTATTCTTTTTGTTTTTGCACAAGTGGCCGAGAATAAGGCTTTAGATGCAATGTTTTTACCGATACTTTTATTGCAAATTTGTCAAAACGAAGAAGTTGTTATTTGCTTTCATCAAAAACTATGTAGATTACATTTTATATTAATTATAACTTTATTTATTATATTTATGGGTGATTTTGGGGTGCATTTGGTGGTGCACCCTCAAGTTTATTTATAGTTTAAAATAGGTAGTGAGTAGTTTTTTTTAAAAAAAATTAATTATTATATTTTATTTAATGATAGAGATTGAATTGTATATTAATCTAACGGTTAAGAGTCGGTGCACTCTAGTTGGACTCTTTATTTATATATGTATATATAATTTTACTTAATACTCTCTCTCTCTCACTAATTACTTCACACTTTCTTTTTGATTCATCCCAATACTTGTGCATTTTCTAGAAATAGAAAAATTCATCAAAATACTACTCATTTTTTATACACATCATAAAAATTTTACACACTTTCATTAAATTATCTAAAATACTCACTTTTCACAAACATTTTAATAACTTTACATATTTTTATACATAAAAAATAACTTTTCTTAATCTCTTCACAAGAATACGTGAGTAATTTAATTGAACGGAGGGATTACAACTTTACTCGCTTCAGTTTGATGAATGCTGCTTTCGCATCTATATGTGATGATTTATTTATAAGGAAATAAATGAAGAATCACTGGATTCTTAGCTCTTATATTAACTTTTTTTTATTTCACACAACTATCCAGTTGCAACTGCGATATTTACATCCCTATTCATTTAATATTTTATTATAGGGTTTTATATATATATATATATATATATATATATATATATATATATATATATATATATTATGAGGATTTTTGGGTAAAATTAGGGATGGGCGATATGGTATATCGAAGATTTTTTGTCATACCAAATACTGTACCAAAATTTTCGGTATATAAAAAATCATACTGTTACCTTATCTAAACTTTCGGTATGCCATAGTTTGGTATATTGATATTTCGGTATAAAAAAATAGTATACCTTCTACTTATCAATATTTCGTTATATCTTATCATACCTAAAATATCGGTATATACCGTCCTATTAGATAGTTTGTTATGTCATTATGCACCTAAAATTCAATAAATCTAACTAAAAACTGTATTAAAAAAGTGAAAGATAGCTATAAAATAAATTTTAATAGATAACAAATTTATAATAAGAAAAATATACGACAATTCACAAATGACCATATTAAATAAGAGTGAGTCTCATGTTAATCAGGTTTACATGTAAACCCTATTTTTTAAAATTACTCTTTAGTATATAAAAAATTACTCTTTGAAGAGTAATGATTTTTATACAGAAGAGTACTAATTCATGTATCTAAAAAGTAACTTTTCATGTACTAAAAAATAATCGATAAACAATAATTTACAAGAATTTGAAGAGTGATTTTTTTAATTTAGAAGAGTAACAATTTATGTGCTAAAGAGTAATTTTTTATATACTAAAGAGTAATAGAGTTTATATAATTAAATGTATACCCAGTTTACATAAGTGTTTGTCATTAAATAAATAGTACCCAATAGATCTACACAAGAACCATATGAAACTTATATTAAAATCAACACTTTTAAATTTTCATATAGGATAGAACTACATAATTAAAAAAGAAGTACAAGATATCATGAAAGCCAATCAACTTTATCACCCATTTATAATTATGAAATTTATAGTAAGATTTTAAATTTAATCTTTTAATTAAATAGTGTATATACATAATTTAATTAAAAATTATAAAATATAAATAATAATTATTATTACATATATCATGTAATATGGTATACCGTATCATATTACCCAAAATACCGCGATATTGATAATTTATATATCTTTATCATACTTAAATTTTCAATACGATATCATACCTTACTAAAAATTTCGGCATACCTAAAATTTCCATAAAATTGATATTTTTCGATATGATAAGGGCGGTATACCGAAATTTCTGTATTTTTTCCCAGTCCTAAGTAAAACCAGATGCTATCTTGTGAAATGGATTATTCATCAATCTATTTGCTAATTAATTACATAGAACACGATAATAAAGATGATAGTAATAAGAAGAAGAAGTTGGTGGCGCAACTTCATGTAGCTTGCACAGTACATTAAATAATTATGGAAATTTTTTTTTTTTACTAATAGAATTAAAAATAAATATTCCCTCCGTCTCAATCAGATTACACACTTTTCATTTTAAATTATTCTATAAAAGTTTGCAAAGTCAAACACAATCATCCTTCCCCGATGCATTTTATTTACAAAAAAAAAATCACCCTTACCTAGCACACCTAACATAATTTATCATTTATTTATTACCAAAAAATATTATAATACCCCTAAAAATTATCACTTTTCTTAATCTCCGTACCAGAAGAGACATGCAAACTTTTGTGGGACTGGAGGGAGTAATTTTTTTATATTAAAACTGTTATTCTATTACTAGTATGTATATTTTAGAGAAAATTTAAAATATAAACAAAATTCAATATTCAATATCAATATCAATACTTTTGTTTGTTTATTATCTTTTTAAATTTTTGCACTTTTTTGGACACCTATACCCTACTATTCAAAATTAATACCCAATGTGTTCCCTATGTAGGTCCCGATGTAGGTTACTCATACGGGTCCACCGACATCGGTTCCAGTGCAAGTCACTCACATGAGTCTGTACCACATTCAGGTGTGAGTCACCTCACGGACGACGTGGCCGCGGCGAGCATCGGCGGTTGTTGTTAATAAAAAAAAATTAATTTTGTGGGGAGGGATATAATGGACTTTCGCGGGATTGGTTAAAAAAGAAAAAAAAATGTATTTGAAGTATTGGTATTGATATTTGATTTGTGGGGTTGTTTACTTTTGCCTATTGGCTCTACATTTTATGTTGATTTGTGGGGTTGTTAACTTTTTCCTATTGGCTCTACATTTTATTTAGAAATTGAATGCATCAAATATCACTCTTAACCCTATTTCAATTTCAATTGTATTCAAAATTTAATTTACACACTAACGGCTATTGGTATGATTGAATGGAATAACGATGGAATGGAATGAACTCATGAATGGAATAGAGATGGGAAAGGATTGATTAAAAATTCAATTGTATTCAAAATTTAATTTACACACTAACGACTATTGGTATGATTGAATGGAATTAACGATAGAATGGATTGAACTCATGAATGGAATATAGATGGGAAAGGATTGATTAAAAATGACTTTTACAATGAATGATATGGTTCAGGAATCACTTAAGTAATAGAAAATATATTTCTTAATTTGTTCCAATCTCATTAATAATATTTTTATAATACTAAATTAATTTATATAAAATTATTAAATAATTTAAAATCTTAATAAAGATTTTATTTATTTTAATAACTATATAAAAATTAAATTAATTTTTTAATATTATTAAAATATAAATAAAACATCTATATATTAAAAAAATAATTAAAATCAAGATGAGGATTTTATATATTTTAATAATTAAATAATTAAAAAAATTAAACTAAAAATAAAATATAATTTAATATTATTAAAATATAAATAAAATATTTTATATATAAAAAAATATTAAAATTACAAAAAAATTATATTTAGTTACACACAAATATATATATATATATATATATATATATATATATATATATATATATTCAATTTAATTAATAATATTCTTTTTTATAAATAATTTAATAATTTTTATTTTAAATAAATATTAAATTAATTATATAAATTTTTATTCTATTTTTTAAGAATTTAATTTTATTTTATATTTTTTAATGAGTTGAGCATATAATTTTTTATTTAGATTTTAAATTATTCAATATTTTATTCTTTTATTAAATAATTTAATACCAATTTTTTAATTAATATTATATTTTAAGTAGAAAAATATTAATTTATTTATAATTTTCTGTAATTACATATATTTAATGTGGTAAAAATTAAAAAAATTTATTTACAATTTTTTATATTTTTTAGCTACATAAATTTGAAAAAAAAAATTGAAAGTTGATTCCAAATGGTGTGTAATAGCTAATATCATAGGGGGTGGGATAAATCAACATTCCCATATTTGAGGAAATTGTAATTCCAAGTGTAATCGGGATTCTCATTCCTTCAACTTACCAATCATGACATTTGGAATGAAATTAGAAATTGTAATTTCATTCCTAATCAATTTCAATCTACCAATCATGCATCTTTCATACAAATAAGAAATAGATTACTATCCTCAAACATCAGTCTAACATATAAAAATAAATAAATAAATAAAAATTAAGAATCATGTGTTCAACCCCTTTTTTTTCTTCAAAACTTCCAACCACTCACATTAGAAAATCAATATACTTGATATTCAGAAAATTTTTAAAATAGTTTTCAGAAAAAAAAAATGGTATCCATTAGAAAGTGACATACTGTAGGTATTTTAATTTTTAAAATTTTATACAAGGGAACTACTTTCAAATAATATATATTAATATTAATTATCATGGAGAATAATTAAATAAATAATTAATTATTATTTTCTTAATAAAAGGCAGAATTATTATTATCTCTATGTAAAGAACAGCTATACGTTGCATGAGAATAAATGAGAGGTTTGATTGTGTAAGATGATATAATGTGAATGTATTTTAACATAAATTTAAATTAAACATGTGTTATTTACTTGATTGTGTGAGACGTATGATGTGAACGTATCGATTCTGAGATAAATTTAAATTAAACCTGTGTTATTTACTTAATTACTATTATCTATTATAAATTATTTAAATAGATTTATTTTACTAATGTGGACATATTCTATTCTGCTCCAGAATAACCCGATCATCACCATAATGATATGATAATGTTAGACTAATAATTTTTTTTTAAGAAAATATAATTAGATATCCAATCAAAATAGAGCTACCATTAATAAATAAATGCTTTTATTTTATTATAGTAAGAGAAGACTTTTTTTTGTTTGGAAGGTTTTGTAGATTCCATAACTAGTAGCTCTTTTTCTGTTCCAATATAATGATTTTGAATGTGAATAGTATACGCAGTTTTATTCTATATAGGGTCTTACTAAATGGATTAATTTTATCTGATTAGTAGTTCTCCATAAAAGTATATACTAATTATTATTATTCTATCCTTACATTAATTTATGTTATTTGATTTCATTTATTAAATTATATATTTATCTTCGATAAATAAACAATAATTAAGAAAAGTTGATATTCATAATAATCATTTAAAAATTAATTTGAATTAATTGAAAATCTATGTTCTTATTATTATTTTTATTTCTTTAAATTATACATATTAAATTTTAAATTATTTTTAACTAATAATTATTTATAATAATTATTTGTTCATAAAAGAAAATATAGACGATATTAATAAATAATTTTAAAGTTAGTTTGAAATGAATATAATTTTAAATTTTAAAGGCAATTTAAATTAATTTTAAATATAAACATTAAAAGAAATAAAATTCATATATATTCTCTAATTTATGTAGTGTAATTAAAATAAAATAAAATTATATTAACAAATTATTATTTTTAACTACTAACTACTTTAATAATATTAATCTACAAAATAAATTATAGTTATTTAAATTGGTTATAGGAACTAAGGTGCCATATTAAAATATTTGAATTTAAAAATAAAAAATTAATTCCACTTTTATATGTACAATAAACTATTAACTAAAATATATTAATTTTTCTAGAAAACACAAATATTAATAAATTGGATAATCATGTGTTCAGTTTATATCATAATTAAATAAAAAATGATGACTGATTTCGTACTACTTTGATTATATAATTATCATTTTTTTTATTATTATTACATTTAAAAATCAATATTCATTTATTATTATTAAAATATTTATATATTAAATTAAATAATTAGTTGATAATTCTAAAGGAAGAAAAAAAATGTAATAGAATTAAATGAAAGGGAAAATATTATTTATTTATTTAATGTTTATATTTATATTAGCTTTCTGGTTAGTTTATACTGGTTAGACTGGTGTAGTGCTTTCACCCTAAGTAGTTGTACTTCTCTTTATTCCTAGTTTGTGATTGGCGGTTTGTATCACCGGTTGGTAAACGGATTCTAGGGAGTCTATTCTGACATAGACAACTCCTTTTGGCTGACATCCATTACTTATATAGCGCTCGTTGGACAAGCTAAATTCATTCCTTCGTGCTCAGCTTGAACGTGCCCTCTCTTCAAATTTTTTTAAACTTAAAAATTAATCTTATAAAATTTTCTTGTTTAATTTATGTCATATAATTGAATTATAGCTTTATTATTCAAACTTTTATAATATATAATTTATAGAGTATATCTTTATCTTGTTATATTAAATTATTTTTATTTATAATTTATACATTAAAATTATGTTTTTTAATATATTATTATACTCACATTTTCAATTTTCTTGCCTCCCATAATAATTTATACCACTAAGAAATGAAATAGTACATGATCAATTTTATAATTAAAAAAATTAATTTTAAAATTATCACCTCACACTTAAGGCAAATAATATATTTTATAATTTATTTATTAAAAAAAAGTTACCCCTTAAAATCAATAAAATTAGTTAAAAAATTTTCTTATTAAACTTGGTATCTACAACACCGATGCAATTTATTATAAAACGGATGAGGTAATATAAGTGATCGCCCCGACCTAGTAAAAATATTATTATAGTTTAATGTTTAATTTTTTTTAAAATTCATGATATTATTGAAGTTTTCAATTCTATCATGATCTTTTATTTACATCAAATCAATACACGATTTATTTAATATTTGCAACTCTGTTACTTTTTTTTTCTACTTCACTTTATACCAACTTATTTCATATTTGTAATTGTGATATATTTTTTTAATCACATCACACTATAATAAATGTAGAATCGATTACATTGAGTTTAATTCATTTTCTTTTTACGCTATTATTTTCAATGAATTTGTACAGTTAATTAATTCATTTAATTTATATTCTAAATTCTTTTCAAAATAAAAATTTGCTAATTATTAAATAATAAAAACAGTGGATCTATTCATACGTACATTTTTGAAGTAAAAAAAATTAAAAAAATTAATATAATATATATATATATATTTATTTATTTTTCATTTAATTAATAAATTAATATATACGTGAAATAGTCTTAATAAAATAGTGAATCTATTTATACGTGAATCAAATAGTGCATTATATATGTATACTTTATTTATTTATCCGTAAAAAAAAGTAAATTTTATTTAAAATGGTAATAATCCATTGATACGAATCAAATTGATCCGATTCATTTGATAATTGATCCGATTGTATTTATCTTTCTTGTCTTTTATCAACCTCATTTTCCACTCTATATAAGCATCACAAACTGTGAAGATTTTGTTTTGCTTTGCTGTACACTCTCAACAAAAAAGTTGATCAAGATTTAGAGGGAGAGAATGGGAGAGATGTCATCAATATGTGGTTATGAAGAGGTATTCGATGTAAATTAATAGGAATTTGGATCTTCTGTTTCATTTCCCGTGTATCAATTTCGAATTTCATATACATCACTGTGTTATTTGGGGTTATTACATTAGGTGTGCTAGAAATCATGTAATACAAATGTGTTAAAATAGTAACCATTTACATTATTTTTGGATTAATCAAAATCCCAAGGTTTAATTACATAATTATGCCATATGTAGGTGCAGAATCAGGACATGGATCAACTGGTGCAGAAGCTTCTGTACACCACTTTGGAACTTGAAAAACCTAAATCTGAAAAAATGATACAAGTGCAAAAGAATAAAGAGGATGTGGATAAGTTGATCCTTCTGCTCAAATGTGCAATCCAAGAACGAGACGAAGCTCGTAACGAGCTCGGGAAACTGGTCCGAATTATCCCCGATATATTCTCGATATTTCCTGAGTTTAAGCCCGTCATGGCGAACTCGAGCATGCCCGAACCAAACAGTCTCTCCGATACCTACAGTTACAACTCGCACGGTTTGCCCCCGGCCAAGTCCCTTATCGACGTTGTCCCGCCACCGGAGTTCTCCAACATGGTTGCATCTCAGCCGTTGGTCGATTTCAGTGCAAAGATCGATCAGGAGTCGTTGATCGTAGACAATTTTTTGAAGGGCAGAGTGTTGCCTCGGAATGGGATGTTTGTACAGGCGGTTTTGGAAGCGGGCCCGCTTCTCCAGACTTTGCTGGTGGCGGGCCCGCTGCCAAAGTGGCGGAACCCACCCCAACCCCCGGTGTCGATCAAAGGCGGGGATGCAGAGGTTTTGGGAGCACCAATTGTGGGGCAAATGAGCGCACATTCTTATGCAAATTTACGTTGTGTGAGGAGTGGTTCTTTGGCATCACCTGGTGTTAGTATTAATGACTATTTTCATTTGGGCAAAAGACACAGATTCTGTTGAGATTAGCTAAAATAATTAGTTGGTCCATTTCATAATTTATGAAACTATAAATGTCATAATTTGATTCTAGTTTAACTTGAGTGGATTAATAACGTCTTATGTTAGATGGTTTCAGTACTGCATAAATTATTTGGAGAACACTCGTCACACATTTTCACCATGAACTTACGGAGTATATATTTATCATTTAATTTCTTTGTTTTATTTTACCAATAAAATAAAAGGGAAGCATTTGTAATTTATTAATTTTAAAATATTTTGGCAAAAACTTGTGTGAGATTATGAGTACGTAACGTGAAACGTAAGTGATAATATTATTTTCATTTTTCAAATAAAATATTATAACATTTTATTTATATTATAAATTATAAGATTATTATTTTTATTAATTGAATATCACTTTTGCAAAGATTTGTATGTTTTATTTGAGTGTGTCAATTAAGTATAACTTCTTGTTAATATAAATATTTGTATGAATCAAATCACAGATTTGATTTGGGAGACGAATCTCCAAATGACCATCTCCAACCCGCGATAATAATTTTGAAAGCTATCGGCAACAGTCATCGGCCACCACATATATTTCAACCTTTCTCTTTTTACCTAATATAAATTATTTTTGTTTTTATTATCATTAAAAAATGTGACAACATATTTTGTCATCTTTTAATTTAATATATAAATTTATGAACCTTAATTTTTTTTTAAAAAAAATTATATAACGTTTTTAATATAAATTATACTTATTAAGGAAAAGTGATACTTGAAATTTTCTGTAAACAATTGTAGAATAGATAAAAAAAAAAAAAAAAAAAGTATTCCCTCCGTTCCGGAATTTTTTGCACACTTTCTTTATAATTTACAAAGAAAGTGTGCAAAAAATTCCGGGACAGAGGAAGTATTTAGTAATATTGTAATAAGGAATAATTGCTAATAGATATGCACGTATTCCACATAATTACTGTGAGATATATTGATTTAAAAAAAAATTTACTCTCGCATACAAAATATTAAAGTAAAATACAAACTATAACCTTAATTCATTATAATCTCATACACTTTTAAACCACAAACCCTAAATCCCTCATCCATCCACTAACGCCGCCGGTTGCCGGCAACCGGTGACCGGTGGCGATCGCCATCACCCCCTGCCGCCGCCGGAGCTGTGCCGCTGTACACACTTTTTTTACTGCACATAATTTTTGCTGCACACAAACTTTTATGTTGCACACAAATATTTATGTGCAGTATATTGTAAGGGTAATATTGGAATATCACTATATATTTATATAATTAGTAGTAATATTTTTATATGTTTGTATCTCATAGTAATAAAGGAGTTTTTAATGTATCTTGTAGTAACTATCCTAATAATAAATAATGACATTCAAATAAGGAGAGGTGATTCAAAGGACGGTAATAAAATGAAATGTGACATCTGATAAAGAAAATATAATATTCGCCCAATTGAATGTCGTATCTTCAAATCCCACACTTTTCGAAAGATAATACCCTTTAATATTAAATAATAGGGTAGGTCTTGCGTGAGACCATTTACACTTTTTAAAATAGTTATCACTTTCGTTATAAAACGTTATCATTTCGTTATAAAATGTTATCACTTTTCATTTATACTACTAATTGTTCATGAAATAACATTATTATTTTTCATTAATTTAGTATCACTTTTTAGTATAAAAGTTATCACTTTCAAACTGTCTCACGTAAATCCTTATGTGAGACGGTCTCACACAAGTCTTTGCCTAAATGATATAAGTCCCTACTACAAAATTGTGAATAGATATCGATTAATAACCGATATCTATTAAGATATTCAACAATTATAAATGGAGGCGATATTATAAGTCTATTAAATAGATATTGGTTATTTGACCGATATCTATGTGTTATAGATATCGATTATTAACTGATATCTATAAGGAAAAAAAATCGATATTAATAAGTCTGATATTAAATGTATTGAAGAATAGATATCGAAGAAAAATCAATATCTATGTCAATTATGGATATCGATTATTACCCGTTATCTATGAAGAAAACATCGATATTAATTAACCTGTTATTAAATGTATTAATGAATAGATATCGCTGAAAAACCGATATCGTTGTATAGTATAAATATCGGTTAATAACCGATATCTATTTGAAAATTCACCTATATAAATAGAGATGATATTAAATACAAGGTAGAATATATATCGACTATTCACCGATATCTTTCTTTCAGAATGCTTCATCATAGAGATCGATTTATACTAACCTGCTTTATTTATTTATAAAATATAATATTCTAATTTAAATAGAATTTCAAATAATGCATCAATTTCAACAATATTTCATTCATCAACTAATAATATCCATATTTGACAAGTATCCGAATTCAACGTCAAACATTCCAATATTCAAAACACTTGATTAATAATGAAAGAAATTACAAAAAAAACAATAAATGTTGCATGGAAAAGTCCTATCCCAACTACAAAACATGATAGAAACCTTTTACATTGATAAAATCCTCTAGATCGCAGCTTGCTCTACGTATCTGCAGAATTAAGAGAAATTCATAACTCAAAAACCAAATAATAAAAAAAGTAGTAAATGTAACACAATAAAGTTGGTTTAAAACATTAAATTCTTATACCTTTTTCTACGTAGCTAGCTATAAATGATTCTTATATAGTAGTTCTTATACCTTTTTCTATGCAGCTAGCTATAAATAATTCTTATATAGTAGATCCAATACATTAAATGATAAAAGTAAACCCATTTAACTATTCGCTTGTTTAATTCCTAAATACATTAAAACCCAATCAAACTTTCACATGTTGAAGAAACACCCATTGGCTTGGGTTCTTTTTTGTTATGGTGGGGCGGTAGAGGGGGGGCTTACCTCAAGCATGTACTACAATATGTACAAGTAAATTATAAGATTAATAATAAACTACATCAAGGCATTTTAACATGGCATTGTATTCAAGAAGACTACCTTATGATGCTAAACTTTTTATCGTATGTCTTCAGTACTAAATTAATCGACAACACACTAGAAAACAAATTCAAAAACACTGAACATGTATAACAGGTAATAAAAGAAAACAAACTACATACTCGAGAGGTCTCAATTAGCAGATTATTGCAACCAAACATATCACAAGAGGATGGAATACAGAATATTACCTTTATATTGAAGCCAGCTTTAGCACTAGTTTCAATAAACATGACGTTAAGTTCACAAGCTTTGGCCTCTGCTTCTTCTATTGACACTTGCCTGAATTCAGTTACCATACATAGGAATGACTTAGGCCAAATTATGATGATCTTAACTCTTAAGAAGTGGTAGCACCAACTCTATCCAAATCTACAATGTCAATATGATCAACATTTCAAGATCGTTTATTTTATCCAGCATTAAGATGATATTCAAGATGATTCAATAATTTGAGATATTTGAGATATTCAACCACTTAACACTAACACCTACTTAGACTCTGCCATGTACACAAATACAATGGAATTCAAACCTGCTTTTTACAGACTTGTTTTTTTCCTTGTCCGTTGTTCCACACCTCACATTCGCCTCCATCTCGCCACGGATGAGCTTCTTTTGCTCCCCCAAAGAAACCCACTCTCGGTATTCAAATTCTATTTTCCTGTTACACAGATTGATTCATCACAAATGTGACAGAGTATCCAGGTTTAACCTTCCACCTTTGCCACAGCTAATAAGTATGCAAACCTGAATACATGAGCTAACACAGTAACCTCAATACTCCGGCGACCCAATTCAGTTAGTCGCCTCTCATCGCTTATAATAAAATCCTCTCCAGCACTTGCATTCTAAAAATAATAATAATAAAGAAGAAATAATGCTAACAAGATTGAGGGATTTAAGTCTGCGATCTGCAATTCGAGTAGAAAGCAGAATCGGGTTACAACTCCTGACCTTGTTATGATTTCGAGAATGCATTGGTGGCAAAGTTTCTTTAGCAGCTCACGACATCTTTAAAAATCGTCCGTGTGTTCTCACGAGACAAGTGGCGCTGGGAACTTCGGTCCATTCCATGCCAGAAAGCACACAAGCTGAAAAACAATCAGAAGAAAGAAAGCAAATACTCATATGATTGAGATTATTCTCTAATTGTGGACACTTAGGATTTGGAATGAAATAATAAGAGTCCAAATACAGAACAAATGGAAAGAAAATGAAACTCGAAAAAACTGTATTAAAATATATATTCTATAAAGTCCTGCTAAATGAGGATTATGAAAACCAACAGATTCACTAACATGCATTTAAATACCTGGACCATCTAGCTTTATCCTCCAAAAGCTTTGCAAGTTTGGATGCATGTTCGTGGAAAATTTGTTCTACTTTTGACGAAAGTGCCTGTACAACTTCACTACCATACTGAGGCTCAAGACATCGAAAGAGTCGATCTGCTCTCTCCCTGCAAACCAACGATTAATGCTTAAACTTGGAATGGAAGAAATCAATGTAATTTCTTGCCACTGGGCCTGTTTTCTTAAAGGTATTCATTCATATCGCAATGCCTTCGACAGACAGTTTAGAGACTAGCATAAAAGAAAACAAAGAAAAAGCTAATGCTTACAAAAGATGCAAGTATGAAACAAATATCTCCGAAGAGGTGAATATTCGGCCCTATCTATTATATCAAAATAAACCAAGAACCAAAAAGGATATACAGAAGTACCTAATCACTTGAACTTGAGCTTTAATTTTTAAAGTACCAGCATCAAGAAGCCCCGCCACCAGTGATAGGTCCACGAATTCATTCCATCCATAGTCAGGCTCCTTCTTACAGAAACGGTGCAGCAATGGATCTAGCAGTATAAAAAGAAAAAAAATTAGCTCTGTCGGAGCGTAACATAATGATGATAATAATTGAACAACTACCAGGATATATGGACTTTTTAGGATCTTCGTTAATTACAGCAATTGTGAATTATGCGAGACAACTCCACCCCGTTCATCATCACAACCTCAATTTAATTATAAACTGAAAATCAACAAAGAGGTTCCATTCAAATCATCACCCATTATGTCTAAAAAAACCTGGATTAAGCTTATCCTCATTCTCAACACAAAGAGATATAGGGAGGTGAAACCAGTAGCCATTGGAGGCTTGGGGAATTAAGATACACCTGTCAACAAAAGTATAAATCTAAGTACTCATAAGCAGGTTCTAATGAGCAATGAACCCAACAACAGTCCATCAAATTTGCATGAAAAACCCTTTAAATATACATCAAGGCCACAGGATAGATGGTGACTTAAATAAATGGCTTCATAATGGAAAAATAACAAGAATTTACTCAAAAACAAGTTAAGTGATTTATATGAGATGATTCAATACTTAATAAAGAGATGAGGTTCAAAATTAACATAGAGAAAGGGCACTGAAGCAGGTTAGATTAGCTTTAATTCTGACTCAATTAACTATATGAAAAAAGATACACAAGTGTGAGAAGAATTTGAGGAGTTCAATATTATTATTCAAAAAAAAAAATGGCTAAAGAAACCTTAATAGCCATTTTCTATTTAAGGTCAAATTAAATCTAAAAATAACATATTGATGCCTCTTTCCCTAAAAAAATATTAAGAGTAATCAAAATAAAAAGTTGAAATGAAAATCATCATACATAGAAGGAAAAATGATATAGAACATATTACCATTTGTAGCCGTCAATTTCAAAATAAGTTTAGATCTTATGTTTTGACAAAAGCTATTAGTCTCCCATGTCCACTCTCCATACAAGTCCAAAGGGTTTGATCCTACAACAAATAGCAATAAAAATCCTGTGAGTTCAAAGAAAGGTGAAGAATATAATGAAATTAAGTGTCCGAAGCAAGCCACTCTTGTCCAAGTTCTTCAAGATAGGAAAAGAAGGTTTTCAGAAGAAAACATGGCTTGAGTGATAGAGCCACAGATTTTGAATTAGCACTTGATCATAGTATTTTTAATTGATATCTGGCAACAATAGGGAATAATTCTGTTCTATTCTATTCTATTCAACAAATGGAAATTAAGAGCAAAAATTGGGTTTCATTCATTGTATTGTGTTCATATAAACAAGGAACACCTAATGGTAAATTCTGTCCCTTACACTTAGAATAATCTTCTCCACCATATATTCAAAAAAAAAAAAAAAGTCAATCCCTTTCAGAGAATTGAGACAATAAAGTCATCCTGGATAGTCACACTGAACATCAGCAAGCTTGTCTCTGTATTTTGGTTCCACACATAATCATTTCTTAAGGATTAATTAAAGATCTGATTTTTCCAATACATGAAATTAGAGTCCAAAAAAAGAAACAAAAATATCTCAAATGCAACACATCAACAAAGTGATTCAATATCCAAACAAGAAAGAAGTAATGACCCCTATAAATATTATAGAACGACAACAGTAATACAAACAACTGCCGACTTGAATAAAGCAATGCCAAGTAACAGATGAGCATTCTAAGAGTACAGTTATTTTCAGTTAAACAGCAGCCATTTACTTTAGGCCTAAACATGTGTTTAAACTAATTCTCACTTGTTGGCCCTATTGAACAATTGCAAGCTTGCACTTACATTCAGAGTTCAATTTATCAAACTAAAATTTAGCACACAAGTTATACCTGAAAATATAAATACGTTTAGTATCAAGGATAGAAAACTTTTGATTTCATCCATCAGTGAACTAGAAATATTACATAAACTAAACACCTCCAGCTATATGTCATTTTAATTTTAGCATTGTTATAATTGACTTATAATTTCTACAGAAACTGGAACTTCTGAAAATTGATGTCTATAAACGGATGACAATTATCCTCAACTTTATATTTCAAAAACGACTCTCCGATCATTAAACTTGACTAATTACTTCCAGAGCGTCAATGGAATAAGATGCGACCTCAAAGCTGATGAAAAAAATATAGATGCAAATCATAGTTAAAAGAAATGTTACAGCGATCGCAGCCTAATTAATTTTAATCAATGCTAATTAATTTTAATATCACAAACTCACAAGCTTAGTCATATCCCATAGAAAAATATGCACGTCATATAAAAAAATAGATACACATACCAACCTCACCAATTCAGAAGATTGTAGCAGCTCGAGCAATCTGACCAGCAACTGAATTGAAGTTCAAAGGAAGAAGCATTGTGAAATTACAACCCAAAATAACCAGAGAAATTTGCTTAAATTCCTTCATCAGTACACATCTGAGCTCAACACTCAAAATAGTAATGAACATTAACAAATATAGATCCTTAAAAGAAATCAAACAAATAAAGATCACATAAACAGTAGCATGAGTTTATAAGCAACTAAAATAGAAGAAAATAAGAAAGGTCAATGTCATAATCTTGTGCAGAATTCTAAATTGAACTAAGTGCATTCATACCAATCATCCAACAAAGGAGAAACAAAGCACTAATTCTAGAGAATATTCACTAAGAGCCTCAATGCGAGGTTATAGAAGATTCAGTGATTCCTCACCTCGTGAGTCAAATACTGGAGTGTGTCGGTCATTAGCTAGTGAGTCGCTGGAATTGAGGAGCAAAGGCCACAGCCGAGCAGCAGTGGCGATTAAGTCCTGGTATGCTACGCCGAAGGCTTCAAAAGGCGAGCATGGAAACCGGCGAGAGGTGAGAACGGCGGGCAAGAGGCGAGCACGGGCGCCAGCGGGAGCAGTTGTGGGTTCGGCGGCCACGCCCTCGACGGCTGCGGCGAATTCATGCCCTCCCCCGCCTGTAACCCCGCCGAGCCCACCTCGCTAAAATGCGCCGCCTGCTGATGCCACCGCAATTTCCACCGCCGCGAGCCGGAGGAGCTACCGCAGCTCCCCCCGCCGAACGCCACCCACGCTCTCGAGTACCAGCCGCACCACCGCCACCACCCTCCCCCACCCCCTCCACGTGGCAACAGCGGCAGCAGCCCGAATTACTCCCCCTCACCTCCGCCGATCTCCTCCTCGTACTACCCGACAGCGCCGCACATGCTGCTGGCACTCAGCCATGGGTTGTAGGCCACACCTCCGGATAACAACACCCCAATTAATCCCACCGCCGCCGCCATTAACGCCACCTCCACACCCATTCTGAACTCCAGCAGCAGGAAACGATTCCGCACGAAATTCACCCACCATCAGCGGGAGATGTTTATTCTAGGTTTTTGTTCAAGATGTCGAATTTGGGGATCGATTCTAGGGCTGCATAGGTAGGGAATCGATTTTAATTGAATGATGGAAAATGTTAGATGCATGATTTACACATTCCACACACGTTTTAAACGGTAAGGAAAAACGTGTTTATGTTTTTAGTTTTTTATTTAAATTAAGTTATTAAAAAAATTTATTATTTTTAAAATATATATATTAATATCAGTAGAAAGATATCGGTTTATAATAGCCGATACCTATATACTGTATAAATATCGTCAAAAGATATCACTAGGCAATTACTGATATTTATTAGAGTGATCCTATCAACATAAATATCGGTTATACAATAGATATCAGTTACTCAATGTATAGATATCAGTTTTACAAATAATCGATATCTATGCACTGATATCTTTTCACAGTCTTCTAATAGTAGTATAAGAATGTATACCCTTTATTTCCTGAAAAAAATTAATTTTTTAATTAAACATTTATATTATTCATATTTCAGTCGATCTTTTATATGGAAAATTATATCATTATTAATTAAAGTGCATACTCTATAGAACAAAATTGTGTGCACTTATACACCTTGTGCACTGGGGACACAAGAGACCAACTTATTGAATAATTTGTAGGATAGATAAAAAGTAAGGCAAAGACTAGAATACGACTGTTCTACCAATTCCAAAATGTACAACCTCCTTCCTTCACCTCCAATGTGTATTTTCTTTTTTTTTTTAAATGTTGTTGTTACTATTTTTATTTAATTTTAGAGATATAATTATAATTTTACCCTTGTGGTTTAGGGTATAATTTATCCATAAGGTTTAGGGTATAATTGTAATTTTACCCTTGTGGTTTAGGGTATAATTTATCTCTAGGGCTTAGGATTTAGGGCATAATAGTCATTTAAATAAAATAAAATAAAAAACAACATTAATGAAGGAGTATGAATTAATTAAGAAGAGTGGAGACCAAAGGTGTACCAATTGAATTGGTATCCCTGGTTGTACCCCAATTCCTCTAAAAAAGTAATAACATTTTCTATAAAAAATTAAATATGATAAATATATGTGATGATCGTTCAATCGAACCTTTTTTATGAATAATTTGTATGATGATTAAAAAGTGATAAAATTTTTAAATAAAAAATAATATTTAATTAAGAAAGTGATAACTGAGTAATAAAATAAAAATGATAATATTTTAAATTATCTTGAAGAATAAAAAGTGATAATAATTTTAATTAAGAGTGATAACTGATCAATAAAAAGTGATAATAAAGTAATCGAATTATATTATAAGTAATTCATATATAAATAAAAAGTTATAACATTTTAAATAAAAAAATATTAAAATATGAATAAATAATATTAAAAATATATATATATACTTTTAATAATTAAAAATAAATACTTATGTTAAAATCAATGATTAAAAAACCGGATCGGACCGGCTGAGAAACCGGTCCGAAAAGACATATAAAACCGGATGGGGCATCAAACCGAGAAAAATTGGATTGAACCGGTTCGGACCAGGAAAATCGGATGGAACGGGTGACCCGAAAACCGTAGGTTCTCTCCCTTTTTTTTTAATTTTTTTATTTTAAAATTGTTTTTTTTTTAAAAGAAAGCTTTAACACTTAACATCTTCTCAAGTGTAGGACTTAATTAATATATAAGAAAGACAAAACAACTAATTACTTAAATTTAAATATTTTTTTATTTATTTAATATTTTTTTAATTATTTAATTAATTTATTTAAATTTAAATATGTGTTTATTTATATAATTATTTGTAGATTAAGTGTATTAATATAAAATTATATATATAATAATAAATATAATTAAAAATATGTAATTTTTGTTTTTCCGGTTGAACCGCCCGGTCTGATCGGTCCGACCGTGAACCGTTAGGACCACCGATTTGGCCTCCGATCTGGTATCTAATCACTGGTTAAAATAAATGAAAATAATTAACTAAGATATATAGTTGCTTAACATGACAGCGAACTCCCTGCATTACCATATAGCCAGACGCCTAGTAAAATGAATAATTCATCTTATTATAGGAATTCGTAAGACGACTTTGCACAATACTAAATCTCTTATTTATGGTGTTATTACGATCTCACACAATACTTGCTCTAATATTTTTAAGGTATGTCTTGCATGAGACCGTCTCATTTTTTAAAATAGTTATCATTTTCACTATAAAATGTTATCATTCTCGTTATAAAAAGTTATCACATTTTATTTATATTGTAAATTATTCATAAAATATCATTTTTACTTTTTATTAATTGAGTATCACTTTTTTTTATAGAAGTTATCATTTTTTATCTGTTTCATGTAAGGGCTTTACGTGAGACGGTATCACAAAAGTTTTTGCCATATTTTTATAAATGCATGACATGCATCCAGACAATTTAATTCAAATAAATTCATTTAAAAATCTAAAATTTTCATTTTTAAATTTATTAATTTCAAAATACTCTAACCAAATACAATTTAATACAAATTTAAGGAAAGACTAATTATACTGTGCACCCGAGTGCACCATAAGATATGATGTACCCACTTTAAAAGACATATATAAATATAAACAAAAATATATATAATTATGAAAAAAAATGTATACAATTTAATTGTTAGTTTTTTTAATGAAAAATTGAGTGTAAAAAAATATACAATTATTAAAAAAATATGTATACACTATTGAGTAAAATATTATATGCATATGAATGCTAGTTTTTTTAATGAAAAATGTGAAAAAAATATACAGTTATAAAAAAACACGTATATAAAATAGAATAACATGTAGGAAATAAATCAATTAAACCTTAACCCTATTATGATTAATGAGATCCAAAACGTAAAGCGGAAGTCTACCTGATCCAATGAGTCCTCTAGGCGGATCACAAGATCAGTGGTTATATGACCTTCCTCAACTAAGCCTCATTATTACTTATGGGACCGCAGTAATCCCTCCCGATGGGAAGAAGGGAAGACCATGTGCGGCTTAGTGTTTTGGGGGTCATAACCTGGGATCCTTTATATACTACTTGACTAGACCACCCATAATCATCTAATCACGTAGTATTGAGTATCTACTCATTTGGTCCATATTAATTATTATTATAGCTCATGAACTTTTAATTTTAATTGGATCACTTAATTAAGTCCATAAAATAATTGAATAACTAATATAATTGCATAATAATATATTGCACACAATTAGATTATAATGGAAATTAATAAATTTTCAACAATCTCCCACTTGGGCTATATATTTTTCGAAAGTAATTATATCAAGAGTCCTTAGTTGCTCAACTTTATGTTATTCCTCTTCAGGCTATACTTAACAATCTGATCCATCTCATATACTAATATGGAACTACCGCGGCATTCACCACATTATAAATCGTGGTTAAACCCCGATAATCACCAATATCAATATACTCAATGACATAAATCAAATATGGTGAGTAGCATGGAAATTACATACAACGTGATCAACATCATGTCTATTTCCAACTGGTCCTACTTTAATCCTTAGTGAGATCAATCCATAATGTAAAATATTACAAAATGAAAAATTAACTTTAAGGAATTCACAATGAATTCAAAGCTATAAATTTAATTCTGCAGAAAATCGAATTATCTAAAATCAAAGTGTCTCGAAAACTTTAAAGAGCAACAAATATAGACTCCCACTGAACTAATGTATTCTAGAACCATATAACACTCACATGAGTAGCTAGCTCATAAAATTACAAGGCGTTGAATACATGATTGGCGGATCTGTATTTAGAGTCTATCATAATATGAGCTTCTATAATTTTATCTACACAAAATATTTTCTGTAACAGCCAAGAATTCTATGTCAATTTGTTTGACTTATAAGCATTCTTGTCATTAATACTATACTGCGAACTAACTGTCACAATAAACTTTATGTGACAAATCTTCGCAACCTTTATTTCATATTTGAATGTCCTTAGTGTGCTACTAATTTTGTTGTCATGATTAATGAGTTAAACTGTTTGCTTAATGCTTTTACTTGTATAGCTCTCTAGACCAACAGAAGATATAGCATGAAGTGGATCTTATACTGTATTGGCATCCAACAAACTCAAAATCAAATTACTTTATGATCTCTAACAAATCTGATCTCTGATGTGCAAGCATGTTATCCTTAGTTCTTTATAAATACTTTATAAAGATCCATATTATAGTTACTTAAATGTCTACTTAATATAACAACAACATAGGGTTGGACGAAATTACCAAAAAATCAGTATACCGCAATTATTGTACCGCAAAATAACGCACATGTCGAAAATTTCAGCATACCGGAATTTTCGATACGATATGATACCGTACTGATTTTTTCGGTTCAATATCGGTATGAAAATTTTTAAATTTTGGTATATCGGTATATACCAAAATACCAAAAAAAATATCGGTATTTCGGTATATACCGGTATACCAAAATTTTAATTAAATTAATATTAATATTAATTATAAATAATTATATATTAATTAAATAATTATAAAATTAATACATATATAATAGTGTGCAGCTTGTGATTCTGTGAACCCTAGCAGTAGCAGCCGCTGTAAGACCAAGAGATCAATCTCCTCCCTTCTCCGGCCACCACGTCCTTTCTGCTCTCGATCGGGTACCTCCTCTTTCCTTGATGTCTATTTTTATATATACATAGATACATATATAATGTAGTGTATACTCAATATTAGTTGGGCACCTGAATGGCCTCACAGTGAGCACACACACCACTTTAATTTTCACTCAAATCGGTATTGACAATTCCACCTAATTCCACCCATCGACTGCATTCTAGGTGTCACACATTGCCGCACAGCTGTCTCCCTTCAGCCGCCATCTTTCTTTTAGGATATTGGTCGAGGGCCTGTTAGCGACAGACCCTGCTTTCTCGATCTGGGCATCGTCGGTAAAGATCTCGGCCTCCACTGGCATTCGTCCTTGCCAACGTTCAGCGTTGTTTCTCCTCGCCATTGCCATATCCGATGGTCGCCGCTTCCCCCTGATGTAACCGACAAGCTTTCGCTGTTTCTTGGATGAAGCAAAGCTGGATGATCACTTTTTCATTTTTATATTTCTCTTTGTTTAGATGGACACACAAAATTAGTACTCTATTCATATTTTAATAGAATTTATATACACACATAAAACTAATACTCCATAACTATCTAATATAAATTATAATTATATTTTTTAGCTCCACGTAATAACCAATTGCAAAAATTAAAACGAGACAGGAGGGTGTATAAAATGCGCACCCACATATTATAAGTAATTGAGTCATAGCTAGTCTACCACTAGCTTTACATGATAATCTTTCAAATAAGCATAATTAATAATATTAATCAATAAAAAAATGGAGTTGAATGGAATGTTTTTATAATGGGATTTAATTATTTTAGTTTCCAGCAACCTCTCGCCTACTGTCCTCTTCATTACAGTAAAGAAAGAGCTTCTGTTATGTGAAATAACAATTTGGTTATTCTGCTCGGAGTGTCCTATCTAATTGATATTTACTTTTTTTCTGTTTCATTCTCTCTATTAATGTTCGAAGACTATCTATTATTAACTATATGTTTAATTATTTGCACTTATATTAATATTAATATTCTTTTAACTTCATTTTTTATGTACTATTTTTTCAGAATGGAATCTGAATCCTCTCATTCACTTCCAAATCCATCTGAAACTCCAAATACACTGGAGTCTGAAACACATGAATTATCTACAAGTCGAAAACGAACAAGAGAAGTTTCAACAAAGCCTCCCAAAATTCCTAAACAACCAAGAAGTCCGTATTGGGGGCATTGTCAGAGAGGAACAAAAAAGTTGAGTGATGGGAGTTTGGAGCAAATTGGAATATGCAAGTATTATAAAGCTGAGATCCCAGTTACTTATGAGAGTACTAGTGGGTTAAAAAATCACTTAGTAAGGAGGTGTAAGTCAAGTCCATTATATGAGGAGAGTTTGAGTGAGAAAACTCAACCGATATTGACTAGCGAGAGTATGGGTCAAGGAAGTACTTTAGTGTCTCATATGTTTAATCAGAAGCGTAGTAAATTGAAGCTAGTTGAGTGAGTGATTGTTGATGAGATGTCATTTAGGGCTGTTGAAGGAAAAGGGTTTGTGAGCCTCGTACGTGAGTTATAGCCTCGTTTCAGAATCCTTGTAGAAAGAAAATTGCAGGTATTGTTTATGACTTATTCCTTGTTGAGAAAGCTAAGATTAAAAGTGTGATTAGTGGTCAAAGGGTGAGTATCACAACTGATACTTGGACATCCATCCAAAATATAAATTACACATAACTGCTCATTTTTTGGATAGTGATTGGAACTTGCATAAGCGAATTATCAATTTCACAAAAATAACTAGTCATGTTGGGGAAGAAATTGGAAAATTGATTGAGCTTTGTTTGTTAGAATGGGTGATAGAAAAAGTACTTTCGATAGTAGTAGATAATGCTTCTTCTAATGAAATTGCAATTGATTACTTGAAGAAAAGAATGAAAAGTAAAAAAATATTATTTCTTGATGGGAAATATTTGCATTTAAGGTGTGCATGTCACATACTTAACTTAATTGTTAAGGAAGGTTTGAAGGAGCTAAATGCAGCTATTAAATCCATAAGAAATATTGTAGTTTTCATTCATTCCTCCCCTTCAAGGTTGAATAAGTTTAGAGATTTTGCTGCTTTAGAGAGCTTTCCTAGTGGGCCTACAATTCCTATGGATGTCAAAACTAGGTGGAACTCAACTTAAAAATGCTTTGTTGCATTGAAGTACAAGAGGGTTTTTGATAGAATGGCTGAAGAGTGGGTGTCTTACATGAATTATTTTAGTGAAAAAACTGAAAAGGGTAAGGAAATGATAGTGTCTCCAAATGAAGATAACTGGGAAGATGTAAAAGCTTTTGTACACTTCTTGAAGAGATTTTATGATTCCACTCTAGATCTAAGTGTATCAAAAACCCCCCACATCTCAAATTATTTATCAATCAATAATTGCAATACAAATTGAGGTTGAGAAAAAAGTTAAGGATGAATCTGATAAAGTTCTTCAAAAGGTTGCAAAGACAATGAAGACGAAATTTGACAAGTATTACAGGAATTGGAATGAGTTGAATCCTTTGATTTTCATTGCAAATGTGTTAAGACCCTAGGAATAAGCTTCAAATGATTAAAGCCACCTATGATAAATTAGGAGGTACTTCCTCCAATGATGAAACCTTCTTTGAAAAGGTAAAGAAAAGTTTGGTGACTTTATGGGCGGAGTACAAAAATATGAGTGATACATTCAATATTGAGGGGCAAAATATACAAATGGAGTGTGATGGTGGAAATACTAGTGTCGAGGAGGTGGTTGTGATGATGATATTTACGCCGATGTACTTGGATTTGTTGATGCACAAAATGAAAAGGAACAACTTCAAGAGATATCTAAATAGTGGAAAAGTTCTTTGCAGATGAGATTAAGAAACGATCTAATCCATCTTTCAATCTTTTGGAGTAGTGGAAGGCAAGTGGAACTAGGTATCCAATCCTTACACTTATTGCAAAAGATATCTTTGCAATTCCAAGTTCAACGGTTGCAAGTGAATCTGTGTTTAGTTTGGGTAAAAGGATCGTAGATCCTTTTAGGAGCAGTTTGAGTCCTAAGATGGTGGAAGCATTGGTTTGCACTAATGATTGGCTAAGAGCAGAGGGAATAAACTTTTATAAGGATCCAACTGATGATGACATGGATTTATACAAGGAAATTGAAGAAATTGAAAGATATATTATTCTATATTTATTTTATCTAACATAAAGTATGTATACCCATCATAATTTTGTATTTATTTATTTTACAGGGTTGAATGTCAATCAAGAGTCTTCTATAGCTACTACCACCATACTTTTGACTTGAAGAGTAAGTAACATCAGTCAAGAGTTCATTATGCATCTACCATCACACTATTAATTCATTATGCATCATTAATCCATTATACATGATAGGTTTGAGACTTTGAGTTACCAACTCTGTTTGCTGCTGATTTCACTTATTACATGAAGTTCTTAACCAGATTGTCGTGGAGCATTGGGTTCTTGACCAAATTTTAATATGTATTTGTTGTTGCTTAATGTGTCATTGGAAATGACATGAATCCAAGAAGAAGTATATTGTGTTGAATTTAGTTGACGTTGTCCTGCTAAACTAATTACTCATCTTAATTGGTTGATTGTGTTACTCTTTTTAATTTAAACTTGGTTGTTAACTTGTTATTGTGAATTTGTTTAGCTTTGGTTATTATGTTGTTTGAATTGTATTACTTACTTTTTAGGTGTTTGATGAACAACAATAGTTTTTTTTTTTAAATTCAGTATTTTTTGGGTATTTTTCGGTATTTTTTTTTGTATTTTTTCTGTATTTTTTCAGTATATTGATATTAAGTAATGTTTCGGTATTTCGGTAAAATTCGGTATCGACAATTAGCTTACCGAAAATTTTGATATACTGAAATTTTTGGTACGGTAACGGTATACATTTTCTAATACCAAAAATTTCGGTACGGTATACGATATGCATGAAATTTTCGATATACCATACCGTCCACCACTACAACAACATAAGCCAAATTAGTTCTTGTAGAGACCTCATCATTCAACAACTTCCAATAGCCAAAATATATAGAATATTTCTACATTTATCACATCTTTAATATAACTTTAGGGCACCTTATTGAGACTTCACTTGTCTCCCTTAGTTTAACTTAAACATTCTCCCACTGAATTACATAATCATCTAATTTGTCTCAAAACTAGATGAGACAATTACCTCATGATGATAGGTGTAATTCCTTTATGGAAAACTTACTTGAATGCATTGATGGTTTTTTTAATTCTTAAACCGTTAAGATCGTTCCATAAATATTTCCATCAAGAAACCATCTTTACATCCATCTAATTTAATTCAAGGATCAAAATGTTATATTTATGTCACAATTATCTTAAAATAATGTCTTCCTCCCCTTTTGAGTATAATCCTTTATCAAGATGTAAACCTAATCATCTTGTATTGATTTATACTCATAACTTATATCATTAACGCACTTTAGAGTATTTAGACATTGCATGGTTTGATGAACATTATTTGAATGTTCTACCATTAATTCCATAGTGTCTTCATTATTCAGGAGAAAACTATATAATCATCTGAATTGTCTTTCTCCCAACTCTAGTGTTTCCTTAGTGACATTAATTCTTGAGGTTGTTGAATTTTGTAATTCCTTAAATATTATTGACATTGTCCCATCGATATTCTGAATTTTCATATTCTTAAAAGGCATAAGTGGGGGTCTAATAGACTCCTCTTCAAAGACAATGTCCCTAATATTATTCTTCCCTCCAAATCAACATCCTCACAGAATACCGCATTACCCGTCTCAAATATGATCCGATTAATTGGATCATAAACTTTTGTCTTTTATTCATAACAAATAAAGTAACTTGTATTTATTTGAGTCCAATTTTCTTTAGTATATCCCAATGATCTAGCCTTAGTTGGACATCACCATACGTGAAACTCAAAAAGTTCAATATTAATCTACCTTTGGGCCGATCAATACCCGCATGAACATACACTCACACAATATTATTAATTGGGGACCCATCACATGACACCTTGTGCAACATTAACCTCGTCTATGGACAAAAATTAACTGCAGGGGTAATCTTAGTGTAATAATCAAGTATTAATAATAAGTTCTGTCAAACAAAAATCTATCTTTGGACTGACTAATATTCGCATGAACAATTCAAAATAATTATCACATACTTATCATCACGTATGTGTTATTATTCTGACAAACTATACCTACCTATGGGCCGAACACAAAACACATGAATAATTCCACACTCATCTATGTAATTTCATTAAAGTCGCACTCCACACACAGAGGCTGCTATGACAACATGATGTTTTGATTGACTAGATTGAATATTACTAGATCAATTAAACAAATATTTAAACTAAATATTTATGTTTAATAGAACGACATTAAAAATGTCTCCCCAATTTAAATTTTGGTTTAATTAACTTTCACAATTTAATGGAAATATTAGATGATTCACCTTGATTTATAAAATAATGAAAGATTCCATAACTTAATTAAAGATTTTATATCCTACTTTAAAACAAACTAAATTAGACAATAATATCTCCATATAGTACAAAACTAGCTTTTCGACCCGTGCGATGCACGGGATTGTATTTAACAAATATATTTTTTTTATTTGATATTAATTAGTATTTAAAAGACGAATAAAGTTGTAGGATCAATTTAAAAAGATGTATAATCGTAAAGAGTACTGATTAACTAAATTTGAAGATTGCATATTATAACTTAAATTTTATTTTCTTTGAATATTTGTTTATTTTACCATTAAGACGTTGAGTTCTAGGAACGAAATTATTCATATGTGTTAATCTCTTTATATTAGTCGAATTTCTTTAATATCAATTTGATAAAATTATGTATTTCTTTTATGTTTCCGTGTCCTATATGTTTATAAATTTTAATTGCAAAAGGGTTCACTGAATTTATAAAATTATAAACTAAAACTTTAATTTAATTAAATAATAAAAAAGGATTAATCTTTTGAACAATGTAATTAATAAACAAAATACGATCATTAATTTAATGAGTCCACCTTTTATTTTTCTGTTAAATTTATTGTCATCATGAATTCTAAACACCAACACATTATCTCTACAATACGTAAACGTTATAACATCACCAATGCATATGTTATACAACCTTTCAAACATATCCTACGTACCCATTTCCAAATAGTACTTGTTATTTTATGTACTATAGAAATTGTCCAGTTGCACGCTAATAGGTATAACAATGCAATTTAAAAAGATACTCCTTCTGTCCTTAAGTAAGTATACATTTGTTTTTACATAAATTAAGAGATAGAAACATTTTGTAATATTTTTTGAATGAAAATTAAGAGATTATTTTAATACTATATACATGAGGTAAATTTATTAGTGATATTTGTAAACCCCATTTAGAAATTTTTTTTTATGTGAGCCACACTTGTAAAAAAAGAAAATGTATATCTTATATTAACACTAATGGAGTATAATATTTATCTAATTTAATATTATTCCCTACGTTGCTAAATACTTCCCTTAAAACCCTATCTTGGGAGTTATTTATCTAATTTAAAATTAGTTCATAACAAAAATTTTCACATTTCTAAATACTTCCCTAAAAACATAATTCCTGCAAAAAGCAAAATATAAATTTCTTCTGCCTCACGTCATCTTTTTCAAATAAAATTTGTAGAACAATTGATCATACAAAACTTAAATAAATAATATGGAACAACATAACAATAAAATAATTCCAAGAACAATCTCACCTTGTCATTCATTGAAATGAAAAAAAAATTAATACATTTTTCCACATCTCAGTCTATTACCTATAAAGAGTCGTAATATTTGCAATAAACTTTTATAATATTAAAATTATATGAGCACTAATAATTAATCAATCTAATACAACTATCACAACATTTCATAAATATATTATACTCACTCCAATTATTATTATATTATTAGACACAAAATAATGTATTATCTCATCTTTAATCATAAATTTAGATGGTTTAAATTTAAGAAGGCAAAAAATTCACGAATAGATATTACCACAAAAAATAAATAAATAAAAAAGAAAAAAGAAGAGCTAACCAATAAAATCCTTTGCATACATTATGTGGAACAATTATTATAGAGTTGTTATGGCCATAGCCATCTTCACTTCCTCTTGTATACCAATTTTAGATAGTCAGGTTCCACATATTATTCTTTACATAAGTTCTAAGTTCAACATACACAAAAAGTAATATGATAATTACATCTATGTATAAATATACACAAAAACTTGCATGATATCATGACATCTTGAGATGGGTATCAATTATCTTTTTCAAGGTACAATTGGTTATCAATTTTCGTTTTTAGAGTATAGCTGGTTATTATTTTTCTATTAAGAATATATACTTATTATCCATATCGTGGAATGGATTTCGTGAAACCTCACACGCACAATACTTGCCCTCAATTCAAGATAACAACTTCGAGTAAAATTAATTTTATATAGAAACCGATAGAAAGCATGGCTAGAGAGTAATAATAAACTACTTTATGTAAATATCATAATTGGACATGGCAAATTTCTGAACTAATCAGTAGTAATTAAACATTCTTTTTACTTCAAATGTGGTGTAGTTTTAATAGGACATATAAAGACAATAGTAGTTAAAGAGGAAAGTACTGAAAGTCGTGGCACCAATTTTCAAAATAAAAACAAAAGCTAAGAGGAGTGTAAAGATTCTATTTTAATAAGTGTAACTAACAGTGGTAATTATATCATACTCTTTTCTCAAAGTAAAAGGATTCAGAAGCTTTATTACATTTTCTCCCTTAATATAGTGATGCAATAAATAGAGCAATTGTCATAATTCTGAAAAATAATGTAGCAAATATCAGGAGGCATAAAATTATAGATGCAAAAGAGATTTTTTTTACCAATCTGCACCGCTTCACATCCATAGATGCAAACACCAATATAAGCTTCTTGAATCTTGCCAACATCATTTGCACCATCACCATTTACTAATGTAGTTTTCCCATTTCATTCTTTTACTGAACTCATCGCCTAAGTATCATACTTCCTCCATCCCAGGTAATGAGGGCCAGAGACCTTATGGTAATGAGTATAACTTAACGAGATATATAGGAAAAATAACCCAAATCAATGGAATATTCAAATAGTTCATTAATGACATAATTTGTTTAAGAGGAAAAAAAATATATCCCACCAAAGCTTTCTCATTTAGTGAGATATGTATATATGACAAATGCAACACCAACCGCTAAATTTAAGAACACGTTATTTATTTAATTCTCCAAGGCATAAGTTTATTCATCATATGTAAAAGCAAATACAACATGAGAATATCATAAACTTAACCACTAATATGGGACTTATATATCATACCCAATTTAATAAATTAAAGAGATATTAGGGCTTTTTTTAAAACTTATTAAACAATCTAATCTCCTTAGGATTGAGAAAATTATATTTAAAATGTCATATCATCAAGTAGGAGAAGAGAACCTAAAAACAGAAATACATAGGAAAAATATATCACTGGTTCTACGTAGTTTTATAAAAATATAAGAACAGAGATTATAAAAATATAAAAATATAAAATATTTATGATTGTATTGTTACAACAACCCCCTTGTGTTGAACTTAATGTCTAAAATATGTAAATTGTGGTACAGAAAAAGCAACAGCTAACTATGTTATGTAATATCCTACACAAAAAAGAAGAAGATATTTCTCTTCTCTTAAACTAAAAATTGAAAAACCAAAAGGGTGAATCTTAGCACACCAGTACAGTCTAATGTTTTGTAGAGCAGAATCAACAAATAATTTGGTTGAACATTCTTAAAAAAATCAGAGAAAGCTAGCAATATACGCATATAGTTACATTTGGTTTTTTTTAAATACTTCAGTAGTACATATTAGCAAAGAAAAATTAAAATTGGATTGTTTTCTATACAAAACAAAATGACGACAAATAGCGAACTCTTGGGATAAATCTTTCAAGTAATATAATTTTTTAGCAAGGCATTGTAAATTAGTTGAGCCAACTTTTCAGTAACCCAGATAAAGCATATGCAACACCATAACAACTATCACAATCAAACAACCAACTTCAAAGTAAGACCAATTCTGATGAGGATGATAAAAAAAAATTGGTGGCCCATTGCATCAAAATGGTGAAAATTTTACCAACATTCAACATAAAGATTTTCAATTCCAGAACAGACTTGGACAACTAAACGATATTTAAGCTCAATAATGGCAAAAGCTTATGATTTTTTATTATAGCATAAAACTAAACTCGCTTAGGTATTTCACATATGTAATATAAGCATATTGGTGATACGCAATGACAATTATTAGTAGTAACAATAACATCAATCATAAAATTTAATTATGTACACCAAGTTGTGTCTATCTAACAAACAAAAATAAAATGATAAGAGACAGACGATGGAACAATTTAGATATTTCATTCCATATACTGACCTTCCTGTTTTGCACCCGGGTAAAAAATATATCAAATATTCTTTAGACAAAAACATAATGCCACATTATCTTTCAAAATTTCTATATGGAATGGAAGAAAGAAATGTGGATAGTAGGAAATCTTGCAAAAATATCTTGCAAAAAAACATAACACCACATTATCTTGCAAGATCAACCATTCCTTTCTCATTGAAGTTTTTTTTTTTTTTTTTTTTATAAATCAAGTATGCACATCTCACTGGCTTTTAATAGAGAAATTACAGTAGTTCAGATAAGTAAAGTAGTACCTTATCATTTGAAATGTAAGCCTCAGGATTTCTGGGTTGTCCAGGAACCAAACATAGGTACTCTGTCGAAAGTACTGATATGTTAACAAACAAACCAAATAATATCACTAAATAATTTATTAGTCAAAATTAACTTAGTATTGTTTGCCCTTGGACTTAATTTTTTGTCTGGGAATCATATGGAGACAGTGAGAAAGCACAATGAATGTTTTAAGGAAAATACTCAGCTCTTCTTTTTTACTTTTACCTACATGGCAATGTACCATGTGATCAAAACTTTTATCAAGACATATCTATTGAGGAAACCAAGAATCCTCTTTTCCAAAAAAAATATGCACATTTAGTCAAATTTTAACTGAACAGATAATCATGTCAAAGATGAATGAAAGATGAACAACTTGTATTGGGATAGATAGAGTACTTCTTATCACATATTGAAACCAATTTTATTTTCACTACGGTTTACATAACAACTGTTGTATTAGTGAGCTCTTGACATTCTATTAAACTTAAGACATTCTATTAAACTTAAGATATAATCTTGATTGGTCGTAAAAAAAGGCCTGACAAAATGCTTTTAGAAGTCTCTTTGATACATGTAGATAGTCGATTTTTGATGGTGATGTGAGTGTTTAATGTGGCTGTTATATGGTTTAATCGGACTAATCTAACATAATATAAAGAAAGTGAAAGGAGGAAGAACACAAGAATTTCTCCCACATTTGTGGGAGTTTAAAGTAGAGAGTTTGTTTCTCTTTGTGTTTTTTTGTGTGGTGGAGGAGATAATTCTCCTTTTACAGTGGTAATGGTGGTGAGCTTGGTGTTGATGGTGAAGATGAACTGATGATGGGAGTCCTGTTGAAGATGAAGATGCAGCTCCCCTTTATACAAGTGGGTGAGCTTAGTAGCAAGTGGGCATTAAATGCTGGAGATATGAATCTTGCTTTGGGAGTTTGAAGGCCTGACAATGATGTGATAAATGACTTGACAAATTTTCCACTAGTCATCCTAAGGACTCCAGCTCTGGAAGACCTTGGCAAGACAGGGCTCGGCTATGGAGAGCTCGGAAGGGTCGTGTGAGTGGAGAGCTTGGAGAAGTCGAGCTCACCTCTAGCGGCATGGTGAGCTTGGAAGGGCCGAGCTCACCTCTGGAGTGGAGAGCTTGGAAAGGAGGTCGAGTCACCTCTGGCGCGGAGAGTCTTGAAGAGGCCGACTCACCTCTGGCGCGGAGAGTCTTGAAGAGGAGGCCGGGTCACCTCTGGTTTGGAGGGCTTGGAGAGAAGGCCGACTCACCTCTGGCGTGGAGAGTCTTGAAGAGGAGGCCGAGTCACCTTTGGCGTGGAGAGTCTTGAAGAGGCCGACTCACCTCTGGCGCGGAGAGTCTGAAGAGAAGGCCGACTCACCTCTGGCCTGGAGAGTCTTGAAGAGGAGGCCGAGTCACCTTTGGCGTGGAGAGTCTTGAAGAGGCCGACTCACCTCTGGCGCGGAAAGTCTGGAGAGGAGGCCGACTCACCTCTGGTGTGGAGAGTCTGGAGAGGAGGCCGGGTCACCTCTGGCGTGGAGAGCCTGGAGAGGAGGCTGAGTCACTTCTGGCGTGGAGAGCCTTGAAGAGGAGGCCGACTCACCTCTTGCATGGAAGGCTTAAAGAGGAGGTCAAGTCACCTCTGGCGGCATGGCTTGGAGAGGAGGCCGACTCACCTCTGGCATGAAGAGCTTGGGAGGCAAAGCTCACCTTTGGCAAGACAGAACTCACCTTTGGCATGGAGATTTTGCCAAGGCAGACCTGGGGGACTTTAGCCTTGTCATTGAGGAGGAGGAGTGGTGACTTGAGCGTTGACCACCTATCACAATACATATATCATTTCATCTTGTATTTCAAATAAATTATAAAAATTGATTTACTATCAAAATAATAAAATAAATAAATAAACCTTAACTCGAGTTTGAGCTAGTTGGCTTGATTTGATCATACTCCTAACTTACTGCAGATTGTATAATTCTTAAAGATCGAAAGAAAAGGGAACTACCACATATGCAAGATTAATTCCCTTTATTTCATCTTTTACATGTAAGGAAACAAATTTAACAAAGTAGAGCATAAATTTTCGTGCTCCTAACTTGGTGTAGATTCTATAATTATTAAAGATCAAGGGAACAACCAAATATGTAATATTAATCTTGATTTTCACCTTTTACAAATAAGGAAACAAATGTAACAAAGTAGAGCATAAATTGGATTCAAAATCTATGTTCAAAATCAATCCATAACATTCATTTAGTCTAATCAAATTTAAATGACGTAAAGTATTTTAACAAAAAAAAAATCCCATATTGAAATAAGGCCTCTAGATTTAGATATGTAGGTAATGCTTGTACAACAAAATATAGACATTCAGCTAACAACAGCGGGAATCAGTTCATTCTTTTTAATTTAATTTAATTAACCAAATCAAATTAAAAATGTACACCAATCAACTTTATTTACTATCAATAAATAAGGCTGCCAAGCCCACGTAATTAAAAACATATATATAGATAATTATTTGCCAGAGAATTGAGAATTTACCAGGAAAGGGAAGGACATACTTTCTCAAAATTTTCTCTTATGGTATATTTGCAAGCCCTCTGATAATTTTCCATTATATCTGCTCCATTAAATCCTTGAGTCTACTTGGCAAGAGCTATACTCAATTGCACACATAACCTAGACCAAGATAAGCTATCAAATTTTGATCATGAGGACCTTGGAGAGATACCAACAGCAGATTGACATGGTTATGTCACCATATGCAGTCTTAATTACATAATTTGAAGGGAAACAAAATGGAGCATAATTAAGCTAATTGAACTAAAACCAACACCATTACATGCTGATCACATAAACCAAACAAATGGGATCTGTATATTTCAGGATGAAAATGTTAATTTGAGCATGTAAGACACATAAGTTCAATTTGTAAGTAGGAATCAATAAATAGATTCATCAAATGACAGAACTCACAAATGAAATAAATCAATCAGACAGAATGAATTCTCACTGCACATATCAAATCATCGCATAAGGATTCTCGCAACATGTTCTTCTTATGTGTGCATATTCGACCGTTGAACATAAACACTACTGAATTAATAATCCTTTTAATTGTATAAATTAACAAACAAACTAATAACAGATATTTGGAATTAACGGCGACAAACCATATCCAGCAGGAAAGGCGTAAAAGGGCAATGGCTCCACCACATTTAAGAAATATAGAAGCTGCCATTGATCAGATGTAATAATTTATTAATTTCTTAATAGCCACGTTAGTAATTGTATTCCAACGTAATAAAATCACAAAACTTCTGATGAAGCCGGTAAAGAGTACTATATGTAATTCTCTAAAAATTTCTTTGATTAAAAAAAATCTTAAAACACCTATATGCTACTTTAGCTTAAACTGAACATAAATACATGTATATTACATAAAATTGAAGTTCTGTCATTAAGCATAATATGATATAATTGTTCTCAGCTGTGTAAGGTCGCTAAAAAAATCATTTATCAATCAATAATAAAAAGTGTAGAATAATATTGACCCAGTGCCATTATTATATATGATTTAACACTTCCGGAAAATGTAATTTTTGAAGAATAAAATTCAGATCTATACTTTTCCCTTTACAATAGGGAAGGACCAAAAAAAAGAATCATTAAAACAATTAATATTCTAAACCAAGATTAGAGAGGAAAGATTCAATATTTTCCATTTATCTCTAATCAAGGCTATCAAAACAATACGTAAATTTGAATAATCACCGCCCTACTGCACAAAATATATATACATTCAAAAATATTGAAATTAGACCTGCTTTTAAGTGAGAATAACTGATGGTTAACTAAAACACAAACATTAATTTGGTCCTATAAATTATGTCTAATCAAGGTTTCAAAACAATATGTAAGTTTGAATCATCACCGCCCTAATGAACATAATATGTAAACCTCTACATTCAAAAATACTGAAACTCTACTGCATTTAAGTGAGAATTTGGTTAACTTAAAAACATACACTAATTTGTTCCTAATCAAACCACAGAGATGGCGAAAATTCATCTATTCTTCACTTTGTGATTTCTCGTTGAGAAGAATATCAATGATATATCAAGCTATTGGATAATTAATGGAACCTAATTATCCAAAACACACACTAAACCCTAAACAATTAGAAAAACAAACTATTGGATAATTAATGGAACAATTTGATATTTCAAGGACATCAACTTGCTTATTTGAAAAACACACTTCTTTTTATAAATTGCCACAGCAAAGGACGACTTATTACCCTCTTTTCAAGACTTCAGCATCTCCTACAATTAAAAACCTCATTTAATTTGAATCTGAATCATATAGTGCTTAAAGTAGCTTTTAAATTAGTTAAGCTGTAAAAAGATAAAAGGCAAACATAAGATTAATGGGACACTTTAATTTTTATGCTAATTATGAACTTCATTGCAACCCCAATTTATGTGAGTTCTTCTACCTATCACTTTTATTTTTATTTTTTTTGCAATGAAAAACAACTTTCTTATCCTCCAACATTTTAGATCTTAGCAAAGCGACACAAAGAAGAAAAAATATTTAGATAAGGAATTCTTCATTTACGAAAAATAATTAAAAAGGAAATATCAAAGTATCATTTTTAAATAATGTTTGAACCTTCTCTACAAATTTCCAAAGATTCATCTACAACTTCAGCCATAACATTCTTGCACTAATGCATGATAAATTCCATACCTTAACTCCTAAATAAACTTAAATTCAGGCGTATGTGACCTTTTAATAATGAACTTGCATATCAATGCCAAGTATTTGAAGCTTCTCAATATTGTTCTACACTGCCTTGGCTCATTTAACACAGACAGTTAAGTTAGTAGCATGATGCATGTTGGAGCTGCAGACTTGATGTCATGCTTTAAAATTAGATATTCTAAAACTATAAATAATGATGGTAAATTAATTCAAAGTTCACAAAAACTATTGTTTTAATGCCGCAAGATAAATGATGCTAACCATGTGTATATCACTCTCTGTCAACCTAATTGAAAGCTGATTTTGTCAATAGCAAGCCATTATTAAGCGTGCACCCGCCAATCCTCCTATCACAATTGTAACTGTTTACTGTGTATTCTTCTCTCTCCCTTCACCCAATCAAATTACTCATTACAATCTTTAAATTGAAATGCATGTATATACTGAAATTTTGAAACCAAGAATGTTAATAACATGTGATATAGTTAAAAGTATAAACATAATGATGAATATAATATTCCTCAAAATTACCGGATGATGAAAATGATTAGCAAATTATGAGAACCCCATTGGGTAATATGTGTATTTAAGGAAGCAAGTCTGGAGATAAATTTACCAATAAGTTGATCTCCCACGTAAAGATTTAGCCCTATCTACATTTTTCACACAGTTCGCACGAACCCTACTATCGTCTCTTTGATTCAAGAACTACTATCGTCGTATCTCTGCCACTGCCTATATATCTAAACATTAGAGTCATGATTGAGTAACCATGAAATTTTTTAAGATCTCTTTTCCAATATAAAATACAAAGGGAAATATATCATATAGCATTCATATCAAGGCCTAGAATTAAATCGAGATGTTTCAAGTGAAAAATAAAACATGCATCATGCATATTCTTATTGTTTTTACAACAACATGAATAATTTTCATGTATATTCACTCTGCATAAATTCATTTAAGAAAACTGTACATTTTTATGGGAACATTAAGAGATTATTCAACATCAGAACTTCAACAAACATGCATGGATTGCGTGAAAGAATATCCAACCTTGAAGAACATGCTATGTATCTTACATAAAAGAACCAAAACAACGATAGCATTGAGTTATAAGAGTAAGTAGAAACACACAACCAAAAATAATGAATACAGAAGGTCACTCAATAACCAACCTCAAGATGAACACAATGGGCTTTCTCAGCATCACGATTAAACTCTGAAGAGATTGTATTCCCACTATACCGTGGAATCTGATTGAGTGCTTGTGTTACTTAATTGGGAGTAAGCAAAACTACACCAATGGAAATGAGAAATGGAAATGAGGCATGAATAAAGAAAAGGAAAGAGAATGGTACCTTGCATTTTATACTGAAGAGTATACATCACCATTACTTATTTCCTCTTTTGGTACCCACACATAATGGTGATTGAGTTTACTACAGGAATCAATTACAAAATTTAAAAAAAAAAATAAATACAATAATAGACAATCCATACTAAAGTAGAAGTGTTACGATTATAAAACAGAAATGGATCAAGAGACTTAAATTGAAATTTAATAAGAGAAGGAAACATTCACCTCATTCAGTTTGGAGGACTTTGGGTTTAGATGAGCCAGTAATCGCAGGAGGTGAGACTTCTAACACCTCCACATCCATACGCCCAGATGATGAACTCCAAGACAAAAACACCTCTTTTCTGGGCAATCAAAAAACACAATTCACCATTTCAATAAGAGAATTAATTTGATTCACAATTCAACAATTCGATTCTCAAAAAACACAATTCACCACAATGTACAATGTGCTCTCAATATTCTTTCTTAATTCGCAGATTTAATAATAAGTAAATAAAGAGAAGAGAGAACAGAGTACACAATAGTAGACAACCAACAACAATGAAATCGATTGAGGGCCCCATGTTTGAAGCAATGAAATCGATAGAGGGCACCATCTTCTTCAAACAATGGCTTTGGGATGCAATGGACGGCTAATAATGAAATAAAAGGGAGATTGTCTATTTAGTGATGAAAATTTATTTTAGGTTTAAAAAAGTGAATCATCTTGATGCAAATGGATGGCTGAAATCAGATATAGAGATAGACGATTAGGATTAGAATAGAACTTTCCTAAAATACAAAACTGACTTTTAGACGGAAAACTAAAAAAGACAAAAATGGCCCAATTAGCTGTAACATCACTCTAGTGGTGCAATAATGCACTAAGAGAAAATGACTGAAAATAGAACATTTCATACCTTTCCATAGCAAAGAACCTATGGTGTTATGCCTCTTCAAGATCTGAGTGATCATCCATTAACAAAGATCATGGTGCGTCATAGATCATCCATAAGCAAATTACAATGTCTTCCTAATGACGTACATGTGACAAAAGTTTAGAAATAAAATAGTTCTAAGAAAGAAGAATGAAGTGATAATCCATATAAATCATTATCACCATTGTTTTAATGCATTTATAAAAAAAAACTAATAAAAAAAAGGTTCTTAATATTCATAACAAACCTGGAGTAATCGATTCTAAAGAAGTAAATTGGTGTTTGTAGTTTAGAAAAACATAACACCAAATTCTTCCAACAACCATGCCTTCATGTTCTCTATTTATGTTATTACTTATAGCATAAAAAGGAAGAACATATATATGATCACATATATATGCTTCATCAATCATGCCGATTCACACTTTAACATTGCTATGTACAGTTTAAGATCATTAATTTCTCTAATATTTTCTTATTCCTTTTCCTTCTTAATTTACATGCACAACACAATCCATCCTCAATTAGGATCACAGTTCACAACATAAATTCCACTCCCTCTATCTTCTTTCAGATTTCACATCTCCTTTGTATTTTACAAAGGACAGGTGCAATCTTAAACGGGAAGAGTAAAAGTAAATCAAACCAAGTAAGGTCTCACATGTCAATAAATTAATAACCAAACAAATACATAATCACATTAAAAAGAATGGCAAAGAATTTACAGAAGATAAAGAAATTTAACATACTCCTCTATAGTTTTTGAATTCCACTTCAAAAATGGAAAGTAGCCATTGATTTTTCTGTGGTTTTGAAGCGTTTTCGATGTCCTGTGATTTATGAAATCATTAACAACATAGAAATCAACAGCAATGGAACATTAATTAATTTAGGAAATTATATAAAAAAAATATCATTAAAAATTTCCTAGTGTCATCATCGTTGTGAGCATTACAGGATATTTGGGCATGTCTATTGAAATGAAGAACTTAATAATTTGTGCAATGAACGCGAGATGTGCCCTGAGAAGCTTTGAAACTGAAGATTGTAATTGTGTCAAAGCATTAATCTTGAGAAGAATGCGACAAATGCTTTCTAAAATTGAAATTAAATTATGCCACTCTCGAGAAGAAAAGAAAAAAAGATGTAATTAATAGATATATTACAGACATACATATACAATGGAAGACGATGAAGTAAATTGAGCGCTTCATTCGACAAAATGGTATCAGCAATGATAAAAAGACATACCTGAAAACTGCTTAAACCAAAGATGTATTTCTCATTGCTCTCCATTCACACAATGCGAGATCGAGCAGTGAGGTCGTGCATCCCTAACTAATATGTCCCTGGACAGTTTCCTCATGTGCATGACTTGGTCCTTACTCCATTCTATAGATCAGTACACGCTGCAAGCGAAAATATCTCGAATCTACATAAGGCAGAGGTCTTGAAGGAGCAGAATCATATTAGCTAAAGAGTTATCAATTGATGCTATAGAACTTAAAATGCAGTTCCCTGAGTGGAAGACGGCAAGGCTTGTTCTTCTCTGTGAAACAGTGACGCATACTGAAGAATGCTATAAGGTAGTCAAATATTCAAATTGGCATTAAGCACAGTGTGGTATACAAAGTTTAGATCCCAATGTGGAATGCAGTCATGTTGATCTGACACTGTAAACTCCATTTATAAGTAACTGGGCTATTACATTACAACAATTGTTAATTCAACAAATCAAGAAAAAAAAAAACTAAAATGGCATACCAGATATAAAAATTCTAGATGAAGCAACGAAGGCCTATAGTTTCTAAAAGCATATAGTTCCTATAAATTGAGTTGTTTGGGTTCGTAAAATCTTCCCAATCATCCCTCAAGCAGCAACAAAAAAAAAAAAACCCATATTAATAGTGCCAATCCACTTTAATGAATAAAACTCCTTCCCACACTCAATGTATTTTAATAAGAATTCCCTTTGCTTTTATCATGTTCTAAGAATTCATACAATAAAGTGCCCCGGCTATAGAATTTCCAATCTAAGATATTAATAATTATGCCTTATCATGTTCTTTTAAGAATTCATACAACTTCGGATCCTGCATATTTCGGCTGCTATGTAAGCTCACATGAAGTACTAAAATACTTTCAAACATACATCAACGTATTATAATTCAAAATCAGCAACACGCAATAAGAGTTACTCAAGATATACATACATGAACTTACATAGAAAATAAATTTCAGAGTTAATAAAACGAAGAATAAAGGAAAAAAAGACCTTCTCTTGATGTATTTTCAATGTTCCAACATGTTCTTCGGCTTCTTTCTTGTCCATTATCCCGTTCTTTTTCACGTCTGTTTTGCCTTTCTGCTTCTTGGCTGCTCACCACCAAAAAAGTACATTTTACAAATTAATCCACCAATTCATAATAATTTAAAAAGGACTAAACACACGAATAGCTTTTAAAATAAGAAAAAATAACTCATATATCTAAGTTTTTGGAAGCCATTGAAGAGAAAGATGGTGAGAAACAGAGCAAAAGGCTTCCTTATCTTTCTTCTCTAAATGAGATCAAAAGATAATTAAGTAATTAATTCTCAACAGTGAAAGAGATATCATCTTATTTAGACTAAAAGAACAAACCAATAATATGCTAAACGAACCTCAAGTTATCGAATTGCTGTCTCTTCTTTGCCCTTTGCAAAGGACATTTTGGCTTCCTCTCCTTGCAACCTGCAGGCAAGTATATAAGGATGAAAGCTTGCATTCTTTGGCACATCTTATCAACTCTTATCAAGTGATAACTCATATCAAATGCTCATTAAAAATTCAAAAAGGGACTATTATGGAGCCACTATAAGATGTAAGCTGTCAAAACTTTTAGGAACAATGTCATCTTCTATCTCCCAAATATAAGTGATGATGGCGTTTCTCTATTCTCTTAAACCATGCTAAAATGTTAAATGATGACAATTGATTGAAAATTAAGTAAATAACAAATAACAAATTTCTGATGCTTTAGAAATTTCAACGTCTAACACAAAAATTATAAATATTAAGGCAGGAACACCGAGACAATAGATGAGCGTGTGCGTCTGTATCAACCTGTAACATAATATGATGAGCTCAAATACTTTATTCTTATTACTGCATACTTAAAAGTAAACAAAAAAAAATTACACTATAAGCATCTCACTGTGCACAGATACCTCAATTGCCTCCATTCCTACGCAACTGAATTTCTTCCAGATTGCTACCCCTTTCTATATTTCCTATTGTTTCTCTACTCTCCACCTTTGTTGCCCTCATTATTTTTGCAGCACACAATGCCTCTTCCCATGTGCATCCTCTTCTCTCTCTTTTTTCGTTCCCTAAAGTCTCAAATGATTGCATACTGAACTTGAAAAAAAAAGTTGGTATTTAGCAAAGTATTCTCAGTAGCTTACATTCATTAAATTGAAAATTCATTCAATGATTTTTTCGACCTAATAACTCACCGAAAGAATGTCGCCAAGCTTCGTCATGTCCTCATCTCTAGGCAATCGAGCATTGCGAGTGGCTAAATAAGGGCAGAAACATGATCTTTAGACATTGACGACGATTCAGGGATGTTACTTGGATGATTCTTAAATAAAGAATAATGCCTGCTTCGATGAATAAATAAACATATGTATTGGGATGATTGTCAATACATATAAAATCTTCACTTGGACTGAAGATGCCTGCTTCGATGAAAAAATAAAGATGGGGATTGAGAGGAAGAACGGGAGAGAAATGAGGCGAAGGTTGCCATTGACAACCAATCACCGCCTCGCGATTCCATAAATGAAAGAGACTATCATGAATACAGGGAGAAGAGAAACTTGCAATGAAACAGCAATTTGAAACAAAATTCTATAGAGGAAGTTGAATTAGGAGAGATGGTTGAGTCTAGGGTTCATATGTATTGTATGATTTTCATCATAAAGAAGAAAAAGGGAGAAAGTTTTGATCGATTGTTTCCTCCTTCGGCGCCAATCCACCAATTTCTTCAATCTATTAAACTATACTGGAATGATTTCATCGATTGTTTCCTCCTTCAGCGCCAATCCACAATCTCAAAGAATTAACAGATGAAAAAGCTTTATCTTGCTGGGGAGAGGGGCCTCTTCTTTGTCGCCAGATCTCGGAGTGTTGCAACGGAGAAGACGCAATGCACAATCATGACAGAAATAAGGGCAGAGGTAGGGTAAAAATACCTACATAAGGGCTGAAATAGGTACTTAAGAAACCGGGTGAGAAGCGGGAACATAAAGTGCCCATTAGGGGATATTATATATATAACCATAATGTGGACAGTGAACTGCAATTGACATGAATTGATATTAATTCGCAACAATCAATCCTAAATAATAATCCATCCAATCTAAATAAATATGTCATATATTTAACACATAATACTCACGAATTTTAAAATGAATGGTAACTTCTTGATGAGTGCAGCATGCCAAAGTATCAAAATTATAAAAAAAAACAAAACTATGGCATAATCACAATTACCGTGACTTCACTGATATCACAAGCTTGCACCCTTTTAATTCAAATATTAAATATGCACTACCCATCATATGTTGTATTTGTTTAAAATATATTATTAAAAGCCATGAACTGCAAGACATAATATTATGTGTAAATATTATGTGTAAACGTATGGCCAAAACACACAATTGTCGAGTACAGCATCAAATCAAAATAACAATTACAAAATCTAAAATTCTAATTTAATATCCCATAAGTATATATTCCGAACTAAAATCTTGATCATCCAGAAATTAAATTTCTACACTCAAAATCGTGATTCCCATAAAGATTCAAATACAAATATTAGAATCAAAATATAATTCTTTTATATCTCAGAGAATCATAAATATAGTGGCTCTAATACCACTTGTAGGAAATAAATCAATTAAATCTTAACCCTATTATAATTAACGAGATCCAAAACGTAAAACGAAAGCGTACCTGATCCAATGAGTCCTCTAGGCGGAACACAAACTCGAGATCAATGTTTATATGGTCTTCCTCAACTAAATCTCCTTATTCCTTATGTGACCGCAGTAAGCCTCCCGATGGGAAGAAAAGAATAGCATGTGCGGCTTAGTGTTTTGGGGACCGGGACGTAGTATTAGATATCTACTCATTTGGTCCATATTAATTATAATTATAGCTCATGGACTTTTAATTTTAATTGAATCACTTAATTAAGTCCATAAAATAATTGAATAGCTAATATAATTGCATAATAATATATTGCCCGCAATTAGATTATAATGAAAATTAATAAATTTTCAACATAACATTTATAAAAAAAATTATACATATATAGGGCACTCTTGCACTCGAGTGCAAGGGTACTATCAACTCTTAGGCTGTGTTTGGATTGAGTGGATTTGAAAATTAATGAATTTTAAATTTCTTGGATTTTAAATCAATTCATTTGAATTCCACTGTTTGAATAAATTATGGATCTTTGAAATGATTTCAAATCCATAATTCAAAAATTATTTTTTAAAATAGAATTTAATATATAATTAATAAAAATAATAAAATTTTATTATCTTAAATATTAAAATCTAAAATTTTATTAAAAATAATTTTTTTTGAGGGAACTCTACCCAATCTACCCCCACCCCCAATAAAAAAATTTTTTATAAAATTTTAATATTTAAATAATAAAAAAAATATTACCACCCAGCCATGCCCCCTATCCACCCACCCCAACCCCCCGCACCACCCCATCCAAAAAAAAATTTTATATAAAATTTTAGATTTTTAATATTTAAATAACAAAAATATTACCACCCAATCATACCACTCTATCCATCCATCCACCCCCACTCTCAACCCCCAACCCACCAATTTTTTTTAAAAAAATATTAGATTTTAATATTTAAAAAATAAAATCTAAAAATTTATTAAATTTTTTTTGGTGGGGTGGGGTGGGATGGGGTTGGGTAGGGGTGGTGGAGGGGATGAGTTGGGTTGGGTGGTAATATTTTTATTTTTTTAAATATTAAAATCTAAAATTTTATAAAAAAAAATTTTTTGGGGGTGGTGGGTGGAGGGGGTGGGTATGGGTAAGTTGGGTGATAATATTTTTATTATTTATTTAAATATCAAAATTTAAAATTTTATTAAAAAAATTTGGGATGGGGGAGTGTTTGGTGGGGTGGGGCGGGTAGGTGGTTAATATTTTTATTATTCAAATATTAAAAATCTAAAATTTAAAAAAAAAATTGGGGGTGGGGGGTGGAGGGGGTGGGTGGCGGGGGTGGGGGTTGGATGGGGGTGGGTAGAGGGTAGACTGGGTAGTAGAGTTTAAAAATAAAAAAATATTTAATATTAAATATTTTTTAATTAATTTATTAATTTTATATATTATTTTTATATATTAATATATCAATTACACAACAATGGAATAATTTCAAATGACACGGTTTCAGTGAGAATTTGAAATCCATTAAGAAACAACTAAAAAAATTCAAAATCAAATTCATTGATTTGAAATTCATTGATTTAAAATATTGGATTTATAAATCCATTAATTTTGATGTTATCCAAACATGATGGAAGAATTTGAGGGAAGAATTTATAAATCCCTCCTCAAATCTTTCCATTCAAACACAACTTTAAGGAAATTGCTACGAATGAGATTTATATTTTGGGCTGTTTTGGATAAAATTAATGGCAGCCAATTAACATACACCATTTCTATATTCACATAAACATTTTTAAATATAAATACTTAGGAATTATTAGCTATAGGTATAGGTATAAAATATAAGTACTAATACGTGTATTCAATTTAAAGAGTGTAACTTGGTGGAATCAATCCCACCAAATAAATGGGTGGAATGTGTGTCTCCACACTTCTTAATTAATTTTATCTTTTTATATTAATGTTATTTTTATTTTTTAAAATTACTATACATACTATTATACCTTAAATCCTAAAAATAAAATCTAAAGATATTTAAATGTCAATTTGTTTATGCTGACATGGCATGTCTCAATGACCATCTTGGTGACATGTAATTTTCTAATTAGTTTGATTTTCATTTTAACTTTCTATAATTCTAAGTTTCATTATTCATTTTTCTTTGATTTAAATATTAATTTTTATTACAAAACTTAATTTTCATTAAATATTTAAGAAATGTAAAAGATATTAAATCACGATTGAAGAGTGAACGATGATGCACATCAGTGTGCAATCTTGCCAGAGGAAATAACATGCCAATAAATTCCCCCAAATAATAAACTCATTAAACTTTCACTTTACTGTACATTAGCGTGCAATTCAGAGTGAAAAATAGAAGATAGGGTAGTTCCTGAAATTTATCCTTAATGCGCGATTGATGAGTACAATGAGTAATGCTGAAAATAAATTAGGTCTTCTGTATCTATAAGTAATTATATATAATCAATGTATTTATTACTAATTAAGTTATACAAACGCGTACCGATGATTAATAATCCCTAAATAAATTTAATAAATAAAATTATTTAATTAAAAATTTAAAAATAATTAAAATGGATATTTAACAAATTCTATACAATGTTTATTTATTAAATGATACTAATATTCTATATTTTTTTATTATTATTGAAGAAAATTTATTTGCAAAATATTAAAAATATGCCTAACATTTTTATTTCATTTTTTAATTATTCTAAATAATAAAAAAATAAAAATAAACCCTTAGAAAATCTTTTACCATATCTTCCAAAATCATCTCACTCTTTCATAGCTTGAAATCTGCCACTACATCCCCTTCCAACACAGTGTCATTGCTCAAAGCCTCAAACACCTTTATCATTCATCTCCTTCGAAAATTAAGAGTGCCAAGTGCCACCCCTTTTAGGAAATCCCACTGCCACTCCTACTTCCGTGCTGCCCATTGTCGAGAGTGAAAATAAGCGTGTTTTAGTGTCCAATCTAATACCTTTTTGATGTGAATTGCTGTCATATATTAGCACAAGTATCTTATATTCAATATATGTGAGAAAAATGTGCACTTGAGGTGTTTTATTGTTTTTTAGGTAGAAAAATGATCAAAAGTGCAAAGTTGGAGAAAATGTGCAATTTGTGCAAGGATTCTGAAATGTACGTCCAACTTGTGTAAATATTCTGTATTTTTGTGGAGATCTAAAATAGAATTGTGATATATGAATGGAAAGCCACTGAAAATAGGACCATTTTGGCTTAAAGAACACCTCAATCGAAATCCAAATGAGAAAGTTATGATCGAAAAGGTGATATCGCGCAAGCTGTGATGAACAGAACGGCTGTTCCACTTTGAATGACTTTTTACACATTCAAATGTTGGAGTTTCTATGAGTTCTGTAATGGATAGAAATCCAAGGAAGAGATGATCACATGAGCGTAAGAATCACTCAAATTGGAGGTCAGATGTGGAAGTTATGCTCAAAATCATGAAGTCGCACAACTGCCAGTGAGAATTTCCGAATTTGTGCATGTTTTTACACCCTTAGTGTGTGTTTGCGTGTATTTTCGTGTTTTCCAAGAAAAAACACATCCAAGGTCTATAAGAAGAGCTTATAAGTATAAAAGCGGATGTAGATCATATCATTATTCATTGGATTGGATTAGAGAGAGCCACAATACAATACAATACTACACCCCACAAGAGGTGATCACCCCCCAACCATCATCCACATTCTTTCCTCCATTCATCCATCACTTTGAAAAATCGTTCGTGGAATCAAGAGGAGAACCAAGAGGAGGATTCAAGATGGAGAAGGACGTGACGACTCCCACATCTAGGGTTTTATTCATTTCCTAATGTATCTTATAATTTTTCAGACATCTGGGTAAGATCTATCATTATTCATTGGATTGGATTAGAGAGAGCCACAATACAATACAATACTACACCCCACAAGAGGTGATCACCCCCCAACCATCATCCACATTCTTTCCTCCATTCATCCATCACTTTGAAAAATCGTTCGTGGAATCAAGAGGAGAACCAAGAGGAGGATTCAAGATGGAGAAGGACGTGACGACTCCCACATCTAGGGTTTTATTCATTTCCTAATGTATCTTATAATTTTTCAGATATCTGGGTAAGATCTATCCAACACCCATGATAGTTCTTCGTAACATCATGGGCTAGAGCATTTTTGGTAGAACTAGGGTTGTGAAGGTTTTTACCAATTAATTGAACTTTTGTGTGTAAACTCTATACAATACTACTTATGGATTTATTTTATATATGATTGTGCCTTTTAATTCATACTCACGGTCGTTTTGTGTATCATTAATTGTTATGTAGAGTCTGAATACATATCTTGGTTATTGATTGAGTGTGTTCACTGCTGAGCAGGATTCCATGTTATGATTCTAAATGAGGGGACTCCGAAGCTTCATTAGAACTATCATATATGAATACTTATTAATGTAATTGAATTCGAGTTATTAAGTAGGATAAAAAGGATAATTTTATAGTACCTATAAAGAGAAATCATATCGGGTTAGAGTACTAATTGGTCAGGAAAATAATTGATATATATAGTACCTAGAAAGGGGGGTGAAATTATATCTCTTGCTCTAATGTTATTCACACGTGTTACACACATGTTTACTTATGTCTATAGAGTAGATATGCATGATTTAGTGATGCGTCCATATTCCACAAGGCAGAGTCGGATATCAACACACAAAAGGGAGATTAATGAGTGAAATTGGATTATCCTAGAACTACCTATTCTCCTACTTGATTCACTTTTGTATTCTTCGAGTGATATTTTATTTTATTTATTATTTTAATTAATTATTCATTAGTTTAATAATTAAATACTAAAACTTTATTGCCTTCATCTTAATTAATTTAGATAATAATTAAATTGATAATACGCCGTCCTTTAGGTTCGATATTCACTTGGTCGCTTGCTTAAGCTGCAATTGAAATCCTTAATACTTGGGGATTAATTTTACGTGCAAAGAAAACGAGCATCAAGTTCTTGGTGTCGTTGCCGGGGACTGCTGTTATTATTGATTTTATTATTTCTAATTGATTAAGACTTTAATAGTAATTATTTAATTCTATTTAACCTTGAATTTTTCTGAGGTACTTGTGCACTAGGAAAAGGAGAGGAAGGAAAAAAGGAATAACACATTGAGCTAAACATGGCTGGAGCAAGGCAGAATCTAGATAATATTGTCATACGTGAAATTTTCACCAAATATGGAATTGGTAACATGGGATTGATAGGAGCAAGGAGGAAAGATGATGATTTTGAGATACATTCCGCTCTTATTAACATGGTAGAGAAGAATCCCTTTTCTAGAGGTTGTTTTGAAGATCCATATCAGCACCTCAAAAGATTCATTGGTTATGCAAACACTCAAAAGGGCGCGGGAGCTAATGATAATGCTAGGCGGATCGCCCTATTGATAAAGCGGAAGCTTGATATGAGACTCTTGATGCAACAGATTGCACTGCATGAGACCAACTGCAGCAAAAATTCTTGGAGAGATACATGTCATCCTCAAGGATTTTAAGAATGAAGCAAGAGATCACCCAATATGTTATGAATCAGGTGAGAAATTTAATGAGGCGTGGGACAGGTTTAAAGACATGCTCAGGAGGTGCCTATGGATTGGATTGTGAGTCGCGTATTCTTATTGACGCATCATCAGGTGGAGCGCTGTTATCAAAGACAACACTTGAAGTAGAAAAGTTGTTCGAAGACATCTCTATGAATTCACGTTACTGGCCTACGGAAAGAGTAAGAGGATCTTATGTACTTGGCAAGGTATCACAGATTGAACTCAAGGGTAAAGTCGAATAGGGATGATGAGATCGTCTCTAATTTAGCTAATATCAACAAGCTACTAGAGTCCCAGCAGAAGCAGATTATAAAGATGCCATAAAGAGTGCCTAGTATGAAGTAGCACAAAGTGAAGAATGTTGAAGATACCTTCAATCGATACATGGCTGAGAATGATGCAAGGTTTGACTGCGTCGAAGCAAATATGAATGCTAATCATGTAGATTTATCTAAGCAATTGAAGGACCTAACTTTGATTATGGGGCAGATGACTGCGAATGTAAATCACTTGACATAAAAATTGGAGAATAATGCCATCACATTGAGGTCTGGGACGCAGTATGATGATCCGATGATTCTGGCGAGCAAGAATGAAGGAAGCAGAGGAGTTGCTCGACTAAACCACATCAGCTCGACCAGACCTGATGGTCGAGCTGAGGTCGAGCAAGCTACGGAAAAATAAAATCATGACACTCTGTTTTTAGATTTGCTGCTCGACTAGCACCTTTCCGCTCGATCAGACCATCCAAGTCGAGCGGAAGTCGAGCAATACCTGGCCACGGGTAGCTCTCGATCGGGAGGTTTGCTCGACTTGGACCAAGTTGCTCAACCAGACCACCTAAGTCGAGCAACACATGAAGGAGCATAGGTCGCGATCGCCTACGTCGTTCGACCAAGAACAAGTTGCTTGACCAACTTACCCAAGTTAAACAGAGGTCGAACAACTTCATTCAATGCCCATTTCGATACCGAATGCTACACCTGTTATTTAGAACACTCCAGAGCCATCCCAAGAGCATAATACTGAGCTTATACTTGAGAAGAAGTGGGAAAGAACAAAGAGGTTGAGAGCCGAGAAGCTTAGACTGCAGATGGATAATGAAGATGTGGTTTTCTCTCTTGATCAAGCAATGAAAATGCCCATAGAGACTCAATCATGCAAGAGCATAGATGTGGTTTCTAACTTGTTTAATCTTGATTTTAATAGGACAGATGACACTGAATTTGAGTGGAAGATTGACAAGGAGGTGTCTAAACAGCCATAGGAGGAAGGTAATTCTGAGGATCATTTACTTGTTACCAAGAAAGATGAGGTGCTGAGTGTAGACTGATGAAAAATATTTTCACCTAGATTTTAGTGTCTTTTTATATGTATTTTTGTATTATTTTATCCGTATTTATGTGTATTTTGGTTGTATTTTGTATTTTTATAGAAATATGTGCGAATGAGCTTAAACATATGATTTTATGTAAAAATTGATTCTATACGCGATAAGAAAGATGTAGGAGAAAACAGAGCTCAATTCGGAGTTGAAACGAGGGAAAATGAGTCAAAGCAACATGCTGAAAAATGCATGTCCAATTTGTGTAACTTTTCTGTACTCTTATGGAGCTCAAAACTAGAAGTGTGATATATGGTTGGAAAGCCACAAAAAAGAGGATCATTTTGGTATAAGAAATACCTCAATTGGAGCCCAAACGAGAAAGTTATGATTAACATGGTGATGTCGCGCAAGCTGTTCCTACTCAGCACGATTGTGCTATTTTGCATGACTTGTTATACCTTCAAATGTTGGAATTTTTATCAATTCTTTATATGCATAGAAATCCAAGGAAAAGAGAATCACGTGAGCATAAGAATCACTCGAATTGGATTTTGGATGTAGAAGTTATGTGCGAAACGGTGAGACTGCGCAGCACGAACACTGCCAGTGTACCGAACACGGACAGCACCAACACGGGCCGTGTACCGAACACGGCCCTGTAAGTGTTGGACGAGTTCTGTCATCCGAAACACCTACACGGCCACAGGTGGCCGTGTACTGTACACGGGCCGTGTAGGTGCAAAATCTGTAAAAAAATCAGAATCTTCTAGAAGCATCCCAAGGGGTATAAATACCCAATACTTCAATATTTCAAGAGATTTTTCGTGGTTTTTCTCTACACACACACATCACACACCATTTTCTCCATTTTACACCATCATCTTCATCCATTCTTCATCCATTCATCCATACTTGATCCCCTCCATCAAATCCACCATCTAAGTGATCAAGGAAGTAAGGGAGAATGAGATCACAAGAAGAAGAAGGAGATCTCCATTGAAGCACTTCAAAGGGAGAATCTAATTCTAATTTTTGTGTATTTCTTTATAGATTGATCATGGTTTGTAAGAATTTTAATGTCTATGTTGAATTTTTTGTGACTATGAGAGGCTAATCTCCTTTGTGAGATTAGCTCCATGATTGATGTTGGGTAATTTAGTTTGTATGCAATTTGATTTTAATCTTGAATGGGCTTTGTGTTATTTCTATCATTGATTGTTCATTGCTTGATTTATATGATGATATGTGTGATTAATTGTCATGGGCATGTGATTAGATTGAGAAATCAATTATGTGTTTAGGATAGTTCATTGAATCATTTCATCATACACTTCATGTGCATTAATTTAGAATGAGATAGAGATATCTTTCTAGATTTAGAACCCTTTGATAGAACATTTGATTAGCTTAATCGAGAGATTGGTTGATTAGGTGAGGAGAACCAAGCCATTAGTGAATTCATAGTACCTTAAAAGGGAATATTGCCTATGATTTAGTACCTCATTAGGGAACTCATAGAATAATTAGTACCTATTGGGAGGTGTTCGCTATGGTATCGATCTTAAGTTCTTTTGGGAGCCTTGTTAAGGGCCTACATCCTAATGATCTTGAGAGAGAGTTCAGGTGGAATTAGTGATCGCTCATATGCAATGTCCATGAGAGATTAGAATTAATTGCATGAATACTTAATTATCTATGTCATGATTGTTGTTAATCTCATCCTTGCATCATTTGGAACCCATTCATCTTTCTTTCGTTTTATCATTTATTTCTTGCATTAGTGTAATTGTATTTATTTGTATCATATCCTCTCTATTCCGTCGTCCTTATAAAATCACGATAAACTTGAGATCATTTAAACTCTAGTGTCTTCCTCCCTGTGGTTCGATAAATTCTTGAATTGGTCATCCCGACTACAAACGACCAATCATAGACAAGAAGAGGGAAAGAAAGTATTTGAAGGTGAGGATGCGAGAAGACCGTCCTCTACCATCGTGACTCTTCGACATTAAATATGAGCGTCTGTTGGGGGCTTTTCCTCCCGTTTTACTGCTTATTATTTATTTTGTATGAGTAAGAAATTTTTATATTTGATGTGCTTAATTATCGTTAATTACATCTCTTTGCAAACTTAGTTTCACTATATTTTCTACTAAGTTTGGGGGGGTGTGATGTACTTACCTCATTGAAGCACCAAGAGTATAATCATTTCTTTGTAATGTTTGCTAGGGGAGTTGATCTTTTTGCGGTATGTTGAAACTTTAATCGATTTTGATGTGTCAATTTTTTGCAATTTGCCTAGTGTTCTGTGGTGTTTCTAGTGTGTGGAGTCGATTAAATAGTCAATTGAATCATTCTTAGAGTTCTCCTATTTTATTATTGATGAATCTTGTGATGATGAGTGTGCTTGAGCTTGATGATAGAAAAGGGTAACTAGGTGGCAAGACGAGTTCTACATTGAGGTTTCAACTCGAGAAGCTCATATATACGTTGAAGAAAAATCAGGTGCCCTCGTTTCCTTATTCTAATTTTTATGTGTGCTTTCAATTCAGGGAGTGAAAGGATTGAGTTTATATTTATGGTGATCCATGCGAGCTTATATTGTTTAAATCGTGATTGGAATTCATATGCTCTTGAAATTGATGAAGGAAGTGTACTTGAGTTATATTGTGATATGAAGTTCTATGTGTACTTGTGGGATATTTCTTACCATGAAAAGTGCTCTGTTACTTGATAAAATCCCATGTGAGATTTTGAGCCTCGTTGATCATGTTACATAATCACATGATATTTCTTTCTGGTGAGTATCGTTCTTGTGTGTGTATTCTAAAAATTGCCTCTTGTCTTACTTGAAACTACATGTGTGTTAGATAATGAGAGATGATTTTATGCCATCCTTGAATTTATGAGTCACTTTGCCAAATAATTTCCTACCAGATAATTTTATATCCATAGTTAGCCCTTTTGAGTCTGAAAGCCTTATTTCTTTGGCAATCTACGAAGATAGCCACTTTGATATCCTATTTGAGCCTTTAATTCCTATATTTAGTAGAGAATTAAATGTTGTCAAAGTGTGTGAAGTTGATTTTGATGGAGTTTGGAAAGAATAAAATATTTGGAGTTGTACAAGTGATTATGAGCTTAAAAATAATTTGCTTAGGGGTATTGCCCGAAACTGTTACCCCAAGATGTTAGAGGTAGTGCCCGAAACTGGTGCCTCGAGAAAAAAAGGAAAGAAAAAGTATGTTGAGCTTGAAGGAAAAAGAGAGAAAAGACAATTAGAAGAGCATGAAGCTGGATAGCCTTGAAGTGTAAAAAATCTGCAGTACAAAAGATCTTCAGTTTTAATTCTCTACTAATCAAGTCACTTATCCATATGTTTCCTACCCTTACCAAAGAGCCAACATTACATCCAAAAGAAAAATTCTTTTTGATCTCATTATCGAATCATAATAATAGTGGTGGAGAGTTTGAGACTTTTGACAAGCTTATGATTACGCATACATTTGAATTGAATCTGAGCATAAACACCTTAACCCATGAGTGTACATCTTTTACACTTGAGTTCGAGTGATATTTTATTTTATTTGTTGTTTAATATAATTGTTTAGGAATTGATAATTTCATACCTCAATCTTATTGTCATCTTGTCTTAATTAATTTAGATAATAATTAAATTGATAATACGCAGCCCTTTGGGTTCGATATTCACTTGGTCGCTTGCTTAAGCTGCAATTGATATCCTTAATACTTAGGGATTAATTTTGCGTGCAAAGAAAATGCGCATCACCCATCGCCGTCGTCACCCGCCCGCCAAGTCTTGCTATAGCAGTCGCTAACAACTACCATCCTCTGCAGATCTGAAGCACCATTTCTGCAGCTGCTGGAATCACTGACGTCATCGCCCTGCTCGTCTCCTACTATCACATACTCTCGTCACCCCTATCTCAAATGATTCAATTGGAGATTTCATGATCATTCGAAATTCTCCACCCGTGCAAGAGTTCCACCCATGAAATTTAATTAAGGTTCGAACTTCCCCAATATCCTCATTTCTGAAGTTTTTCGGACTCACTTCCACAGGTCACCGGAAATCACTGCCAACCCCGCCAGTAATTCTTCTGATTCACTAGAAACAAGTGCCCGCAATTCTTTTCTGCAGCACCGGAAATAAATGCCAACATGCTGCTCCATCACGGTAACTATTTACTTCATTTCTTCCTTTGGCACTGATTATGTTATAGAATCCTGAGGGATAACACCATAAATGTTCCTACTTTTTCTTGTTGTCTTCTTTTGATATCTCGTGATGCTGATCCCTTGTACAAGAAAATTTTAGTCCATACCGTCGCTTTACTTCACTGCAGTACCCTGTTACCCATCTCGCTCACAGCACCTCTCTGCCTGAAGTTTGCTGACATCAGTTTATGCTCTCTCTATCAGTTACACACTCCACTCCACTATCCTGCTTGCCAACTCTACTAAGTTAGAAATTTCATATTCTTACTCAATGGGTAAATATAAAAAAAGACATGATGCTGTGGGGAATTGTAATTTTTGTATTAATAGGAGCCATTGTCACCACTTTTGTTAGTTATACCCTTTATTATATGCTATATGAATTCTGAAATAAACTTGTTATGTAGCGTACATATGCTTCAATATTCATGTGATATTCATTGATATAGATATGGATTATCATGAAGGTAATTAATTCATTTGTAGAAAGGAAACAAAAGAATGTAGTGCTGTTACAAAATCAAAAGAAAGGGGCAAAGTGAATCTGTAAAATCGGAAGATCCTTTTGACAGCTTCTAGAAATTCTAGAACCAGTTAAGACTCCTTGCCACTGTTTTTTTTATCTCAAATTGAATTGTTTGTTTTATTTCCAAAAGATCTTAAAAAAAGAGGAGTTGAACTGATGATATGCTCTTATGTGAGGTTAAATATTTTATTCTAATCTTTAGCATTCTGCATTTTTTGATCATGTTCTTCCAGCTTTTTCATGGAAGAATCATCAGTGCCTTAATAACTTTTAGCAACAAAAGTCTAATGATTTTCTATGTTTTTTTTCTTACTATTATATGTCTTGAAGAGGCAAATCACATGTATATATAGATTTGTCCTAGCCCAAAGGCATAAGTGCTATATTCTAAAGGGTAAGGTGATTTACACTTCTTAAGTTACAAGGTAACTTGTTTTCCTTTACTTCTTTAAAAATTAATTATATGTGTTTTGAATATGAGAAGGAGGAGTGGATGCAGTATGCTGGTCTATTCTCAAATTTTTGTGCTGCCATATTTGAAAAAATGTATGATTAGTTGAAATAGAATTATGACACTATAATATAAAGCTCAATAAACTAGATACATGAAAAATGGAGGAAGCATTATATCCACCAACACAAATTCCATATGAGAAACTTTCATTGTACTTGATCTTAATAAAATCATAATAAATCAACAATTTTTTGTTCATATTAAGAAATTAATCAATTTAAGCTAATTGTATTCTTGTTGTTAGCATTGTGTTCTTCTTCTGTATTGTTGAATGTAGACGGAAGTATCTACTGGTTTGCTACTCTGTGCTGCTGGGTTTTTTCATGATAATGGAAAGGATTTTCATGGTTTGCTGCAGTTCCTTAATTTTTTGCAGCATTCTTAATTCTCTTTTCAAATATAAAGATTAATTTATAGTAGAAATGATTTATACTCATAAAAGATGAATCATATCTAGGATCTTAATATCATTGTAAGATAGTTGTGTTATCACTTGTCAATAATGGACTTGATGATCATACGTATGATGAGTTCGGATGTGATGCTAAACACTGGTTTTAAGTATTATTTGGACCGACATATATTATACAGTTAAGATAAAACTGATAAGGCCCTTTTTTGTTTCGTCCTTTGAGTTGCTATATGTTTTTTTACTCCACAAAAATGAAAACTTGGTGTATAATAATTGAGGTAGGAAGTTGTATGAATATTCCTATCTATCTAATGAAGATGAAGTGCTCTTTCAAAACTTAAAACGCTAAATTCAGCAAATTCCTTTGTTTGCACAATGTCTTTGGCTTTTTAAAGTTACTTTTGCATTCTGTCTCATAGAAAGATTCTAACTGTCTAAGGTTTCTTGTTCTTAAAGTGTATGGACCTGCCTTTATCTTCTCATATTTGGACAATTATTCCCCATTACGTTTTTTCTAAATGTTCGTATTTTTCTCTGGCTTTATTTTCTATATTTCAGGGATACTTGCTGGGCAAGAAAATTTTAGAAGTCTCATCCTAAGCTATAAAGGTATTCCTCTATTGCATTTATTGTACATGATGTTGCAAATATGATTTTTCTCTAAAAACTTTTGAGGAAATATCATGTGACCTTAATCATGTAGTGTAGCTTGGTTTTTTAGGAATTGATAATATTATTCATAAGTGATTGTTTTATTTTTCATACTTTAAGCGATAAACAAAAAATTATGAGAGCTCAAAGCAAATTTCTAGATTGTCTTTTGCGCTTAGAATATGCTCAAAAATGTAAGTTTTTAATTAAATTGATGTTAATGAGATGATGCTTGCCTTGATAGGAAAAACTTTATACCTATGAATTACAATCAAGAGATATTATGTGGAGATGAAAGATTGATCAAGCAACTCTTTGGATTTGTGGACGGAATCAAAAAGGAGAATTTACTGGTGGTGATTTGCAATAGAAAGTGTCAAAATTGAGTAGTTTTCGTGAAATTCTAAGTACATGTAGGAAGATAAATATTTGTCATATAATTCTATTTAATATAGTAAATTGGAATTGTTGTGTACGTTGATTCAAAACAATACTTTTAAGAATTAAAAATCTTGTGGTTGTTTTACTTGTGTCATCAGTTACTAGTTTTAATGGTTATTTCAATATAGTTGTGTTGCTCTTTGCATGGATAGGATGTTTCTATAAGTTAATATGATATATATATATATATATATATATATATATATATATATATATATATATATATATATATATATATATATATATATATAATGGAATAAAGGTAACATAATTATGCTTACTTTAAACTGTTCTAAAATTGAATGATTTGTTACTAATGAAATCTATAAGTTCCAAGCCTGAGTTGTTTGCTTTGAGTCCTTTTTTGTTGCTATTATGTGGAGAAAAAATGGTAATTATTAATTAGTTGTGGTTTGAATCAATTTTGGGTTTTATTGGTTTTTGTAATGGAGTGTTATTGCTATTAAGTTTTGTTACTTTTTGCATGGATCAAATGTTTCCGTAAGTTAAAGTGAATTTTTTCTTGTAAATTTGAGTTGGTTATAGTATCTTATAGTAAGCTTATTGTGAATTTTTTAATCGAATTTTTACTAATTATGTGGATTTGCTAATTTGTTGTTGTTGCTCAAGTGGACGTTGATTTTGAAGGGCTCAATTTTTGGATTCATTTGTCTTGGTTAAAGCTCTACGCTTGTTGGTTTCTACTGTTTGTTCATTCAGTATGTGGCCCATGGGTATTGACTCCCGAGTACTTCTATTGAACAAATACAATTTGTCTTATGTCCTTACTCCTTAATGTGATGTATTTGGTTTTTACCAACATTTGGATTTGAGATTGTTATTTAATGTTGTGTATTGTGGATCATATAGAATGCGTTTAATTCTTTTTAAAATTTATCAATTCTACATCTTAATAAATATATTAATCAATAAAAAGAATTAATAAATTTGACAACACATATATGTCTTATTTTAACTAAATAAGACAACATATATAATCAATTGTCATTTAAAAAATAATTATGAATATAATTGCACAAAGACAACACATATAATTTGTTGTTATTTAACAAAGAGTTTATTAAAAAGACGCACAAAGAAAACACATTATATGTGTAGTCTTTGTGCGTAATTTTTTTATAAAAAAGATGCACAAAGACAACACATATAATGTGTTTTCTTTGTGCTTCTTTTTAAAGAAAAAACTCACAAAAACTACACTTATAATGTGTTTTCTTTGTGCGTCTTTTAAAAAAATGCACAAAGACTACACATATAATGTATTGTCATAAATAGACTCTAAGACAATAGGGGTTTTGACTACATAGCATTTTCCCTAAAATAAGCTAATGGACAACATATTATATATGTTGTCTTAATGCTTTTTTGTGGTAGTGTCCTCTTTCTACGTGCCGCCTCCATCAATCGTCTCCTCCTTTCTCGATCTCTCTCACAATCTTACCGCTCCACCTCCTTTCTTTGAGTGTCGCTTTCATTTGTTGATTATAGATGTTAGTTGTTGTATAATTGTTGTATTAGAATTATGGCTAAAATTAGGGATATGGATTAGGTTTTAACATTGATTGGAATCAAACGTGGCTGACTTGATTAAATTCTGATATTAATTTTGGTGGGAGAAGCTGCGTTATAGGAGGAAAATCAGTGAAGAAGTTAAACGTGCGGGTGGAGAACCAGTGAAGAAATTAAATGTGATTCCTATATGGTGAAGGAACTGCTGGGACTGAGATGTGGAATATAATAACTTATACAGTATAAGTTTTAATGAATTAATGTATATATTTACTTTCATAAATGTAACAACACATTTATTAAAAAAAACTTATACATCTATGATAAAAAAAACTTGAACAATATTTAATTGTCATTAATACAATTTTTTAAATAAAAAATTATTGATTTATATATTAATGATAGACAAAGCCTCTTGTGAGACGCTACTTATCTGAGACGTTTTGTAAGATGTGGTAAAGTATGTCAATTATTTAAATAAAATATGTTTCATTGTTGTTAAAGTATGTTTTTAAAATATGATGAATTATGCATTAAAGTATGATTTTAGCGTGTTATGATATGATTTATTATTGACATACTTTAAACAAATAAACATACTTTATCTATCAAATAAACATACTTTAGTGATGAATAGACCCGTCTAACATCTGTCTCACAAATAACCCGTCTCACAAGAGAGTATCTCTTAATGATATACTCATATTTTTTCAATTTATTAATTAACTGTTGAATTTAGTAATTAATTTTACAAATAAAATCTGTATTATATAAGTTTTTAAATACACATATAAATATATGTATAAACTATATTTAATCCACTAATATAAATGTATTTTTTAATAAATGTATTAGATCTTATGCCAAAATGTATAACATTTTATACTAACCTGTATAACTAAAATTAATAAATATATTGAAAAAAAATAATAAATGTATAAGATCTTATACAAAAATGTATAACATTTTATACTAACATGTATAACTAAAATTAATAAATATATTAACGAAAATATTGTTAAATATAATAACAATATTTTTTACAAAAAATAATACATGTATTGAGAAAAATATGAACATTATTAAATTACAACTACTCCACATTTGATTATGAAAATGCATATAAAAAATTTATTTAAATTTAATACATTTTTATATAAATTTAATGATACATGTAAGAGTAAAAAGTAGGGTTAATTACACCAAAAGTCCCAACCTTTTTGTGGATCGCGAATTAGTCCAAACTTTTCAATATTTATAAATAAGTTCTCAACCTTAAGCCCGTTTTGCAAATTAAGCCACCGGGCAATTGGAGGCTTGCCCGGTTTCTGACGTGTCTATTTTTTTTCACGTCACCTCTCTAGTTGTAAAAATAAAAAAAATTAAAGACCAAAGACACATGACCTATAAACTGGTATGTACGCAGTTGATATGCTGATCACTATCGTAGAATACATAAATAAATAATTGGTTGGTTACATGGGTTAAAATCTGGAATAAATCACACATAATTATGAATGAGTTTATTTCCATTTCAATATTTGTAAGACGCGACGACAAACAAATTATACATCAATTGAGGAATAGGCCTTGCAGAATAGGGCAAGAGATGAAAGGAATGAAAATACAGCGCAAACAAGAGAGAGGAGCACTCGGAACACTACAGCGAGAAACTAAAACTGACTGGCAGAGCGCGGCGGAGTTCAGAATATGGTCCAGACGAGAATAGGAAGAAGGATTCAACAGAATAAAGAACGGACAGAGGAAAGCCCAAGAAAGGGCAACGCCGGAGATACGACGGCAACTCTCAGCTCTCGCGACTGATGGAACCGTGAAGGGTTTGATACCTAGATACCGAGAATGCCTACGCCTTTGATAATTAAAAGAAGGAGCGGTGATTTTTCTAACCTGCAGAATGAACCTCCAACCTTATCCCACACCAAACACCGAACAACATTAGGGAAGGGGAGGAGGAGAATCTCTCTATCAGCGTTGGGAAGGAATGGAGAAATGAAGAGAAATTAGAGACCCCTAGATCCCATTCCAATCAACTTAGTCAACCCAACTGTTACCCCCAACCAATACCCTAACAGTCGATCACACCACCATCGCCCACCCCTTACCATCCAAATGCCACCAACACCCAAACCCTCAATGTATACTTCTCTATAAACGACGCTGCCAGCGCCGCAGCCTGGATTGGGTTCGGCTGACCCTCCTCTCTCTCCTCGCCACCGCCCCCACCTTCTTCTTTTCTCTCTTCATCTGCGCCACCTCGATATCCAACTAGGAGTAAACAAAGACGAACTCCCTGATGGCCATAAAGCATAGTCCAGGGACGAGACCGTGTGAGTGAGAAGAGAAATTAAAGTTTGGATCCAAACGATGCCTTTCATTTATTTCTTTATAAAGATGGAGGGTTGATGTGTAAAAAGATTGACAAGTTCGCATCCGCGCTGGCCTATAGCTGCCCGGTGGTTCGATTTGAAAAATAGGCTAAAGGTCGAGAACTTATTTGTAAATATTGAAAAGTTTGGACTAATTTGAAATTCGCAAAAAAGTAAGGACTTTTAGTGTAATTAACCCTAAAAAGAATATATTTATACGATAAAACGTATACACTATAGAATTAAATAAAAACTTCCCACACCAATTATAAAAATAATACATTTATGTATTGTTCACTGATTTATGCAAACTAAAAGTGTGTCCCCGAGTGTAGGGAATTAATTGCAGCTCAGTGTGTGACCAAATAAAAATATCGAACCCAGAGGATAATTTTAAACTCACTATTAAATTCTATTTATGACAATTTTAATTTAAGACAAATCATGGTATTTGAGAGAATTAATTAAACTAAAGATGCAGAAAAGCAAAAACTAAAAATAAAAGTATTTAAGAGAGAAGACAAGATAGCTCCAGGAAATCCAGTTTAAATTGGTTAAATCAGTTAGAATTCCTGCAAATTTTATGAAAGCAATCACATAATCATGTTAAATCGCTTTTTTAAAGTAAACTTAATACATGAATTTGGTTTAAACACTCAGATGCAGAAGAATAATTCATACTCATTTTCTAGCTATTTCATGCAAAATTCCACTAAAGGTTTGAACACTAGACTTCCATTTATAGGTACTTAAGAAATGAACTTCAATTCCCACCTAACAATCTAAGAAACTAAATACTCTAGAATGGTAATTAATAGATATTTAGGTGTCCAATATTAATTATTCTAATGATTAAAGGTTATATGATTAGATCCCATTTTACCCATAACAAAAAATATAATCACTTTATGACACAAACAACAATCATACATATGCATAAGACAATGACATATAATGACTGATGACAGATCATATAAGAAAAAAATATAAGTCTTAATTCAAAGCATTAATAATAAAATAAATACACTACAGAAATCCATAACCTAGTCGAGGTCATCAATTCAAACCTTCAAAATTCTAGAACTATCTAGAAATGTACTAGCCCATGGTGTTACAAACAACACCCATGGTTAGATATGAAAATAATCCCATAGATCTATAATTCAAAAACAAGAAAGAAATAATAAGAAAAACTCTAGATATGACATGATTCTCCATTCTTTCCTCAGTAATTCTGAACCTTCTCCGTCTCCTTCTCAAGTAAGCAACACTGATGAAATCTCCAATCAGGATAGTTGGATGGGATGATGGATCTTGTTCGGTATTGTGGCAGGGAAAGGGTGTGAAAAGTTATAAATAGTTATGGAGAGTTATTATTTTTGGACTCCCAAAGGCTATTTTTATAGTTGAGGGCTGATAAAATTCGGATTTCACCTCAAAATAAGGTTTTTTCACCTCAAAAACACAAACGGGCTGAGAAAACGACAAAAATCAAAATTGGGCCTCGCTGTGACTCGGCACGAGTCGTTCCAGGTAGGCGGCACGACCAGACATGTATGCGCTTGGGAGTCTCTGCAGCATTGACAATTGATGAGAGTGAAAATCAGCGTATTTTAGTGTCCAATTTAACACATTTTTTATGAAAATTATTGTCATATATTAGAACAAGTATCTTATATTCAATATATGTGAGAAAAAGGCTCATTTGAGATGTTTTATTGTGTTTTAGGTGGAAAAATGATCAAAAGTGCAAAGTTGAAAAAAAAAAAGAAACTTGTGCAAGAATGCTGAAAAATACACTTCCAACTTGTGCAATTTTTCTATGTTTTTGTGAAATTCCAAATTGGTCATATAATACACCATTGGAAATCCATGGAAGAGAGGGTCGTTTTAGTGCAAAAATCACTCAAATCAGAGTTTAGATGTGGAAATTATGCGCGGAACGTAAAACTGCCCAATGCTGTTCGACCACCATTCGACCAGAGCCATGTTATTCGACCAAGACCACTTTGATCGAAGGGATGTGCGAGAGTCCATATCTATTTAGTTTTACACCCCAATATGTGCATTTGTATATTTTCGTCTAAAAAGCCCATTAAAGGTCCATTGGAAGAGTCTGAAAGTATAAAAGGAATGTAGTTTACATCTGAAAAATCATCATAGACCACCCCGCAAGGGGATCACCCCCACATACCATACATCATCATCCACATCCATCCCTTCCTCTATCCATCCATCACTGTGAAGTTTTGTCTGTGGAATCATGAAGGAGAACCAAAAGGATTTGAAGAGATAGAAAAAATAAGGAAGGAGATCGCTACACTTAAGGGTTTTCTTAATTCTTTTCTTCTATTTTCTAATTTTCCAGACTATGGGTAAAATCTATCCAACCCTCATGTTTGTTCTTTGCAACATCATAGGCTAGAACCGTTTTAGTAGTCTAGGATTTTGAAGGTCTTATAAATTAATTAAACTCTCTTGTGTGTCATCTGACAACACTACTTGTGCATTTATTTATATATATGACTGCATGCTTTTAACTCATATTCACAGTTGTTTGTGCATCTTCAACTGTTATATAGAGTTTGAATATATATCTGGTTGTTGATTGAGTGCGTTCACCGCTGAATAGGGTTTTATGTTATTATTCTAAGTGAGGAGACTTCGAAACTTCATTAGAACTGTCATATATGAATTTTTATTAATTGAATTGAATTTGGGTTAGTAAGCAGGATAAAGAAAGTAATTTTATAGTACCTATAAAGAGAGATCATATTGGGTTAGAGTATCAGACGCGCAGGGAAATAATTGATACTGATAATACCTAGAGGGGGGTGAAATTACGTCTCTTGCTCCAAGGTTATTCACATGTATTACACGCATATTTTACTTGTGTCTATAGAGTAGATTTGCATGGTTTAGTGATGCGTCCATAGTCCATAAGGTAGAGTCGGGCCAGCACACTTGAGAGGGAAGTTAAGTAGTAAAACTGGATTACCCTAGAGTTACCTATTCTCCATTCTTGAGACACTTTCGTATTCTTCCAGTGCTATTTTATTTTAATTATTATTTAATAATTTTTCTTAGTAGTTTAATAATTCAATACTCAAACTTTATTACCTTAATTAATTTAGTAAATAATTAAATTTATAATACACCGTCCTTTGGTTCGATATTTAACTTGGTCGTTTTTCTAAGTTGCAATTGATATCCTTAATACTTGAAGATTAATTTTGTGTGCAAAGAAAACACACAACAATATTCGGAAGCTGGCCCTAGATAGAACTCGGCACGAGTCGTGCCAAAAAAGGGTTGGTCGAGATTTCTTGGCAGCTCTTGGAACAGGCATCGGCACGGCTGGCGGCACAGACAGTGCACTCTCGGCAACATCAGCTGACTCAACACGAGCTTGCTCTTTTAAACCCCATTTCTACTTAAAAACACGAAATAATACTTCACAATCATCTGTAACACAAATATATACTATTCAACTATAAGATGCTAAAAAAAGATATAAATTCCACAAATGGTGATAAATAGAACCCTAAAACACGCAGATTTAAACATTAAACAATGTACATTATTAAATTACTACTACTAGCCCACATTTGATTATGAAAATGCATATAAAAAATCAATTTAAGTTTAATACATTTTTATATAAATATAATTATACATATAAGAGTAGAATGTTATATATTTATATGATAAAACATATACACTATCAAATTAAAAAAAAATCCCACATAATCTCCACCCATTTCCACAGTTTTATAACAAAAACGTTAGCAACCACACAAAATGAAAAATTGAAGAACAAGTAGCAATTTACATCATTTGAATTATATTAGACATGACTTTATCTTAAAAATTTTAAGAAAGAAAGATGATAAGTAATTGTAAAATTAAATTATAGTCATCGACCTTTTACAAATCTCGAACATAGTCTGCTTGAAGAAGATTTCAAGTAGATCTGGAACGTGGGAAGGAGAATCGAATACAGCCTGCTTGAAGAAGAATGTGAAAATGAGACGTGGAGAGGAGAGGCGACCAAGAGAAGTGGAGACAATGAAGGCTGGAAGATGAGAGTAGAACGAGAAAAAAAGGGAAAAATGGAATTCGTGAGAGAATGCGATAGGAGGAGAGTGAGGAAGAGAAATGGGATAAAGAGAGAGAGAGCGATTGGAGAGAGATGAAGTGAAATAGTGAATGACCTATCAGGTTCATTAGCGTATTTATATCTGGGTCATTAGGTAAAAATGGACTCTATTTCACCTTAAAAACTATTGCTCAATAGTATTTTCCTTATTATTTAGTGTAGAACATTAAAAAGAAAAGAAAAAAGAAGAAATTTGTAGTCGTCTAAGTCATGCTTTATAATAGTATTCTAATAAACAACAAAACATTATAAAGAATATAGAAATGAAAAGATTATACAAACTAACATTGATAAAAAAAGTTAAATCTCATAAATAAAATAGGAAATAAACTATTTGAACATTATAAAAAATATAAAAATAAAAAGACAATTCACTCTCTCACACAAATTTAATACGTTGATAGATTATGACAGGGAGTGTGGTATCATTTTGTGAGGTGGGAAGTGTAGAGATCAGCCTTGGGATGCTTAACTTCAGCGTACTCCTTGAATTTCACCTTTGTACAAATAAACATTTGCATGCAAACCTTGCACTGGATAGTCATGGCCTTCTTGTTGGAATCAAGTTACTTCTCTTTGTACTATCAGTATCAATTATTTCCCTAGCCAATTGGTACTCTAACCCGATATGATCTCCCTTTATAAGTACTATAAAATTATCCTCCTTATCCTACTTAATAACCCGAATTCAATTCAGTTAATAAGTATTCATATATGATAGTTCTAATGAAGTTTCGGAGTCCCCTCACTTAGAATCATAACATGTAATCCTGCTCAGCGGTGAACGCACTCAATCTACAACCAAGATATATATTCAGACTTTATATACCAATTGAAGATGCACAAAACAACCATGAACATGGATTAATAAAATGCAATCATATATAAAATAAATCCATAAGTAGTGTTGTACGAAGTTTACACACGAAAGTTCAATTAATTCGTAAAAACCTTCACAATCCTAGTTCTACCAAAAAGGCTCTAGCCCATGATATTACGAAGAACAATCATGGGTGTTGGATAGATCTTACCCTGATATCTGGAAAATACAAGGTAAATTAGGAAACGATAAAAACCTTAAATTGGGTCGTCGTCGCGTCCTTTTCCGTCTTGAATCCTCCTCTTGGTTCTCCTCTTGATTTCACAGATGAAAATCTTCAAAGTGATGGATGGATGGAGGAAAGGATGTGTATGATGGTTGGGGGTGATCCCCCTTATGGGGTGTAGGATGATTGCTTTGTGTTGTTCACAATGAATAATGATGTAAAATATATATAGGTGTGAGAAGGGACTTAAATAAGGAAATAAAAGATATGGGTAAATCATGGAGGATTATGTGATAAGGAGATTAATTGTGCTCCAAGAAATAGGCAATTTTTGGAAATTTCCGGAAATTCTAGGAAATTCTAGCTGCCATCTGCGCGACTTCACGATTTTGAGCAAACTTCCTCGTTCAAACTCTGATTTTAGTGATTCTTACACTCACGCGATCCTCTCTTCCTTAGCTTTCTATAAATATAAAGAAATCTCAGAAAATCTAACATTTGAATGTGTAAAAATTCATGCAATGTGGCACAGCTGTTATGTTCGGCACAGCTTGCGCGATGCTACCACTTTGATCATAACTTTCTCGTTTTGATTCTGATTGAGGTTTTCTTTATGCCAAAACAACCTTCTTTTCTGTGTCTTTCCAATCATATATCATACTTCTAATTCAGAGCTCCACAAAAATATAAAAAAATTATACAAGTTGGATGTGCGTTTTTCAGCATTCTTACACAAGTTGTACCTTTTCTCCAACTTGAGACTTTTGATCCTTTTTCCACCTAAAACACAATAAAATACCTCAAGTGCATATTTTTCTCACATATATCGAATATAAGAAACTTGTGCTAATATATAACAACAATTCTCATAAAAAAGGTGTTAAATTGGATACTCAAACACGCTAATTTCCACTCTCAACAAATCCAATTACTATACGTACCCCACTTAAATTAAACTTACATATTTAAGTTGCTAAATACACCCCATGCAAAGGCAATCTTACCTTTTTAATAAACTATATCCAAATTAATCAGAAAATTTTAAAAAAAAGTTAACTTGTAAATAGAAAAGAGGAACATCACGGGGCTAGTGTGTTCTCAGTTCTGCTGCGACGCATCAGAGGAGAAAGGAGAGGGAAGAACACTTTCTATCTACTGTCAAGCTTTGTCAATGTTAAGTAAGTACCATCTAATCTTTGTCTTTATCATTTCCTTCTTCATTCTGCAGTGGTAACGAATTCTAGGATTTAGGTTGGTTTCAAATTTAATGCATGCAAAGATAATCTTATCATTTTAATAAACTATATCCAAATTAAAAAAAAAACAAATTAATCAGAAAATTAAAAAAAAAAAGTTAACTTGTAAAGTAGAAAAGAGGAACAGCGTGCGGCTGGTGTGTTCTCAGTTCTGCCACGATGCATCAAAGGAGAAAGGAGAGGGAAGAACACCTTCTATCTACCGTCAAGCTTCGTCAATGTTAAGTAAATACCATCTAATCTTTGTTTTTATCATTTCCTTCTTCATTCTGCAGTGATAATGAATTCTAGGGTTTAGGTTGGTTTCAAATTTGGTGTTCGGTTAGTATAACCAAACACGATTGCCATTTTCATATTAATGTAAAATACAAAAGTTTTAGTCAAGTCGGATGAACATTGTTAAATGAAATACATTGTATTATAAAATGATTCAACGTAATTAATAAAATATATTCATTATTATGTTGAAAATTAAGATACTTCTAAAAAAATACACTCTCTCTATCCATCGATAACATATCAATTTGCTTTTTTCATGTGAGGACTCCTATTATTTTATATAAAGTGAAGAATTGTATTAGTAGTGAGTTGTTGTTATGTGTGAGACCCTTATACTAAAAAAAAAATGGATACCTTTAAAATAAAAAATCAAAATGACAAAATAAATATCTTATCTGCAAATGAAGAGATTATATATTACAAAATTCGACGACGTGAATGCAAGGAACTAGTTTTCTCAAAATTGTGTTGTTTATGCATGTGCTTTTCAATCGTGAAAAATTAGCCTTTAAGGTATGAAATGGATTGGGCTTCCATAGGGTGTGACATGGATTGGGCTTCCATAAAGTTTCATGGCCTTTTCTACATGGGCTCATAAAAGCCCAACATGGAGTGTTATAACTCTGTGCAGCGCAGCCTGCGCTGTTTGTTCTCCCAAAACCCTCTAAAATCATACAGCTGTGAAGAAGCAAGCTAAGAAATTGACGATGGGCGATCACGCTCCCGCCACCGCCTCAGCTGCAGCCGCAGCCACAGCCGCAGCCGCAGCCGCAGCCACAGCCACCGTTAAGCTTCCGATTGCAGGGAAGCGGAATATCCTCATAACCAGTGCCTTGCCTTACGTCAATAACGTTCCCCATCTTGGCAACATCATCGGATGTAATTCTCCTCTCCCTTTCCCCCTATTTATCTCATGTGTGATTGAGGCAGGATTGTGTTTGTGAAAGTATGGTTTTATCAGTTTGCATGTTTGAAATTGTGATTGACTTGTTGTTTTAATGAGTTTTTTTTATCCCATCTAAAGATTTTGTTTTGGATAGGTGTGCTGAGTGCTGATGTATATGCGAGGTACTGCCGGATGAGAGGATATAATGCGCTGTACATTTGTGGTACGGATGAATATGGGACCGCCACCGAGACCAAGGCATTGGAGGAGGGGTGTTCTCCCAAGGAAATTTGTGACAAGTATTTTTACTTCATTAATTAGCACTTATTTATTTTTATTTCATTCATTAAGGAGCTCAGAAAGAAACTTAATGCTGGTTGAAATCATAATTCTAATTCTAATTTTGCTGCATCGGTGAATAAATGTGAACTCTGGTTTTCAGATGAAGATTACTTCTTTTAGTACAAGAAGTCTCTCTCTCTCTCTCTCTCTCCCTCTCTCCCTCCCCCCCCCCCTTTCTCTCTCTCTAAATATACGGTACAGATGATAATAGGTTGGTGTTTCTATTCATTGTTCCCAAATTATATTGAAAATCTTGCACATGCTATGTGTTTTTCAACCGCCAAATATATTGCAAATTTTTTATCTTCTCTGTAATTTTATAAAGGAATTGATTCTCCACACTGACCATTTTTTTACAAACCATTAATACTTGTCCCTCATAATATGATTCATTGTCTGGTAAGAAGGAAAATGAAATGGTTAACTGAGCTTGAACTAGGAAACTAATAATTAAACACTTTTTGTTGGAAGGCTGGTTGTTTTAGCTTTTTGGGGCATGCTTTCTGTAGCTGTAAAACTGTTTTTTATGTATAACAAATGATGGCTGTTCCTTGGGATGCACATGATTTTTTCTCAAACTTAGGCTTGGAGTAAAGATTTTGAGACCCGCAAAGGGGTCCTCAGCTTTAGTTTTTCTGAGCCAAACCGAACCCCACCATTTGGATACTATATATTGACTTGTGTGTATGCATTCTTATCTGGTTGAATTCCTACATAATTTGCCTTGGATGTTAAAACATATGTGATCATGTGGGTGTTAATTAGTATTGATTTGTGACAAATTTAACTTGTTTCCTTATTGTTTTGCGTTTGCTGTTTTATACCTGACCAGTTAGGCAGCTAGGTTGCATCATTCTGCAATTGATGACTGTGTTAACAAAAGTATCTGGACCCGTGCTAATTTTTAACTTTGCAGATATCATGCTATTCACAAAGAGGTGTACAACTGGTTCAATATTAGCTTCGATGAATTTGGTCGTACATCAACTCCACAACAGACTGAAGTTTGTCAAACAATTTTCAAGAAACTGTTGGAGAATAATTGGCTTTCGGAAAACACAATGCAGCAGGTGCCTTTCATTCTTATTTTTTTTTCATCGCTTCACGGGCATCACTACCTGTATTCTTAGAGCTGGTTCTCCCATACTTTCCATGTTTGGTTAGAGATAATTGATCTGCTTGTCCTATGTTTTCGCATCATTGTAAAGTTCATCAATTAATTATCTTTTTTGAAGCCCTACTGCGATACATGTAAAAGATTCTTGGCTGACCGTCTTGTGGAGGGTAATTGCCCAACTCCTGGTTGTAATTATGATTCTGCTCGTGGAGATCAGTGTGAGAAGTGTGGGAAGCTTTTAAATCCCACAGAACTATTGGATCCCAAATGCAAGGTGCAATCTTATTTTAGAATCATGTTTCTTAATAGCAGGATGCTACTGTCTAATCAATGATATCATTGAGAGGAATCTGCATTTTACTCTACTGATGAAAAGTCTCATCAGCGGATCTTGAATCATATATAGATGAACATGAAAAACTGAGTCTATCAGTCTAAACTGTAGGTTTACTTAATTACAGGTTTGTCGAAATACTCCACAAATACGTGACACAGACCACATGTTTCTTGAACTTCCTCTGCTGAAGGATAAATTAGAAGAATATATTGCCCGCATGTCAGTGGCTGGAGGATGGAGTACGAATGCCATCCAGTCAACAAATGCTTGGCTTAGAGAAGGGCTGAGACCGCGGTGTATTACTAGAGATTTGAAATGGGGAGTGCCCGTTCCACTTGAGAAATTTAAGGAAAAGGTGAAGACACTTAATTATATATCAACCCATTGAGTTCTTTGTTTGCTTCAACTTCTATTGCTTAATAGTGCTAATTGATTCTGTCTCTGGTTTGTTAGGTGTTCTATGTGTGGTTTGATGCACCTATTGGATATGTCTCAATCACTTCATGCCACACACCAGAATGGAAGAAATGGTGGAAGAATCCTGAAAATGTGGAACTGTACCAGTTTATGGGCAAAGACAACGTTCCTTTCCATACTGTAAGACAATATTTCAAATTCACAATTATAGTAACTTTTATTGCATCGAGTTAGCGTGTGCTAGTCCACTCCTAAGGTAGTTAAGATTTCAAAAAAATTCATGGTCTCGTCCCTTCCTTACAATCTTGTTTTGCAACTGGCATGTAATATTTGCAGGTGATATTCCCCTCCACTCTTCTTGGAACTGGTGAAAACTGGACTTTGATGAAAACTATCAGTGTGACAGAATACTTAAACTATGAAGCAGGTTGGATATGAATGTAAAATTATTATTTTCTTGCAACTGTGAAAGGCAACTCCCCTTTCATGAGCTTTATGGATTTGATTAACATTGAATGTGATGTTTACGGGGTTTTTAACTTTCAGGAAAATTCTCAAAAAGCAAGGGTGTAGGAGTTTTTGGAAATGATGCAAAAGACACAAATATTCCGGTGGAGGTCTGGAGATACTATTTGCTGACAAATAGGCCAGAGGTCAGTTCCTTACTCTGCACTGCATTCATGTTATCATCCCTCAAGCACCTAGACTCATCCTCTAGGCTCTTACCTATCTATGATCTTTCATACCCCCTAAGCTAAGCAATGGTTTAATAGATCCCTTACATCTGGAAGTATTAATTCTTAAACTTTAGGTATCAGACACATTATTCACATGGTCTGACTTGCAAGCAAAGTTGAATAGTGAATTACTCAACAATCTAGGAAATTTCATCAATCGAGTATTGAGTTTCATCGCGAAAGACCCAGGTACTGTATCTATGTCATATGGGCATTTGATATAACATTAATATTGGACATGCGACATTATTTAGCTTTTTATTTATTTAAGTTGTTCTTTGGAAACGTTCATTGAAAATTATTGCTCAGAAAGGTGGCGAATGATCTGAATACTGGTTGTTGAAAGGTTTTTTGGTCTTCTGCGTTCTATTCATACGATCCTGTACTCATTAATTAATTAATTAAATTAAAATAGAAATAGTTCCTTTTCATTGCATCTTGTGTACATGACTTGAAGTTGTCAAATTGAAGTCACTGTCGTCATACTTACGCAAAAGGCAAAAGAAAAAAAAAATGATACACTGAACTCGTCATCATGTAGTACAATTAATCTGAAAATGATAATTATCCCTTGGATTTTATATCATAGAAATTTATTGTTATTACAGGGACTGAAAATGAATTTGTAAATATCTGTGATTTTTTTTTTTTTCCTTTTGAGTTTCTATCAAAATGGTGCTTTCGATGGTAAAGGATGTTCTTATTCTTTTCCTTTTTTCTTTGGTTGATGATAACTAATTTAGGTTTATTTCAAAGTGGTCCTTATAGTTGCTTGTGAATTTCATCTTATCACTCATTTAATTATTGTGCTCCGTTACAATTATATTGATGAAGTTATGTCCAATTTGGTAACATCTCGTTTTAGGTTTGCCACTAATTAGCTAACTACTAAGAATCCTTTTATTCAATCCCAAGTAAAAACTTTTAATTGAAGTCTTTTGTTAAAAAGTTGATATGTGTGTTTTGTTTTACATTACAACTGATTGATTGATGTTTTAGACTTAAGAACTTTTTATTCATTTCAATTTTTTCTAAACCTTTTAAATTAACTACAGTGTGTGAGTTGATGAGAAGCTCATTCTTTGTTGGGTGAAACTAGAAGTTCATGAGTGAACCTGCAAAAATTAACCTTCTTCATTAACTTACTATTTTAACAAGGTTATTGATGTTTGTCTCGGTTAACAGCTTCAGGGTATGGGTCTGTTTTACCTGATGCCCAGGGTGCTGATTCTCACCCGTTGACTAAAGCATTGGGAGATAAAGTTGGTAATTATGTAGAACAGTATATAGAAGCAATGGAAAAGGTAACCAGTGCATATAGCCGCTGTTTGTATTCATGGAATACATATTTTTTTTTGCATGAGTCTTGACTTACCGTAGTTTACTTTCTACTTGGCATTGGCTATATAGGTGAAATTAAAGCAAGGGTTGAAGATTGCTATGAGTGTATCTAGTGAAGGAAATGCTTATTTGCAAGTACGAACCTTTCCTACTTTACAACTTTTCATCTCTAAATTTTACTTATTTTTGTTTACTGTGCTAAGTTTCTAAGATGTAGCATCTTAAAGTGAGGAGAATAATAGACCTTACACCATAGGGTATTTCATGTTTCACCATGTAGGAATGCCAATTTTGGAAGCTATACAAAGAGGATCGTCCTTCTTGTTCTGTGGCCATGAAAACTTCAGCTGGACTAGTATATCTTCTTGCATGCCTCTTAGAACCTTTTATGCCATCTTTCTCGCTTGAGGTAATTCATAAGTATTTGGGCAGCAATCTCAATGTTGAGGGAATGATATTATTCAGTGGCATAGACTGATCTTTAATTCTGTGATTATCTGTTTATGATCCCGTGCAGGTACTTAAGCAGCTCAACTTGCCATTAGATGTGCAAATTTCACTATCTGATGAAAATGGTGATGTGGAGAGAGCTAAAAGACCTTGGGAGATCCTACCTGCAGGTCATAAAATTGGAACTCCGGCACCACTCTTTAAAGAACTGGTATTTCTTATCTTCCACTGTTTATTGGTTTTATTAACTATCTGCAGGAGTTGCTGAAAGTGATTACTGGCAATAATGAGTGTACTCATGACTGAACCTAATGATGTGCAGAAAGATGAGGAAGTAGAGTTCTATAGAGAAAAGTTTGCAGGGAGTCAAGCTGATAGGATTGTGAAGGCTGAGGCTGAAGCAAAGAAAGTAGCTGATAAACTCAAGGAAGCAAAAATATCAGGTTTATCTTTTATTTTTCCCTGACATCATTTAAGTACGTAGGAATTTGTGTTTGTTGCAAATTGATTTCAATTGAGGTTTTATCGAACTTCTTTAAGCTCATGTCTTACTGTGCATCTTCAGATAGGGTCACTGTAAGAGAAATAGTTGGTGGGGAAGAGACTAACGTATAAATTTTAAGTCGGTAGTCAGCAACACAATTTTAAACCTTTAGTCTATTTTATGAAAAAATATCCATCTTTTTAGATTTTGTAGTATGCAAAATTTTTTCTTTAAAACATTCCAGAATGCAAGAAATAAAAAAGAGGGTTATCATGACCCATACAATAACCTAAAATGTTTTTTATAATGGTAAACAATCTGATCTGAAATTCCCTCCAAGGATAGAATTTATAATGTCTGGATGCTCCAAACTTTCAGGAGTTTGAGAAAAATAGAGCTGATCGTAGAGATGTTTGTTTTCAGTTTTAGATTCTTAAATTCTATACTGTTCTAGTTGGGGTTTTTAAAAGCAAGTCTTTAAAAATCACCCCTACATAAACTTACACCTATTAATCTACTACCCACCCACCCTCTATAAATTCTCTCCTCTCAATTAATACTCCCCTCTCTTTCTCTCTCCTCTCTTCTGACTTCTCTCACATCAATTAATATTATCTTACACACAACCACTCATCTCTTACGCATTGATTTTGACATAATGGTAAATCATACCAAATCAAAAACTTATAACCATATATTATTACTATTCTTTTGGTTTTCTAAATCGCAAACAAACATCCCCATGTGTTCTAGCAAAATTTTAGCTGACCTTCTGTCTGGTGTTGCCACTCCGCAATACAAAACATAAGGTAAGAGATGCCAAGGCCTGTATAACCATATATAATCATTTTGACCAGAAATTCAAGTGGAATAACAAGGCTTTGTTGCTACTGTCTAGAAGCTTCAGGTATGTGCTGCACTTACTGAGCCCAAAACAATAATTTAATTTTCTAATATGATTAACAACTAAAAATGAATAATGACTTGGATGGTTCCAAATTATTGAGAAATATTAATCTCCTGGCAGAGGATCTTTCCTAAAATTTATTTTCTTTTGGGTGGAGTATGTGGGGTGTGTGGATCATGTGGTTCTTAAAGAATCTTGAATCGGTGACATTTGATTTTCTCTCTGTGTAGCATCATCCAAAGTTTTCTGAGAAAATTCCAAATTATTATGGATCAAGTCAGCGACATAATTAGTTTTAGTCTTTTTAAGTCAGTCAGTAGCATCATTTAGATTGTTTATATAATAGTTGCAAAATATTGATTTCTGGAGATGAAATTTTCTTTTTAGAGCCTTCTAGGATGCAAGAAATACATCTTGCTTTGGGTACCTCTGGAATATCTGGTCGAATTGATTATATTAGTGTTCATTAGTCGTCATTATTGTTTTCTTAACTCAGGCTATTTTGATACAGGTAGTAACACTGGAAAGAAATATCATCCCAAAAAGTCTTCTGAAGCCAAGAGCAAGGCTTCTACTCCAGCGGATGCTGAGATTACCATTAGTAGACTAGATATTCGAGTTGGCTTGATTACAAAGGCTGAGAAACATCCTGATGCTGATTCTTTATATGTTGAAGAGATTGACGTTGGTGAACCCCAGCGTCGCACAGTTGTTAGTGGCCTTGTCAAGTACATACCCATTGAAGAAATGCAGGTACCCCTCAATTTAGAGCTTCTTGTGTGTACTTGTATGCTTTTGTTTGCTTTATTGATGACTAAAATACCCTTCCACAATTGCCTTCTACTGGAGTGACATTTTCCACAACAATGCTTTCTTTTGTCAGAATCGAAAGGTATGTGTTCTTTGTAACCTGAAGCCAGCCACCATGAGGGGCATAAAGTCTCAAGCAATGGTCCTTGCAGCTTCTAATAATGATCACACTAGGGTGAGCAACCATTTATGGTGTTTTATCTATAATTCTTTTTTTTGAATAAAATAAAATATATCCCCTATAAAGCCAATGAAATTCTCTACGTGATAAACCTGGTTGGTGGAAAACTTTTCACACTGTTTCATGATTATGTGTTTTCATTTGGAACTAGGGAGTTTCAAACTTTACGATTGCATTGTGTTCAACTTTTCCTCAGAAGTTTTTCTCTATAAACTAATGGAAATGAATGGAGACACGTTCCATGGATACTTTTTCCTTGATTGCTTGGCCCTGAGATTTTCTTGAACTAAGTTCTAGCTGGCAATTTTTAATTATCGAAGCTCTAGCTGATAAATTTTTGAAGTTTACATGCACTGTCACGCCACACAAGCATTTAAGGATGCAAATGAAGTATATAGGTGGAGTAACATTAATAAATTTTACTCTGGCAGGTCGAGTTGGTCGAACCTCCCCAAGGAGCTGTAGTTGGGGAAAGGGTGACATTCTCCGGGTTTGAAGGCTTGCCCGATGATGTCCTAAACCCGAAGAAGAAGGTTTGGGAAACACTTCAAGTGGATTTACATACTGACAAAGGCTTGGTGGCTTGCTATAAAAATTTGCCGTTTACTACCTCAGCAGGCGAGTGCAAGGTGTCATCGATTAGTGAAGGATCAATCCGGTAGTTTTTCCGTTCATACCCTTTTTAATCTTTCAGATTTTAACACATCGACTCCAAAGAGTTAGTGGCCAAGGAATGTGATAGAACAAAAATAATCATGTTGTCTGTTTATTTATAGCAAATAGGATCTTGCAATTTCATTTTGTTAACTGTAATTTTTTTTTTTAACATTTTTTTTGGGCATTGGAATTTGAAATGTAATAATTTTGTTTTCTCAAGGATTCTAATCTGAAATGTTCGAGTTTTGTTACTTTCTTGTCGGAATTCAGTTCCTTTTAGGGGCAGTTTACTTTCAGTAGAGGGATAAGTTAACTAAGGTTAATATAACCCATAAAATTAATGTTAACACACGTTAACCCTTTTTTTATAGATTTGTTTACTTAAAGGGTTTATATAAAATAATTTTACAAAAATGTTCTTAAAATATACCCAAATTTCTTTCACTGTTCCTCTTCCTCAATCTTCCTCTCTCTCCACGTTCATCTTCCTCAATCTTCTCTCTCCTCCCCAATCCCCAGTTCAATCATCAGATCTCCAAACAGTCCGCACCTACCTCCTCCATCCTCACCGCAGCCTCGCCCTCCCTCGTCACCTCCGTACCACCGTGCACCGCCGCCTTTGTCTCACAACCGATCACCGCCGGGCAGATCTGGCTCTCAACGCGCCGCAAGAAAACGATCCTCCTTCCCCTTGCCGGAATCACTCACCACCACCAGCGATGCTATCGTCGAAATCGCGCCGCCGTCAAGCGCCACAACTTTTCTCGCCTCCGGTGGTAGCGTTCACCACCACCACCGACAGTCATCTGCCGTCGCCAGTGACACCAATGCTATCGTCGAAATCGCCGCCGCCGTCAGGTGCCGCCGCTTTTCTCACCCCCGATCGCAAACGCTACCACTTCTGCCAGGAATCACATCGCCGTTGACCACGTTGGCACACCACCACTAGACTAGTGGCGGAACAGGAGATAGGGTCTCAGATTGGTTGAGGAAGATGATTGGATGAACGAGGATAAAAAAACACACTTTTCTTTTTGGTTTATACCATTAAATTAACACATTTCCTTTTTAATACATGAATCTACATAAAATCAATTACTTTATTCTCATAGGACCTACATACTTAATCTAATACAATTATCCACCATACATTAAATATTATTTCTCTCACTTTACTTCACTTTACATTAAATTATTATACTCCTTAATCTTCGTGCCAAAAAAATGCGTCATTTTCTCGGAACGGAGGAGTAATTACATTTGTTAACCCTAGAGGATAAAAATTAACAGCCCAAATTGGGTGAACAAATGAACCTCGTGTACAGTGGAATTCACCCCGGGACAAGAAGGGCCCACTTGTTAACCCACCTGTCTTAACCTTACAAGTAAATATCATTTTTCTATGGTTTATATGGGATAACTACACTTCACCCCACATGTAAATGGCCCCTTAGTTTTAGTGGGTGGTTCGGGATTGGGGGGCGGCTGGTTGGTTTAATGAGAAAAAAATAAAAGATAAATTACCAAAATCTCCCAAAAATAAAAGGTAAATTACTAAAATTTCCCTCGAGGTTTGTTCAAATTACCAAATAAATTCTTGTAGTTTGAAAAATTACTAATTACACTTTAAAAATATTTTTTTTTAAAAAATAGTGAAATTTAAAATTACAATGTTAAATATATGAGTTTTGATATCATTTTCATCCTTCTTTATTTTAAGAAAATTATATTTTTTTTAATGTTCAAATAAAAAACAAGTTAAAGAGAGTAATTGATAATTTTTTAAAGGCTAATTATACTGTGCAATCGGGTGAACCCTAAGATATCGTGCACTCATATACAAATATGAATAAAAATATATAATTTTAAATAAAAATATATACAATTTAATTGTTAGTTTTTAAATGAACAATTGAGATTAAAAAAATATACAATTATTAAAAATATGTATACACTACTCCCTCCGTCCCATAAAGAAGTTCACAATTATTATAGATACGAAGTTTAAGAAAAAGTTACTTTTTGGGGGTAGTTTGGTATTTTTAGGTAATAAATACTACCTCCGTCCTATAAAGAAGTTCACAGTTACTGTAGATACGGAGTTTAAGAAAAAGTTACTTTTTGGGGGTAGTTTGGTATTTTTAGGTAATAAATAAATTATAAAGTTAGTTTTGTAAGTTGTAAAGGGGTGTCAATTTTGAAATTAAAGTGTATTGTGAGATTATTGATTTGTGTGTATTTCCTTATTTGGGGGTGTGAACTTGTTTATGGGATGGACAAAAATAGAAAGTGTGAATTTGTTTATGGGACGGAGGGAGTAAATTATAAAGTAAGTTGTGTGTTGTAAAGGGGTGACAATTTTGAAATTAAAGTGTGTTGTGAGGTTATTGATTTATGTGTATTTCCTTATTTGGGGGTGTGAACTTGTTTATGGGATAGACAAAAATAGAAAGTGTGAATTTATTTATGGGACAGAAGGAGTATTGAATAAAGAGTTATACACTTATGGATGCTAATTCTTTTTAATGAAAAACTTAGTGTGAAAAAAATATACAATTATTAAATACGCATACAAAATAGAATAAAAATATATACAAAATAAAATAAAAAGTTATGCACATATGAGTGCACCCTTACACCCGGATGCACCTAATATCAACTCTTTTTAAATTCCGAGAGTTTATTTGGTAATTTGGACAGACTTTGAGGGGAGTTTTGGTAATTTACAAAAAAAATAAAAAAGAGCTATTCTTACTCTCAAAGTTGTTAATAGAAAATTAGATTAAAATGTTTTAATTATTATGAGTTGAATATTGTGTTTATATTGGGTTTTTTGAAATTTAATGAATTTGAAATTGAATGAATTTTGAATGTTATTGATTTTAAATCAATTTATTTAAATTATGTTGTTAGGGTATATTGTGAAATTATGAAATGATTTTTAAATTTATAATTCAATAATTATTTTTTTAATTTTTAAGATTTAAAATTTTTATAATAAATTAATAATAAAACATAGCTAATTATACTATTCACCTTTGTGTGCATCCACTCTAAAAAACGTATACAAATATAAACAAAAATATATACAATTATGAACAAAAATGTATATAATTTAATTGTTAGTTTTTTTAATAAAAATTTGAGTTTAAAAAAATATACAATTATTAAAAAATATGTATAATAAAAAGTTATACACATATAAATGCTAGTTTTTTTAATGAAAAACTTAATATGAAAAAAATATACAATTATTAAGAAATACTTATACAAAATAGAATAATAGTATTCAAAATAGAATAAAAAGTTATACACATATGGATGCACCTTTGCACCCATGTGCACCTAATATCAAATCATAAAACATTTATTATATTATAGTACTCCCTCCGTCCCATTTCAATCTTTACATATTTCTAATTTGGACTTCCCATTTCAATCTTTAGATTTCCCTTTTTAGTAAATCGAACCCACACAAATTAATTATTTCTCTCTCTATGGACTCACACATCATACTAATATACTTATTCACTTCACATTAAAATAATATTTCTCTCACCTCACTACACATTAATAGTTAGATTGATAAGACTGAATGGAATAATAGGAGAATTGAATGAACTTATGAATGGAATAGTAATGAGAATAGAATGATTAAAAATTATTTTTATCATAATTGGTATCGTTTAGAAATAACTCAAGTAATAGAATTTGTATTCCTTAATAATTTCAATCTCACGAATAATATTTTATAATATTACATTTAAATTTAATTTATTTAAAATATTAAATTAATTAAAAATTTAATGAAGATTTTATATATTTTATAATTATAGAAAAATATTAAATTATAAATAAAATAAAATATTAGTATTTTTAAAATATATATAAAATTTAAAATAAAAAAATTCTATATATTAAAAAATGTTAAACTATGTATAAAAAATATATTTATATTAATATATATTCAATTTAATTAATAATATTAATTTTTTTATATATAATTTTACTAATTTTTATTTTGAATAAATACTAAAATAATTATATACATTTATATTCAAAAATTTTAAGAATTTAATTATATATTTTTTATCGATTTGAGTATATACAAATATTTAATTTTTTTATTTAGATTTTAAATGATTTGTTATTTTATTTTTTATTATATTACATGTTATGTAGAAAAATAGTAGCATATTTATAATTATATTTAAATAAATGTTGTATGACAAATTCTCTTGTGAGACGCTAATTAGTTGAGATGATTTGTGAGACGTGTTAAAGTATGTATATTATTTAGATAAAATATGTTTAATGATTGTTAAAGTATGTTTTCTAAAATATGTTAGATTATGCATTAAAGTATGATTTTAGTATGTTATAATTTAATTTATTATTGACATGCTTTAACTGCAAATAAGCATACTTTATCTATACAATAAGCATACTTTAGTGATGGGTCGACCCGTCGTACATCCGTCTCACAAATTACCGTCTCACAATAGAGTATCTCTTGTTGTATAAATTAAAAGAATATTATTTATAATTATAATATATATGTATGTATGTATATATATGTATATATGTGTGTGTGTGGTGGGGGGTGGGGTGGGGTGGGAGGAATGAGGGAATGGAATAGGCAATACCATTGGGTTGGGAGGAATGCCCATTTTCACATGTAAATGAATATATATACATTTGGAATTGTGATTCCTATTAAAATATACCAATCGCAGGAATGAGAATAGAATTAGGAATAACGATTTCATTCCCACCTCATTCCATCGTACCAATCACGCCCTAAGATACTACATTCCTTAATCTATGTGCAAAAAGCAAATGTAAAATTTAAAACGGGACGGAGGGAGTATATCATAATTTATATTATTTCTGTTCCATTAAAACATATACTTTTTGCCATTTTAATCTGTTATTTCTTTTTTGGTAAAAATGGTTCACACAAATTAATTAATTTTGTCTCCATGAGCGGGATGGGGGAGTAAGAGTAATTCTAAAGGGTACAAATATTATAGGTTATCATACGACCCATTTCAAAAAAAAAACACATCAAAATTCATATTCCAATGCAAAGTGTGCATTTTTTTATAAATACTACACCAGAAACGCTGATAGACATCGGCTAAAAACTGATGTCTATTTCACCAGCCAGCCGATGTTGAAGCTGCCAATGTTGAAAGTATGCGCTGATAGACATCGATTTTAACTGATGTCTTTTTTCTTTATAGACATCGGTTGCATCATTTGACATCGGTTATGTACAGATGTCTTTCAATGGAAAGACATCATTAGCACCCATAAGACATCGTTAATTAACCGATGTCTTTTTAGGAAAAGACATCAGTTTCAACCAAAAGACATCATTTATCAACCGATGTCTTTCTAAAAAAAGACATCGGTTTTAATAAAATACATCATTTATAAATCGATGTCTATGGAAGAAGATAAGACATCAGTTGCGACCAAAAGACATCAATTTTCCACCGATGGCTATTTAAGAAAAGACATCGATTTCACACCAAAACATATCATTTTTCCACCGATGTCTTTCCTAGAATAGTGATGAGTGATATTTTCACCTAAATTTTAGTGTCTTTTTATGTGTGTTTTCGTATTGTTTTATCCGTATTTATGTGTATTTTGGTGGTGTTATGTGTTTATATGGAATTGTGTGTGAATGAACCTTTAAATGTTAAAACAGGTAAAAACGAAGCAAAAACGGAGTCGGAAGAAAGAAGGAAGTAAAATTGCACAAACACGGCCAGCCGCGTTTGGTACACGGGGCGTGTAGTGCGCACGGTCCGTGTACCGTGCACAGTACACGGGCCTGTATTTGGCCGTGCGCGGTCGTCAGAAATCACAAAACGACGACATCGGTTTTAACAAAATACATCATTTATAAACCGATGTCTATGGAAGAAGATAAGACATCAGTTGGGACCAAAAGACATCAATTTTCCACCGATGTCTATTTAAGAAAAGACATCGATTTTGCACCGAAATATATCATTTTTCCGCCGATGTCTTTCCTAGAATAGTGATGAGTGATATTTTTACCTAGATTTTAGTGTCTTTTTATGTGTGTTTTCATATTGTTTTATCCGTATTTATGTGTATTTTAGTGGTGTTATGTGTTTATATGGAATTGTGTGTGAATGAACCTTTAAATATTAAAACAGGTGAAAAACGGAGCAAAAATGGAGTTGGGAGAAAGAAGGAAGCAAAATTGCACAAACACGGCCAGCCGTGTTTGGTACATGGGGCGTGTAGTGCGCACGGTCCGTGTACCGTGCACGGGCCTGTGTTTGGCCGTGCGCGGTCGTCAGAAATCACAACACGGCCACCCCTGTGGCCGTGTACTGTGCATGAGCCGTGCACTGCCTGAAGCTCGCCGTTGACCAGAAGCCCTAGACACGACTCGGGCCGTCTACTGAGCTCGAGCTGTATAGGTGCAAAACTTCAAAAAATTTTAGAAACCTTCTAGAAGAGCTCCAAGGGTATAAATACCCTCCCATTCAACATTTGAGAGAATCCAGAACCGAAATTTCAGTTGCACACACACCTCACACACTAATCCTTTGATTTTACACCATATTCTCCATTCCCTTCGTCCATATTTTGATTCTACATCATCTTTCCATTAATTCTACCATCCAAATCAAGTGAAGAAGCAAGGAAGAGTGGGTGATCACCAAAGGAAGGAAGGAGATTCAATTGGAGCAAATCCAAGGGAGTTTTCATACCAATTTTGTGTTAATCCTCTAGTTTAACATGATTTGTAAGGTGTTTAATGTCTATGTTAAGGATCTTATGAAGATTGTAGGCTAATCTCCCTTGTGAATTAGCAACATGAAAGTTGTTGGATAATTTGTGGATCTATGTAATTAAATTCGTATGTTGAATAGGATATTTAATTTTTTTATCATTGATGCTTAAGATCTTGAGATCTATGATGATTTGTGTGTTTAATTGTTCTAATTATATGATTAGATTGAGAGATTAATTATGTGCTTAGGATAATTGAGTGAATCATTTCATTAAACATCTTATGTTCATTATAAATTGTAAAGAGATTGAGAAATCCTTTAAGATTTAGAACCCATTGATAGAACATGTGATTAGTTAGATTGAGAAGTCAATTGATTATATGAAGGGATTCTCTAATTGAACTTAGTACCTAGTTGGAATAGTTTAATTGAGAACCAACCTTAGAGCTATTTGGAGATTGTGAAAATGATCTACATCTTATTCATTTCGAGAGGAAGTTTAGGTGGTATATGTATTGGCCCTTAATCTCAACCCTTGATACATATGAGTTTAATGCATTAATCTTTGAATTACCACTTTATTAGTGTTGTTAATCTCACTTTTACTTAATTTGAAAAACCACTTTTCATCATTCTATCTTGTTTCCTAATCATTGCTTACTTGCTTTGGTTATTGTTATTTACTTGTTTAAACACCTATCTATTGATGATTCGTCACTATAAAATCACAAGAAACGTGAGATCGCTTAAGCACTAGTACCTACCTCCCTGTGGTTCAATAAATTATTTTAATTGGTCATCCCTACTGCAAAATGACTAATCAAATAGGCATCAGTTTCACACCAATAGACATCGGTTATTACATGATGTCCTTCATATTTTTATTTTTATATTTAATTTTCTACAAAAATTTATATTATTATAAAAATAAAGATTAAATGCAATCATGCTATATAACTCAAAATTTACGAAATTTATACATGAATTTCAAATATATAATTTTTAATACACAAAAAATATCCTTAAATCTAAAAGTACAAGAATATCCTAACTAATCAAATCCAAATGTTAATTTTACATAAATAAAGCCAAAATCTATAAACTAAAACCTCTTGAAGGAGCATAATACATTGAGAACCTTCGTCTTGGTCTCCAAGTAAGGCATCCATAGTGTCGCATCTCACCATGAAGCCACTGACTATTCTGAATCATGTTTCATACAAGAGAGCTACACATGCATTTCAAAATTAATTACTAATCAAACCAATAAGATGGAAGATATGAGACAGGCAAAGAATTAGGTGCATTAACAGAAACTTTCAATAAATACCTAGATGTGATATAGTAACATGGTGCATACCCTGTTTACTCCAGAACCACATGAAGCCCAATGATAAATGCTCCTTCTGAAGATTACTAATATGAGCCAAACAAATAGTAATGATTTATACATTTAAGGCAGTTTCACATCATGTGCACTGAAAGATGAAGTAATCAAATTCTAAATATGAACTTAATTCTTAAACATACATCACTATTAAATTTGGTTATGTGGCTCCATTTGTCACTATATCGAATTACATGACAATTTTTAACAAAATTTTTTATAGCTTAATGGAAATTCTCATGTTAAAAATGTTAAAATAGTGTTTATCTAATTACTCATTTTTATTATTATTATTATTATTATTATTATTATTATTATTATTATTATTATTATTATTATTATTATTATTATTATTAACTCTTGAAGAAAAATCTGAATCTGAAAGATCAGAATCAGAGTTTTCAAGCACTTCTGAATCAGAAGAAGAAATAATTAATAATTTGAATAATGAAGATATTTCCAATTCTGAATCAGAAGAATGTGGGCCTTGTAAAAAAGGACTTATATGTCCTAAAGAGACCAATAATATTGATAATGAACAATCTGAGTTTTATAAGATTATATTTCAATTTTCAGATATGTCTATCAATGTTTTAAACTCTAATAATATTTTTAAGATATTAAAAATGATTAAAGACCCTATACTAAGGGAAAAAATATTGATGAGATTAGTAATGAAAATGGTGCTTCCTCTTCTAATAAGGAAGAAGAATTGACTCAGAATATTCTTAATAAGAATAATTCCTATAACATGACAGAAGTCATGAATCAGTTAAAAACTAAATACATATTCAAAGAGATATATCTCTACAAGATCTTCATAAAGAGATTAATAATCTCAGAGAAGAGATAAAATTATTAAAAAAATAAGAATCTTATTCAAGAATCTAGAATTTCTAGATTAGACGAAATCTCTAAAGGAAAAAATATTTCTCAAGAGAATATTGAGGTTGATAAACCAAGTATGTTTAATGAAACATTTCTTTCTACCATTGAGATGGTTATATCCCAAAAGTGGTATATTAAAATATGGCTATTAATTGATAATCATTATACCCAAATATTTACTGCCCTTGTTGATAGTGGTGCAGATTTAAATGTTATACAGGAAGGGTTAAGACAAAAGCTCCTGCGCCTATGTATTACTAGGTGCCTAAATTGAAAAGGGGTATGGAAATTGCAAAGGCGCATGAAATGTGCTCCGAGCGCTCCGGTGTACAGGAGCCTCACTCAAGGGTTAATACCTACTAGATATTTTCATAAAACCTGTCATACATTATGGCATGCTGGAGGTGATAAACTCCAAATTGATTATAAGCTTCCTAAAGCCTATGTTTGTGTTAATAACAAATGTATTTCGCAAAGTTTTATACTTGCGAAGAATATTTCAAACCAGGTTATACTTGATACACCATTTTTGAATAATATTTATCCCATAAAAAAGATTGATAATAAGGGTATTATTGGTACTTTCAAAAATGATGATATTTTCCTTGAATTTATTATTGAGCCTTTTACTAAAGCTTTGCATAGTCTTTATAATAATATCAAAGCTAAGCAAAATCAAATAATTTTTTTAAAGCAGGAGATTTATATTGTTACTCTTGATGATCAATTAAAAAATCCTAGATTACAGGAGAAAATTAGTCTTTTGAAAAATCAATTTTCATTAGAAATTTGTAATGACCATCCTAATGCTTTTTGGGATAGGAAAAACATATTATTTCTTTACCTTATGTGGATTCTTTTGATGAAAATAATATTCCAACCAAGGCTAGACCTTGTCAGATGAATTCTGAATATTTAGAATTATGTAAAAAAGATATTGAATCTTTGTTACAAAAAGGACTAATTAGTCATTCACAATCTTCGTGGTCATGTACTGCATTTTATGTTAATAAACATTCTGAAATAGAAAGAGGTATACCAAGATTGGTAATAAATTATAAACCTTTGAATAAAGTTTTAAAATGGATTAGACATCCTATTCCTAATAAAAAGGATTTATTAGATAGACTTTATGATAGCATAATATTTTTGAAATTTGATTTAAAATCAGGATATTGACAAATACAGATTAATATATCTGATAGATACAAGACAACATTTAATGTTCCTATAGGACATTATGAATGGAATGTGATGCCATTTGGATTGAAAAATGCTCTTTCTGAATTTCAGAATATTATGAATGATATTTTTACTCCGTATAGTGAGTTTATAATTGTATATATTGATGATATACTTGTTCATTCAATGAGTATAGAAATGCATTTTAAACATTTGTATATTTTTAAAACATTGATTATTAAGAATGGATTAGTAATATCTAAACCAAAGATGGAATTATTTCAGGCTAGGATTAGATTTCTTGGTCATATAATTGAAAAAGGAAATATTATCCCTATCAATAGAAGCATAGATTTTGCTAATAAATTCCCTGATGAGATAACTGATAAAACTCAGTTACAGAGATTTTTAGGAAGTCTTAATTATATTGCTCCTTACTATAATAATTTAGCTAAGGACACAACTATTTTATATGATAAACTTAAGAAAAACCCTAAACCCTGGACTGATAGTCATACTGAGGCTGTCAAAAGGATTAAATCCCGTATAAAAACATTGCCCTGTTTAATGCTGAGTAATCAAAATTGGAAAAAAATTATAGAAACTGATGCATCTGATATAGGATTTAGTGGGATATTAACCCAAATTAACCCTGATACTAGACAAGCATATCTTGTTAGATTTCATTCTGGTAAATGGAATGATTCTCAAAAGAATTATGCTACCATTGCTAAAGAAATTCTTGCTATTGTTAAATGTGTTTTAAAATTCCAAGATGATTTATATAATCAGAAATTTACTATTATAACAGACTGTAATGCAGCTAAATTTATGTTCCAAAAAGATTTTAAACATGATGTTTCTAAGCAAATGTTTGCTAGGTGACAGGCTCATTTAACCCCATTTGATTTTGATATTATTTATAAAAAAAGTGGAGAAAATAGTCTTCCAGATTTTCTAACTCGTTAACATTTTCAGGAATGAGCATGCGAGGAAGAGGAAAAATGCCTGAGATTATATCTCAACATGCCAACAGAAAACTAATAGCCATGGAAAGATCAAAAGAAGAAGCTGAATATCAGGAATACCTTGAATATAAGAGGAATAAACAAAGTCAAAGTGAAGAGAGTAATACTCCTTCGTACGCCAAAATCATTGGTAGTGAAATTGATGAATACGATAATATTGGATTTATAAAAAACCAGTATAAAGAAATTATATTTCTTTTAGAAGAAAAAAATTTGAAATGGATCAATGATCCGTGGATTTTGATGCAAAGATATATAGATAATACATCCATGCCCATGAGGACTTATAAGTCTCGATATTTTTATGAACAAATATTGATTCAAAGTGGTTCATGTGAAATTTCACATTTTACAGGAACCAATAATGAAATTTATAATTTTAGTAAAATAATTGTGAAAAAGGTAATATCTTTAGAGGATTGGGAAATTTCTCCACTAAGAGAAAGAGAAGTAGTGAATAATAATTCAATCCCAATTAAATATAATTATTGGGATTATGGTGATGCCTTTATAAAGGTATTAAATTATAAAAATGATAAAAAGAAATATTATTGGTTTATCAAGATATGTTCAAATGTTTATAATAATGAAATTCTACACTGGTTTATACACTGGTTTTATTGTTTTGGTCTTACTCCGAATATTTTACCAGAAAAATGAAAATTTCATTTGATAAGTGGATTGATATATCCCCTCAGCTTTTGAAAAAGCAAGAATTAAAATTATATATTGAGGGAATAGCCTCATGTTACTTCTTTATTGAATTTTCAATACTATGGATTTTCAAATGGATCCCAGAAATTGGTCATACTAAGACAGGAATTCCTTACTTATATCGCACTTTCCATACCAAAATATGGGAAAAATGATGAGAATAGATCCCACTACCAAAGAAATTTATGGAAAAGAGACAATAGATCTCATTGAGAAAAAAATAAAATCATATAATATTCCCAGAGAAGTTCATACTCCTTCTCCATTCGACTATATTTTCAGAAAATAAAAAATGAAGTCAGAAAATTTGACCAGAGAGCAGATGATATCTGCATATATTGAAGAGATGAAAAAAGATCTGATTTCTCAGTTCGGGGAAGATAATAAATCTGACTCAACGACTATAGCATCAGAAAATATGCAAGATGCTCAATACCCTAATGAAGTTTGTATAGATGAGATATTCGATGCCATCAAAGATACACTGGTGGAAAAATTTACATCAGACATGGAAGCATCTTCTTTATTATTTTCTACGGAAAAATAAAGACAAAAGAATATTACACACCTGTACAAAAGCCAAAATAGTGGCGCTCCAGATAGTGGAAGACAAAGATCCAAAAATTCCGGTAACAATAAACAGCCAGATATATCACGACAACTACTGTTCATCAACAGTAAAATACTGTACACTTACTGTAGCTCACTGTTACACTTTTCACTATACACTGTAGCATTTTACTGTGCATAATGAAATTTTCGGCTTTTCACTGTATAATACGCGGTTTCTTCTGTCTATATAAGCAGAAGTTTACAATGAAGGAAGGCATCGATCAGAAACCTCTCCTTCTGATTTCTTTTGTAAGCTCATGTGTTGAGCAACCCCCTTCTTTGTCCAACAGAATTTTTTGATACATAGCTTACAATATCTCTCTTTATTCTTTTTATACTTATAAGGTTTTTTCTGGATTCTTTCTTCTTTTCTTTTATTTTTTTCTCTCTATTTGTCTTGGAGAATATCTCCTGTGTCTTGGTTTATAAACCTTTTTATTTGGTTTGGTTTTACTGGATGAAGGATTATCCAAGCCAAATTGTTGGCAGAATTCTCCCAATTGTTTTCTTTCATTGAGATTCTGTCATTTGATTTGTTGATTTAGCTTTATTTTATTACATAAAGCTAATCCTTCTTGAATACAAGTGTCTATTAGAGCATCATAAGTATAACTTTCATAAGGAATCGTAATATAATTACGTTTTAGGGTTTTTCTTACCCTTTCAGCAAATAAGCTAGGTAATCCGTCAATAAATTTTGACTTCCAATGAATGTTATTACATTTTGGCAATTCCATCACTCTATTTAGAAAAGTGTCTTTGTACCATCTGAAATCAGAGAGTGTTCTACACCTCAGTGTTTGTAACAATGTTCTAATAGTATCACTATTGTCACTGAACCTTCCAGTGAATTGTTCAATTATATTAACTGCAAGTGTATAAACTGCATTTTCCATTTTGGTATTATCTTCTTGTTTAATCATATTGAGAATATTATCTCTATCTTGTTGAGATAAATAATTATCTCACCAACCTTTAAGTTGTCCAGTGAATCCAGCTATTATCATGGCTGCAATAGCCATATCAGTATTATTACTATTTTTGCAAATAGTCGAGTACATAAGCATTCTATGTACCGTATTATAAATTTATTTATTAGAATATCTATCAATATTCCACTCATAGATCTTATTACCAGAATAACTGATATCAAGAGTATTAGTATATTCTTCATGTAACACATCTATGGGTGTTGGTCTATTATAATAGAATTTACTCTGAATAGGCTTATCAGCCCATTTAGTATTGATTATATTAATCTGATTATGAAAAACTTGCTTATAATCAGGATTTTCTATGATATTATCATAGAACTCTTTATCTAGAGTTTTTATACTAAGTTTATTAAACTTTTCCTCAAGATATTTCTCAAGCTCATATAATGGTTTAATTTTAAAATCAGATATTACAGAAGGAGGTTGGAAGCTTGGTAATGCTTCTTTTTCCTTCTCTGTAATTATTACATATTGGAGATTGGGCACATCTTTTTTCTCCTTTTATGTAATTATTACAGTAGGTTGAGTACCTTTATTTATGACTGATATTATCATATCCAGTTTATTATGAATAAACTGGATTTGTTCTCCCAATATATTAAGAAATAAATTGGTATAATTTTGATTTTGGAATATAGTATTAATATATTTACAAGTGACCTGAATAGTATCATCTTCTATAAGTTTGGCAAAAGCTAGAAAATTATGAAGAATTTTTCCATTATTTTCAATATGAAAAGACTGCTGTGGATGATATATAACTGTAATAACTTTACCATTTTGTAAATTATAATTTCTTTTTATAACAGAGATATAACTCTTGACATAAGTATCCATAAACCATGCCGCAAAAGGTATTAAAATATTCTTTTCTACACAAGTTTTATAAAACTCATCTTGAAAACTCGTAATTTCAATTTGAGTAAAATTCTCAAAAAACTATTTTCTAAAAGGTGTATAACCTTGACTTTTAAATTCTTCAGAAATAATTTTTCTGGCTTTAGAGCCAGGGCTAAAATCTATTTTTTCATAAAAATCCATTAAATTAAAAAATTTATTTTCGACATTATTGATTCTGACTCGTTAATATTACGAGTATTTGATTCTCTGACTTTATTATTCTTATTAATATACAATTTTTCTGTAACAGGAGTAAATATTTCAGAATTAATATCTTCTCTAATCTGAGAAGTAGAAGCTCTTGGAGAGTCAACTTTATACTCAATTAAAGATATTGGAGAAATATAATTTCTCATAGAATTATAATTTTGAAGTGGCTTATTAGCCTCAAATCTAATATTAACATATCCTTAATTATTTTGAAAGATGTCAAGAATATTATCTTGATTCTTTACTTGAGATTGTATAGGAACAACTTGCTCAAATTTTCAATTTTCTGAAAAGTCTATTTCTTCCCATTTAACAGGTCTTCTGGTCATAATATTGGACCTATTAAAATTGTTTTCAATTATTATTGTTTCATTTTATCAATTCTTTTATATTAAGGATTCAACGTAAATAATGATTTATAATATATTCTATAACAGATGCATATAACTTCTGTTCCTGGAATATAATTATAACCATGTGTTTTAACATTTAATGTTAAAGCATCAAATATATTAACATCAGATAATGATAATTATAAATTAGGATAAACATTAAAATAGACTGGTCCATTTGCCAAACTGGATTATATAATACCCATCAAAGATTATTTCCAATTCAAATTTCTACCATCTCTTAAAGCTGCTATAAAACTTTCTGGTAGTCCTTTTAGAGTCAAAGGTTTAAATGCAATTTGTACTAGTCCTATATGAAGGAATTTATGTGTCTGACTATAAGCACTTATATCTTTTTCAGATAATAGTTTTATTATCATTTCATTATTATCTAATGAAACCTATTCTTCAGTAGTTTTAACTACTTGTTTTAAACCTAATTTTTCAAAAGTATCTAATTGATATATTAATCTAAGTTCAATTTTTGGAATAGTCCACTTATTAAGCAGATCTAAATTTTCTGGAATATCATATTCCTCATATATAATATTCTTAGTATTAGTATTCTTATTAACAATGTTCATGATATTCATGATTAAATATGTGTTGATTCATAACATACTAATTATTACTACCATGACTCTGATACCATCCATGACAGGACCGCTAACAAGAATCTTAAGAAAATTTTACAGATTAAAAATAAAACCGGCAACCTAATAATTAAATCATATCCAAATACAATACTCCAAGCATGCCCATAACAACGCCTTTCTCACACGGCTAACAACTGGGACTTACAGACAGGAGCCACATATTTTAGACATCATTTAATTATAAGGCCAGTTAATTTTTATCTAAAATTTTTAGATTCATATTAGTATATCCTAGCCATAAATCATATAAGTGTCATACTAGCATAATTAATAGTTATGAATCAACACATGAATTATTTAGCCTATTAGGTTAAACATGAACATAATTAAATACAAACAATAAATAAAAACTGTAAATACTTACAGAGGGTCTACAAGCAATAGTAAATTTTTATTAATACATACTTTTATTTTACAAAGAAGGGGGTTGCTCAACACATGAGCTTAGAAAAGAAATCAGAAGGATAGGTTTCTGATCGATGCCTTCCTTCATTGTAAACTTCTGCTTATATAGACAAAAGAAACCGCGTATTACACAGTGAAAAGCCGAATACCAGACTCAAAGAGATATATCTCTACAAGATCTTCATAAAGAGATTAACATTTTACTATGCATTTTTGACATTTTACTGTGCATTTTTGACATTTTACATATTATTATTATTATTATTATCATCATCATCATGATCATCATCATCATGATTCATAGATATTTTAAATATATTAAAAAAGACGTAGCTACCAATGCTAAAAGATATTTCATGATAAGTAACACTAATACCATGTACCATGCATATTAAGGTAGAATCCTCCACGGATCATTGACCCTTTGGTGGTGAACAAACATTAATTAAAACTCACTTTTTGAGCAAATAAATCTTTGGATTGAAAAATCAACATCTTTCATACCTTACAAACTCTTAGCAAACAAACCCATCTAAAATGTCACATTCATGAGATAAGCGAACAAAAAAACTACATAAATTCTACATTCCTCAAATCTCAAATTAATTAACATTAAAAAAACATAGGACATACTCATATGCACAATTTATTTCTCCACTTTCAGTTACTTTCCATCATCACTCGACAGAGAGAGATCTCTCTCACTCCAAAACTCCAAATTCTCTCTTAAAACTTCCAACATGTTAGCAAATGTTACAATCCCAAAAATTACAGTCTTCTTCAATCACCCACACATACTTCATTTACTTAAAAAGGTAATAAATTTTCATTTTCTATTTGTTTGTTTATCTGCCATGCAGTCATGAATATTACAGAAATGGTGCAAACTGCAAAGTAAATTACAACATTTAGCAAAATGAGCGAACCTGCTTGGTGTACGGTCGTTCAAGCCTAAGTTGGATAAACTAACAAAGTTAAGTATAACAAAAAATTAGAAGATAAACTAGAATTTAAGTGTAGAGTGTTTAATAAGATATATTGTATGTGAAATTTGATTGGAGTAAAAGAAAAATCAGCTAGAAACACCCCTGCCCCTTCCTTTTTAACTTTTAAATTTAAGTTATTCAATCAAAAATTTTCTATCTGTTTATAATTACATAGAACCTCTTGAAAAAACCCCTCAAAGTGTAATCTAAACAAGATTAATAAATTGATTCTTAATTAATCAAGCAGTTGATTAGATTAAAATCAGCTTATTGTACCTTATAATTTGGTGATGAGGTCTTTTAAATGGCTCAACTATTCTTTCATAATCTTTGCATAATACATCGATAAATACAATTGGCCACTGTCAAAGCACATCTAATAATGTATTCTTACTAGTTTGAAGAGATATTTGAGTTATCGAAATCATTTGGCAATGTAATACTCAACATGCACTTCAGCAACACAAACAACACTTTCTCATGTAAACATCCTTGAAGCACAAAAAATAATTTGCATAAGCCAGTGGCCAAATAAATTTAGGATGCGTGTCCTTTCGAGACTTGAGTGCAGAATAATTCATATGAAAAAAGGAAGAAAGATAGACCAAAAAAGGGAGAATAACTAACCTCAATTCCCATGCCCTCTCCTCTTCGCATAAGATCCAAGACTTGGTGGATCTGCTAAAAGTAAAATGTAAGTCAATAGCTGAAAAAAAAATGTAAACATAATTTCATAATTTAACAGCATGAAAGGTAATCCCAATAAAAAAAAAAGAAGAGAAAGATGGCTTAAATATCACACTTTTGTTGCAAATAAACAAAATTAACCAGTCAACTTTACACACAAACCACTTTTTTTTAGAAATTTCACAACATTCAAACCCTCCAAATTCAAAACAGAGCACTTCATAAAGCCAAAAGAGACATGAAAGAGACACCAGAATTGTGCACGATATCATAACATTAGATGACCAGAATTCATCCTGATATGCAGAACAGACTAGCTACTCTAGAGCATGATCAGTGAAGCCAATTTTATTATAAAGTTAAGGTAAAAAAGTGACATTTTATCAACATTCAATTCAAGGGAACATAGGAAAATGTGAGGTGTATAATCCCATGATGACCAAATCGACCTGACCACAAATATATTTGAACAGAAAAAGTAATAGTATATCATATATTCATACTAGCACCACTCTCAGCTAAATCCTCTATCATTAACAGCACTTAGAATGACAACTAGTATTACAAATGTTTAATAAAACGGAAGTACTACTTCACAAAGCCAATGTTTAATAATAAAGTAAAAGTTGAGTAATGCTACTAGTAAAACACTTGTGCTAATAATAAATGCAACAGACTGGTTCGTATATAAAACACATAAAAGAGCAAACCTTGTTAGTCCAAGGGATGAAGTTTGGATTCAACAAATTTACGCCTTGCCGCATCAAACTCAAACAATCAATAAAATAATTTTGAATCTAAACTTTTTATGAGAAGTGGGACCGTGTATTGCACTAAATTGGATTAGATTAAAATAATAAAAATTAAAAAGGTGATAATGCACTTGCAACAAAACAAAATCTTAAAGCCCAAAGGACCATCTGATTGGCTTTTCTTTCCACCTCAATTTGCTACAAAAATAATTAGATAATTAGTCGTGCACTAAAAGATAAAAGGACAGTTCAGAAATTAATTAGTAGAGTACGATTACCATTTTTCTTTACCTTTAATCAATAATAGTACTTCATATCAGTAATCTAAGTTTCCAATGAATCATTTTTGTCCTCCTTGTCTTGAATAGATTTCAAAATGGCCCCCTGTTACAAAATCATACAACAGTAGATAGAATTTACAACAAATAGAATAAGGCATAAAAGCAAGACCAAGAGATACCTTCTCTTCTGATTTAGCTTCATTTTGGGCAACAATTTCTTTCCAACGATCATTTGCATGCATGTACGGATAAATTTTTTCCATAAATTCCACCTCATTTTATTTCTGTAAAGTCATAGAAATATCCATCATCAAAATCAGACACGCAATTGAAGTTAGACTACCAAAAAAAAGAGCAACTAGCTAAACTAAGATGTCAAGACAACACTTTTCGAAATTATGACTAACCTAATCTCTTCAAGTATTCATCTGCCCTGCTACTCTCCATGGTGGCTTATGTTTCATAGGTAAAATGAGCAAATAATCATATTAACAAACTTTAAAATTCATATAGCTAATTAGAAAAGTAAACTAAATGAAATATTACTACATTGCCAAGAGAGGTTGGATGAGGAAATTCAGTACTTAGGGAGTTAGACCTCTTGGCAATGGTCCGCATGTAAGGACAGACATTCCAACACCAACGCAAATAGTTGAGAAATCAAAATAGAACCTACATATGTAATTAATTTTGCATAACCAAGTCAAAAAGTATGCAAAAGTAGCATCACACTCCATAAGCAACACTATCATATATGCATAGTCAAAACAAGATAGTGCATTAACAATTCACTCGGGGTTTTACACTTGAACCAACCTTTTAAGAGAATAAGAACTATATGTAAAACAAGATAAAAATCAATTTCTTTAAAATTTTGCAAAATTTATATGCATGTTGAAATTGCAAAAAAAGAAAAATATGATCTTTCATATTTATGCAATTCGCAACAGTGGGGCAGCTGAAGCTTGCCCGACCGCTGACATGGCGTTGACCTTTGCCATGTCAACTTTAAGTTTATTACAAGAAATACCCAAATTTTTACTTAAATTGCAATTTAATCACAACTTTTGAGATTTTGGTGAAAAAGATCAATTTTTTTTAATTTTTAAATTGCACCATCTAATAAAAATTTTATATTTTATTTTTAAATTTAAATTAATAACTAAAAGTTATATTAAATATTTATTTTTATTTTATATTCTCGTACTAAAGGTTATATTAAATATTTATTTTTTTACAAACTCTATTAAATTTATACTCCCTCTATCCCGCCACAAAAATTATATTCTACTACTTATGGCGTCCTGCTACAAGAGTTACATTTTCTTTTTAGTAGATTGGACCCACATAAATCAACCACTTTATCTTTTTGGGCCCACACACAATACTATATAACTAGTTACCCATTATACATTAAATTATGAGTATGACTTGGGTATAACTAGGGGGCACCAAATGATTTGGTGGCCTCTCTAGTCCCACCCTTCTTAATAATTTATTCTCCTTCATTAATATTGTTTTTTATTTTATTTTTAAATTTATTATACTTAAATGACTATTATTTCTTATACCACAAGGGTAAAAGTACAAATATATCCTAAACCTTAGGAATAAATTATACCCTATATCACAAGAGTCAAATTATAATTATACCTTAAACCCTAGGGATAAATTATACCCTAAGTCATAAGAGTAAAATTATAAATATACCCTAAACTCTAAGAATTAAATATACTATAAACCACTAGATCGAAATTATAATTATATCCCTAAAATTAAATAAAAAATAAACAGAATTTAAAAAAAGGAATAAAACGAAAAAAAAGAAAGAGAATTAAAAAAAATTGAGAGAGAAAAGAAAAATGGAACAACGCGAAACAGCAGCGATCGATAGCCATTGGTTTAGACGGTTCCAAAGATTTAAATTGGTGGACAAGTTCCACAGCAGTCATTGTCTTAAGTTATTTTTTCTCTTTTAACCCACCACACATTAAAATACTATATCTTCTTAATCTACATATAAACGGTATGCATAACTTTTATGGGACGAAGGGAGTATTTATTAATTTTTTACTATACTCCCCCTGTCTCTTCACCAGTACTATAGATATTTATTTTAAAAGAAGTTATTTTTACATAACTTTTTAACTTTTTAAGGTCATTGTAGTATTTTAAGATAATAAATAAAGTATAAAGTATGTTATGTGTGTTAGGTGGGAGTAGAAATATTTAGATTAATATATAACATTTTGAGGTTATTGATTGATGTGATGTGATGAAGGTAAGTGTGAGATGGATGAAAATTGAAAGTATGATGATAATTACATGAAATTAATTTTGGTTTGTATAAATTAAATCTTAACGAATATTTTTTCTTAGTATAAAACTTGAGTTTATAAATGAATTCTAAATGATTTTTTATATAAATAATTAAATTACTTGAACATCTCATAGGTATATTTGTCATATTATATATATAATAATGTGAAATTACAAAAATATACTGAAACATGTTCACGAATACTCTGAGTTTATAAGCTATAAAAATTTTATAATATATAAGATATTGGAAAAATTATTCATATGTACACACTTTGTACCCATAATTATTGTGAGATACATTGATTTAAAAAAATTACTCTCACATACAAAATATTAAAGTAAAATACCAAATATAACATCAATTCATTATAATCTCATAAACTTTTAAACCACAAACCCTAAACCCCTCACCCACCCATTGCCGTCGTCGGACCACCGTCGTCGGCCATTAAACCATTGTCGGACCACCGGAGCATTGACCACCGGTTGCGAACCACCACCGGAGAGTAATTTTTTGCTGCACATGACACTTACGATTCACATTTTTTTTACTGCACACACTTTTTTACTGCAAATAACTTTTGCTGTACACACTTTTTCTACTGCACATAACGTTTGTTGCACACGAACTTTTATGCTGCACACAAATATTTATATGCATCACATTGTAAGGGTAATATTGGAATATCACTATATATTTATGTAGTTAGTAGTAATTTTTTTATATGTTTGTATCTCATAGTAATAAAGAAGTTTTTATTGTTCATAGTAGTAACTATTTTAAAAATTATAAGATTTTAAATATTTAGAGGTTGTAGTACTTAATAGGTATAATTAATTTTATTTACATAATTTCAGTAATAAATATTTTATTCATATAATAATTTATTATTTTATTTAATAATTTTTAGATTTTAAATTTAAAAATAAAATGTAAAATTTTTGTTAGATGGTGCAATTTAAAATAAGAATTTAAATTTGATGATTTTTTTTGCCAAAATCTCAAAGGTTGAGATTAAATTGAAATTTAAATAAAGGTTGAGATTTTTCTTGCAATAAACTAAAAGCTGACGTTTCAAAAGTCAAGCGGTCGAGTATGCTTCAGCTGTCCGATGGGTGCGAATTGCACAAATATGAAAGGTCATGATTTTTTTACAATTTTATAAAAATCGAATTAATTTACAATTCATTGAAAGTTTATGGTTTTTAAAGCAATTAACTCTAATTTTAAAGGGTAGTACATATTATAGGGTACCAAAAAGGCCCATTACAGAATTAAAAAAAAATCCTCACTCATAATGATCCACAGTCGACGCATACCCTGAAACCATTTTAGGGTATTTTATATTTTCTTAATTAATTACTTCTTTAATTCCATGTTAAGGTTTTTATTTTGGGTTGTGTCAAGTTAAGATTTACATTTCTTTTATTGTCAAGTGGGGTCTATACAAAATAATTATTTATTTCCAAAAGGGCCCACATACAATACTAATACAAATACCAACTACACATTAAATATTATATTTCTCAAGTCACTATCTATTGAAATATTATATCTCTTAATCTCCGTGAAAAAAGTAAACGTCAATTTTAATGCGAGATGGAGGAAGTATTATTTTTTTGTTAAATAAATATTACACCCTCCATCCCATAAAAGATTGCACCCCCAATTCCGGCATGAAGATTAAGAAAGTGACAACTCTTAGGGGTATAATGGTATTTTTTGTAATAAATAAATGATAAAATATGTTAGGTGTAGATGATTTTTTTTGTAAATAAAGTGTATGAGGAAGGGTGGTTGTTTTTTACTTTTTGCTTTTTTTAGAAATGTGCAAACTTTTGTGGAATATCCAAAAATGAAAAGTGTGTCATTTGAAATGAGATGGAAGGAGTACTTTGTATCGAAATTGATACACTTTTTATTGGAAGAATTGAAAAATAAACAAAATTCAATATTCAATATAATACCAACACTTTTTTTGTTTCATATCTTTATTAAACTTTTGTATTTCTTTGGACTCTTTTGCCCCTATTATTCAAACCTAATACCCAATGTGTCCCTTGTATAAGTTTTGGTGTAGGTTACTCACACTGGTTCATATCGCGATTCTAATGTAGATCACCCACACGTTTCCGTCCTAGGTAAGTTTCAGTGTAGGTCACCCACACGGGTGCGTTCGATATGTAGGTTCCAACCGGCGGTGGTAGACGACAGTGGGGGGAGTGGGTGGGTACTTAGATATATTTAATTTTGAGGGGAGGGGTATAATGGTCTTTTAGGGGTGTTTTGGTTAAAAAATGTATTTGAAGTGTTGATATTGGTGAAAATGCACTTTCGGTCCCATTGGAGTATCTCAGTTGCATTTTTAGTCTTGAACCTTTTTTATGGTCCCAAAAGTTCCATTTTGGTCATGTTCAGTTAGATATGGATGAAAACCACTAGCAGTTGCATATTTAGTCCCAAAAGAGTTTTAAAACATAGTTTTTCGAAAATTTTTATCCCTAATCGACTTATATCATACCTATATTGTCAGATTTTCATCTTCTTTCTATTTTTCAAAACAGACACAGTTAATTATGACCATATCAGATTCAGGCCCAGTATGATTCCGTACATTAATTAAGCAATATTATTCTCATAACTAACCAACTTAAAACAGTAACAATATCTTTTTTGACCGTCAACCAACCGAGTATCCAGGAGGTTTTACAGCTGCTCCTCACAGCCAACCACTCGCCCCGTAGTGTGATGGTTCAATCCCGTTTCTTCAGCAGATCTCAGCACAACCCTGGTTTGTTTCCTACACCTGGTGTACATGATGCTGCTAATGTTCTTGCCGAAAAGTATAGAGATTAAGGTTGCAAAAAAATGAAAGGCTACATGCGGGCAGAGCCCAAGGTTATTTATTTATTGAATGAAGAATTTATTACACACTCATCCTCACAGAACAAGAGGAGATAACTCCTTTAGCTACGTATTGTAGCTGCACTCAGAATACTCATACCAATAAAAGAAAGGAATACTAATGCAATATTTATTTAGAGAGAAAACAGAGGGGAATGGTCGATGTCTTCTGCTTCCTCAAAACTCTTATTTATAGAGGCCTTCGGACTTGAAATTTGAATTTCAAAACTCATAATCTTTTGTGAGGTCACTGCTTGACTTTTTTATTCTTGTGTCAGCACTTACGTCATCTTCATTGAATGCCAGTTTAGAGGTTAGCTGGTCCATTTTCTTTATTGGATGTCTTCTTGTGGATCATCCTTCTTGTCAGTCACATGTCCTTTACCCTTTCAAAAAAGTCATATGGCTCTTGGTTTTTTGAAGAGTCATTTGTCTTCTTTTGTTCCTGATGATTCTCCTGGCTCTTGGGTAATCTGAAGAGATTTTACCCTCTTCTTTCCATGTGTTCTTTTTCTGGAAGTGGATCAATAGTTCTGATCATCCCTATGCCTAACCTTATTCCTTTTCCAAACTCTGGCTCTGTTTGGGTTTAACAACTTGTGTATATTTTGTTTGTCCATTGCCCAAAATGGGTCATGTTACAATACCTTTGATGAGTTTGTTTACTCATCGGAATCTTGTTTCTCCAGAGAAGGTCTTATTTTTCTTGGAAGACCTTCTCAGCAAATCCTGTCTTCTTTCCTGTTAAAGTATTTAACAGAAAAGACCAATTCAAAGACTTGTGCTCGAACTTGAATGAGAACTTCACCTCGACCATTGCCTTAATACAGACATACAAACACCTTGCTCTGCGCGTAGAGATTTGTTCTTCAGAAAATATAGAAACCAAACCTGGTTCCTTTCCAGAAGACTCCTTGACTTTGTTTGATGCTGAAATGTCGGGTCTTCTTAGCTTGATGAAATGAAAGGCCTCGAGGTTTCCTTTTCCGACTGGTTCTGGAGCTGCACTAGTGAAGTAAAGCTCCAATACATCTTCTCTGGATAGAGTAGCGTTGTTTTCCCTTGCCTTACTGTCTTTCCTAGTCATTTTGGCAATTTTGAAAGCTCTGGGAAGCCTAGTGCAACAGTATATATTGAAGCTAGCGTCTCAAAATCATACCATTGCTTCACATCATTTGGATTCGAGCCTTCTTGCATCCAAACTCGGGGATATTCACCAGATATATCCACCTGATATTTCTCCGGTCTGATTCCTTGTCTGGTGTTTAATTTCTCCTAGCTGGCCTGGTATTCCTACTAATAAGAGAAATCAGCTAAGTTAACACCAACATTAGTAGTGCCCATCATAGGCCTAAGGTTGATCTCTCCCTCTATGACCCTAGAGGTGCTGGGTTGACTCGTTGACTCTAGATGTGACTCCAGGTCTTCGATTTTTCTTTGAATATGTTCCTCTTTTGGAGGTAACAATCTAAGACTTGTGCTAAGGGTACTTGAATTCTTTACTCTGGGTTTAGAGCCCGTTCTCGACAACTCTCCTTTATCGATTGCTATTGCTATCAACAGCCTGGAGGAGTGGCTCTCGTAATAACTCGAATAGACTCGAATTGTTGCGAATGCAATCTCGTATGCGATTAGACACTTTGGTGTAATCACTCTCTTGTATTCTTCTAGCACGCTTTGCATTGAATGTCAGATTCTCGAATTCCCTTTGGAGCAACACAAGGTTACCCATCAGATGCCTTGAAACAGTCAGGATGAAGTCTATTTCAGCTCCCTCCATCTCTAGTCAGAAAATCTGCCAAAACATTATCAACAGATTTAATAATGACAATATTGAAATCATAATATTGACATTCTCCATGCCATCTTAAAAGTCTAGCCTTTTCTGCTTTAGATTTAATTTTATTTTTCAAAAAAGCTTTGACGCTTGTGTTATCAATTTTAAGGATAAATTTCATCGAGAGAAGAAATAGAGGCCATTTTTTGAACGTCTTCTAAATCGTAAAGAACTCATTTTCATTGATGTGCTACCTCTTTGCTTCATTCTCCGCAAAGAGTCCGCTACAGTATCTGCACTACACTTCTCCTTAAGGTGTGGACTTAGTTAGGACCGTTGTCCACCAATGGTCACTGGCATCTGTGTAGTTACCTATTCATCCTCGTCATTTAGTATAGCTAACTTGGGGAGCTTTTTGCAAACCTCCTTTAGTTGTTTACCCATTGCTTGGTGTGATTCCTTCCATTTGAATTCAGTATCCTTTTTCAACAGAGGACTGAACACCTTCTTGTATTGCGCTAGATTGTTGATGAACATCCCAGCAAAGTTGATAACTCCTAAGAAGCTCTGGAGTTGTTTCTTGTCCTTGAAATCTTCAGGAAATCCTTGAACCTTTTATACAATGTGTGATTGTAGAATAATTTCGGACTCATCGATCTCGACTCCAAGAAACTCGATCTGTCTTGTTGCAATTAGTGCTTTCTTTCAGAAAGCACAAATCCTTGTGAAATACTTCTGAAAATACTTCCAGATGCGCCAAATGCTTCTTTATGTTCTTTGAGGCTATAAGTATGTCATCCACATAAACAAACATGAATGAGAAATAATATTTGAAAAGATTATCCATCTTTCTTTGGTATATCTGGGGTGCATTTGCATAGCCCATAGGCATGATATTCCAGATATAATGGTCTTTTGGTGTGGAGAAGACTGTGAACTTCTTGCTTCCCTCTTCCATCATAATCTGGTAGAATCCAGATTTGCAATCGAACTTTGAGAATACCTTGACATTCTTGGTACAATGGACCAAGTGTTCCCTACTTGGTATGTAGTATCCATCGAACTCCAAGATGTTGTTGATCCCTTTGTAGTTGATCACAAGCCTCGACTTTTCCCGCTTGACTTCTCTATGATTTCAAACCTAAAATCCTAGACTGTTGTATGGAGATACACCTAGTGATATCAACTTAAGGTTCAGACGTTCCTTAAGTATTAGCTACATATCCTCTCGATCCTCTTGATTCATTAGGATAGACTTGTATATCACGAACTCATGCTCCTTTCATTCTTTTACTTTGAGTGAAGCTTTGAGCTCGTTTTTATCCCACCAGGCTAGAGGATCTTCATTAAAGTTCCTCTGTATCTTCTTTTTGATGTCCTCCAAATATATTTGTTCTTCAATTGTGACGTCTCTCTGTAGACTTTCTCACAAGCTTGCTTTGAGAAGGTGGATTGTATTTCTTTTAGGTTTTCCATCTTCCATCCTCCTCTGGTCTCAGTTCTCATTTGAAGGATTGCTTCGCCATATTTTCTTCGATCATTCATCTTCGGATGGCTAAGTTTTTCTTCATTATCACCACGCTTGCTGCGAAATCTGATTGACATTTTTCTTTGAAATGTATTACGCAATCTTGGTGCGATGATCTTATGTTCACAAAGGGTTGTGAATATAAGCCTCCTCATTGCATTTTCTTGGGTAAAACTTTTGAATGTCTGTAGGAAATTGTTTCATAACAGAATATCCACTCCGGTGTCGTGAAAATATATTGCTGGAGTTTTCACCTTGTACCATGGGGTACGATATGCTCCTCTGATCATAATTTCCGCTTACTTGATATCTCTTCTATTTGTACCCTCTGAGAGAAATCTTTTCCTAGTACTATTGGAAATTCTTCGCCCGAGTCTTTAGGAAAGACTCCTTCTTTTTCTGTGTAGATTTCGGCTCCTGAATCAATGTATGTCTCAAAATACTCTACACGCTACTCCTTATATATCATTCCAATGGTGATATATATAGAGAATGGACTTTGTGGTCATGGGTAGATCAGAGCTTTAAGCCCTAACCTCTACTAGTAAACCTTGTATCTTTTCCTTTTGACCGTGAATTCCATTCTATCTTGTAATTTTTCCCAAGATTTGTGATCCTCGAGAAATTCCAGTCCCAACATTAGTTGTTCATGGAATCTTCCTGCTACTCCTTCAATCACCAGCTCAAGTTCTCCGAGTTTGAGCTGTCCTTGATATCTCCCAGTTGGTGGCTGTTGAAGATAATATAAGACATCATAGGGAATAGAGTTTTCCCTTTTAGTAATATCGAATATTACATCGACTCCTCTCCATCCTTCTGGGCATTTAAGTTCACCTTTAGTTGTGAACTTTTCTGGTTCTTGGACTACCTCCACGATTGGTTTCTTTCCCCATTTTTTGCTGATCATCATATCTTCTTGGAAAGAAATCCTTCTTTGCTCAAATCTGAGACTATTTTGTCTACTCCAGGCTGGCTTATCCACTTCTGATATCTCAATATACTATTTCATTTAGAATAAATTCGAATGATGAGTATTGAACAGAGCATACGAGATACTATATGTGACAGAGTAAGGCCTATTCCCTTCTCTCATCAAGTCTTTATTTTTGAAATCTTGATGAAGGGTGAGTGCCCTATTGAAATCTCGATCTGCCAGATTGTAGGCGATTCTTGGGTAAATATAGGATGCCACCTTTCCTGCGTACAGGTTACCTGAGAGTCCTCCTAGGCATGCTTCTCTTGTATTCTTGATCCTTTTATCAAAGATAGCAATATCAATTAGCGTATCGATTCTCTCGTTGAATGTTGCTTTGTTGAGGATCAGAATATCTCCGATATGGACCCAAGACATAGATTTAGACACCTTTTTTGGGAGTTTACTAAGTTCCCTCTTGATCTCCTCATAGGGAACCAGTTGCATTTCCATCATATTTCCCGTAAGCTCCATAGGGATGGCTTGTGCTTTCTCTTTTTGAAGCCGAGAAACCGCTCCAATCGTTCCACAATAAACCCATCGTATAAATTGAGTCTTGGATCCTCCTTCATGATTCTCATAAGAGTCTTATGAGAAATGAATGTCTAGGAAAAGAATCCAGACATGTCCTCTTGCACCTCCTGTCTGAAGTTTTCTTCTTCACTCCAACTCGTCTTGGCTGAAGAATTGTTCTTCATAGATGCTTTCGTTTAAGGGTATATCTCCAAACTGATATACCTGTACCAGATCTTGGAAGTAAATAGCTTTCTCTATTTCTGGAGTTGTCTCGAACTATCGTACTTCCCACTTTTGATTTTCTGGGCAATCTGGTGAGATATGCCCTCTTGATCCACACGTGTAGTAGTTGCAATCCTTGAATCTTTCATTGACTCGTGTGACCACTCTTCGGAACGTCTTTCTTGTGGGAGTTCTTTCTGTACTCCTCTGGTTTGACCCTGAGGATGATGTTTGACTTCTTGAACTCCACCTTGATGGTCTGGACCTTTGCCCCGATGTATAGGTTCGGGCCTTGTGCTTAGACCAAAAGGATCTTGATCTTCTGGACCTCCATCATCCGCTTCTTTGTGTGTAAGGCTGATTTTTCTTCATCTTTTTCTGCTTCCTTGGACTTCTCCCAATGATCGTTGGAAGATCGTTGTTCTCGCAATATAAGGGTACTGTCTTATTGATTTCCTTTAGTCTCTTGTAGTTCTTGTGTAGTGATGCTTGATGGCACCATTCTGCAATCTTGGCTTTGAGGAAAGACATCCTCATTGCTATTGAGTCTAGCTCGCATGGTACATATTCTCTGATCAGCATTTCTCTCAATGGGCTTGGGATCTTAGCAAAGAACATATGGAATACTTCCTCCTCCTTGATCTTCGATTTCCATCTATACTTCGTGAAGAGTTTGATTTATTAGTCTACATGACAGATGTCAAGTAGTTCCAAGCTGTATAGGGAATTTGTATACTTCTTATTTTATTCTTTCATTCCTTCGAAGTAACCTACTCCGATGAAGTGGATCTTGAAGATCTTGGCCATGTGATCCACAATATTGCCTAGATCTTCGCCTTCCATGGTTTCCTTCTTGACTTCGTCTGAGAGCTCCTCCCAGACGCATTTTACTGATCCTTCTAGGCTCATAGTTAGGAATCTTATAAACCATTTTTTATCCAGCTCTAGCGTGCCTCCCGCAATCTTCATTACATTAGTCCATTCGTCAATCAAGGGCTCTCTGTTCTTGAAGTCTAGATGTTCGAGGTTTAGGATCAACTCGTATGGATTTATCGGTTCAAGGTGAGACCGACCATATGGGTGTTGTGTAGACTAGATCCTCAAACTCAGCTTGCTCTTGTTGACAATCTCATCGCCTTCATCCTGAAGTTTCCTTATTATTGGGTTGTCACTTCTTGTCTTATTCCCTGGACTCCATGTAGTCCCGAGGTTCCTTTATTTTGGCTCGGATCACGTTATGTCGACGAAGCCTGCGATTGTTTTTGTGAGCTTGATGTTTCTCCAACATTTATCTTTAGATCTACAATTGTAGTCCTTGGAATGACTCATATTGATCTTGTAGATCTTCAAGATTTTCTCTTTCCATCCAAAGATGTAGATTCTCCTCGAAGAATGACGATCTTCTTCTCACTTTCTGATTTTGGCCTTGTGACCTCTGTCGTTTTTCCCTTTTGGGTAAAAAGGGTTCTATTCTGAAGGTTGGTAGTAACCTTCCTTCTGTCACCTTGGTTTCTAGGGACATTACTTGATCTTTCAATTTCTTGATGAGATCAAGTTGTTTATTTTGCAACGTCTCATTCTTATCCATTTGGAAGCTGATCTCAGCTACCGTTTTGGACATGTTTTGGCATTATTCTCCGAAGAATCTCACTATTTTCTGCAACTCTCTAAGATCTTGATTCATCTTAGAGTTATCTGCCTCGATCTCCTTCCACTCTGTCATTCTGTTCAATGTGAAAAGTGATAGGGCTAGCAGATCTCTCTTGGACCCTAGTTTGGTTGTCTTCTCTATTGTTCGTATTTGGGAACACATCCATGGATCTCAGTGAAACTTCGGAGTTCCACTATGTTTCTTGATACTACCTTGGAGTATCTTATCTCCATCTGGTGGTCTTCCTCCAGATGTTCCTCTTTGGTGTGGTTTGCAGGGCATCCGTCAGTTTCCACATATGATCGAGACTATCCCAAAATTGATCGGCGTCCTCGTATTCTTTTTTCGCATATTGTCTATACAGAACATTATAATATTGTTGTATAGAGCTACTTGTTTCATCATATCCAACTGGCCAGAAGTCCTTGTTGCTCCAGCTTTGAACAGGGCTAATAGTACTGTCATTCTCGGATGTCGGACCTTCGTTCGGATCCATATTTCTTGAAACTCTCTCGTTAAGTGATATAAGTATATAATAAATTTTCCATTCATAAATAAATTAACCTAGAGCTCTGATACCAATTTGAAGTGCGGGAAGTAGAGTTAAATCTGGCGTAAAGTAATTAAGTATAATATAAATTCTGACTTGGGACTATTTTTGCACATTTTGGGGTCAATATTGCAAATTTAAATTTTTGGTCCCGCTAACAGACCAGAATATTCTGTTAATTCTAACGGAATCTTAAGCAAAAACGTCAATGAGACCAAAATTGCAGGCTACGGGACCATTTCTGCAAGTGACCTTATTCAACGGGATCAATTCTGCATTTACCTCGTTGATATTAATATTTGATTTGTGGGATTGTTTAATTTTGTCTATTGGCTCATATTTATACCACATTGTTTGTGAAATAATTCTCTGCATTATTATCACTTTTATTATTTAAATATTATTTTTTATTAAAATATATTAATTCTTTCTTGTATACCATCTCAAATAACTCATTTTTCCCGATACTCTCACAAAGGTGATTGCCCTTTATAATTATAAAATTCCGAATTCATCCCTATGCCAATCGTCTACTCTCTAGTCACAATCAGCAGCATATTATAATTTGGGTTTCTATAGTTCTCCCATTCCTCTATAAATACAGGTTGTTCTTTTGGTTTAATACACATCAGCTCCAAATTTTGCGTACTCAAATAGCTAGGCAAATATATTATATATATGGCCTATAGCAAATCAATGATATGCCATATTGTAATATTGATGATAAACATCTCATGTATTTGTATAGCAAGTGCACTGAGTTTGAATTACTACGACAAAACATGTCCCCAAGTTGAATCAATTGTTGCCAATGTTGTCAAGGAAGCAACTTCTGAAGACAGGACAGTCCCTGCAACACTTCTCAGGATGCATTTCCATGATTGCTTTATAAGGGTAACCATTTTAATACTTTCAATTCTATATACATATATATATATATATATATATATATATATATATATATATATATATATATATATATATATATATTACTCTTATTTTGTGTATCATCTCACGTGTCACTATTTATATGATGATTGATATATAAAAATGGAATAAAATTCAAGCATTGATCCTAGAGTTTACACTTTTTTTTAGGGTTTTTTTTTTTTACCGACGGATTAATTTTCTTCGATAAATACTAGATTACCAAAATTAAATTTGTATAGACTTTATTATGTTTATACCAACAAAATAATTATGTTGTTATTTATCAACGGAATATCAATAAAATAATTATCGTATAAATGACCAACGGGATACCAATATAAATAACTATCATGAATAGATTTAGATTTTTGTTAGCAATACATAATTAACACTACTTTATCAATAAATTTAGCTCTTAATCCAATTGTAAATCAATTTAATAATGTTATTATTGAAATATTTCGTTGTAAAAAATAATTTTTTTATTTATTTTTAATTTTTAAGTAATAGTTTTCTTTTTTCCCCTACCACCCATCCATCCATATGACAATTGACAATGTAGCACAATATACGACCGTCTAAATGGTATATAACACCCACTTTCAATTTCCTTTTTTTTTCCATTAATCGACTGGCGGGGTATTGGGTAACCCTACACCTTGTCACTACGGTCAAAGAATATGAATTGTGTGAGATCGTTTCTAAAAACTTTTAAATAATTATTACTTTTTATCAAAGAGTTTTCACTTTTTATTTATAATATTACATATTATTCATAAAATAATCAACTATACCACTATCATTTTTTATTAATCATAGTATCATATTTTGTTAAAATGTTACTCCCTTCGTCCCAAAGACAATTTCAGAGTTACTGTAGATACAAAATTCTAGAAAAATAATTTTTTGACTTGCTTTTGGGGTAATTTGATATTTTTAGATAATAAGTAAAGGGTTAATTGCAAAAAAAAAAAATCCATGAACTTTATTCATATTACAAATTAATCTTCACTTTTGAGAAATTGCAAAAAAAAAAGCTACCACCTTTAAGTATTGTTGCAAAACGCACCAAATTTATGACTAAAAGTAGGGTTTATTGAGTATTTTTTTTGCAACAATACTTAAATGTAGTGGTTTTTTTTAATTTGCAATAGGAGTAAAGTTCATGGTTTTTTTTTGCAATTAACCCATAAATATAAATTATAAAGTAAGTTATGTGAGATGTAAATGGGTGACAATATTGAAATTAAAGTGTGATGTAAGGTTGTTAGTTTGTGTACATGTCTTTTCTTATTTGGGGGTGTGAACTTTTTTATTGAACAAATAAAAATAATAAATGTGAATTTATTTATGGGATTATTCATATCACAGAAGTCTCCTGTGAGAACTAGATACACCTAAAGAACATTTCTAAAAAGTGCGAAGAAAATATGGAAATTTTATATTAACTTGTATATTAATTCATTATTATATAAGATGGATGGGAAATGAAGAACAGTTTTGTATAAATTGTGTAATGGAGTATGTTGTGTTCCATAAATGTAGGGTTGTGATGGGTCAGTTTTGCTGGAGTCACGAGGCGGGAATAAAGCAGAAAGGGATGCACCTCCTAACAAATCACTCCACGCTTTTTATGTCATTCAGAATGCCAAGACAGCTGTTGAAGCTGTCTGCCCCAACGTTGTCTCCTGCGCTGATATCTTGGCCTTCGCTGCAAGAGATTCCATCGCCCTTGTAAGAATTTCACTCCTAACCCTCTCCATTAATTTTACACAGTTTTATTATTTTTTTATTTTTTATTTTTTTTTGGTGTGGGTGGGACTATTTCACCGCATTTTACGCTTCATTATCACTTTAATTAATTTATACTATAAATTATTTATGAAATACTAATGGATAATATCATTATCATTTTTCATTATAAAGAATATAACTTCCATCTCATGTAAGTCATTTCCTTATACGGTCTCACATAAGTCTTTGCCTTAATTTTAAGTGGTCATTACAAAAAAAAAGTATTTTACCAAAGGAATATTCTATTGGTAAAAACTTTAATTTTATTGCTAAACTGATTTAGCAAAGGATTAACAACGGAGTCCGTAATTTTTTATTGGTAAAGTGATAGTTGGTAAATTTTTAGTAATGAAAATTCAATCACGTTGATAAATAATTATATTGATAATTCATTGCTAATAATTTCATTGTCAATTTATATAATGATTCTGTTGGTAATCCGTTAGGTAAATAGCAACGGATATTCATTCGGTTGGTAAAAACACAATAAGTATGCTCATGCATGAGCGTATCATAATATACTTTTTTCTTTTTCGTTAGGTTAATTATAAAAGAAGTCGCGACGAATTAATATTGGCAATTCATAATTTCAGTAGAGAACTTTAATTTGAAAGTGATTTTGATTAGTTAGAAAACATGATGATAGCATAAGGACAAGAGAGAATATGTGATTATTGCTCTTTATAGATATAATTATTAAGAAGATAGAAAATAACGCATCAATTGCGGAAATGTTCATATTGACAGGACATAGAGAATTATCTAGGGGGTTTGTCTCCTTTGCATCTTCATAATTTTACTTGTTAACAAAGCATCCATAATTACCCATATTTGCTAATGATTAGAGGTTGGCATGTCACTTTGTTATTAATGGAAATGAGGGTAATTAATGGATTTTAATTTTTCATTTTATAAAAGCATTTGAATCGAACGATTAACATTTTTCATTTCCATCTTGATTTACAATTAATGTTATATCTCTTATTATATAAAATAAATTAGGTGATTGACGCATACTTTGAAAAAAAATTCTCAATATTTTCATCTTAGATTTATATATTTTAATTATATATATATTTTATCTTTATACTTTAAATCATTTATCCCACAATTCACATTAAAAGATTTACGAATACCAGAATTTATCTGAATATCTATACACAACAAAGCACCTCCATAGCTAATAAGGCATTCTTACAAATACTTTGCACCCTTTTTTCATAATATAAAATTCAAAATTATTTTAACTTGTTTTTTTGTATTAATAATAATTAATTTACTCTTTCCATCGAAAAATTCTAATTTTACTATATTATGTCTTATTTAAAAGTTTCAATTTTCTCATTTTAGTAAAAGAATCCCTGACCCACCACTCATTATTAATACAATTATTTACTATATATAAAATAATAATATTTTTTAATTCACGTGCAAATAGAAAATTATGATATTTCATCAGAACGAGGTAACTAGTATAAAGTAAGCCATGAAAGCTATAGATGAATGATAATTTAAAAATTAAATAGTGTACTCCATTATTAAACCCCACTGCGTCGCCTTGATACATGAATTATAATCTCATCAAACATTTTAATTTAAATATTCTCGTCATATATGACCACATTCTATATTTTAAAATTTATCTATTATTAAAAAAAAATAAATGATTAAATCATTAAGTCAACAAATACATTTTCCCATTATTCATAAAATTAAGTGAATCTTTGTATTAAGGAGTATAGTTATTTTATTTAAAAAATTTTAATTTCCACATTTGGTTCATTTTAGATTTTAATTAATAGCATAAATAATTCCTTTCCAATATTTATTAAATTATTGATTAATAATATATCAAGTCTGGAGGGCCAAGATGGGAGGTTCCGAAAGGAAGAAAAGATGGACGGACTTCAAAAGCTAGTGAAACTACACATCTGCCATCTCCAGCTTTTAACATCTCTCAACTTCAACTAAGCTTCTCTCTCAGAGGCCTCTCCTTGGAGGATCTTGTCGCTCTAACAGGTACTCTTTTACCTATCAAATACTATTATTTTTCAAACACTTTCATTATAGCGTTTCACAAAACTCTTTCGTGAAACAAACATTTCTATATTAAAAAAAAAGTAATACATATTTAATGAAAATTAATTGATTATCATTCAAATAAAATGATTTTTAGCATAAATTTAAAGTTACAATGTTTTAAAAATGATAATATCTTTAATGTAAGTAATAATTAATGAGTTAGGTTCCTGTGAATCGGGTTCACGACGTAAACCCTGTTGGTTTCCCCTTAATTTAAACTCTATCAAAATATAGGGCATAATAAGATAAGAAGGGGACACATGGTTTATACTGTAGCACAATTGTTGCCATAATTAATTATGAAAAAATAAAACAATCTGAACACTGTTAAAGGTCAATTTGCTCATTTTATTTTAACTCAAACAAGTTTATAGTTTTTTCTTATTATTTTGTTATGAAATACAATGTCATAAAAAAAAATTATATGTAAAATATATAGATTTGGACAATAAACTTATAATGAACCAAGATTGAATGCTAGAGACAAACTTTATAATAATAAACTTAGATCTGAACCACACCGGATCTCCTTTGGCATAAGTAATGCAATGTTTACGATTTATTTTAAACGATAAAACCTTTTTTTTTTTTTTTTTTAAATAAACACATTCGTGCGAAACAAAAAAATTATTGCCCCTAAATGTCAAAAAGTAAATTAAAAAAGAAACATTTTTTAAAGATTTGTTTGGGAAATTCTTATGGGACGTAGGGTATTTACTTAGTTTTGTATTCAATAATTAAAAATATATAAATTTATTAGTAGAACAAGATCACCTTATGAAATGAGTTCTCATTCTTTGTAACGAATAAAAAATGAAAACATTTTAATTCCATTGATGAAAGTGATAACTATCTAAGCAAATGATTTCATAATCTATTCTAGTATATATAAATGAAAGTAATAACATTCTTAATGAAGATTAATACTTCAAATAAAATCTTTAATGAAATTTCCTTAATTTGCTGATAAAATATTTGTTTTGTCATTTAGATCATCTATTGTAAAGGTGTTCATTTTTTTTAGTTAAAAAACTTACACTCACCACTAATATAACTATCATTTTATATAAAATAATAATTCTCTCTGATCAACATGAAACAACAAATAAATATCTCAATAGTCAATGATTAATAAAAAAGAAAAGTAAAATGGTATATGTTTTGCTCTAATTTATTAATTAGAGTGTGGAAACCAAATTGATGAGGGGTAAATGCAGGTGGGCACAGTCTAGGGTTCGCCCATTGCTCATCATTCAAAGGGCGAATATACAATTTCAACTCAACCCACGACATCGACCCGACTATCCGCCCGTCATTCGCAGCGACACTGCGAAGCGTTTGCCCGGCGAAGAGCATCGCCAAGAACGCCGGTATAGCCATGGATTCTTCTTCCACGAGCTTCGACACCACGCACTACAAACTCATCATCCAGGGTAAAACCCTCTTCGCCTCCGATCAAGCTCTGCTCACCACTCCAAAAACTAAAGCCTTGGTTTACAAGTTTGCAACGTCCAAGAAAGCTTTCCATACTGCATTTGTGAAATCCATCATCAAAATGAGCAGCATCAATGGAGGACAGGAAATTAGGAAAGATTGTAGGTTTGTCAACTGATCATGCATCAACGTTTCGATTGTGTATTCTATATTCTGTTATAGCATGTAATGTAGGCAATGGTATGAGAAAAGAAAACGAGTTATATAACGGTCAAATCCTTTTTATTTTTCTATTACTAGTTATGTATTTTTATTAATGTTATCATTTATTTTGTAATTTGATCATGAATTAATTAAGTAGACAATTATTCCTTTTTGTCGAACAAATATATATCCTTTCGGTAGATTTTGGGTGAGACCATTGTTGGAAATTATTAATTTCCCTTATAATCTAATTATGGGCAATATATTGTTATGCAATTATATTAGCTATTCAATTATTTTATGGACTTAATTAAGTGATCCAATTAAGGTTAAAGGTCCATGGGCTATAATAATAAATGATATGGGCTTATTGAGTAGATACCCAATACTACATGATTAGGTGATTATGGGTGGTCTAGTCAAGTAGTATATAAAGGTTACCCGGTTATGGTCCCCAATATACTAAGCCGCACATCGTCTTCCCTTCTCCCCATCGGGAGGGATTACTACGGTCCCCATAAGGAATAAGGAGGCTTAGTTGAGGAAGGCCATATAACCACTGATCCTGAGTTCGTGTTCCGCCTAGAGACTCAATGGATCAGGTACGCTTCCGCTTTACGGTTTAAATCTCGTTAATCATAATAGGGTTAAAGTTTCATGGATTTATTTCCAACAAGTGGTATCAGAGTCACCCTATTAATGATTATTTGAGATCGGTAAAATATTATATTTTAATAATTGAGATCTTGGATTATTATTTGGTTCAATTGTTCCGAAATTATTCGGATTCTTAAGAAAATTAGTGCGATTATTTCCCTTTTTTGACTGTTTGTATATCTCTGCATTATGGTATATGGTCAATTTATTGAAATTTGATACATATGCGTTGACCTGTAGCAGAGTGTTAAGAAATAATCTATATAATTTTATAATTTATTTATTGGGTATATTCGTGAATAACCAAATTTTTTATTGATGGTGTGCGTGTTGACAATTCAATTTAGAATTGCTATGCATATATCTGTGAATTGTTTTGAGAATGTCTAATATGTGATTATATATATGTACATATTTGCAGAGACATGTGCCAACATTCTCATTTTGGCTTAATATTCTAAATTAATTTTCTATTTATTAGTTTATATTCAAACTAATGTTGTGTATGGCATGGATTTGGTTATCTATGGTAATTTAATATCTTCATGAACATTAAAAATTTGCCAAATTCAGTTTAATATTAAATTGGGATTTTGGAATCCCTAATTAAGTAAAGGAGATCTTTCATCATTATAGGTAATGAATCATCTAATATTCTTATTTGGTTAGAGGAATAAAATTAAATTAAATTGGGGAGACAGTTAAATGTCGTTTAATTAAATTAAATATTTTAATATTTATTTAATTAGTCTAGTAAACCTTCAATCTAGTCAATCGAAGCACCATATTGCCACAGCAATATCGTGTGTGGAGAAAAACTTTATTGAAATTACATAGATGGGTGTGGTATTATTTATGTGTTCTGTGTTCGGCCCACAGGTAGGCACAGTTTGACAGAATAATAACACACATGTGATAATAAGTATGTGATGATTATTTGGATTATTCATGTGAACATGAGTCGGTCCACAGATAGACTCTTGTTTGACAGAACTTATTGTCAATACTTGATTGTTACACCAAGATTACCCCTGCAGTTAATTTTTGTCCACAGACAAGGTTAATGTTGCACAAGGTGTCTTGTGATGGGTCCCTAATTAATTATGTTGTGCGAGTGTATTTTCATGCGGGTATTGATCGGCCCACAGGTAGATTAATATTTGGCAGAAATACACAAGCACCTGTGGTGGTAAATATGTGACGATTATTTGTTTAACATGTGAGTAATAAGTCGGCCCACAGGAAGGCTATTGCTTGACAGTTTTATTGTCAGTATTTGACTACTACAAAGAGGTGTCACTTACAAGTTAGTATTGTTGTCATTGGACTTGATACTAATGTTGTGCTCGATTCCTTGAGATGATTCTAAACTATTTAAAATTTGAAAGATTATAAAGTTTAGTGCAAGCATGATAATCATTTTGGATTAATTCTCTGTACAATTAAGAAGTCTGTTAATTAAGTTTAACCTATGTCAACAACAAAATTATACATGATGAGAACTTCAACAATAAGAATGAACTAATAAGTTTCTAACAAACTCTTTCTCAATAAAGTATAAGGGCAACAAAGAAAAACTCGTTTGGAAAGCTGTTAAAAAGAAACTAAAGTATAACCTTTCGTTTCTCCTAAAGGCTTGTGGAATTGTTTTATAATACACCACATTAAGATTACTTAGTATGAATGGTGCTGTGGTGTAGTTAAAAGACAAAAATAGTACCCCACAATATATGGTTACTAATTGGAGAAATACTAAAGATTGCAGCTTATGGTCTCAATAAAGTTCCAACCAAAGTAGTTGTGAGAACTCTTTGAGTTTCACATATGGTGATATCCAACTAAGGCTAGATCATTGGGATCTACTAAAGAATATTGGATTCAAATAGATACAAGCTACTTTATTGGTATTAAATAAAGATAATAAGTTTATGATCCAATTGATCGGATCATATTTGAGACGGGTAATACGGTATTATGTGAGGATGTTAATTTTGGGGGAAGAATAATATTAGAGACATTGTCCTTAAGGGGGAGTCGATTCGATCCCCACTTATTCTTTAAAGAATTGGTGCAATTCAGAATAACGATATGGCAATGTCAATAATATTTAAGGAATAACAAATTCAACAACCTCAAGAATTAATGTCACTAAGGAAACCACTAGAGTTGGGAGAAAGATAATTCAGAAGATTATGTAGTTTTCTCTTAAATAATGAGGACACTATAGAATTAATGGTAGAACATTCAAACAATGTTCATCAAACCATGAAAGGTCCAATTACTCCAAAGTGTGTTAATGTTATAAGTTATGAGTATAAATCAATACAAGATGATTAGGTTTGCATCTTGATATAGGATTATACTCAAAAGGGAAGAAAGTCATTATTATAAGATAATCGTGACATCAGTAACACATTTTGATCTTGAATCATATTGTATGGATGTAAAGATAAAATTCCTTGATCGCAACACTGATGATACGATCTAAATGGTTTAAAAACTAATAAGAAATCCATCTATGCATTCAAGCAAATTTTTTTCGTAAAGGAATCACAAGTATCATCATGAAGTAAGTGTCTCTTTTGGTTTTGAGACAAATGTAGATGATTATGTGATTCAGTGGGAGAATGTTTAAGTTAAACTAAAGGAGACAAGTGCAGTCTCAATCAGGTGTCCTAAAGTTAAACTAAAGATTTAAGAAATGTAGAAACATTTCATATTCATTGGTTGTTGGAAGTTGTTGTATGATGAGGTCTCTACAAGACCTAATTTGGCTTATGTTGTTGGTATATTAAGTAGACATTTAAGTAACTCTAGTATGGATCTTTATAAAGTATGTATAGAGAACTAAGAATAATATACTTGTACATCAGAGATCAGATTTGTTAGAGATCATGAGAAATTCTGATTCTGAGTTTGTTGGATGTCAATACAGTATAAGATCCACTTCAGGCTATATTTCTGTTGGTTGGAGAGCTATACAAGTAAAAGTATTAAGCAAACACTTTAGCTCATTAACCATGACAACAGAATTAGTAGCATACTAAGGGCATTCAAACATGAAATAAAGGTTGCGAAGATATGTCACATAAAGTTCATTGTGACATTTAGTTCGCAGTAAAGTATTTATGACAAGAATACTTATAAGTCAAACAAATTGACATAGAATTCTTGGTTGTTAAAGAAAGTGTTTTGTGTAGATAAAATTTTAGAAGAGCATATTATGATAGACTCTAAATACGGATCCGCCATTTATGTATTCAACGCCCTATAATTTTTATGAGCTAGCTACTCATATGGGTGTGATATGGTTTTAGAATACATTAGTTCAGTGGGAGTCTATATTTATTGTTCTTTAAAATTTTCAAAAACACTTTAATTTGGATAATTCAGTTTTCTGCAGAATTAAGTTGATGACTTTGAATTCATTGTGAATTCACTTAAGTAATTTCATTTTGTAATATTTTATATTATGGATTGATCTCACTAAAGTTTAAAGTTGGACCAGTTGGAAATAGACATGATGTTGATCACATTTGACATGTAATTTCCATGCTACTCACCATATTTGATCTATGTCATTGAGTATATTGATATGGTGATTGTCGGGGTTTAATCACGATTTATAATGTGGTGAATGCCGCGGTAGTTCCATATTAGTATATGAGATGGACCAGATTGTTAAGTATAGCCTGAAGAGGAATAGCATAAAGTTGCGCAACTAAGGACTCTTGATATAATTGCTAACGGAAAATATATAGCCCAAGTGGGAGATTGTTGGAAATTATTAATTTCCCTTATAATCTAATTATGGGCAATATATTATTATGCAATTATATTAGCTATTCAATTATTTTATGGACTTAATTAAGTGATCCAATTAAGGTTAAAGGTCCATGGGCTATAATAATAAATGATATGGGCTTATTGAGTAGATACCCAATACTACATGATTAGGTGATTATGGGTGGTCTAGTCAAGTAGTATATAAAGGTTACCCGGTTATGGTCCCCAATATACTAAGCCGCACATCGTCTTCCCTTCTCCCCATCGGGAGGGATTACTACGGTCCCCATAAGGAATAAGGAGGCTTAGTTGAGGAAGGCCATATAACCACTGATCCTGAGTTCGTGTTCCGCCTAGAGACTCAATGGATCAGGTACGCTTCCGCTTTACGGTTTAAATCTCGTTAATCATAATAGGGTTAAAGTTTCATGGATTTATTTCCAACAACCATATCACGGATCCTTTATGTGAGACCGATCCAATCCTATCTATTAATATAAAAAAAAAAAGAATTAAGTAAAACAAGGGCCTTGTTTGGATAAGCTAATTTACTCCCTCCGTCCCATAACAAGAAGTGTATTTTACAATTTTCGTTCGTCCTAATACAAGATGTGCATTTTCCTTTTTAGTAAAAGGGACCACACAAATTAACTTTTCTTTTTTCATAACCCCACATTTCACACTAATACATCTACTTAAAATATTATTTCTCTCACCTCAACTATCCCCAACTACCCATTAAATATTATATCTCTTAATTTAGGTGCAAAAAATTTCACCACTCTTGTCGTGGAACAGAGGGAGCATTAGCTAAAACTTTAATAAGCGCTGGTCATGTGTATGGGCAGTGTATCAACGCACGCATATTTGTTTACTAGTACGAAACCCACGTAACACGTTACGGGGATCATTAAAATATTATTTTTAAATATATTATTGAAATTAAAAAATATTAAAAGTTATAAATTGTATTAATAAAAATATTTAACTTTACAGGTAGAATAAGAAGTATAATAAGGCAAAAACTTGTGTGTCCTCAAGACATGCTGTGCACCCATACTCTTTAATATTATATTAAGTGTACTCTTATTATTATCTCATCTACATTAAAAGAAAATTGATAGCACTTTATAATGGGATAGATCAAAATGACAAAACGAATATCTAAAATAATAATGAGTTAGATATCTCGTGCATTCGAATACATTCGTACACCCATCTGTATTAATTTTATTCAATACTAATATATATGTGTTTTTCAATAAATGTATTACTTTTTTATATTCAGTAATTTATTATAAAAAATTAAGTAAAAATCTGGAAAAAAATTGTTAACAAACTTTATAAATTCTCTTATTCATTAGTAATATATAGTAGGATACGTCTTGCATGAAACCGTTTTACGTGAGATTATTTTACTTTTTAAAAGAGTTATCACTTTCGTTATAAAATGTTATTACTTTCGATATATAAATTGTGATCACTTTTCATTTATACTATAAATTGTTCATAAAATAGCACTATCACTTTCTATTGATTTAGTATCACTTTTCATTATAAAAGTTTACTTTTTATTCGTTTCACATATGTCCTTATGTGAGACGGTCTCACACAAATCTTTACCTATATAATACTCCATTTTTATTAATGTATGGAGTATATATATAGTATAATTGTATTTTGACTGTTATAATAACAATAATAATAATAATATCTTTTAAATTTTGAATCCTGTATTTACTATTAAATTTTGGCTAATTATAGTGTGCACTCGGGTGCACCTTAAGATAGAGTGCATCCATATGCAAATATAAACAAAAATATGTACAATTATGAGCAAAAATGTATACAATTTAATTGTTAGTTTTTTAATAAAAAATTTAGTGTAAATAAAATACAATTATTAAAAAGCATGTATAAACTATTGAATAAAAAGTTATACACATATGAATATTAGTTTTTTTAATGAAAAACTTAGTGGTGAAAAAATTATATGATTATTACAAAATACACGTATACAAAATAGAATAACAATTATACAAAATAGAATAAAAAATCACACACATGTGGATGCACCCTTGCACCCGGGTACACTCAATATACAATCTTAAATTTTAGCAATTGATATACGTATCACAAAATTTTCATCTGTATCTTAATAATTTATTAATATGTAATGTATTTTTAAATACATTTATTATTATATAACAATGTATATTTATTGAACATAAATATTGTCATGAAAGTAAATGGTAATGGCCTTAAAATTATTATTTTTAAATAAAATATTCTATTAATTTCATATATTCATATTTCACCCATTTTTTATGTCATCCCATTTTTTATTTATAATACTATACTATTTTTCATGCTACTCGTTTCTTAATATTATATTAAGTGTACTCTTATTATTATCTCATCTACATTAAAAGAAAATTGATAGCACTTTATAATGGGATAGATCAAAATGACAAAACGAATATCTAAAATAATAATGAGTTAGATATCTCGTGCATTCGAATACATTCGTATACCCATCTGTATTAATTTTATTCAATACTAATATATATGTGTTTTTCAATAAATGTATTACTTTTTTATATTCAGTAATTTATTATAAAAAATTAAGTAAAAATCTGGAAAAAAATTGTTAACAAACTTTATAAATTCTCTTATTCATTAGTAATATATAGTAGGATACGTCTTGCATGAAACCGTTTTACGTGAGATTATTTTACTTTTTAAAAGAGTTATCACTTTCGTTATAAAATGTTATTACTTTCGATATATAAATTGTGATCACTTTTCATTTATACTATAAATTGTTCATAAAATAGCACTATCACTTTCTATTGATTTAGTATCACTTTTCATTATAAAAGTTTACTTTTTATTCGTTTCACATATGTCCTTATGTGAGACGGTCTCACACAAATCTTTACCTATATAATACTCCATTTTTATTAATGTATGGAGTATATATATAGTATAATTGTATTTTGACTGTTATAATAACAATAATAATAATAATATCTTTTAAATTTTGAATCCTGTATTTACTATTAAATTTTGGCTAATTATAGTGTGCACTCGGGTGCACCTTAAGATAGAGTGCATCCATATGCAAATATAAACAAAAATATGTACAATTATGAGCAAAAATGTATACAATTTAATTGTTAGTTTTTTAATAAAAAATTTAGTGTAAATAAAATACAATTATTAAAAAGCATGTATAAACTATTGAATAAAAAGTTATACACATATGAATATTAGTTTTTTTAATGAAAAACTTAGTGGTGAAAAAATTATATGATTATTACAAAATACACGTATACAAAATAGAATAACAATTATACAAAATAGAATAAAAAATCACACACATGTGGATGCACCCTTGCACCCGGGTACACTCAATATACAATCTTAAATTTTAGCAATTGATATACGTATCACAAAATTTTCATCTGTATCTTAATAATTTATTAATATGTAATGTATTTTTAAATACATTTATTATTATATAACAATGTATATTTATTGAACATAAATATTGTCATGAAAGTAAATGGTAATGGCCTTAAAATTATTATTTTTAAATAAAATATTCTATTAATTTCATATATTCATATTTCACCCATTTTTTATGTCATCCCATTTTTTATTTATAATACTATACTATTTTTCATGCTACTCGTCTCTTTATTTTCTTAACTATTAATCTTTAAAACATGTATTATTTTCTTATTAGATTTTCGCAAAAAATATATATATTTATTATTATATCACAATATCAAACAAACACATTTTCAAAATATATAAAGATGGACAGGAAGTTTATCCATATATAAATATATTCTAATTAATTCTCATTTCTTTAACTATAGATCTTTAATAATATTAATTTCAATATACATGTAAAAGTTATATGCTATCCGAAACGATATTTCATATGTCATTTCATAATTAATATTTCAACATACATGGAAAAATTATATGACTGCCCGAATTCATATTTCATATGTTATTCTATTCAATTGAATCAACATTTCATCAATATTCTATATTTCTTTAACTATCAATATTATCTATATTTCTTTTAACTATTTCATATAGACTTTGTCATGGTTGGTGAAAATCTCACATTTGTCTTGTGTGAAATCTCTTTCTCTAAGTGAAATCTCAAATTTTCAAAGCTTTCCTGCATGTTTTAATCAAATTAGTAGGAGCATCTACTTCCAATAATTAGAACACATTAAACACCACAATAAAATTTGAAACTTATAAAATAGCTAAGCAAATCATACCCTCCATTAGTTTACTAAAAGTTAAACTTCCAGAATTAATAATGCTATATATGATAAAAATTACATCTATAATATAACAATTAATAATTGGAGTATTTTCCAAATATATATTTATGGATTATTATTATAAGTATGAAGCCAATTTGTTCCCATTCATCTCATGGAAATATTTTCATGAAAATAATTAATTATGGGCTGAACTTTTTATTTTATTTTATATATTCATATTTCACTTATTTTCTATGCTATTTAAAATTTTGTTCACAATCGTCATTTTTTTGCATGCTATAACTTTTTTGCATGCTACTGTCTTTAGAGTACTTTGACTACCAATTTTTAGAACATATGTTTTCTCTCTATATTACTCTAACTAATAGTCTTTAGAATATTTTTTCTTCATCATATACTTTTTTTCAAACTCAATTACAGTTTATATAATTTTTACTGTGTCAATGATTTACAATTTCATCTTTCACTCTTGTCATGGTATCCCTTAGCTCATTACCTTTACTACAATTTCATCTTTCACACTTATCATGGCATCCCTTTTCCCTCCTTTGTCCTTCTCCTTATTTTTTCAACCAAAGTTCATAACCTTCACGTATATAGAAAAACATGAAATAGTAATATTAATAAAAAAATTAGTTAGTTTTAATTTATTGACTATTTAGCAAAATATTAAAGAAGATGAGTTTGATACGAAAAGACTATCTCATTAAATTCAACCAATTAAAAAAATCGTACTTATCATGAAATACTCTGTATATGAGGAGAAATTCTTCAAAATGTGGCCTTTATCTTATTCTTGTAGTCTTCTTCTACACCTTATATTTTATGTTGCATCATTCATAATAGCAACCGTCAGCCATAGAAGTCCATCCATCACCTTTGCCGAGTTTTTTCATGTAATGAAATATTTTATTATATCTTTTATTATTAGTTAGTATATATATAGATATATCAAAAGCAAGAAGACTTGCACACACATTCTTCTTATAGAAGAATGTCACAAGCTTTTTATAGAAGACTTGCACACACAATCTTCTTATGAAAATTTTGTACCATATTCAAAACATACCGTAAACAACAATAATATTATATTTTTTTATGTGTTCTATTTCATAAAATATTTTGTGTATCTTTTAACTGCATGCCACTATTTTGGGTTCTATATGAAGTATTATATAATATATCATACAAAGAATAATATATAAAATAATTTTAACGATTTTTATATTAATTTATTAAGCTATTTTTAATTATTATTTTTAAATTTTAGATAAATATACTCAATAGGAATATTAAATTAAAGATCTTGGAAAGATTATTAATTTGATATATTATTTATTAAAAATAAATTTGAAATGAAATACTTATATAAGTAACATTTTAAATTTTTGTTTGAGTTAAAAGGATAAAAGAAAAATATGATTGGTTGGTACTTATTTATTTATCTTGTATTTTGTGCCATGTGTTATTTTTTTTATTTATTATTGTTATATACAAATAAAATAATAACAATTTATAAGAAATTGACAACTAAATCTCAGCTTATACAAAAAAAAATTGACCGACAGTGACGGACTTTGTGACGGATTGAAGGACTTTGTGACGAACTTTGTGACGGGAAAACCCCCATCACCCGAACATGCGTCACAAACTGTTTGTGACATTCCCGTCACAATTAGTGACGGATTTTATGACGGAAATCATTAGTGACGAAAATTGTGACGGTTTCTTTTAACCAATATTTGTGACGAACTTTTGTGACGTATTTCATTTGTGACGGACAATTTTGTGACGGATTTCATTTTTGACGGACTTTGTCCGTCACAAACTTAAAATTCTAAAAAAGGATTTTATGACGGAAATTGTGACGGTTTCTTTTAACCAATATTTTTGACGGACTTTTGTGACGGATTTTGTGACGGAAATTATTAGTGACGGAATTTGTGACGGACTTTTGTGACAGATTTCATTTGTGACACAAACTTAAAATGGATTTTGCGGAATTTGTGATGGTTTCTTTTAACCAATATTTCACAAACTTAAAATGGATTTTGTGACGGAAATCATTAGTGACTAGTGACTAGGTAGGAATCGAACCTTGTCGCTCATGTGAGTGCTTTATGGCCTCAGCCGGAATGACTACCGGCAGCCTATTTATATTTTATTAGCCCATTTACGTCACAAACTTAAAATGGATTTTGCGGAATTTGTGACGGTTTATTTTAACCAATATTTCACAAACTTAAAATGGATTTTGTGACGGAAATCATTAGTGACTAGTGACTAGGTAGGAATCGAACCTTGTCGCTCATGTGAGTGCTTTATGGCCTCAGCCGGACCGGCTACCGGCAGCCTATTTATATTTTATTAGGCCATTTATATTTAATTACATTCCTACCCCCTTATACATTCTTTAGAATTTACTTAAAATGGATTTTGCGGAATTTGTGACGGTTTCTTTTAACCAATATTTCACAAACTTAAAATGGATTTTGTGTTTCACAAACTTAAAATGGATTTTGTGACGAAAATCATTAGTGACTAGGTAGGAATCGAACCTTGTCGCTCATGTGAGTGCTTTATGGCCTCAGCCGGACCGGTTACCGTCAGCCTATTTATATTTTATTAGGCCATTTATATTTAATTACATTCCTACCCCTTATACATTCTTTAGAATTTAATTATTCGCTTTCAACCGAGTTTGAACCTGGGTGTCTGGGTGGGTGCCAAACAAGAGTGCTTATGAGCAAGTGTTGAGCCAATTAAGCTAGATGTGTTTTGTGTTAGTCTTTAATAAATATTGTATATATACAATTAATTTGTATTAAAATAATATCAACTAACTTTCAAAATAAATATGGTGGTAATATTGATTAATGTAATATATATTAATATGATTAATAATTACTAAAAGATTAATTAATTTATTTTATTATTTATTTAAGAGAAATATTAAAATTTTCATAATTAAATTAAAAAATCTTTATAAATTTTAAATTCTTAATCTATAAATAATATCTAAATATATTATTTATTTATAGATGTAAAATAGGTTAATTTTAATTTAAAAAAATAACATTCTTATAATTTTTTAATTTAATTCTCTTATAAGAAAATACATAATCTTTATATTTTTCTTAATTCAATCACAGTAAACTTTATTTTTATCAATTCAATACACTATTTTTTTTTTAAATTCAATCATAAACTTCCCTATATATATATATATATATATATATATATATATATATATATATTATACTGTTATAAATAACTTTTTAAAAATATGAGATGTCGCAACGTGGTTAAATTTCGTATATTTTTTTTGTTTTAATATTACATATATATAATATTTCTAATTTTATTTATTTATTATTATTATTATTATCATCGTCATCTTGTATATATTAAATCATACAATAAATTAAAATCACCTTTAATCATATTTTTTTGATTGATTAAGGAATAGATAATCAATAAAATGTATCCAATTTATTAATATTATTATTCATGTACATCTTCAAATTAAATACCACCTTTAATTATATTTTTTTTATTGAAAATAGATAATTGAGTCAATCATATTTTTAATCATATTTTTTATTATTTGGCAAAGATTTTAAAATTAATATTACTATGTACAACACAGTATATTCAATTATTTAAATTTAAATAAATTCACAATAAATATTAAAAAAATAATAATTCCTTTTTTTTTAAAAAGAAGAAGTAACTATGTTCTTATAATTATTTTGATTGTAAAATTAATATTATTATACGGAACAATACAATATATTCAATTATTTATGTTTAAATAATTCACAATACATATTAAAAAAATTCTTTAAAAAAACATGTAAGTTTAACCTTTTGTTTTATATAATTAAATTAAATAGCATAATAATGTACATGTGTAACGAGCAAGTACAATTTTAACTGTAATTTGTGACGGACTTTGTCCGTCACAAATTGAGACCCTTTGCATTGTGATCACATTTTTTCGTCACTAATTAAAAAAATAAAAAAAAATATTATTTTTGTGATGGAAAAAAGTCCGTCACAAAATTTTCCGTCACAAATGTCATTACAAATATTGACGAAATTTTAAACGGTCAACTATTAGCCGTCACTATTTTCAAAATGCCGTCATAAAGTCCGTCACAATTGTGACGAAAAATTTTCCGTCACAAAAGTTCATTACTATCGAACAACTTTTTTGTAGTACTCCCATAATACGAAATCAAAACGTTTATTAAAAATTTTATATGTATCAAATATTTTCATCCATATATATATATATACATATATATATATATATATATATATATATATATCCATTTTTTATTTGTCTTTCTTTTTTTCATCTATTGCTATATTTTTTACTATCAATCTTTAAATTTACAATCATCCATTATTTAATTCTACTCTATTGCTATTTTTTTTATATGTATATTTTTCTCTAATTTTTTATATGTAACTTTTTCTATATATCACGTATAGTATTGCTAATTTTTTAAACTATCACTCTCTAAAATATGTATCTTTTTCTTTATCATATATGATTGAAAAAAAGAATTTTTATCTTTTATTTTATTAATTTCACCATGATATATCTATCAATCTTTAAAATATGCAATTTTTTCTTAATTATCATTGCAATATTTTGTTTACATTCATCTTTTTTTTCTTTTCAGGCTGGTATTTTTTTCTATATTGTCATCCCAATATTTTGTTTGCATACGTTTTTTTTCTTCAAGTAGACCTTCAAATTTTCAATTATAAGTCATAATTAAAAAAAAAACTTGTTGTCATTATTATTTATAATACAACTTGAATTTTATTGCTTATTAAAGGAAATTATGTGGCAAAATAATGTAATAATTATCAATTAATTATTTATTTATTAAGAAATTTAAATAAATCTATTCTTAAAATAAATGAGTAAATAATTGATAATTAGGTCAGATTCAGTCAAATAAGTCTGACTTAAAGTCTAAGCAAGTGAAAGACCCAAGCCCGCAGAATCAGGTCAAATCAGCCCTTGACCAATCAAATTGCGAGTTATTTATGAGACATCCTCATCCTTCACCTATATAAGGAGCCCTCCTTCATTCATTCCAGACACACTCAAATATCTGAAGACAAAAGCTCTGAAGAGATCAAGAATACGAGCAGTGCTTCCTTGAAATCTTCAAGCATCTTCAAGTGAAGAACAATCGCCAAATTGGAGATTAAGGTTCTACACCTCTTTGATCCGGCGTTCTTCGAAGTAATAGCCACCAATTGGAGATCAAAGTTCTGCACCCCTCCGATCCGGCGTTATTTAACTTAAGTTCTTCAGCGTTCTTCGGGCAAAGCTTCAAGAATAGCGTTTTAATCCGAACAAAGGCTCGATGCCTCCGGATTAACGTTATAAAATTCAAAAATAGAGTTTTAATCCGAACAAAGGCTCGATCCCTCCGGATTAACGTTATATGCTTTCATATCCGAGTTAGGACAAGCTTCATTTGAAGATCCGATATCAACACACACAAGTCAAAGTCAAAATCCAAATTGGTTCGAGAGAAGAATTAGAGGATAAATAGAGATTGTTTCCCTAAATTCTCAAGTTCAATCCAACTTGATTATTATTGTAATTCTCTTGTATTTATTTTAATAAGTACATAAAATTTGCTGTTACAAATTTTGGCACGCCCAGTGGGACAATCTCTACCTCTCATCTCTTCTCTCAACAAGCTCAAAGATACAAAGTATGACTCCTCTTAGGATCGCAATAAAAAGGTCATCTACCTCAAAGCCTTTAAAGCTACAAGCTGTGAAGACGCAAGTCATGACTCCACTAAAGATTGCGATACAAAGGAAAATTGCATCAAAGCCTCCAGAGTCGCCAATTGAAAATGTTAAACTCGTTACAAGAAGTATGTCTGAAGACTCCTCAGAGACAAACTATGTGGTTGTGATTGCTCTTAATAAACCATTGCATGGAGACAAAAGCAGTGAAGATGATTCTACCTGCTCAACTCATCACTCAATGTCAAGCTCATCATCTGCCTCAACTGCAATTGCAGTGATGACGACGAGTGCTATAACCATTGAGGAACAACTCGCAAGTATGATGAGAGCCATTGAAGGACTCACTAAGCATATGGAAGCTCAAGACGTAAAGATCTCCGTACTTATGAAGAAAATGGATAATGTGGAGACAAGTCATGCAAATAAGAAACAAGTCGAGGATGAGCACGGGGAGGAAGACTCAACGAAGCATCATCTATCTGAAGAAAAGCCAGCTGAGGATATGATACAAGTTTCAACTGACAGAACGCTTCCTATCAACCAACTAAAGAACATCATGGTAGAGACGATAAAAGACAAGTTTGAAGGACGTTCCAAATCTTTTGTTGCATACAAAAAGCCATATACAAAGAGAATTGACAACTTGAGGATGCCAGTTGACTATCAACCTCCCAAGTTTCAATAATTCGAGACAACATGTGGCGCATTTTGTTGAGACATGCAATGATGCTGGGAACAACGGAGATCACATGGTGAGATAATTCGTCCGATCTCTAAAAGAAAATGCCTTTGATTGGTACATCGACTTGGAAGCAGACTCCATTGATAGTTGGGGGCAAATGGAAAAGTATTCCTCAACCGCTTCTATAGCACACGAAGAACTATTAGCATGATAGAGCTAACAAATACTCATCAAAGTGATGAAGAATATATCATCGAATACATCAATAGATGGAGGAGTCTAAGCCTTAATTGCAAAGAAAAGCTATCAAAAACTTCAGCTATAGAAATGTGCATTCAAGGGATGCAATGGAATCTTAGCTACATACTCCAAGGAATTCGGCCTAAAACTTTTGAAGAGTTGGCTTCAAGAGCTCACGACATGGAGTTAAGCCTGACATCAAATGACCCTCTATTCAAGATTCTTACGAGTTTGAATACATGTCATTCTATGAGCCCTTGGAAGGGGAACCACAAGCAAATGCCACAGTTTTTATAAAGATTAATAGAAATGAAGTTGAAGCAAGAAAAAATAGTGCATCCCAATATTGGGGGCAATAAACTGTTGACAAACTCAAGTGCAAAGCTCCTTGACACGAGTTAAAACTGTCTGCATTATGCTCCTTGATATGAGCTTAAACTGTCTAACTCTAATTAAATCTCCTTGAGAAGAGACGAAACTCTTTACATGTTACGCTCCTCGACACGAGCTAAAAATGTCCATACAATACTCCTTGATACGAGTTTAAACTATCTAAAATTCTCAAGTTACGCTCCTTGATATGAGCTAAAACTATCTACACACAATGCTCCTTGATATGAGTATAAACTATCTACACATCAAATCAAATCTCCTTGGGAGGAGAATAAACTCTCTACACACAAAGCTACTCAACATGAGTGAAAAATATCCACACAAGGCTCCTTGACACGAGTATAAACTGTCTACAAGTTCAAATTCAAGACTCATTGACACGAGTATAAAATGTCAACAAATTCAAGTTCAACGCTCCATGACGCACGAGCCTAAACTACATGTTACTTATGGCCCCCATGAGTATAAAATGTGTACGACACCCCCTCATTCAAACCAAATCATGTTCCTTTGAACTACGTTATAACTTGATCCTCTTCAAAGAGGTACGTAGACAGCTTAGCACTTCACTAAGTTGAGTCAAAATTTAGGTTATTCATATCAAGTTGGTGAGGCAAGCAATAAAATTCAATCATGTTGATCAAGAATGAATTATCGCAATTTGTTCGCTCCAACACAAAGACGTCCATGAACAAAATGCGAAGGGGCATTTGTAAGCACTTGAATTTTATTGCCTATTAAAGGAAAATATGTGGCAAATTAATGTAATAATTATCAATTAATTATTTATTTATTAAGGAATTTAAATAAATATATTCCTAAAATAAATGAGTAAATAATTGATAATTAGGCCAGATTCAGTCAAATAAGTCTGACTTAAAGCCTTAGCAAGTGAAAGGCCAAGCCCACAGATTCAGGTCAAATCAGTCCTGGACCAATCAAATTGCAAGTTATTTATGAGACATCCTCATCCTTCACCTATATAAGGAGCCTTCCTCCATTCATTCCAGACACACTGAAATATCTGAAGACAAAAGCTCTGAAGAGATCAAGAATACGAGCAGTACTCCCTCGAAATCTTCAAGCAGCTTCAAGTGAAGAACAATCGCCAAATTGGAGATTAAGGTTCTACACCCCTTCGATCCGGCATTCTTCGAAGCAAAGTTCTGCACCCCTCCGATTCGGCATTATTTAACTTAAGTTCATCAGCATTTTCGGGAAAAGCTTCAAGAATAGCATTTTAATACGAACAAAGGATCGATCCCTCCGGATTAACGTTATAAAACTCAAGAATAGCGTTTTAATCCGAACAAAAGCTCGATCCCTCTGGATTAATGTTATAAAATTCAAGAATATCATTTTAATCCGAACAAAGGCTCGATCCCTCCGGATTAACGTTATACGCTTTCAAATCCGAGTTTGGACAAGATTCATTTGAAGATCCGACATCAACACACACAAGTCAAAGTCAAAATCTAAATTGGTTCGAGAGAAGAATCAGGGGATAGATAGAGATTGTTTTCCTAAATTCTCAAGTTCAATCCAACTTGATTATTATTGTAATTCTCTTGTATTTATTTTAATAAATACATAAAATTTGTTGTTACAAATTTTCATTTGTAGGCACTTGAATTTTATTGCCTAGTAAAGAAAAATATGTGGCAAATTAATGCAATAATTATCAATTAATTAATTATTTATTAAGGGACTTAAATAAATCTATTCCTAAAATAAATGGGTAAATAATTGATAATTAGACCAGATCTAGTCAAATAAGTCTGACTTAAAGCCTAAGCAAGTGAAAGGCCCAAACCCACAGAATCATGTCAAATCAGCCCTGGACCAATCAGACTGCGAGTTATTTATGGGGCGTCCTCACCCTTCACCTATATAAGGAGCCCTCCTCCATTCATTCCAGACACACCAAAACATTTGAAGACCGCTTCTGAAGAGATCAAGAATATGAGCAGTGCTCCCTTGAGATCTTTAAGCATCTTCAACTTAAGACTTGAGATCTTCAAGCATCTTCAAGTCAAGAACGGTCTGCGATCAGAGATCAAGGTATCAAACCCCTCAGATCCGACGTTCTTCCAGCCAACCACCTCCGATCAAAGATCAAGGTTCTCAGCCCCTCCAATCCGGTGTTCTTCTAACCAGCCGCCTCCGACCAGAGAACAAGCCAAGTGAAGATTAAGATCAAGCAAAGATCAAGATCCAAGTGAAGATACAAGTCAAGAACATTCAAGACCTTCAAGTCAAGTTCAAGTTATATTCAAAGTCAAGAACAACAGCCGATCAAAGATCAAGGTGCTAAGCATTTTTGATCCGGTGTTCTTAATATAAAATTCATCCAGTAGTCTCCGTGAAGTCAACGTTCTACCAAATTGAGCGGCATACTTCACAACAAATTCAAGTCAACGTTCGATCCTAACAAAGGCTCGACGCCTCCGGATAAACATTTTCAAGCTTCAAGTCAAGCTCGAGCATGGACAAGCTTCATTCGAAGATCCGGCTCGAAAGTTGAAATGGTCAAGAAGTCAACTCAAGAGAGGAATCAGAGGATAGCTAGAGAATGTTTACTCAAATTCTCAAGTTTAATCCATCTTGGATTACCTTTGTAATTTCTTTTGTGTTTATTATTTTAGCAAATACAAATTTGTTGTTACAGCTACCAAGTTATATTCTTTAAATTTGAAGATTAAACTAAAAAAAACTAATTTTTGTTTCAATAATATAGATAATTTAACTTAGAAACTTAAACTTCAAAGTAGATATTCTTTAAATTGACTAAATCCAGAAAAATAAATTTTGTTTCAATAATATTGATAATTTAACATTGGAATAACTAACAACGCAAGGTCAATTTCTTTTTCTTAGATAAGATACACGCAAGGAGAATTCTGAGTATTAAGAAAGAATTAATCTTCCCCTAAAAAAAATAATCAAACTTCTTCGTTTCAGGATTCCCACACAACACTGCCTCCACCACTAAGAGAAACCCTTTCACACCTTCATATCACTCAATAATAAAAAAGTAACCACAAATTTCATCAAACAAACACATAATTCAAAATGATCATATTTTAAACTTCTATGATTTCTCCAATCAAACAATAAATATATGAAATACTAATATTTATTTCAGATCCATATTATCCAACACATTATATTTCAGATTCATAAAAAACTATCAAAATATTCCAAGAGAAGAGAGAGAGAGGCAGACACCTTCTGCCAACACTGGATTTTGCGGCGTAGATGATGGTGGAGGAGCTTTATCCTTCTTCGGCTCCAGCAAGATTAGTTGGAGAGAGGGGCAAATCCGTTGGCTTGATAATGGCAGAGGAGGCTTACCTTTTATCAGAGCCAGCAATAAAGGAGAGGGTAGGTGGAGGGAGGAACGGGAGATTGGCGTAGAGAGAGAAAGTAGAAGAGAGTCATGTGAGATCTGCGTCGGGCGTAGAGAGAGAAAGAGAAGGTTGGAATGAATTGTATTCTTTCTTAAATTATAATTCTTGTTCTTAACTTCTTAAATTTTGCATATGAATCCCTAAAATAGAGTAAAATAATGTTTAAGACACTGAATAATAACCAATTAGTGCTAGAATAAAAAATTTAAAATTCTAATAAAATGTCACGTCAGCTTCAAATTAATATTGTGTCGCCACCTCACAAAAATTAATCCTTCATTTAGTATAGGGATAATTTCAAAATTAGTCCTCCAGGAATAGGCAAATCCAATTTTAGTCCTTAAGTTATGAAAATTCTCAAAATTGGTCCTTTTTAGCTCCAAATTGGTCCTATTGCTATTGTCAAACCTAATTTCCACCATGCTATTTACGAAAATACCACTAGGTTTATAAACATTAATATACTTATTTTTAAAGGCTGATTTTTATCCGGTTTCCGCTCAAAATGGTATCAGAGCTAGGAAAAGATTTATCTCAAAGGGTGCTAATTCTTAACAGAGGAATCAAGCAGGTGGAAATCATAATCGGAGGGGAAGATCGTACCCCGTGGTACAAGGTGAAAACTCCACCGATATATTTTCACGACACTGGAGCAGATATTCTGTTAGGAAATAATTTCCTACATACATTCAAGCATTTTACCCAAGAAAATGCAACAAGGAGGCTTATTTTCATAACCCTTTGTGAACATAAGATCATCGCACCAAGACTGCGTAATGCATTTCAAAGAAAAATGCCAATCACATTTCGAGCAAGCGTGGAGATGAAGGAAAACTTAGCCATCCAAAGATTAATGATCGAAGGAGATATGGCGAAGCAGTCCTTCAGATGAGAATCGAGACTAGAGGAGGATGGAAGATGGAGAGACTAAAAGAAAACACAATCCACCTTCTCAAGGCAAGCTTACAGAAAGACGTCACAATCGAAGAACAAACATCTTTGGAGGACGTCAAAAAGAAGATACAGAGGAACTTCAATGAAGATCCTCTAGCCTGGTGGGACAAGAACAAGCTCAAAGGCTCACTCAAATTGAAAGAAGGAAAGAAGCATGAGTTCGTGAGATACAAGCCTATCCTGATGAACTAAGAGGATCGAAAGGATATGCAGCTAATACTTAAGGAACATCTGGACCTTAAGTTGATATCACCAGAAGTATCTCCATACAGCAGTCCAGGATTTCTAGTTCGAAATCATGGAGAAGTCAAGCTGGGAAAGCTGAAACTTGTGATCAACTACAAAGAGATCAACAACATCTTGGAGTTCGATGGATACTATATACCAAGTAGGGAACACTTGGTCAACTGTATCAAGAGTGTCAAGGTATTCTCAAAGTTCGATTGCAAATCTGGGTTCTACCAGATTACGATGGAAGAAGGAAGAAAGAAGTGTACAGCCTTCTCTACACCACAGGGACATTATATCTGGAATGTCATGCCTATGGATTATTTCTCATTCATGTTTGTCTATGTGGATGATATACTCATAGCCTCAAAGAACATGAAGGAACACTTGACGCATTTGGAATTATTTTCAGAAGTGTGCCACAATGAAGGATTGGTGCTTTCTGAAAAGAAGTCAGTAATAGCAACAAGACAGATAGAGTTTCTTGGAGTCAAAATCGATGAGTCTGGAATTATTCTACAACCTCATATTGTAGAAAAAGTTCAAGGATTTCCTTAAGATTTCAAGGACAAGAAGCAACTCCAAAGCTTCTTAGGAGTTGTCAACTTTGCTGGAATGTTCATCAACAATCTAGTACAATACAGGAAGGTGTTCAGTCCTCTGTTGAAAAAGGATGTTGAATTCAAATGGGAGGAATCACACCGAACAATGGATAAACAACTAAAGGAGGTTTGCAAGAAGCTCCCAAAGTTGGCAATACCAAATGATGAGGATGAACTGATACTTTACACAGATGCCAGTGACCATTGGTGAGCAGCGGTTCTAACAAAGACCACACCCCAGGGAGAAGTGCCATGCAGATATTGTAGCAGACTCTTTACAGAGAATGAAGCAACAGGTGGCACATCAATGAAAGGAGTTATTTGCGATTCGAAAGGCGTTCAAAAAATGGCCGCTATTTCTTCTCACGAAGAAATTCATCTTTAAAATTGATAACACAAGCGTCAAAGCCTTTTTGAAAAATAAAATTGAATCTAAACCTAAAAATGCTAGACTATTAAGATGGCAAGCAGAATGCCAATATTATGATTTTAATATTGTCATTATTAAATCTGTTGATAATGTTTTGACAGATTTCCCAACGAGAGATGGAAGGAGCTGAGATAGACTACATCCTGACTGTTTCAAGGCACCTGATGGACAACCTTGAATTGCTCTAGAGGGAATTCGAGAATCTGGCACTCAATACAACGTGTGCTAGAAAATTACAAGAAAGTGATCAGACCAAAGTGTCTAATCACATATGAGTTTGTATTCGCAACAATACGAGTCTCTTCGAGTCCTTACGAGAGCCACTCCTTCGGGCTGTTGATGACAATAGCAATCGACAAAAGGAGAGTAGTCGAGAACGGGGCTCTAAACCTAGAGCAGAGTATTCAAATACCCCTGGCACGAGTTTTAGATTGGAACCTTCAAAAGAAGAACCAATCCAAGAAAAAAGTCGAGGCTTCTGAGTCACATCTTGAGCTTCGAGTCAACCCAACACCTCTGGGGTTAAAGAGGGAGAGATCAACCTTAGGCCAATGACAGGCACTACTAAGGTTGGTATTAACTTAGCATATTTCTCTTATTGGCAGGAATAGTAAGCTAGCTGGGAGAAATTGAACACCAGACAGGGAATCCGACCGGAAAAATGCCGGGTGGATATATCTGGGGAATATCCCCGAGTTTGGATGCGAGAAGGCTCAAATCCAAATGATGGGAAGCAATTGTATGATTTTGGGGCATTAGCTTCAATATAAACAGTTGCACCAAGCTTCCCAGAACTTTCAAAACTCCCAGAATAGCTGGGAAAAATAGTTTTCAAGGAATGGGAAAACAACGAGATTCTATCCAGAGGAGATGTGTTGGAGCTTTACTTCACTAGTGCAGCTCCAGAACCAGTTGGAAAGGCAACCATGAGGCCTTTCATTTCATTAAGCTAAGAAGACCCGATGTCTCAGCATCAAACAAGATTAGGGAGTCTTCTGGAAAGGAACCAGTCTTGGTTTCTACATTTTTGGAAGAACAAATATCTACGCGAAGAGCGAGGGGTTTGTTCGCCTGCATTCAAGCAATGGTGGAGGTGAAGTTCTCATTCAAGTTCGAGCATAAGTCTTTGAATGGGTCTTTTCTGTTTAATACTTTAACGGGAAAAAAGACAGGGTTTGCAGAGAAGGCCTTCCAGGAAAAACAGGAACTTCTCTGAAGAAACAAGATTTCGGTAAGTAAATAAACTCATCAGAGATATTACAACATGGCCCATTTTGGGCAATGGGCGAACAAGGTATGTGTTGAGAGTATAATTTCACGCATTATAGGTCTCACATTACGCCCATTTTTGTTATAATATGGCCATACTTTTGTGTAAGATTGTGTATTTTTCATTTCTTACGTAATTAAGATGCTACTAAGGTGTTTTGTTGAGTTTTAGGTGGAAAAATGATCAAAAGGGCAAAGTTGGAGAAAATGTGCAATTTGTGCAATGATGCTGAAACGCACGTCCAACTTGTATAATTTTTTTGTTCTTATGGAGCTCAAGATTAGAAGTGTGATACATTGTTCGAAATCCACAAAAGATAGGATCGTTTTGGCATAAAGAACACCTCAATCGGATTCTAAACGAGAAAGTTAAGATCAAAGTTGTGACGTCGTGCATGCTGTGCAAAACAACCACTTTGCATGACTTTTTATATATTCAAATTTTAGAGTTTCTGAGAGTTCTTCATATGGATAGAAAGCCAAGGAAGAGAGGAATGCGTGACCGTAAGAATTACTCAAATTGGAGTCCTTAGGAGGAAGTTATGCTCAAAATGATGAGGTCGCGCAGTGCAGTCTCAGGCGCTCGTCTGGTAGCTCGGGGCGAGCCAGCCTGGCTCGGCAGCCATTTTATGGTGAGCGGGGTCTGAATGGGGTCCAAATGACATGGCAAACCACCCTGCATTAGCTCGACCCCCGCTCGACTAGGTCCATACCCAGCTCGGGCCGAACTGGGTGCCAAGCGGCCCAAAATCGAGCCCAGATGAGGCATGTTCGATACATCACTGTATTTATACCTACAGATCGTATTTTTGGAGCAGTTTCGATGGCGAAAAAGCCCTGCTTCAGTTCTAGAAACAATTTGGGAGATCAAGACACAAATTGGAGAGAACCAATCCATAATTCATCATCAATTCACACATCCAACACCTTCATATCAGATTAACAATCTGATTTCATCATCCATCCACTTTCAAGAGGGTTCCAAGTGCTAATTGAGGGAGAATAGAGCAATTAGAGTGACGGAGAAGGAACGCGAGACTACGCTTACGCTAGGGTTTCATAATTCTTATCTTTCTCTTTCTTTTACTTTGATTTTTGGTATGAATTGCTTAGCCATGAGTGTTGCTTGTGACCTCATGGGCTAATTGTATATACAGTTCTAGGGTTTGATGGATTGATTTGATTGATTTGGGGATTTAGACCAAAGACTGGGATTTTATGCTGTTGATCTTTTGATTTTACTTATTTTATTAAGACTTGCTTTTCTGCTTCATAACGTCTTCATAATATTTTCATGATATCCGCTATAATGCTTGATTTATTATGTTAGCTTGTGTGCGTACATGATTAGCATTGTCTATTTGTTAGAAATTGAAGTAGTACCGCTATAAACACTTTAATTCCATGAACTGGTAAATCAAATACTTGATTAGTTTAGTGGAACAATGCAATTAGACAATCAAGTAGGAAGTGAATAGAACCTTGTAGTAATTCCAGAAAATATCTTGTTAGTCGCGCTTACCATCCGGATGTATTGTTGCTTGCTTTGATTAGTATCTAGGAATAAGGCTTGGTAATATTCGCTCACCTTTGGATTTAAACCAGATTAGACTGTTAGCTTTGGATTGAATCATATTCGGTAGGATAATAGGGATATGTGATGTAATTTCAGTGAAACTGCATTAATGAACAATCATAAATCTAATAACCAAAATTAATTGATCAATACCTGATATCTTAGAACTGTTCGTCATCTCTTGATTAGAAACTTGATTTTATTTTTATTGCTTTTAATAATTCAGTTATCTAATATTTCAGTATTTTAGTTAATTAATTCACAACAAAACATTGGAAATTGGTTACTTAATTCTGATTAATTAGTAATTCATAGTAAAATAAATAATTAGCTGTCTCAGTGGGATCGATAATTTAACTTGGAAACCTGCTGCTACAATTGATATCCTTATATTTGAGGATTAAATTGGAGTGCGCAAAATAAGCCTAACAGTATGCACAAGCTGTTCCACCCAAACAGAACTATAATTTAGGAAAGGGATAATATTGGGCAAAGGGGTGATCAGAACTGCCAATCCACCCCCAACAAAGGAAACACGTGAAAAGAAGAAGGTAAAATCTCTTCGGAATACCCAGGAGCCGGGAGAATCATCAGGCACCAAAGAGGACAAATGACTTTTAAAAAAAGTAAGAGCCAGGTGACCCTTCCAAAAGGATAACAGACATGTGACCGACAAGGAAGATGACCCACAAGAGGAAATCCAATAAAGAAAGACCAGCCAGCTGCTGAAAAGTTGGCATCTAATGTAAAGTGACGCAAGCAGTGACGTCACAAAAAAGAATCCAATAAAGAAAAGAAGACCAGTCAGCTGCTAAAAGGTTGGTATCCAATGTGAAGTGACGCAAGCAGTGACGTCACAATAAGATTGAGAGGCTTTTGAAATTCGGATTTCAAATCCGAAAGCCTCTATAAATAGGTGGGTTGAGGAAGCAGAAGGCATCAACCATTCCCCTCTATTTTCTCTTTCTAAATAAACATTGTATATTTCTTTCTTTCTTTGTATGAACGTTCTGAGTACAGCTACAATAGGTAGCTAAAGGAGTTATCTCCTCTTGTTCAATGAGGATGAGTGTTTAATAAATTCTCCATTCAATAAATAAATAATCTTGGGCTTCTGCCCGCATGTAGCCTTCCAAATTTTATGCAACTTTAAACCTCTATATTTTCCGGCGAGAAATAATAGCAGCATCCTGTACACCCGGAGTAGCAAATGAACTAGGGTTGTGCTGAGATCCGCTGAAGGGACAGGATTGATCCATCACACTGAGGGGCGAGTGGTTGGCTGTGAGGAGCAGTCGTAAAACCTCCTGGACACCGGTGGATTAACGGTAAAAAAAAGGTACTGTTACTGTTTCAAACCAATTGATTATGAGTTTAATATTGTTTAATTTATGTACAGAAGCATGTTGGGTCTGATATGATCGTAATGAACTATTTATATTTTGAAGAAAATGGGTGAAAATCAGATTTAAATGGAAGTATAAGATAAAAGGGGCATATAATAGTAGATACTTGGTAATAGTAGAAATTAGATTGGAAATAAAAGAAAGAACTAAAAATGGACCAAATAGGACCAAAAATGAGAAAATTAATAAAGTAAGGACCAAAATGGATTATGCTATTCCTAGATGACTAAAAATGATAATAACCCTTTAGTATACTAAAGATTTCAAGCTTTCAGTTTTAATAAATATTATTATATTTTATTATTATTATTAATTATTCAATTATAATAATATTATTAATAATTAATTATTAAATAGTTAATTGTTCTGTTATCATTTTATCTTAATCGGATATCATTATATATTAAAAACATTATCACTTTTATTGTTACGGTAAAATTTTCGTGAAATAATACTACTAAAAATTAAATTAAGCGGATATCACTTTTCTTTGATTACAAATTATATTTTATTTAAAATATTATCACATTTTATTCATTTTATAAACTGTTCGTGAAATATGTAATTAGTCATCATTTTTATTTAAAGATATTATCACTTTTCTTTTAAAATATGCAGTGGCATCTAGCGTAGCAGATCTCAACAGAAATAAATTGAAGTATGGTGATGGGTAGAATTGTCTGCGGACAAAGGTACTGCAGCACATGTATTAAAGTATTGAAATTTATTACTTTTTTATAATAATAATGTAAGGTTTTTTTATTTATGATAAATATATTTTTTAATATCAAAATTAAAATTAAAAATAAATGATCTTAAAAATATTGATAAGAATTTCATTATCATTAAATATTAAATTTTTTAATAAGTATATTTTTATTTAAAATATTATATTTAATAAAATTTATATACTTCATAATCTCTAATTAATTATACACGTATTTTAATAATTATACTTTTGTTAATTATAGTATACACACTAGTACAAAACCAGCGTATTACGCGGAATGCAAGTTATAATTTTATGAAAAATATATTTTTAATTTAATATAATAATTTAATTATTTATTTATAATTTTCTATAATTATTATTCATAGGTTTAGAATTTATTTCTAATATAATTTTATCTTATAATTAAAAAAAAGTAATAAACTTTCTACTTCATAAAAATTGAAAAGTTATTAGTTAATTATTATATTTATTATAGTCATATTTTCAATTCATAATTTAAAATTCTCACACAATAAACATTCCATAAATAAAATTCTTCAATTGTTATTAAAAACTTCTCTATAAACAACATTATGTGTTGAGTTACACACCTTACCATCTTCATCCAAATATAGAATTTTCATCCCACTTCGACTTTTTATTCTTGAAACTGCAACGTATAATTGTCCATGCGTGAAAACTAGCTTTGGGAGATATATTTCAACATGTGAAAGTGATTGTCCTTGGCTTTTATTGATTGTCATTGCAAAACACAACAAAATACGGAACTGTCTTCTATTGAATTACACCATGGTGTAATCGTCAGAAGGAGTTAGAGACATTCTTGGTATGTAAATAATGTTCCCAACATTTCGCCCACAATTTATTTTTGCATCTATAACGTGATTTTCTAATTAGAGATAATTAGTTTTGTACCATTGCATAAACCAGACCTATGATCAATATTTCTAAGAAGGATTATCGGTATTCCAACCTTTAACTTTTGACGATGATTTGAAAGTCCCGAGCATTTTATTGAATTTAGGAAATCAATTGAATAAAATCCTCATTGCCACATAAAACACCGTCTATCCTGCACACTATTTGAGCTGAAATATTCTCTCTCTTCACCCGGTATTAAAGACAGAACTTGTTCATTTATAAATTCAACCACTCGATGCGTTGGTGTCAGAATTGCCATATCTTTAAAAAATTCCAAACTTTTATACTTTGTAGAAATTGAAGGATAAATGATTTCAACAATAGATGAAATAGGATCATTCACATTCTTTATCAATAAATCATCAGGAATTTCAATGCTTGCTCTAGTGTCACACCTTTCTCTAAGATTCCCATCACCTAATCTTAAAATCCACTTAGAGAACTCCTCAGCCTCACTTCTCCAAGATTCTCCAAGATTCCCATCACCTTTACTCTTGTAGGACGAATCAAAGAAGGAGGGGGTTGAATTACACTACAAACTAACAACTAAGAAAGCAATTAAAGATAGAATATGTACAAATGAGATGGATGATGGGTGAAGGTGAACAATCTAAGAAATATGTAAGGCAAGCAACATTCATGGTAAGGTATATAAAGACTCACACACACACATGCATTGACGGTTTTCATGTTATGATATTAAGGGCAATCACGTTTGTACCCCTAACCCCTATGACCAAGGTGATTAGGTTCTCAACTCTTTTACAAGTTTAAATCTCATATGATTGTTCTTACTCTCAATTCCCATGAAGGTACTATGATCATAAGTTGGGTTCCCCTCACTAGTTCATCACTAATGTTCTATCATGAAGTTCTAAGCACTTGAAGGGTATGAGTTATCTCTCCTCATACTAACTAAGTCATCTCATGCAATCAATGATTCAATTAAACAACTAAGCATAATATTAGAATGACCATCCTAACACTATGAATAGAGAATTTAATCACACAAATCATACATAAAATGAGAATGAGCATTCATGATAGAAAATATTCATAACAATCATTTCATCAAGCATGTGGTGTGCAAAATCTACATAATACCTAACCATTCATATTGTTAGCCTCACATGAGGACTAGACACTACATATCATAGTAAAATACAATCCATAACATGCTCCAATTGAGCCAAATAATGAAGAAAATAACAAAATAAAGGTAAGTAGGCTTCTATTTGATGGTGAACTTCCTCCTCCTTGATCATGCTAAAATCTTTAACCAATGATGAATTTCTCTTCTTAGATTAGTGGATTGATGGATTTATGGATGGATTTAAGAAGATCAAGTGGATTGGATGTATGAAGTGATTTAGGTATCTAATGTGTGAGGAAACTGATCCAAAATAATTCCTCCCGTAATTTATGGTCAAAACATATATTTATACCCCTATGGAAGCTTCTAGAAGAAGTGGATATCATAAAACTTCCTTTTGCACCTACACGAGTCGTGTAGGTGCACACGTGGCGTGTAGGTGCATCGCGTGCAGTGCAGTCTCACCGTTTCGCGCATAACTTTCTCATCCGAATCCCGATTTGAGTGATTCTTGCGCTCACGCGATTCTATCTTCCGAGACTTTTCAACCATATATCACAAATCTAGTTTTGAGATCCTTAAGAATATAAAAAAATTACACAAATTTGACTTGCATTTTTCAGCATTTTGCTTTGGCTCGTTCTTCCTCATTTCAATTCCGAATTGAGCTCCATTTTTTCCCACATCTTCCTTATCGTGTCTAGAATGCATTCTTGCCTAAAAATCACACAAATTACACCAAATTACCCATTCTCTAAATATTCACAAATATAGCACAATTTATGGCACTTAATCATGAAAATCACACATTTATCATTTGAAAGCATAAATCTCCACATCTTCATATAGCACCACCAAATAATATACAAAATGAATAAAATACACAAAAATACATAATAAAAGAAACTAAAATTTAGGTGAAAATAACACCGATAAACTATGTGTCTAGTTTTGATTCTGCACACGCATATTTCTTGTAAGTTGAAGTACCTTAGAGTGTTTCCAAAGGTACGAAGAGTTGCTGTAAAGTAATATTAAAGATAATAATATTAAAATGTAATTTATTTAAAAAAATACTCCCTCCATCTCACGTATTTTTACTCACTTTTCATTTTCAGGTGTCCCAAGTATTTTTACCTATTCTATAAATGGTAAAAATACATTCTAGATCTTACCAATTTTTTACATTTTATTCATCAATTCCATCAACTTTATTTACTTTTTTACGCTTTATTCATCATTTCCAACAACTTTTATTTACTTTTTCTCTCAAAATTACCTATTTATCCCTACTTTTTCTTACCTTATAAATTAAAAATTCTTAATTTTCGTGCCCGTACAAATGGGTAAAAATACCCGGGATGGATGGAGTATCTAAGTTAAAAAAATTCTAGTTAGAATGCATTATGTAATAAACACTTAGGTGATGTTTGTTTTGGGGAGTTTGAAAATCATGAATAGTGAAGTTGTGTTTGTTTTGGATTTTTGATAGAGTATGATTCACTTTATGTCAAATTAATATGTAAGAATGTACTAATTTATATAAGAAAGTAGATGAGAGAAGAGAGATAAAGAGATAATGTATATATGTATATATAGAGGTGCTTTTTAAAATTTGAGTGTGGAATTTGAATTCCAATTCCGGGTTTTCAAACCCGAAAACAAATATCCCCTTAGATCATTTGGATAAATTAACCTGGTTTTATAATTTATAATCTGCTCAATATCGTCATCCATAAATATTTTTGTCGCATAATAAGAATTTGAAAGCTTTAAAGTTCCTATAGAGTTAAATTTAAATGACATAAGAAGCAAATTTTATACATAATTATTAAAATTAAAACCATTAATAATGGATCAAAGAACTAACCATTCTATTCTGAAATTGTAGAAACTTGCAAGATTATCACAATGACACCAGGTTGCAATGATTTAGAGTACTCCACAAAAATATTAGCAAACTCTTCCCAAAGAATACATTGAACGATGTTTTCCCTATAATAAAATATATATTGCAAGATGTTTAAAAATTAAAATAATAAATAAATAAACAAAACATGTATATATAGCGATAATATAGTCACACAACTCACTGTCCATTGTTATTTCTGATGAGAATCATAGTTCAAGAAAAATTGTAATATTGAAAATAAAATAATAAAATATTATACAATTATAAATTAATTTATTTCAAAATTCATACTCAAGATCAATGAGATCTAAAGTGATATTCTTTTTAGTGGGTGACCTCTAGAATATCTTATGTCACCAATTCGTTCAATCTCAGCAATAACATCTGTAGTGAAAAATTAAAAAACAAAGTACAATTATAAATAACATAAAAATGAAGTTAAAAAAATAATTTATATATATATTATACACGACAATTTACCAACACAATTGGATCTCTCAACTTTATTTGTATTATTGAATTGATTGGAACAAAGTCAAAACCATGCTAAGGAATATTGACTGCATTGCGTTGTCTAATTGAAGTATATTCATGGAATATAAGAAAATAACTATGTTTAGTCATTAAAAATTCTCTTTTCTGTGGTTCAATATTGAAGTTTGAAATAGCTACAACGCTATATATCTTCTTTTAAATTTTGCGCATGACATCTATAGATTGCTTTCTTATATTTATTTGGCAATTACCTCAATCTTTGAACCCTATGACATCAATATCAATTGAAATAATACTAAAAAAAAAGAGTAATATAAATTGAAATAATAGAACTAATAAATAACCGATATGAATGTATATATAGTTATACAAATACCTTCTCATCCACAAGAATCACTTTTAAACATGCAACTTCCGTCGAATTAGTTTGACGTGGAATTGACAATTGACCAATATCCCTAACTCTTATAGTCCACATCTCCTTAGAAGGTTTAAGATCTGCAATACTTGATATAAGTGAAGACATTACAATAAGTATATAAGGTAGAAGAGAACGAAGAAGGCGAAAAAATAAAGATGGTAATTAATTAATCTAAGAAGGAAAAAGGTAGAAGATAACATAATAAGACTCGAAATATATATACTATTGCAGTAGATGTAAAAAAAATTTTGTTGTATGTATCTCTTTATCTCCTAGTTAAATAATAACTAATATAATAAATAATATAAAGTAAAAAAATGTGGCATTAATTGATATTTAGCCTAGACAGATCAATATGTAAAGAATCTTTGTTGTATATATCTCTTTATCTCCTACTTAAATAATAAATAATATAAAGTAAAAATTAAATAATTAATAATTAAAATAATTTAAATTAATTCTAAGGGTGACACCTCATCAAAACTAAACTCTCCTTTAATATATTAAAGATTTACTCAATAAAATTGATACATTTCAAGTAAAATAAGTATACGTGAAAAATCACAAACATATATAGCAGACTATTTCCTCTACCCCAACTAAAGTGAACTTTTAATAATAAAAGTATATAAAATTTATACATCTCGAGTAAAAAAAGGTATATATAAAAATAGGGTATCACTAAATGCATACCCCTTTTATTAAATACATACCTCTATTAGTATATAATTAAAATATATATTTTTAAAAAGTCTAAATTACCCATAATCTGTGAAATACACACCCTTATATATTTTATACTATGTATATTTCTGAATTACATCTCTTGACATTTCCAGGGGATTGCCTCCCGCGGATGGCACATGTCATGCCTTCTTCTTTCTTCATTCAAACGCCATCATTCTGCAGAAATGGCGGCTATGAAGATGAACCATTCTTCTTTCTTCATTCAAACGCCATCATTCTGCAGTAATGGCGGCTATGAAGATGAACCACACATACCTATGGCCGATTATTTTTTAAAATTATGGATATTTGTAGCATTTATTTTCTTCACCTGTATGCTTTTTAATTACTCCATTGGTTCTTTCCTCATGAGTCAACCTTAATCACAGTACCTTTAGCTCTTAATTTCATGTTTTTCCTCTTTCTCACGTGATGAATTTTCTGTTTAACCAAATAATCATCTGTTTGGTACTCTTATTTTTGGTCATCTCATCTGTTGCGAAGAATATCAATTTTGTTCAATGTGATCGATCGTGCGGCGGAGCATAGTGGCTTACCCCCTTTGGATTCAGTGATGGATGTGAAATCAAGTTGAATTGTAGCCATTGGATTGGTAAAATTAGTTATTTTCTGGTGAAGAATGTGACAGTCTAATCATATTTTGATTATTACTCCTGTGGTGCGATAATTCCATTTCGCACCATCGCTGTGAAATGGCTTTCTGTTTAGGGATTGCAACCATTTTTATTCATCTATGATGGTGAACTTTGACGGAAATGATAATAGTGTGAGAAAATTTTCCTCTATTAAATTGAACTATGAAATTATGGAGTTAGACTAGTGAATTAATGGATAATAGTGTAGGGGACAATTCCTCCATTTTTATTGATCCTCAAGAATTTTGAGATATAATTTTGTAGTTTCGATATGGTTGATAAATTAACTCATTGTTGTTTATTCCTTCTATTCTAATTCTATTCCAAAACTTAAAGTAGCAACATACAAAGGGGTGTGTATCCTATTAAAATATAAAAGGGTAAGTTTGGGGTGTGTATCCTATTAAAATATAAAAGGGTAAGTTTGGATTTTTAGAGGGTGTGTATACAATAAAATTAAAATTTAAACAATTAAATAAGATTGTGTATTTAGTAAGGGGTGTGTATTCAATAAAGAGGGGTGTGTATTTAACAGTACTCATAAAAATATTGATATAGGATATAAATCTTGATAGATTCTGAAAAATAAAAATTAATATATTTACTTAAAAAAATATACATCATACAATTATAAATAATACAAATAATTATGAAATTCAATTTTTATATGAAAATTTGATAAAACATTTAGAAATAAAAAGTAATACGTTTATGTAATATAGTATACACATTAAGGCTTTAAAACCAATATAATTGATTAAGAAAGAATTTGGAAATGAGAAATAATAAGATTTCATTACCTAGATTCTGAAGGGTACTAGACCTCCACCATCTGACTTTTATAGTTATGCTGCCCTCTTCAACACTTCCGCCTCATTTTCCTCTTACCTCTTATGCGCATTCGCTTATCACATCGGACTCCTCTTCCTCTTCTACTTCAATTGCCTCAGTTTCCAAATAAATTTAAAATTACAGAATGTGTTGGTAAAAAAAAACTAACCGCGTGCCATTTAAACAACGAAACTGAAATCTCTTCAACAACAAAAATATAGAATGTGCAACTGGTTTTAGAGACTAACAGCTATATCCTTTAGTGATCAAATCTCTTCAACAATGAAAATGACAAAATGTGTAATCGATTCTAAAAACTAACAACAAAATAAGCCTCTCAGCCTTCGCCTTACCTTTGTCCGCAGACAATAAAACCGTCACCATACTTCCATCTATTGCTGCTGAGATCTGCTACCCTTGATTCCACTGCATATTCTCCTATTTCTATTACCGTGAAATTCTAATTTTAGAGGCTAATTATAAAAATTCCCGATTAATCAAACAAATTCCGAAGACTAGATCACAAAATAAAGACTATAAAGAATAAAGGAAATTTCAGAGATAAATCGAAATGAGAAATGATAATTGAAATCAATTCAAATTTAGAATTGAGAAATGATAATTGAAATCAATTCAAATTTAGAATGGAGATATACTATGTGAAAGGGAGAGAGAGAGAGAGGTTGATAGAGGAAACATATCTAAATTTGTGGAGAAATTCTAAATGGGGAAAGAGAGAAGAAGAAAATTTATAAACCCACAGCAAAAGAAAGGAAGGCGTAGTGAACAGCGAACGATTAGGGTTGAAATGATCCATGTGGGTTAAATTTAATTTTAATATTTTAAGTCATGGGTTTTCAAAAAAAAAAGGTGTGCAGACGATTGTGGTGTTTGGTGTTGGTGCGATAGATGCACGGGGATGAGCTATATTTATATATACCTTTTCAAAAGGAATCTTCAATCAAATTATTTTGGCAGCTATGATGCACTTGCATTATTATCCTTTGATTCACATCAATTAGAAATCCTAATTGAAGCCCCATAAGGTAAGGATGTTCATCTGAGGATATAGTGTATCCGGATTCAACGAATGTAGCTGTCTAGATTCATTAAACTTGTACCCATTGAGTGTGATGGACTCCGTTGGCTTTAAAACTTGATTTGGTTTGAGTTCAAGTATAGCCCACAACAAAAATTTTAGCCTACAAAATTAAATGCAGTTTCCCACTCACCGATAACAAGTTTAGAGAATAATAATACACTATGATTATACTCAAAATATAGATTAATTTAGTACCATTTAATTGTTTCAAAATTAAACTTGTAACCCTCAATTTAATTTTTGATTTAATAATCCATTTGATTATTAATAACCCTTACAAACCAATTTTTTCCAACAACGCCTATTCATCATACACCGCTACTTTCACCACGCTCGGAGAGGATTTAGAGACCTCACTTCCACTTGTACTTACATAATTTTCCGAGTGAGTTTTTGCTCATATTTATTTTGTGCAATTCTAAAAGGTCGTCTATCAAGTTTTGAAGCAACAGATCAACCTTTTTATTCCCTTACAAATGAGGCAAAATATACACCACATTATCAAATTTATCAGTTGGATAAAAAACATTATCCAAAAATCATCTTATTCATTTTTTTAGAATCCCACAATACTTATCAAACTTTAAAGACATTGATAAACCAAAACTTTTTCTCAAAAAGATCATCAGTAGTTTTCTATTCATTGTGCATGAAACATAATTCTCTAATTCACAATAGAAGAAATTGTCCGTCACATATATAGAACCAGAAACATTCTCATAAGAAGGCTTCAATAAATTTGAAATTTTACAAACACGAACCCAATCACCAACACTAGGATACCCATTTTTCCCCAAATCAACAAATTTGTTTCCTCATTTTTATACTTCTCAAAAGCTTTCTAGTAGTTTTTAGCATTAAATAAGTGGAATTCCACCTTGCAAACATATCTAAGCACACTTAGTTCATACTTTCAATCCCTTCATACTCCATACATTCCTTAAAGTTTCCAAGTCTAGATTGAGAATTCCTAATATATATCATTGTTAAAGGCGCGCCTCAGGCAAGGCGCATGCCAAAACGCCTGAGTTTCGAGGTTTTTTGGGGTTTTGGCCAATGTTCAAAAAATCTTCACCTCATGCGCCTTTTTTTAGAGGAAAAAGGCGCGTCTTTAGTACAACATGCTAATAATAAGATTTTTTTTGTATTTTTCTTAAACTGTAACTTTAAAAACACAACTTTATGAATTAAATAACAATTTTATTTATATATAATAGTTAGGGTTTTGGTGCTTGGTGTTCATTTCATTTCAAATTTAGAATCCAAAAGTTAGGATTTTGAGAGAGAGCTCCCATTTGCCCCAGCCTCTTCTCTGCCGCCGCTGCCCAGTTTTTTTTTTTTCAGTTTTCTATTATTTCTTTTTTATTCAGTTCTAATTTTCATTTTCTAACTTTAAAGAATAAAAATCAGTATTTTTTTTGAATAAAACTTTACAAGAAGTTTGATATGAGATTTTAGCTAAAACTTACATATTTTATTCATGATGTTTAGACTTCAATAAAGTTATAAAGTTTCAAATTTTCATGTAAAATTACTTATTATTCATTAATATTGATTTATTAATTATTAATAATTATTTATTGGTCATTCTTTGCAAGAATTTTTAGAGCTTGTGTGTTTTTTACTTTTTTTTATTTGAATTTCAGTTTAGTACACTACACAAGTATAATATAATAAACTAAAGATGGATGAGGAAGTTAGTGGGAGTGGATCAACGTTCAATTCAGCGAAGGATTTGGCTTGGAAATACTTTGAACAAGTGGATTCTAAAAATAAGAATGACTTGAAGTGCAATTTTTGTGTAATTATGTATTGGAAAGGCATATATCGAGCAAAACAATATCTTGCATGGGGCTTTCAGAATTCTGTGCCTTGTAAGAAGGTTCCAAAACATGTAAGAGAAGAGATTAAATATTTTATGGAGAAGAAGAAGTCAGATAAGATAGATCATCAAGTTAAAGACTACTGTGGACATTTTGGAAAATGTGAAGTAGATGGTATTGAAGTGGATAATACTCCAAAGCCAAATGATTCATCAAGGGTGTCATCCTTTCATTCTTCCTTTGTATCATCATTCAATGCAAATAAAAGGAAATGGTAAGGCTCAATGAATAAATTTGTGCAAAAGATTCGAGCAGTTGGTGAGAACAAAGGGAAAGAGAGGCAAACTATTATTGATGAAGAATACAAGAAAGAGATGAGAGAGAATTCATGTATGAGCATTACTAAATGAATGTATGAAGCGGCAATACCATTTAATGTTGTCAATTATGATAGTTTTAAAGAAATGATAGATGACATCTCTCGACATGGGCTAAATTTGAAATCACCTTCATATCATGAGGTACGAGTTCCTTATTTGAAGAAATGGGTTGAGAATGTTGAGATTGACTATGTCCAGACATGTCGAGTCTAGTGGAAAAAATATGGTTGTACATTGATGATGGATGGATGGACCGACAAAAGAGAAAGAACTTTGATTAATTTTTTGGTAAATTCTCCTAAAGGTTCAGTATTTATTGAGTCCATGGATGCCTCTGAGTATGCAAAGATAGGACAAAAGATGTTTGAGTTAATGGATAAGTTCATAGATCGCACTGGGGAGGAAAATGTTGCCCAAGTTATTACAGATAATGCAAGTAACATGAAGTTAGGTGGCAAGGAGTCATTTATGATATATATATATATATATATATATATATATATATATATATATATATATATATATATATATATATATATATATATATATATATATATATGATTTGTTGAGCTTGAGCATGATTTGAAGTTTGAACTTATTTATTTATATAATTTTATTCGTAGGACAACTTCTAATGGAGAAAAGGCCACACATATATTGGACTCCTTGTGCTGCTCATTGTATTGATCTAATGTTAGAAGACATTGGACAATTGCATGAATATAAGTAAACCCTGAAGAAAGCAATGAGTGTCACCTCATTCATATATATACCCGCCCAAAATTGTGCATATGTTTAGACTATTCACAGACAATATGGAGCTTTGTCAAGCTGATGTTACTAGATTTTCTATTGCCTATCTCACTCTAGAAAGAATGCTTAAGCTAAGGGAAAAAAAATGAGAATTATGTTCGTTTCGGAGGAGTGGGTAAAGAGTAAATGGTCAAGTGAGGTTGAAGGTAAGAACGCAACAAAGATCATCTTTTGCACTAGATTTTGTAAGAGTGTCATTTACATTGTGAAGATATATAGCCCTTTAGTCCATGTGTTGAGAATTGTGGATGGTGGAATCAGACCGGCAATGGGTTATATATATGAGGCTATGGATAAGGTGAAGGAGACAATCACAAAGACTTTCACAAATGAGAAGAGATATAAAAAGATTTTTGAAATCATTAATAGGAGATGGGATTGTCAACTCCACCAACCTTTGAATGGTGTAGCTTATGTCTTGAATCCTAAATTCTTTAATGAAAAGAGCAGTTCACCCAATGGAGAAGTGTGTGATGGTTTTTTTGCAACAGTGGAGAAATTGGTTAGAGATATAGAGATTTAAGACAAGATTAGTCAAGAGCTTGAGTACTATTGGAAAGAAAAATGTGCATTTGGTAGTAGTATGGCAATTCGACAAAGGAAAATATTGTCTCCAGTTGCGTGGTGGAAAACATTTGGTTCATCCACTCCAAATTTGAAAATTTTTGCCATTAGAGTGCTGAGTTTGACTTGTAGTTCATCCGATTGTAAGCGCAATTGGAGCATTTTTTAGAATGTAAATTTTATTTACATTGTTTTAATTTTTATAATATTTTTCCTTTTTAAATGATTGATATTTCATAGAGAATATATACTCTAGCTTTGAAATATGTAGGTTCATTCAAAAAGAAAAAATAGGCTAGAGCAACAACACATGAATGACTTGGTTTATGTGAAGTACAACCACGCATTGAAACACCGGTATGAAACACGTGACTCCATTGATCCCTTCACTTTGAAGAAGATAGATGATTGTAATGAATGGCTAACGGGCATAGCCGATGAAGATGGAGATGGTGAAAATGATTTGGTGTTTCAAGATGATGATTTGACTTGGGATGTGGTTGAGAAGACTAGTAGAGTTCAAGAGCCACTACACTACACTAGAAAGAATAAAACCACAAGTGCTACTACTTCAACTTCAAAGGCTTAAGGGAAAGACATAATGGACAAAGGAAAGAGTATGAAAGGCTCCTCCTTAAGGCTTGAAGATGAAGATACCGGATTTGAGTTTGACGAGGATGATGAAGAGGAAGATTTCAATGAATATAATGATCAATTTGATGAGGACAATGAAGATTAACCACAAACCATGATTATTATGATTTCTAGTTCATTGAGTTTTTTGACATTTGATATTTTCTTAAACTTGATGGATTCTACTTAGTAATTTACTTGAATTATGAAGTTGATTATGACATTATGTATGAGTTTTTAATTTGTCATTATGTTATTTATGAGTTATTATGTGTTATTAATTGATGTTTTGTGATTTGACCTTTACTTAGTTCGGCAATTATGTGTGAAGTTGGATATATTAGTGTATATATGGTATTTTTTATATTGTACCTCAGGCACGCGCCTCAAGCTCCAATAAGGCCTTTGTGCCTTTGTGCGCCTTTTGCCTTTAACTTCTATGCTAATATATCAGCATCTTCCACATGCTTCACCGAATAGTTCAATTCGTTTAAACCCTAAGAAACCACCAAATTAATTACATGTGCAATGCACCTCATTTGAAAATGCTTACGAGTTGCTACACTACCCCCTCCCCTTCCACCCCCCCCCCCCAAATTCAACATCTTTTTCTTAAAAAAAGATATAGTTGTATCATTTGCACTAGCATTGTCTATAGTGATTGTGAATATATTATTTAAACTCCAATCAAGAACACATGTTTCAAACGAATTTTCTAAGATTCACCCTTACCAACACAACATTTCTTGTACAAAGTCCAATCATTATTAATAAAGTGAACAGTAATACAAATGTAATTAATCCTTTGCAATAAAGTCCATGTATCAGTGGTAAGACTGACTCTTTTGTAAGAAAGTCTTAAATTTAGTCATTTCATTAGCATAAAGTTTAAAACAATCACATGTGATAGTCCACCGAGAATGAATATTAAATCAAGGGCATGCTTTGTTCATAACTCTTTTAAACCCTTTCCATTCCATAAACTTAAATGGCAACACATCAATGATAATCATTTGTGTAATATTTCCTAACTTCTCCATAATCATATTTTCAAGTAGAAATTGTGCCTACTTTAAAGTGATCATCATGATTACTAGGCTGCAAGTTTATCAAGGATTGACCAGGTTTTTCATTATTAAGGTTATTCATGCACACATACATATGGTTATGAAGTGAATATGTGTCATTCTTAAAAGGATTACTAGAAACACTTTATGACAATAATTGCACTTAGCTGAAATTAGCAAGCCATTATCATCCTTGATCTTCTCAAAATGATTCCACACTAAAAATCATTCTTTCATTTGTTTTCTCTTTATAGCTCATGGTAGTGTCTTGACAAAATTTGATGGTTGAGTTGATATTTCTGTTCCAGGTAGATTAGGTTCATTTTCAGAGTTGTTGTTTTCAATATAGCCATCAACTTCTCCTTTTGAGTTTGATATCTATAAAAAATACATCATAGTCAAACAAAATTTACAAGTAAAGTTGTATTAGTACATTTCTAAAGTTTAAATAATCATTCAATGGGAAGAACACTAGTGAATTAATACATTAAAAATGCATAAAATGTCATATAAGAGAGTCATTTGCAACTTCCAAATAATGATTCAACAAATGCTCCACTTTTAATAATGGTATATAAATTTGTGAACCGGATATGATATATTAGGCTCTTCTTTCAGTAATTAATGAGATTACTTTTTTATTACAATATTAGAAAATCTAGATACTATGTCACACATCACATTCAAACCTTGCATACAATCTAGTTCATGCCCTGATAAGAACAATTTCTACAACCACTTTCAATATAGGAGGGTATGCACTGAAGGAGGATCAAATTTTAAAGACAAACCTTGAAATAGAAGGGTATGACGTATGAAGTGGACAAGATGTTTCGTCGGAGCTGGAGAAGATGATAAGTGTTGCTGGAGTTGGCCATCCATAGATGAGATTGAGGCTAAGGGAAAAGAGTCATGGACCCATGGTTCACATATCTAAGTGCAGCAGTCCTTTCGAAATGGAAATATGAAATGAGTAGTGAGAACTAGGGTTAGAGTGTGCTTTTATTTGAATTCTAATTTGGTTGGTTTGATCTACAAATTTTTCAATTATTAAAAATAAAACCCAACCGAACACTAAAATTTCTCATTATAATAATTGCAAACCGAACAATAAACCAAAAATTGAGCCAATTGTTTAATATGATTTGGTTTGGTCGATTTACTAGGTTTTCTCCAAATTTTATAACCTAAGGGCTAATTTAATTATCTATTGTTATTTTGATTACTATTTAATAAAATATAGTGATTTTGTGGAGTGTTAATAAAATGAGCAAAGACGCCATCTCTACTGGCGCCTCTCCCTTGAATCACACAATCTCTAACACCACAAGTACTTTTATATTTTTCGTTTACAAATAATTTTTTTATACTTGAATAATATTATATTAAAGATTAATAGTAAAAAAATTATGAACTTTACTCCTATTGCAAATTAATCACAACATTTGAGAAATTAAAAATAAAAACACCATCTTTAAATATTATTGCAAAACGCATGGGAAATTAACCCTTATATTAATATTATAATCAAATTGGATGCATAAAGACAAGTCCATACACCCGTTGCACATACTAGTCCCTAGTAGCACAAGGTGTATAACGGTATAAAGGTATAACATTTTGTTTTAAGGCTAAAATTCGCGTATCCTCGATGACACCGTGCCCCCCAAATTCTACATTTTTTTAAAGTTGCCCCCCAAATTAACACTTATAGTCTTGATTTTTTGAGATAAAAACTTCATTTTTTAATCAAATATTTATACTATTCAATGAAAAGCCGATCTTTTTAATGAAAAAAGTATACATTTATTAATTAAAGTGTATAAACCATAAAAACATAATGTTATACATTTATACACCTTGTACACCCGAGGGAGGATACAAGAAACCATCTATTGTTGTAAAAAGTATACACTTTGACTAATAATGTATAATTTTATCATTGAAAAAATTGATTGAAATATAAATCGTCTTAATGTTTGATTAAAAAATTTAAATAGTTATGCCCTTAAATTCAGAAAATAATATATTTAGAGTTGATATCATTTGCACCGAGTATGGATTTACATCTAAGCACTCAGTTTAATTTTATGAAGCAAATTATTATGTACATTCAGGTGCACCGTACACCCACCTTAAAAAATGTATACACTAATGAATAAAAATATATACACTAGACGAATAAAAAATTATACACATTGTTAGTAAATTTTATGTTAGTTTTTTAATAAAAAAATTGAATATAAATAAACTATATAATTATTAAGAAACGCATATTATACATTATTGAATTAAAAGTTTTATATATTGGATGCACGTATATGGGTGCAAAGCATATCAACTCATTTTATATATTAGTAGAATATTATTTAAACTTGATTTCAGCTTGCTCTTGAATAGTCATCATCACCTTGACCATCAAGTTCAACTAGTCCCCTTGCTGCGTCATATGATCCCCTCTCTGCTTCATCCACAATTTTTTCTCGTCATCCATGGATGCTCTTCCTTCAGCAGGTTTATGAGCTGGATCAACACCTGGAGGAGGCTCAACTGCATTACTCGGGTTTGAATAAGACAGATTATCATTCCTTCTCTGATTGTTGAAGTTGGAATTTTCTTGGTCATTCTTCCCCATTGCTGATTACAAGGCCTCAAGTTCTGTCTATTTCTGTAATCCCCTTGAAAGTTCTGACCCGTAACATAATTCACATCCTCCATCTGTTCTTCACTTCCAAAGAATTCAAATAAAAATCTAAGAATTATCCCCGGCCAATGGCGCCAAAAACTTGATTGCCGATTTGCGTGCACTAAAAGTGTATACCCAAGTGTAGGGAGTCAATTACAGTTTCAGTGTGTGACCAAGTATAATATCAAACTCAAAGGATAATTTTAGACTATTTATTTAAACCTATTTATGATAATTCCAATATAAGACCAATCTGGATATTTTAAGAGAATTAATTAAACTAAAGATGCAGAAAATAATTAAATACTAAAAATAATATAATAGCAAATAAAAATAATAGGCAAGTGTACAAGAAAGAAGATAAGATAGCCCTAGAAAATCCAGTTTAAATTGGTCAAATTAAATCACTAGACAATCAGTTAGAATTCCTGCAGATTTTATGAAAACAATCACATAATTATGTTAAATCTCTTTTCTAAAGTAAACTTAATATATGAACCTGGTTTAAACGTCCCTCAGATGCAGAAGAATAATTTCTACTCCCTTTCTCGGTACTTCATGTAAAATTTCATTAAAGGTTAGAACACTAGACTTCCTATTATAGGTACTTATGAAATAAACTTCAATTCTCACCTAACAATCTAAGAAACCAAATCATCTAACTAGAATGGTAATTAATAGACATATTAAGTGTCCAATATTAATTATTCTAATGAATAATGTTATATGGTTAGATCCCACTTACCCATAACAGATAGACAAATATAATCACTCTATGACATAAGCAACAATCATACATATGTATAAGATAATAACATATAATCAATGAAGACAAATCATATAAGACAAAAATATAAGTTTTAATTCAAAACATTAATAATGGAATAAGTATACTGCAAAAATCCAAAACTTAGTCTAGGTCAATCCAATTCAACCTTCAAAACCCTAGAACTATCTAGAGAAATACTAGTCCATGGTGTTACAAGCAACACCCATGGTTAGATATGAAAACATTCTCATAGGTCTATTATTTAAATTTAAGAAAGAAAGAATAAGAAAAACCCTAGATGTGGTGTGATTCTCCATTCTTTCCTCTATGATTCTGAACCTTCTCCGTTCTCCATCTCAAGTAAGCAACACTGATGAACTCTCCAATGGCGGGATGGGTGGATGAGATTGTGGATCTTGATTTCGGTATTGTGGCAGGGAAAGGACGTGAAAAGTGATGAAGATTTATGGAGAGTTATTGTTTATGAATCCCAAATGCCTCTTTTATAGGTGTGTAAACCCCTTCCTTAGGCCTTCTCATAAATAAATACGACCTGGGTTCAAAAATAATGAAAAATCACGAATATGGGACTTCTCCCACATGCTCGTGCGTTCTCCACTGTTGGAGCGCACGTGATTCTTCATGATTGTGCATTTCTTCAAGGTCAACACACGATGATACTTTCATGCTTGTGATCGTGCATTCATCCTTCTTTAGTGCACGATGATGACCGTGCTCATGCAGTTGGTCAGAGCATAATGCACGAGATCCTTCTATTTTTCTACTTTTTATCCCTTTTCACTAAAACACGAAATAACACCTCAAATGCACCAATATCTTAAATATATAAAAATTAACCATTTAGTGCTTAAATATGAATCGAAATTCCAAAAAAACAATGCTAAATCGGACTCCAAAACATGCAGATTTTCACACTAAATAATACTCTGCTTTTATTTTTTTATTTTAACTTTTGGAGAGTTTAAACTTGGTGTTATTAATTCACAACCAAGTTGTTGTCATTGCTTTGACGAATTGCAGGAATTTTCCTTAAATGTAGCATACAGTAATTATTTTTTTTCTTTGGCATTAGATGAATGTGTGGTAATTATTGCACTATTGCCTAGAATAATTAGCCATTTGGATTTGCAAATTACGGCCAACATCAAAATAAAATTAAAAAAACTTTTCATCCTTCCTTAAGACAACCACAGCAACTGTGCTACGCACCATCAACGAGACTGAACAGGCTTCATATGTTACTCATATCAATACCTACCTCAGGGATGACCCATTAGTAAAGCAATTCCTTTCAATTGATTCATTTTCAAATTATTCGACTAGGCTAGGTATGAAGACTATTATGTATACCCTACAACACTGATGCTTCACACCTGAATATTTAGAAAATTGATGGTTTTTTATAGCTTATTTTATATTTGGTTATTGTAGAAAGTTGATCAATGTGGCGGTGCCTGGCACAATCGATAATGATCACTCACATGATGAGGATAGTGAACACGTTGCATCAGTTTCGTGTATCATACACATGTCTCTCAATTAAATGGACTTGCACAGATACATGAAGTTTTGACAAATTTCAAACTTAAGCTCTTTTAATATGGTAAAATTTTCATCTATCTAGGAATGTGCATTTCTGCTATTTGATCTGGGGGATATCATAGCATTTCAATTAACTTATTATTTGAATTTATGTGTATGCTAGTTTAATATTTATAATCAGTAGCGATGTGCAAATGTTTTCTATTGAGCAGAAAAGTCATGTTTGTTATTGTAAAAGAATCTGAAATGACTCTATAAATAAGGTGCAAGACCATCTAGGAGTTGGTGACTTTTGCGATTGTGAATTCAATCAAATTATGAAAATTGCATTCATCATGTCTAGACATCTTGATCGACCTTCTCGGTTAAGTATGTTATTATGTAATTGTTTGTTCATCAGTCAAATTTCTTGGTAGGATGTTTCCCAAAAATATTAAAGAATCATGTAAAACAAATATAAAATTGTTGGTTTTGAAAGATGATATACATCCAATTGTTACTTTAGTTGCTTTGAACTAAGTAAACGCAAGATAGTGATAAGGAAATTATATTATTGGTAAATTAAGGAACGAGGCAAGTTCTTCAGAAAAAACCCCAGAAAGGGCTAGCTCAAGCAGCCGTGAACAAACGCCAAACTACCTTTTGGCCGGAATCTCGCAAGACCCATACGAAGGCTTGCTAGATTTGGACGAAGTTAGCAAGGATGACGTCATGCATGACGTCACAAAGATGAGGTAAGCACTTACCTCAGCAGGCAACAGTCTGATGGATTTAAAATCCAAACCAAAATTGTAATAGATAGTGTTTGAGTTCCGACGCCTATAAAAAGGCACATGTATAGCCATTCGGAACATCACAAGTGAGCACACCACACACCACACCACCTACAATAATTCTCTCTCTATATTTCCACATAGCTTTTATAAGAAGGCCATCTTGGCCAAAAATATGTAAGTATTTAGTTTAAATTTTTGTTTAAACTTTTTATATTTTGTAAGTTTTTATTTACAAATCTTGGTTTAAAACCAGAGAGTATGTTTATAACCCTAACTTAAAGTTAGAGGTATATAAAAAAAAAAAAAAAAAAAGTGGTATCAGACCAAAAAATCCTTAAAGGATTTTTCTGATAACCAGATCTTAAAAGATCAAGAACAAATTAAATTTGTTCAAATTCAAGGGTGGTTTGAAACCCAAGTCGCGTTTCGCTGGAGCAGTAAGACCCGTGAGGTAGAAGACCGGAGGGCGTGTTGCGAGTAAATCGTTGACAGTGATAACCACTGTTGAAAATGAACCGATTTACGAGTTCAAGATCCAAAAGATCTGAAACATCAGAAAATCCCTTAAAGGGTGGTGATGATTTATCACTAAACAAAGAGATTATTATCTCAAAAAACTTTGAAGGGAATCTCCAGAAATGGAAATTACCCAAATATAAACCTAACCAGGTTTACGAAAAAGGTTCTTTCATCTACAAGTCAGATTATATAATCAAAACTGTAGAAGAAAGGAAATCCCTTAAACAGGGAGATGAAATGATCCATATGCTCTCAAAGGAGTTAATCCAAGAGCATAGAAAAAAATATAGTTACCTACATATTGGGTTAATCCAAGTAGGTATACAGTCGTTAACCAGACGGGGCCTAAATACAGCCGCACTTATTATTGTCAGAGATAAAAGACATAATAAGTTCAAAGACTCCTTATTAGGAGTAGTGGAAACATCACTAAGTGAAGGCCCAGCCTACTTTAAATGTTTCCCAGATTTTTCAATAGCAATACATGATAAAAATGTCATGGATGCTCTGGTGTTAAACATCAAAACTCATGGTTATGATATGCCAGAAGAAACAAGTAATGTTTCTCTAGTATATCAAGTTCATTACAAAGTAATGAATACTATTATACCAAGATTAAGGATAAATCCTGAAATTCTCAGTGCCCAAAAGGGAGAAACAACTCTGTTTATAACAGATATTAAAAGTAACTTGGTAGTACCAAAAACAATTTTTTGGGACCAAGTCCAGCTTCCCGATGTTTGGAAGTTGGAAAGTATAGTTGATCCAGTCTCTGAAGAAAAAAGAGAACTTGATCAAATCATACAACATACAGATGGTGATGTAGAGATAAAATTCTATAACAACCGAAGATTCAAGTTAAACTTGAATAGAACACCATCGATGACAGCAAGGTCCTCAACCTCTGAGGTACCTCTCTCTGAAAGGGAGCAAATTAATGCTGAAATTCTTAGAGTCAGAAGAACTCAAGAACAAGTAAGTCAACCTATATATAGAGTTGACACTGCTGAAAGCAGTAGAGGTAATACCTCTCCAACAGCCTCAGATATGGGTTATGAAGTCAATACTATTACTATTGACAATAATAACCTAGAAATCCCAGAGGTTATGAAAAAATCTTGGGGTAAAGAAAGTAACCAAACCATGAAAAAATGGTTTTTAAGTTACTACTCACTTTCCCAACAACGTTGGTATATAAGCCAATATTTGGAAGAAAGAAAAGAACTCACCTTTTTCCAATGGATAAAATCCAGATGGAAAAGTAGAGGAAAAGAACTTCCAGACTTTAAAAGTCAACAATTTGTCAACTTCATAGAAGTGGCATATCAAGAGTATAAATGTGGAAATGGAAAGACTTTTAGATCTATCCATCCACCAAATACTTGGGTAAAAATTTCTCATAATGAGAAAACAACAAATGCTATCCCATTTAAGGGGAAGCTAGAGGAATTAAATTCCAACCATCTAGCAGAGCAAAACAATTATACAAATTTGTTCTTACAATCAATTGGAGAACAAACTTCGAGAATCGAAGAAAAATTATCAAATATGACTTATAGTCCTAGTAAATCAGAAGCATCGACTTCAAAGTTAAAAGAGGATTCAGTCCCTTTTAAACCTCCTCCGGAAATGAAGGATTTCCGATTACAAGCTAAACCAGAAAGTGAATTCATAGAAGCACTTATGGTAAGGCTTGAAAATCTGAAAATCAAGGAGGGAAAAAACAAAGAAACTGTATCAGCCCTTAAAGGGAGTGATAGCAGTAATGAAGAAGGTTCTAAAAAGGTCAATAAAATGACTTTTAGAAAGAATACTTCTATGGTTAAACCATTCTATCCAAGACCCACTCCAATTGACATGCAAATTGAGGAAAGAATAGAATTCGCCCAATTTGATGGAAAGTCGTTGGTTGAGTGGAATATTGATGGGCTATCTGAATATAATATTAAGATAGTTCTAAAATATATGCTCATGTTTGCTAAAGCAGCTCAGGTCAATGGTAATAACCAAAGACAAATTGCTGAAGCAATAATCACTGGATTCAGCGGACAACTATCAGGTTGGTGGGACTTTAATATGTCTGAGATTGCAAAAGATCAGATATTTAGTGCCACTACAACCGATTCAAATTCGGGTGAAACCTATGAGGTTATTGTAGATACATTGATCTACACAATAGCTTCACATTTTATTGGCAGAAATGAACTCCAAAAGGACAGGTCTCAAGAACAACTCTTGAATCTAAAATGTCCAACTTTAGGCCACTTTATGTGGTATAAAGATGTATTCTTTACCAGAGTCATGCAAAGACCAGATAGTCACATGGACTTTTGGAAAGAAAAATTCATAGCCGGATTACCTGCTCTCTTTGCAGAAAGGCTAAGAATAAAGCTTAAAGCTAAATATTCGGGAATAATTCCTTATTCAGGATTGACATATGGAGATCTAGCATCCGAAATAATTTCGGAAGGAATAGAACTCTGCAATGATGTCAAATTGAAACAACAATTAGAAGAACAAAAGCTCCATCACAAGGAAACCTTGGGGAACTTTTGTGATCAAATTGGCTATGCACCAATCATTTATCCTACAAGGGATAAGAAGAAATTCTCTAAAAGAGAAAAACACTTCTTTCGAAAGAAAAGAAGAAAAGGATTCTTTAAAGAAGAATCAAATATCCCTAATCAAGGGAAAAAATACAACAAAAGGAAAACCTTTAAAAAGGATCCTATTTGTTGGAAATGTGGTAAGAAAGGCCACTATGCAAATAAATGTCTAGTCAAGAAAAAGATACAATCTCTTGACATAGATGAAAACCAGAAAAGTTTAATATGCCAGGCTCTACTTAATGAGACTGAAGAAGACTTTAAACAAAGTCTTGACTACTCTTCAGAAGAAGAAGAAAGAAGCTCGTCGTATAGCACGAGTGAAAGTGAATCAGAACTCTGCAACTGCACAGAAGGCGATTGTGATATATGCATGATCAGAGATCTGGGGTTAAAAGTAAACATGTTAACCCAAGATGAAAGCTTCATTCTGGATATAATCGATCAAATCGAGAGTCCAGAAAAAAGAAGAAAAGCTCTAGAAAGCTATTTGGTTAAACCAAAAGAACAAAGTAGAAAACTCTCAAGTCAAAAGGGCAGCTATGGTTCTTTAGATCAGTTGATCAAAAGAATGCAGAAGGCTGAACAAAGAGAGCCTACTGTTCAAGATTTAAAAGGAGAGATAAATCAAATTAAATTTGAAATATCTCAAATAAAAAAGCAAATTGAGAAAATGGAGGCTTGTCAGCCATCAACCTCAAGAGCAACGCCAGAATCAACAGATGAAGAGGATAATTCCTCAAAAACACCTCAATTGCAGGATGTCAATTATATTGACAAAACTGAACCACAAAAATGGTTCATAAAGATGACATTAATTGTAAATAAAGAATTCTACATGGAAACTGAAGCCATGGTAGATTCAGGAGCAGATATAAATTGTATTACAGAAGGAATAATTCCTTCAAAATATTACAGTAAAACTACCCAAAGGGTAACTGCTGCCAATAAACAACCATTGAATATTAGGTATAAGCTTGATAATACAGTGGTATGTAATGATGGAATATGTATTCCAATACCATTTATAATGGTAAAAGGTTTATCAACCGCGGTAATTTTGGGAAATCAATTTTTGCAAAAATTATTCCCAATTACCTCTATAACAGAAAAAGGAATAATTTCCTTACAAAATAAAAAGGAGATAAAATTTCCCTTCACAACTATGCCAAAGCAGCATAAAATACAACAGTTAAACTCTTTAAAGGAGAGAAAAACTAAACTGTTGAATTCCTTAAAGGAAGAATTGGATTTAAATAAATCCAAGAGAAGTTGAAAGATCCAAACCTACAAAGGAAGATCCAAGACTTCGAAGAAACAATCAAAAGGCAAGTTTGTGCAGAAGAACCAAACGCCTTTTGGGAAAGAAACAAATATGTTGTCTCCCTACCTTATGAGGAAGGATTCAATGAAAAACATATCTCTACAAAAGCTAGACCTATCGCAATGGGTACTAAGCATTTAGAGTTATGTAAAAAGGAGATCAATGATCTCTTAAAGAAAGGCCTTATTAGGCAAAGTTACAGTCCATGGAGTTGCCCAGCATTCTATGTTGAGAATGCAGCAGAAATTGAAAGAGGAGCGCCAAGACTTGTAATAAATTACAAACCGCTTAACAAAGCATTGAAATGGATAAGATATCCAATTCCAAACAAGAGGGATCTCCTCAATAGGCTATATAAAGCCAAAATATTCTCTAAATTTGACATGAAGTCAGGATACTGGCAGATTCAAATTGAAGAGAAAGATCGGTTTAAAACCGCATTCACAGTACCATTCGGACATTACGAATGGAATGTAATGCCCTTTGGGCTAAAAAATGCTCCATCAGAGTATCAACACATCATGAATGAATTATTTAATCCTTATACGGATTTTATAATTGTTTACATTGATGATGTACTGGTTTATTCACAAACCATTAATCAGCACTTCAAGCATCTAAAGGTGTTTATAGAAGTTGCTAAAAGGGCAGGACTTGTAGTCTCTGCCAAAAAGATAAGCTTATTTAAGCTTAAAATAAAATTCTTAGGCCACTATATTGAGAATGGTCATATACAGCCTATAGAAAGAGCGATTATATTCGCAGAAAAATTTCCTGATGAAATACAGGATAAAAATCAACTGCAGAGATTTCTAGGAAGTCTCAACTATATTGCAGATTTTTACAAAGAACTAGCCGTGGAATGTAAACCACTCTTTAATAGGTTAAGGAAAAATCCTAAACCTTGGAGTAGTGAACATACTAAGGCAGTAAAATCTCTTAAAGAGAAAATCAAGGAATTACCTTGTATGGCTATTGCCAATCCCGACTACTATAAAATAGTAGAAACAGATGCGTCTGAAAAGGGATATGGTGGAATCTTAAAACAAAAGGATCCACAAACTAACCAAGAACAATTGGTTAGATATACTTCGGGTCTATGGAACCCAGCTCAGCAAAACTACTCGACTATTAAGAAAGAAGTTCTTTCTATAGTCTTATGTGTCACTAAATTTGAAAGTGACTTGCTGAATAAAAAATTTCTTATTAGAACAGATGCAAAATCTGCTAAAGGCATTCTTGAAAAGGATGTGCAGAATTTGGCATCAAAACAAATCTTTGCTAGATGGCAAGCAATATTATCATGTTTTGATTTTGATATTGAACATGTTAATGGAGTTAATAACTCTTTAGCTGACTTTTTAACTCGTGAATATTTGCAGGGATAAAAAGTCAAAGCCCTCTGAAAGAGGAAAAGCAAAAGGGGATAATCTCAAAAGAACATTTGCTGAAACAGCAAAAGAATTCAACAAGGTGGCAGAACCATATAAGGTTCGTGAATTCGCTGATGATCCAGAAGCATATTCTGCAGAAGCCTATTCAATGGCAATACCACCAGAAGACCTTAATGGTCGAAAATATCCATATATCCCATATAGCTGGATAAAAATTCAGCCAGTGGATATAACCCTTAAAGGGATGCATGCAGATCATGTAGCAGATATCTTCCTCAACAAGCATCTGCCACCAACCATTGAAGGAAAGTCAGTATATTACTATCAAGCTATCCTTCAAGAAACCCATTCAGTTCGTATAGAACAAGTGGGAAAAACGAGTCATCTCGACTCAAACACTGCTTATAGCAAATTCATCATCAAAAGGGTGCTATCATTAGCTGATTGGGGAATCAGACCTCAAGAAGTTAGGTACTTAAAGTTCCAGTATCACCCAAAAAACCCAAAATCCTATAATTACTTCGATTATATCGAAGCATGGGAAAAGGCATTACTCTATGAGAATGCTCAGAAAAAACATAGTTGGTTCCTCTTGATTCAACTGGATGGACAACTTACAAACATTCCAGCATGGTTCAAGACATGGTTCTACAACTGGGGATTAAATCCCATTATTTTACCAAAGGTAATCAAATCAGTCTATAAAGACTTTGAAGAAGCAAACCCAGGGATAGATCCTTTAGAGCTGCTGATGCGCTTTGCAATGCTCTATATGATCCCATGGATTATCAGATGGGGATATCATATTGCACGCCCCAAAATAGAGGAAAAATTAAATATCTCATTAAATGAGTATTTCCTCTGGAGAAAGGTGTTCATCAGATGGTGGGCAAAATTCAACTTCTTTGAAGAAGACAGTGTCTATTCGAAGAACAAGGTTATATACCTTGATCAATCAAGAGCGCCTACAAAGAATCCAAAGGATACTTTCAAAGAAGCGTTCTCAAAATTGTCAAGAGACGAAGCCTTAAAGGCATTTGAAGAAATTTTTTGGGGGGGAAGGAACGAGGCAAGTTCTTCAGAAAAAACCCCAGAAAAGGCTAGCTCAAGCAGCCGTGAACAAACGCCAAACTACCTTTTGGCCGAAATCTCGCAAGACCCATACGAAGGCTTGCTAGATTTGGACGAAGTTAGCAAGGATGACGTCATGCATGACGTCACAAAGATGAGGTAAGCACTTACCTCAGCAGGCAACAGTCTGATGGATTTAAAATCCAAACCAAAATTGTAATAGATAGTGTTTGAGTTCCGACGCCTATAAAAAGGCACATGTATAGTCATTCGGAATATCACAAGTTAGCACACCACACACCACACCACCTACAATAATTATCTCTCTATATTTCCGCATAGCTTTTATAAGAAGGCCATCTTGGCCAAAAATATGTAAGTATTTAGTTTAAATTTTTGTTTAAACTTTTTTATATTTTGTAAGTTTTTATTTACAAATCCTGGTTTAAAACCAGAGAGTATGTTTATAACCCTAACTTAAAGTTAGAGGTATATTATTGGTAAATTGTTTTTGTGGGCCCGGAGAAAATTGACATGGATTATGAGAAGAAAAAAGGCTTGGGTCTCTCAAGCATTAGCAAAGTAATATCGGTTGTGTTCTGCGATCAAGAAGAATATTTTAAATGCAATCTTTTTATTGATACTTTTATTGTAGATTTTTTTTCATTAATTTGAACATTATCACACTTTAATTTTGTATAAAGTTTAAAAATTTAATTTTGTATAAAGTTTAAAAATATAACTCATTTTAGACATATACAATATATATATTGCTAGTAAGAAACGTGCAACCTACGTTTAAAAAGTCTAGTTCTATTAATACTACATGAAATCACTATATTTTGATAAATAAATTTTTTAACAACAATAGTTAATTAAATTAGCCCAATCTAAGTCGATAGGAGGGTTTTTTTTTTTTTAAATTAATGTCTTTTTATTTGGCTTCATGTTTAATTTATCAAAGTGGATTTGTTTTTGTTTCTTTTGTTTGTTTGTTTTTTTTTTTATTATTATTATTATTATTTTTACATTCAAGCCCTATCAAAGTAGAATTCAACTATACCCAGGACTCGCTATTTATAAACGAAAGAACCCCCATTATTAGGGTCCTCTGTCCCCCGCTGCTTTAGCAGGATTTTCTGGCGTATGCGTGCAGAGGGAGAAATGGGTTCGCGAGAGAAGGATCTAAAGACGTCACACCAGCCCCTGTTAAGTAGTCTCGTTGTAAGGCCTACCGACAGCGGCGGGGGCGGTGGTGGTGCCGGTGCTGGCAGCGACTACGAACCTGGCGAAGTTCGCCGCAATCCGCCTCCATACTCTCGCTCCGACCGGTATGATGGTCATGGTACTACTCTGTTTCTTCTTTTGACAATTTTTTTCTGGTTGAGTTTGCTCCTTAGCTGTTTGAAACCAGAACCCTAACCCTAATGATGGAGATTTGTTTTTTAAAGGATTTATTATTTGCTTCATGTTAAATTCGCGTTTCTTTAGCTGTTAATTTCTTTTGAATGAGGACTTTAGCATGTGCAATATAGTCAAATTGATGTAATCTGGTTTTGCGGAAACGGTAATCGAAACCTGGGAGGAGATTTGTTCGACACTAAATACATGAAGAAGTGATTATTTCACTTCTTTGGCGAAGTCTTTATGGAGACCTGCGATTAATTTCTCTTAGTTGAATTATGAATATGATGGATCTTTTTTTAATACAACCTATAAATTAGGATATAGATGATAAATATTCGGATGATGTCGTGAGCTAATGATAAATTGATTTTTCTATTTTACTGGTGTCTGGTGACTTTATTCATGCTTGTTCTGGCTATTTATATCTGTAGTTTTAGTATTTTGCATATCATATATACAAAGCAAAATTAAAGATTCTTCATGTTCTTATGATCCTATAACGTGAATTATTGTGTTAGGCTCTCTAGACTGGGTGATTACTTGCTAGGAAATTATGGAGTGAGTTGTGTGGGCGAACTTATATTGCTTCTGGACTAGAATTATTGATTGTGTTCATGTGTTGTTTTCTTACACTTGGTTTGAAGCTTGACGCTTGTAATGACATTTTCCAGTTTAGCATGGGTTCCTACTTTTATGTGCATTCTGTTTCTGTACAAATTTATTATTACCATAACAATTATAAATTTAGAACTGAATGCTAGTTTCCCTAATATGTTGTCATTTCTGTATTTAAAATGTCGATGGGAGTGAAGGATAGAATCTCTGTGGAGTAGTATAATCTGCTGTTATGTTCTGTTCAGAACATTATTTCACATTTTGTTGTAATACTTATATGCTAAAACAAAGTCTTTTAATGAAGAGAAATAAGGTGAAGAGCTTTCTTCAATTTTCATAGAAACATGGACTCTATACTCTCTAATCCTGGTAGACATTTCATAGTCAAATGTTATGTTTGCTTGCATCCTGTCTTAAAAAAATATGTTCGCTTAAATTAGGGCTCTTTCCATTATGTGAAATAAATGCACTTATCTGAAACATCAAAGGAGTTAGCGACTTCTTTCCCTAAGTTTAAAATTGGAAGAAAATATTTCTTTCACGGGCTTATATATACTCAGCCTGTATATGAAATTTATTTCTTGTTCTTATGCACTGTAGTTGTTTGACTTATAATTTCATCTCTTCCTTGCATGCTTTAGTTACCTAGGGGTGAAATGGAGCTTCATTTTTTTTATTACACTGATGTCCGCGCTCTCCGTCAATCCCTTGTATTGCATGTCAAGCAATCTCACTTATAAACTAAACTATTGAATGTTAAATGAATTTTGCTGTTCTTTTCTACAGCTATGAATATTTGCCTGGTGCAAGAATATGGGTCTTGAGGAAGGCTTGTTGGAACTGCCTTGGTTCTTGTTTTGGTTTCTTAAGAGGATTATATTTTGGAAAACTACTTTACTGGATATGCATGAATATTGAAATTGTGATTTGTCTCATTATCCAACCATGGGCTATTCATTTGTAGAGTACTGATGATTCTGCTGAATGTTGTATGGGCTGAATGGTGGTGGGTTGTTAAATTAACATCAGGCTCAAATGATTAGGTTTCAATAATAGGTCAGTGAAATTGGTACTGTGATAAGGGTGTGGAATGGAAGTGCACCAGAAAGGTGGCAACAAGTACAAACACTATGATTATTTGGCAGCTTAATGGTGGCCTTTGTAATTACAAAATGTTATGCAAGAGTTGACTGAAACTTGACTTTTTCTAGCTTGTCAAATTATTTGACATTGGATCATGGAAATCAAGTCATAGCCTGCCCACTGCTGGTAAGGAACGGATGTGTTAGTGGTGCATGTACTACATATGCAGATGGGACAGGGTGTATTGTGGGTTATGATCTTGCTTTTTAGGGCTGCGAGGCCACACCTGGGCATGTTTACTGGGATTGGTGCGACAGGGACTGATGTGTGATTTGAATTTTGTCAGTATACAGGGTATGAGCACATTTGAAATTTGGAGATATCTACGGGCTGTTGAAAATGGATTCAAGTTTGTCTCTCAGTTACACGAGGCATTGACCAATATTTGTTATTTGTTTCTAAAACATTTGATGCATTGGCTTGATGGCAATTTCTATTAGTATTTTATATTTTGCAAGATATGTAGGGATTAATTATTTCCATAAGTGATTGGTGCTAACTATGTCTAGTGAAAGGTGATATCGAGTTTCATTGAGGTGTGGGTTAGTGTGTATACCTTGTTCGAATTCTTGACAAGGAGATGCTTCAGCAATGGTTACTGTTTGTTGACATAATTTAAATATGTGCTTGGCATTTCTTGGGTTGCAAAAATTGGCTTTGATAGGACACTCTTGTTGGTGATCCACTTTTCTGATTTGGTGTTTATGTCTTGGCTTCACTGGCTTTTTTTTCAGGATATAAAATGCGTGCAGGTTCTATTTCTCCTCTGCGACATAGGAATGCACGCCATCGCTCTAGCCCTAGTTTTGGACCATCTAACGGTGCAACACGGGCTAATATTTTCAGCAACGAAAGAGAGCCTGCTCGATATCGTGATTATTCACCTCCTTATGGTCGTGGAAAGGATGTTGGAAGATTTCCTGGTAGAGGTTATGATCAGTCTGCAAGAGGGTCAATAAGGGTTGATGGTTTTCCTAGAAATAATCCTAATGTGCAGCCTAGAGAAGGAGACTGGATCTGCTCGGATCCCTCGTGAGTGTGTTCATCTTCTCTTTATCTTTTAACTTCGTCATTTATATCTCATCTTATGGCTTGGTCTTGTATATCCTTACTAGCCATAATGGTCAAGTATTTGATTTGATTTTTGGAAAGGATGACTATTATCTGGGTCAGTGGAATGCTTGTTGGCCACACGTTGACTTTACTCATGTTTTTACCTCTCAGATGTAAAAATTTAAATTTTGCAAGGCGAGATCATTGTAACAATTGCAACAGACCTCGTTATGCTTCTCCTGGGAGTCCGAGGAGGGGATATCCTGGACCCACACTTCCCCCACGGCAACGTGTGCCTCCTCTGGATCATCTGGCACTGAATGGAGGCTATAGATCACCTCCACATGGTTGGCCCAGAGATGCTCCTAGAGAATTCAGAGCTTCTGGACCCCCATTAAGGAATGATGTCAGATTCCTGGATCATGTTGTGCACGGTGATAGGCATAGTCACCCTGATGATATCCCTAGGAACAGGGATAGGTTCAGGTTTGATAGACCCTTGTTACCTGATTTGGGACACAGAGATAGGGGCAGGGATAACAACTTTTTTGAGCGGAGAGGAGGGTATGGAAGGAGGGCTTTGTCTCCACCAACGGTCGCTCCTCGTGGATGGGTTCCACAGTTCAGGGATAGGAGTAGGTCGCCGGATAGAGGTGATCGGCGTGACTTGTACATGAACAGGAGACGAGACAATCGTCGTGGTGGATATTAGTCTTTACTACTTAGTAGCTAATGACGAAGCCACTGTTACATTGTACTTTCCGTACTGTAAGAAAATGGTGAGCCTTTTCTGGGTTTTAATTTTAGAAAAACGTCATGTATGATTGGGTCAGCACATCTTAGGGAGCAAACGTTCTTTTGAATTCATGTGCATCTCTAATTTAGGTTCTCAAGTTGCAATATGCCACTGTCCTATTAACTATACTAGTTAGTCAAAGCATTTTGTTTGTGTTCAGGGTATTATATTTTATATTGAAGGGTAGGAGTATATATAGCTGTTGAAATGGACTGGCAGGATGGGGCCGGTCCATAACTGCCTCAACCCACGTTTTGGCGGATTTAAGCAGGCGGGCTACGTATGTTAAACCCAACTCAGCCCGTCTGCTTAAATCCCAACCCATTCTGTGGTGGGTTGCGGTCCATGGCTTGCCAATCCACCTTTTTTATTCTATTTTTCTGAATTTAAAATAAAGGGCAAAAGGTAATGTAACACCCTCAATTTATTGTTGAGAATCAAAAACACGCTTAATTTATTTTTTTTTAGCATCCAAGCCATCAAACTTTTTTAATGAATCAAATTTGCCCTTTATTTTTACTTAACTTAGCAAAGTTGAATTTTGTTGATTAAAAAAATTAACAACAGTCCGTGGGTGGGACATAAAATATTTCCAGCATAGAAGGAATGCAACTAACAAACCCGCAACGTCTGCTTCCCCTGGCTGATGCCACAACGTCAATCTACACGCTGGAATACCGATCTTGATTGAGGAACCTTATTGCTCGGGGAATCGGATCTCCTCCTGCTTCCCATCAGCAAACAATGACCCGTATCCAAACTCCCATAGAATACATAGATCGACGACAGTTGTGATGAACGTGTCGTCCACTTCTCCACGTTCGAGGCTGCAAAGAGGGGGACGTTGATGCTGGATAGCAGTGGCCAAGATGAGAACTTGGTGGTGCACGCGACAGCGGGATCGGTGGCGGGGTGCTGGCGCATCTGGACGTGGTGAAAACGCAGCTGCGATCGAGAAAGGCGAGCTCTATTGCTGTTCATAATTTTTTGTGGATGAAAATTTTTTATTTTTAACAATGATCCCACCACTGTGTTAGTTTTTTAATTCAACAAAATGCAATTTGCTATCTAATGAAAGATAAAAGGGCAAATTTAATTTATTTAAAAAAGTTAAAAAGGGTTTTGATGCTAAAAAAAAATAGATGGTGTATTTGATCCTGAGGAATAAATTGAAGGTCTTACATGACCTTTTGCCCTAAAATAAATAGTAGTAAAATTACTATTATATCCCACCTTAAAAATATTTTACTCCATACACTAAACCATTAATCTCTTTCCACGTAAAAAATAAAATAATCAACATCGCCATTTTTTGTCCGCCGTTGGTTCTCCGGCATCTTCTCTGTTTTGAATCCATCATTGTCCGCCCTCAATACGTTGGTTTCTGCACTGATCCACACAATAAACTATCGTTAGTTATTCCAAAAGAGTATAATCAGGGGAATGTAAGATTGAAATAAAGCACTAAGAGGGAAGATGACTGGTATATGAAGAGGGTGGGAGTCGGTAATATGGAGAAATAATGACGCTTTTCTTGATGAGATGAAAAAGCTCCGGAGGAATATCAGCTCAAGAAATCATATTGTCGAAATATCAAAGTTTGAAGTTCTTCATTTCTGAGAAACTAAGAATGCACAAGTATAGAATTAACCAGACTTTGAGGCTAAAAATCTAAAACGCTTTTCAAAACTTTCTGAAACACTATTGCTACTGTGTCCAACGAAAATTAGGGAGAGAGAGGGGCCTTGAAGTTGGTAGCAGAGGATAAGGTTGAGTGATCAGAAAAGAATCATGACAGGTACGCTTTTTGGGTTCAAAGTAGAACAAATGGAGTGTTGTGGTGGTGGTGGTTTAGGGGGGAATTTAGGAGGAGTCGTGGTTCGTTTATGGGGAGGCAATGGTTGGTGCGGTGAGGCTTAATGGGTGGATGGGTTAAGTGAAAAGGAGTACGAGTCTAAGTTTTGGGACGAGGGTATTATAGTAAAAAAAATTAGAATTTGGGTGACCTTACGATATTATGGACGACAATAGTGCAGCCCTTTTTCTAATTTTAATTATGATTTTATTTTAATTTATTTTACTTTGCCGGTGATGTTAGGTGAATCATGAAAGAAAGAGAAAAGAATGTTTCGATATAACTTTATGTGAGGAATAGATGCGTGATTTATTTTTTTAATTAATTATTAAATTTTAAAGTTAAAATTTATTGGGAGGAATACTATTAAGTACACAAAAAAATCCTAAATTATTATGAGATACAAACATATAAAAATATTACTACTAACTACAAAAATATATAGTGATATTCCAATATTACCCTTACAATGTGCTGCACATAAATATTGTGTGCAGCAAAAGTTCGTGTGCAGCATAGTGTGTGCAGTAAAAAAAAGTGTGTGCAGCAAAAAAGTGTAGTGGTCCTGCGGTGGTCAGGCAGAGTTCCAGCGAAGCTCCTGCGGCGGTCCGGCAGCTTTTTCGGCGCTGGCCGGCGGTCCGGCAGTGCTCCGGCGACCAGCGATAATTTTTCGGTGATCGGCCGACCGGCGGTGGTCCGACGACCGGCCGGCGGCGGTCGGGCGGAGACGGTGTGTGGTTCGGCGGTGGGTGGGGTTTTAGAGTTTGTGGTTTAAAAGTGTATGAGTTTAGAGTTATATTTAGTATTTTACTTAAATATTTTATATGTGATAGTAATTATTTTAAATCAATGTATCTAGCAGTAATCAGGGGTATAAAGTGTACTATTAGTAATTATTTCAAATTTATTTGAGATTATATTAAAGTAGTATCATTTGACTTTTTTATATTGGATATATATTATTAATTAAAAGATATATATGGCGGGCCATTCCACCTCCAACCCAACAAAGCTCGTGGCTTATTTGGGATAGCCCAGGCCCACCTGTAAATTGGTTCATAAAATTAAGAGGAAATAGGGCCTGTTGCCCAATATGAATACACAATAATAAAAAATGCCCTCTTTGATCTGAAGTGTCCACTTTGTGTACAAATTTCCTCTGATACCCCTATCCATTGTCAGCAGGCCCTATTTCCTTTTCTAATTAAATGACGGCAGTGTAGTTGAGTGGCCCCAATCAATTTAAAATTAAAAGCCTGAGTTCCATTTGTCCGAGTTATGAATTTTTTAAATTACGAAATTTGTTTTGATTTTTTAAAATTACGAAGTTTTTAATTACAAAAACAATCAACAATAGGTATGAGGAACTATCTATTCCGTCAATTGCGAAAGCCCTAATAAATTATGAAATTTCTAATTCCGTTTTTTCATGCTATTTATAATAAATAAATGGCTAATTATAGTGTGTATCCGGGTGCTCTCTAAGATAGGGTACACCCATATACAAATATAAACAAAAATATATACAATTATGAGCATAGATGTATACAATTTAATTGTTAGTTTTTTTAATGAAAAATTAAGTGTAAAAAAATATACAATCATTAAAAAAACATGTATACACTATTGAATAAAAAATTATACACATATGAATGTTAGTTTTTTAATTAAAAACTTAGTGTGAAAAAAGTATACAATTATTATAAAACACGTATTTTTATGTATACAAAATAGAATAAAAAGTCATACACATATGGGTGTACCCAATATACACTTTAAATAAATTAAGGTTTAAAATTGCTCAATCCAATTAAAAAATTTAAAGCATAGATAAGTTTAATTTTTTTTTGAGGTAATAGTTAGGGTTTTTCCATATAAAAAAAAACTAATAATAAAGAAAAGTTTGACAGTATATTAAAAATCACATTAATATATATCAATCACTTTACCCTTGAGTGTCTGCATCTAATTGTGAGCAAGATTTTCCCGTTTGGCCAGTTTTGTGACAAATTGAGCATTTCCTCCCGCTCCTTGTACTTCTCTCAATGCCTAAAAGAATTTTAGATTGTCGTGACCTCCCTGCTTGAGAATGCGGCAATGGTTTAATGACACGAAAAGCACTAATCTCTTCAGGTGTGATCCAGTCATCAGGGTGGGGAACGGACATGACTATCTCAGACCACATACCAACGATTGTGTCCCGATGATAATATGGCGTTACAAACGAACTAGTGGTCAACCCTTTTTCACTGCATGCCACAATGATATACATTTAATGTTATAATTGCAATTAAAGTTAATACTAAATGAATGGGTACGTACTCGATGGCTTTAAGAGCGTGGACACAAGGAACTAGCTCATACTGGAACTCTCCGCATGTGCAGGTGAAATGTACGAGGTCAACAATCCAATTTTTCTGATCTTCGTATACTTTAAATTTGTTGTCTACTATGGGGGACATCGAGTACTTCCTGGCCTCGCGTAATAGATCAGTTAAATGTTTGTGCACTCGACTACATAATATTGTGGTCACTTTCTCTGCTTCTTTCCTTTGCTCATAAAATCACTTCTCGGTTGTCGTACGAGTAACCTCCAATAACACACAGATAAGCAATTTACGCGCCCATAAAATTGCTGAGTTATAACTCTCTGCTGCATTTGATGACATGAACTCGAAGCGTGGAACAGCACAATGCACTCTGGCCCATCTATCGAGACCAAGCCCATCGATTTTATTCATCAAGCCACCGGGGTCGTGTTTGCGCATTGTCTCCATTAACCTATTACAAGCATATGTGTTTTAATGGTCATATTCTATTGTTAAGAAAAAAAGTGTTGTAAATTGTACTTACTCATTAAACTTTTTTAAACTATATGAACACATAGCCCTTTCAAGTAAGTGGAGCACTGCATTCCTGAATTTTTCTATCTTTTTCTTTAGATGGAAAAGGCATAAACTGTGTTGCGCAGCTGGAAAAATTGACTGAAATAATAATACTTTTTAATTCATTTGTTAAAAATCAAAAACAAGTGTGGGAAGAGAAAGTACGAATTTAACATTGAGACATGTGAGGAGAGAGAGAGAGAGATAAAAGCAGATGGGAAAACAGCTGTTTCTTTTTGGGGCCGAGCACAATTTTTTTAAAAAATAAATTGACTGTAGTCAAACATAAATGGGGTCAAACCCTTCATATTGTCACCTTAGGGGTATCTTGGTAAAATATGTTCAAAACCGGGCATTTTTGATTGTTTTACAATAAAGCGCGCATTTTTGATTATGTACAAATGGCAGTGGGCATTTGGGATCGGGCCCAAACCCAATTCACTTCTTTCAAAGATAGGGTATATTGGTCTAAAAGGTCTAATCTATTTTTACAGCTATGAAAGTAATCCCTATATTCTATAAAATCTATCACACTTTTCTCATTTGTTTATTCAATAAAACCCTCCACACCTCAAAAAAGAAAAATCATTTTATCTAACAATTTTAAAAATACTTTAATTTCAAATTTGCCACTACTTTTTTACATACATATTATTACTTTATACTTTTTTATTACCTAAAAATATTACAATACCCTCAAAAGTCAATAAAAGTGATCAAAAAGTGCAATTTTTCTTAAACAATGTTGAACAGTAAACGTGAAGCTTTTTATAGATGGATGGAGTATATTTTAGGGATATTTGGAAAAATAACCCTTTTAATATTTTGTTTTGAAAATTATTACCCATAATAAAATTTTTGAAAAAATTGTCACTTTTAAAAATTTTGAGCGTAATCACCTGTTCTCTAAATTTGAGTAACATGCAACTCTACAAATGAACTGATTGTGTGATCAAATATGCGATTATGGTAATGACATTTAATTTGAAAGTGAAGTGAAATTATTTTGTTCACAAATTTGGATTTCATAAAAATTTCCTTAAATCAAAAAATAGCAAGAATATTAAAGAAATTTCACTAATTTATAAAATTTACATAAGCTCACGTTTTTTTTTTCTCTCTTTATATTGCATTAGGAAATTAGCATTTAATTTGGAAATTAAATACTTTCCTATTAAAAAATTGGCCACATGATATTCATAAAGGAGTAATTAGGGAATTCTACTCAATTATTTTGTATCTCATTGTAATAAATATTTTAGTATGTATCTTATGACAAATATAGACTAAACATTGTACCTGGTAATAAGTGTTCCTTTTTTATAAATATTTCATTCTATTTTAGGATTAAAAGTTTTAATAATTACATGAATTATTACTTTTTTGAATAAAAATTATTTTTCAAATTAGTTGTCATTTTTTTTTATATTCTTGTTGAGTAGAATGAGTATTATTAGGTAATAGTATTACTATTTTATTTAGAAGAGTAACAATGTAACTCTATAAAGAGTAACATTTTATGCATTACTAGATAATTTTACAAAAACAAGATGCATGATGAAATATCCCTACAATAATTTTTTTTTTGAAAAATGCCTCTTTTTAAGAAAATACTTTTTTTAAATTGTCACCTACAATAAAAGTTTTGGAAGGATACCACCTTTGAAAATTTTAAGACACAATTACCTTCTCACTTAAGTTACACAAGCGGCCTGCATGGGATTATTTGCACGGCTAACTATGCGACTATAGTATTTTATTATATGCAACTTCATGTACCACCACTAATCATACAACTTTTTTTTTTGGAAAATGAAATTTATTTATTTTGGGTATGAGAATTACCCACAAATTTACAATAAAAACCTACAAATAGAGTTTTGACCAAAACTAACAGGACTTACTACCATATTGGAAACCTAGATTAAACAATCTATAAGATTTTCACTCCACATACAGAAACAACACCATTTTTCCGCCCTCCCTTTTTCATTTTCCACCAACTCCATGTATGAGCTTTTATCTCCTCAATAACTTTCTGTAGGTCCCACCTTTCTGAATTAAAGACAATATCATTCCTATTTTTCCATACTACCCAAATAGAGCATAACAACACATCCAAAACAAGTTTCATTTCATTCTTATGACTAGGAAAATTTCCAATTTGAAGTAGACTTACTTTTAGATCTTCATTTAGCAACACTTGTCTTCTTAGCCATCTTTTGCACTTTGTTATTAACTCTTGAATTTTCGTGCAGCTTCCCGTTACATGCTTCACAGTTTCTTCCTCCTTATTGCATAGGACACATATTTTTGATGCGGTGTTCGGGAGACAACTTCGTCGATCTAGCGCTGATGTTGTTGGAATGCCTTTGTTTATCACCCTCCATGCATGCATTTTGATCTTCGTTGTGGCCTCGCTATTCCATATCAACCTTGAAATCTCCTTTAAAGTTGTTGGCTCTCTTCTCTTCCTTTCTTCAAGCATGTTGCAAACCTCTCCAACAGTATACTTTCCTTGTTTATTGCCATTCCATCTCCACCAATCGTTTCCATGTTGAATATGGTACCTGTTGATCAAAGACAGAAACTCATTCACAATGTTAGTTTCACGACTCCTTAATTCTCTCTTCCACTCCAATTTCCACACCCATGACTCTCCCTCCCAATGACCCATTTCCGACACTATCTTACCATTATCTTTACAAAGATAAAACAACTTAGGATACTTGGACTTCAATGCCTCACCTTCAACCCACTTACCCTCCCAAAAAGAAGTGATATTCCCACTAACTACCTCCTTTCTAATATTTTCCTCGAACCAATTCCCCCGTTCATCTATTAGGCACTCTAAGACTCCTCTCCACCACCCTTTACCTCTAGACGTCCTATCACCTGTGAAATATTCCACCTCCATCCCATTTATTTATTCCTCGCCCTCATGACTCTAATCCAGTGACTCTCGCTATGTTCTAATGCTTTCCATGCCCACTTCCCCATCAAAGCCCTATTTAGACTTTCCAACTCCCTCACCCCTAACTCTCCCTGATCTTTAGACGTAGTAACCAATTTCCATCTGACCTAGGATATTTTCTTAGAATTCACTCTCCCACCCCATATGAATTGCCTTTGCAGAGCGACAATTGATTTTAACACAACAAAAGATGCCCGAAAGACCGACAGAGCATAGATTGGAATAGAATTAAGAACGGAATTGACCAATATTAATCTTCCACCAATAGAAATTTTCAAATTCTTCCACTTCTTTATTCTGCTTTTAATCTTATCAACAACATAATTTCAATCACTGATTCTTTTGTGAGAGCAAACTACTGGCAGCCCCAAGTATTTCATAGGCAGCTTTCCAACTTTACAACTCAGAATATCAGCCATGTCCATCACAATCCCTTCGTCTATACCCAAGCCAATTAGAGAACATTTATCCACATTAATTTTCAGACCTGTCACCCATTCCAACAGCCATAAGGATCTTGTAAGGAAGAGTGCATTTTTAATATTCATCTTCCCTACAAAGATTGTGTCATCGGCATATTGAATATGTGATAGCTTAAGTCTTTCCTCTCCAATTTCACATGGCTACCTATTTTGCTCAATTCCTTTAGACACAATAGTTTCCACACATTCAGCTGCCATGATGAAAAGAAATGGGGATAACGGGTTCCCTTGTCTTAGTCCCCTCCATAAACTAAAATCACCCGAAGGGCTTCCATTCACTAAGACAGACGCGTGTGCAGTAGAAACACATGCTAGTATCCATCTGATCACTTTCTCATCAAATCTAAAAGCTCTCATCATATCTTCAAGAAAGCTCCATTCCACAGAGTCGTATGCTTTTGAGAAGTCAATTTTGTACACAAAGATATCCTTATTTTTCTCCTTAGCTTCTTCAATCAAACCCTGTAGTGCCACAATACATTCTGATATGTGTCTGTTTTCCACGAAGGCAAATTGTTCATCCGAAATAATAGTATTCATTACTCCTTTCAACCTGTTGGCTAGCACTTTGGATAGAATTTTATAAGGGCCCCCTACTAAAGAGACATGTTTGAAATCCTTGATTTTCTTAGAAATTTCAACTTTCTGTATCAGAGTAATGAATGAGTGATTCAGCCCTTTCGTCAAAATTCCATTGTTATAAAACTCATTTATGAATCGCATAAAGTCTTCCCGAAAACCGGCCACAGCTCTTTCAAGATAGCCACATTTATTCCATTAGGGCCTGGACTTTTAGCCTCATTGCAACTTTTAATAACATCCAAGACCTCTTGTTCTGTGAAATGCCTTATTAGCAGTCTGTTATCTTCAGCTGACACCCACCTATTCATCATTTTCTTACCAATTTTCGGTCTAAGTATTTGTCTACCCTCGTAGTGTTTCTTGAAAGCTTCATAGATCGCATTTTTAACTTGCCCCACATCCTGAGTCCAGCAACCATTCACATATAGACCTCTTATCTCATTTTTCTTTTGTCTGCCTTTGATATATCGATGAAACACCGCAGAGTTCAAAACACCATATTTAAGCCATTTGAATTTTGCTTTCTGATTCAGCATCCTCCTCTTAGCTTTAAGATTGCATGGTAACAAAGCTTTCTCTCAATTTCTGGCCTCAATCTCTCTCTCCTCCAATCCAATAGCATCATCAATCAAGTCCAATTTCATTACCTCATTTTTTTTATTTTCAATCCTTTGATCTAAATTACCAAACACATTCTGACTCCATTCTTTTAGGTCAATTTTCAATTTTTTCAGCTTCTCTTTTAACACATGACCACCACATCCGGTTACTACATAGTTTTTCAAATTTTCCTCCATTGTACTTTTAAAATCTGCGTGATCCAACCAAGCATTCGAACTACGAAATGGTTTCGGACCCCAGTTAACCATTTTTTGTTCCAAAATGATCGGTACATGGTCTGATGCACCCCTTTTTAGCCCTCTCTGATACATTTCTGGCCATACCAACATCTATTTTCTGTTCATAAGAAACTTGTTCAGCCTACTCTTACAAGTCCTATTGGTTCTGTAGCATGTGAATGTTCTTCCAACGAGAGGTAGATCTATTAGCTCAGCTGCCAAAATAAAATCGTCAAATCTTCTAACATTAACACCATTTCTGTCTGACCCACAACCTATTCTTTCATATTCTTTTCTAACAGCGTTGAAGTCTCCTGCTACACAAATACAATAATCACCAGCCTGCTGTATAACAAGAATAATCATCTCCTATAATTCTGCTTTTTCTCTACTGGAACAAGGCCCGTAGACATTTATCAAGCAAACTTCAGTCCCGCTACTTATCCACCTACCATTTACTATCAAGCCAGCTTCCATATGCCACCAACTGCTTACTGTTACAGTGTTCGGATTCCATATTGTCAAAATTCCACCCGACCTTCCCACTAATGATTTAAAAGTGTGAAGTAAGCTAGTTTTGCCATAATTTCTCTACAAATCTGCTCCTCAACAACCTCCATCTTTGTTTCCTGAATCATACCAACATCAAAATTTTCTTTTTCTAGCCACTATCTAATTACCTCTCTCTTACCTATCGACCCCAAGCCACAGCAATTGTAACAGAAAATCTTCATCTAAATGACTCATTCTCCTTGCACCTATTCTTGTTGAATCTATTCCTTTCAAGTAACAAATTTTTTGCTGAGTTAATCATGTCATGATCAGAAGACATACCTACCAAACCCATCGCTTTCCCCAAATTCCAGACTTCTTCTGCTTCTTTTTAGGCATGTTCTTCCTCTCTGTTCTTCGTTACCTCGTGAGAATTTGGGCCTTTTCTACCTTCAGGCGAGTGGAGATCTGCCAAGAATTTTTTGAGGTTTTCCATATCCATCTTCTTAAGTGTTTTCTTTGAGGGCTTCTTCTCTCTGTACTTTATTTGATTCACCTGAAGATCTTGTCGATCTTTCCTCCTGGTTTTATCTTTCTTCCACTCTACCGAAGATATCTTCAACATATTCTCTTCTCCTTTTGACTTTATTGCCTCTGAAATTTTAGATAATTGTACAGACCCTTCTATCTCTATTTCGTGACCAGTTTGGGATATGATATGATTATCCTCGCTTGGGAATTGAGATGGAATTTCATGTGTTGATTTATCATGTCTCTCAATTACTTTTGCAGGCCCATCATGAACTCCTGCTTCTGTCTTCCCTTCATGTGGTTCGGGCCCGTTAACAAATAATTGACCATCCCACCCAGGAGGATGACCAATAGTAATGGAGTCAGAGTTTTGTTCTCTGGTCCATCTAATCCTGTATAAGGTCCAACTAAAGTTGAAAACTCACGTGTAGCTACCTGATCCAAATCATTCCTTTCCTTAGCTGTCTTTAGCCTTGTCTTTTTCACTTCCCCATAACTTTTGGAACTTTCGACAATTTATGTCGCCGCCCTTTCTGCCTCGTGCAGTGTATCCTACAAGGAGGATCGATTTTCAATGTATATCGACTTTCGTGGTTCATCCAGCCATCTGACGTCTGCCGGATGGTGACTCCTCATCGGGTTCGTTTCCGAACTGTCCACTGATTCTGAATATGAACTGTTATCACCGATCCATTCCGCCATTCTAATCTGTTGTTCCTCTGCTATTCTAATTGTGAATATTTTCCCTTCAATGTTAACTTTGATCATGAGATTGATCTCCTCCATAGATGGAACTGCCATTTTCACTCTAGTGATATCCAATCGTTTTCTTTCTTCAGTCTCTCTATCAATTCCCAGGAAGAAACCCACCTTAAGACAAATCGTCTTGAAAAATCTCTCACACCATGCGTGGCAAGGAACACCAAACTAGTTAGTCCATACCCATCTTCTTGAACTTACATCATCACTTTTCCATGGTCTATTCCATAAGAACCATGAATTAAACCATTCTTCCATGTTTCTATTCTCTTGCTTCCCCACTTTTATCCTTTGAATCAGAACTAGATTATCTCCTAGATGTGAAACATTATATAGTTTGCCCACTTCTCTCTGCACATCTTCCCCGTCTTCTTCCCAGTCAAACTCCTCCTTTAGTAAGGCCACACAACTATTATTTAACCACGACTTCTCTTGATATGAGGGTGTGAATGAGAACATCAGTGGTTCACCTCCAGTTTCCTTTACACTTGATGGCTGATTCATAATTGCTTCTTTGTACGAGGTTCCTTCCACTCTAATGCTCTCTTGATGTATTGGGCCCGTTGGGTATTTGGCCCAAATGTTGGTCTTCTTCTCTCAAAGTATTGGGCCAAGTGTGTCTTGACCCATAGCCTTACATTTTTGGTCCTATTTAATCACCCATTTGTGACCCTTACGGGTAGAACGTGGATTTGAATTCTTGTGTGAATTCAATGGGAATCTGAGCACTGTGGAGTTCTTCCCTCGACCACCTTCTCCGGCATAGACGACGAACACGGACGATGATGACGACCATATCCACCTAACAGTAGTATCAGAGCAGGTTTTCATCGTCCATCCATCTCCCGAAACTGCTGACCTTCAGCCACCAGTGGGAGATCGCCGCTGTCCGGCCGCCACCGAATTTTCGTCGCTAGAATCGCGATTTGAGTCGCGATCTGACCGGATCGGAGCCGCCACCGCTTCCAGCCGCTGGGATCTGAAGGATCTGGTCAGCAGCAACACGCCGCCACTGTCCGCGCTCAGCCTACGTCGTCTGCACGGAATCACGAGCTGACCTGAATCGCGCGACGAGCTCCGCTGCCTGCCACAGTTCGCGACCGCCGCTGCTCTAGATCGTGCGGCCGCTGTTCCAGGTCTCGACCACGACCGCACGCCGCCAGGGTTCCACGACGATCTGCAGCCCGCCGGGATCGCGCAGCTCACTGATCTGCTCTGATCTGCCTCAGCCGCCAGGAATGCGACGCCAGCCGCTGCTGCTCGCTGCCACTAGGGTTCCGCCAGCCTCCGTTCGCGACTGCAGCTAGGGTTCTACCTAGAGCAGCCACCGTCCATCGCAAAGCAGTCCGCCGGGATCGCATCGATCGTCGCTCGCTAGGTTGGGAATGCACGTTCTGCAGCGCGCCGTCATCAGCCTTCCGTCGCAACCGTTGCTGCGTTGCGGCTGCCCAAGGCCGTCCGCGCTCAGCCACCGCTGAACCTGCCGTCTCTGGGCATCGCGAAGCCGCTGCTAATGGGAGAATCCAGTTGGCAGCTGCCGCTGACTTTCGGCCACCGCCGCCGTTGACCGCTGGAGTTGACCACCGACATTAGGGTTCTGGTCAGATTGGGCTCTCCATTTTGTGGAAGGGAAGTGTCTCTCCTCCTCATTTTTATATTGTCCAGAAAGTTTTCAAATTTGTTTTGTTACTTTTCCAGATAGTTATTTTTCTGAAATTTTTCAGATTGTGCCTTTACTAACCCCCAATGTTTCTCACTTTGTGTGTAGGTTGAAACTTGGAGTGAAGGCTGCCCCGTTCGTGTTTGCTTCGTGAACAAGACTACGAGGGATCCGCCCCCGTTAAGTAACGGGCTGGTGGCTCGTAGAGGTGGTATGGTGTTCTCGTCGGAGACACCGCTCTGGTGAAATAGCTTGAGTCTTTCTTATTTATTTTTTCTTGTCTGATGCCCTGAGGCGGCTGACCTTTTTATTTGCTCTTGTGTAATGCCCTGAGGCGGCTGGCCCTCTTATTACTGTTCTTGTTTGTTTCTTTTGTAAAACTGTCATCTTAGTCTTTCAATTTCCGTTGCTGAAAATTTATCCTTGTGTGTTATACTGCTTCGTTTCTCGCTTTGTGTGTGATTAGAGTAGTGCCAACCTGGTGTGTGACCGATTGTTGCTCTGTAATTCTGTATTTTCTCCATTCAAAGTGTGTTCTACTTAACTTTAAATACCCATGGCTTCGTCTTCATTTGGACAAGCACCGTTTGATGGTAAGCTAGACTTCAGTATCTGGAAACAGAAAATAAAGTGCATACTCATTCAACAAAGGGTATTCAAAACTGTAGATCACTCGTATGATAATGATGATACACCTGCTAAAAAGGCTGAGATGAATGAGCTTGTTTTATCTGCGATTATCTTGAATCTTTCTGATCATGTGCTTAGAAAAGTTGGTGTGCATGAGTCCGCAAAAGTTTTGTGGGAAACGTTGGATAAGTTGTACACTAAAACATCTTTGCCTAGTAAAATGTTTCTTCTGAAAAAATTCTTTCGTTTTAAACTTGATTTAAACAAAGATGTTGAAGAAAATTTGGATGTGTTCACGAAGTTGATTCAAGATATTAAGCTAACTGGTGACAAGCATATTGATGAATACACTTTTATTGTGCTTTTAAATGCTATACCTGATTCTTACAATGATGTCAAGTCTGCTATAAAGTATGGTCGTGATGACGTTACTCTTGATATTATGGTGAATGCCTTAAAAAGCAAAGAGCATGATTTAAAACAAAATGGGGGTGTTAAGAATTCTGGGGAGGTTATGCATGTTAAGGGGAAACCTAACAATCGTAACAAGAACAAGAACAAGAATAAGAACAAGGACAAAAATTCTGATGTGAAATCCCAGAATAATCAGAATGGGGATAAGAAAAAGAAGAAATACTTTAATTGCCGTGAAAGGGGACATTTTTCGAACAAGTGTCCTCATCCTAAGAGGAATAATTCTAATGATCATGCTAATGTTGCTTCTAAATCTGTGAATTATGGTGATGTGTTTGCTATTTCTGATAATTGTGTGAATTCTGTGCATTCATCTCTGTGTGATAGTGAATGGCTTGTGGATTCCGGTTGCATATTTCATATGACCCCTTTTAAACATCTTTTCTCTTCATATAAAAATGTTTCTCTTGGATCAGTGTCTATGGCTAATGAAAGAAGATGTGATGTGCTTGGTGTTGGTGACATTTGCTTGCATTTTGAACATGATTCTGTGTTCACTTTGAAAAACGTGCGACATGTGCCTGATTTGTGTAACAACTTGATTTCTTGTGCTGCACTTGAAGATGAGGGGCTTGAGGGTAGGTGGGGAAAGGGTTGCATGTCTATTGTAAAGGGTTCTGTTCCCATCTTTAATGCTGAAAAAAGGAATAACCTGTATGTCTGTTGTGCTAAATCTGTTGTTATGTCTGCTAATGCGGTTAAAGAGGATAAAACAAATATTTGGCATGGTAGGTTAGGTCACATGGGTGGAAAAGGTCTTGAAGTATTGCTTAAAGCTGGTTCTTTTGGTAATGATAAGCTTACATGCATTCCTTTATGTGATTCTTGTGTGCAAGGCAAACATGCGAAGGTGAAATTCTCTGTTTCCCCATACCCTAAGACTTCTTCGTGTAGTGATATACTTGAGTACCTGCATGCTAATGTGTGGGGGCCTTCTATTGAGCCAACTCAAGGTGGCAATGTGTATTTTCTGTCCATTATTGATGATTTTTCAAGAAAAGTGTGGGTGATTTTGCTTAAAAACAAATCTGATGTTTTTGAAAAGTTCAAAAATTGGAAAACTTTGATTGAAAATCAAATGGGTAAAAAGATTAAGTATCTTAGAACTGATAATGAATTGGAATTTTGCAATAATGTCATGGATGATTTATGTGTCAAATCTGGAATTGTGAGACAAAAGTCTACTCCTTACACTCCCCAACAGCATGGGGTTGCTGAGAGGATGAATAGGACTTTGTTAGAAAGAGTGAGGAACATGTTGGTGTCTTCTGGACTTTTTAAAAAGTTTTGGGGTGAGGCGTTTATTATCGCAGCATTTTTAATAAACAAATCTCCCTCTGTGCATTTAAAGGGTAAGTGCCCTGACTATGTGTTTTTTGGTAAAAGTATTGATTATTCTGTGCTACGTGTATTTGGCTGTGCTGCGTTTGTGAGTCAGAAACATGACAAATTAGATCATAGGAGTAGAAAATGTATTTTTCTTGGTTATCCTAAGGGTGTTAAAGGTTATAGGTTGTGGGATTTTTCTGAATCGGGTTTCAAAATCGTGATTAGTAGGGATGTGATCTTCAATGAATCTGAATTCCTTGCTTATCTGCTCCTATGCCTGATGTTGTGCCTTTACATGATCCTACCACTTCTTCGAGTGAGGTGGAGTTGTTTCCTTTGTTATCTGATGTTGAAAACTTGCCTGACACTGTTGTTGATCAAGAACTTGTTGCCAATGAACCTGTTATCAATGATGAAAATGTGTATGATATTCCTAAAGATGATGACTATGTGTTGCCTAGGGATAAACCTAGAAGGAATATTAGGCCACCTGCTAGGTATGATGATTTTCATATTGATATTCATGCTTGTAATGCGTTTGAAAGTGTTGATAATGAACCTAAGACCTATCAAGAGGCTTTAAAATCTGACAACTCTGTGAAATGGTTAAATGCTATGAAAGATGAAATGAAATCGTTGCATGTTAATCATACTTGGACTCTGGTTCCAAAACCTGCTCATTGCTCTGTTGTTGATTGCAAGTGGCTTTTCAAAGTGAAACATGAGCCTGAAAATGTTAGATTTAAAGCTAGATTGGTAGCAAAAGGTTTTACTCAAAAGGAAGAGGTTGATTATAATAAAATCTTTGCTCCTGTTGTTAAATTCACCACTATTCGTATAATGTTTGCATTAGTTGCTCATTTTGATTGGGAATTGAAGCAAATGGATGTCAAAACGGCTTTTCTTAATGGTGATTTAGACAAAAAGATTTTCATGAAACAACCTGAGGGTTTTGTGGACCCCAAAAATCCTGATCATGTATGTTATTTGAAGAAATCCTTGTATGGCTTGAAACAATCTCCTAGACAGTGGAATAAGAAGTTTGATCAATGCATGACATCGTTGAAGTTTAAGAGAAACTTGCATGATAATTGTCTTTACTTCAAGATTGATACTTCTGTTCCTGTTTTTCTGCTCATATATGTGGATGATATGCTAATTGTTAGCCCTGATCTTGAATATGTTGAGCTTGTTCAAAAGAGTCTATGTGATAATTTTGATATGAAAGATCTTAGAGATGCTAAAAGGATTCTTGGTATGAACATTGATATAGATAGGAAGAAAAATGTTCTCTTACTTAATCAGATTTCATATGTTGAAAAGATTTTGAGTAAATTCTCTATAATGTCTGCTAAAACTGTGAATGTGCCTCTTGCTGCTCACTTTGTGTTAAGTAAGGATCAGTCTCCAAAGACTGATTCTGAAATTGTTGAAATGGAAAAGGTTCTTTATTCCAATGACATTGGGTCTGTTATGTATCTTATGGTTAGCACTAGACCAGATATTGCATATTCTGTTAGTTGCTTAAGTAGGTATATGGCTAATCCAGGTGCGCCTCATTGGGAGGCTTTGAAATGACTCTTGAGATACCTCAAGGGCTCCATGAAGGTAAGTTTGCGCTTTTCCAAATCTGCAAATGGTGTGAGCCTTGTTGGCTATGTTGATTCCAATTATGCAAATGATAGGGATAATAGGAAGTCTACAACTTCTTATGTGTTTACTTTGTGTGGCTCTTGCATAAGTTGGAAGTCTCAGTTACAGCATGTGGTTGCTCTATCTACAACTGAATCTGAATACGTGGCTATTACTGATGCTTTAAAGGAAGCTATTTGGCTGCAAGGTCTTTTGAATGAAATATGTTTTCTTGACAAATGTGCCACTGTGTTTTCTGATAGTATGTCTGCGATTCAGTTGTGTAAAAATCCTGTTTTCCATGATAGAACCAAGCATATAGATGTTAGGTATCATTTCATTTGTGATATTGTGGAAAAATGTATTGTTAACCTGGAAAAGATTGCATCTGAGTTTAATCCTGCTGATATGGGTACTAAATGTTTATCTGTTGAAAAATTTAGGTCTTGCATGAGGACTTTAAATTTCGACTCTCGTGATTGAAGCATGTTGTATGCAGTTCTTTTCCGTGGATGTTGTGTCCACTCTTGAGCTTGTGTGCTTCATTTATTTTTTCCTTGGGATATTTTAAACATTTTGTGACTGTGTGTCCGTGATCTTTGCTTCGGCTTAGATTTAAGTATCTTTAGTGATACCTTGACTTTGTGTCAAATTTCTGGATCTTGCATTTGACTTTGTGTTTTTTTATTTTGCAGGTGTCCGGGGAAAAGTGCAATGATGAATTCCCATTTAGTTATACACAAGGGTAGATGATTTGGGTCAAGGTGGGGATTTGTTGGGCCCGTTGGGTATTTGGCCCAAATGCTGATCTTCTTCTCTCAAAGTATTGAACCAAGTGTGTCTTGGCCCATAGCCTTACACTTTTGGTCCTATTTAATCACCCATTTGTGACCCTTACGGGTAGAACGTGGATTTGAATTCTTGTGTGAATTCAACGAAAATCTGAGCACTGTGGAGTTCTTCCCTCGACCACCTTCTCCGGCGTAGATGACGAACATGGACGACGATGACGACCGTATCCGCATAACATGATGTATCAAGTATTTCTTAGTAACCTTTGATTTCTTCACCGTCTCACTTGTAAAAATTTGAATTCCTTTCTCACGACTTATACTTGTGTTTCTTTCATACTTTGGATAGAAAGCTCTCAACTTGAAAGTGCCAAACCATATCGTGTTTGTCTTCTCCAAAAGCTCCTCTTCTTCCCCATTCTTAAGAATTTTGAATCTCGCGAACCCAAATCTTCTTCCTTGCTTATCCACCTTTTTAGGGCAAAACAAATCCACTCTATTTCCAACTCTTTTTAAACTTACCCATAGATCTTTCTCACCCACACTGCTAGGAAAGTTTCTGAAAAAGATAGAGAGCACCTTCAGATTATTATCAGTTGCTCCATTCTTTGCAACTAAATCAATATTCTGCTCTGTCGCACCGACGGGGCCTCTCAAGGGGCAAATTTTGTGCCTCATGGTTGTCCACTCGGCTGGGTTTATCCTAGTTTCTACCCCATTCCTCACCCTCTCACCCCACTCTCTAGAATCTCTCTCTCTCTAGACATACTTTCTCTAAACTCTTCTGATAAAATGCTTTTCCAATCATACAACTGTTTATGAGACAACACAACTTTGCATGTAATTGTTCATGCAACCAAAAGGTGTTATGTGCAATACAAAATATTATGTGCAGCTCAATTGTATGTAAATAAAAACATTAATGTACAACACATATATTATGTGTATTATTAATTTTTATGCTGCACAATATTTATGTTGCACAATGACATTTATGTTTCACACAATCATTTCTTTATGTGCAACAAAAAAATTTGTGTGCAGAAAATATTATGTGTACCGTAAATATTATGTGCAGCAAAAAATTATGTATGCAGCGTAAATGTAATGTACTTTGTGAAGCCTAATTAGTGTGTAAAACAAAAAATGTTATGTGCAGCGTAAAATGTAAATATTAAACGTTAGCGTAAAATGTTATGTGTAAGACTAATTTTTGTGTAGATGTTATAGGTCTATTATATTAAAGCTTTTTTACTGTGAGTGGAAACATATATTCGAATTTCATCAGTTTTGTGAACAAGTTTTTCAAATAAAATGCCAATTTACTTAAAAACCTTGGAAAGTCATAATTAAATTATATTACGAAGCATCCAATATGGACATTGATAGTTTTTTTTCTAATAATGCCAATAATTGTTGATCTATGTGAATAAGGAAGGGAATTTATTGTGATCATTGACCATAATTAAATCGAATTGAATAAGGGTAATGTAGGTATGTTCACATGAATTTGTGTAGTTATAAGTTAACTTTTAATTTCTTTGTATCTAAGTATAATTAGGTATTGAATTGTATATCTCTCAATAATTGTTCCTATAAAAAAAGTACTTAATTGGGTAATTCAGGTATATTTTTAAAATTTGATACTCGAACAAAATTCATACAATCGGATTCGGGTATTCCGAATTCCGAAATTTCAAGTACAAAATCCGAAAAATTCGGGTAATTCTTTTTCAAGTCGGTTTAAGTATTCGAAACCCTAACATATTATATACTCCCTCCATACCACGTTAAGGTTTACGTTTTCCATCTTGGTTTGTCCCAAGTTAATATTTACATTTCATTTTTTGTTAAGTTGGACCCCCATAAACAATTATTTATGTCATATAGGACCAACACACAACACTAAGACAATCACCAACTTCACATTAAATATTATTTCTCCTACCTCATTACATATTAAAATAATATCTCTTAATTTACGTAAAAAACCAAACATCAACATCAACGGGTGAAGGAGGGAGTTATTCATTATGTAGGATGGTACAAGACTAGCAATTTAAAGAAAATTGTACTGCTTAAGCCATAAAAAAATTAACAAATGAAAAGGCTTGACCATTCACATGTGCTGGTTTCATTTACAATATTTAGAAGTTTTTTTTTTTTTGGGGACAGTAGATTTACTATACTCCAAAGAATTAATATATACGTAATGAGTTGCTGAAATGAAGAAAAGATACTTCTTTAATCTCTGATGTAGACATATTCCTGTACATGGATCTTCAACTCAATTCCCACGTCTGCAGAAAAGGGCAATAAAGATTAAGATCGTAATATAAATAAAGGAACAGCACCGTGTATTATGTGAATAAGGTAATATATTGATCACTCTATCGTATATATTAATCTTTCTTAAAAATACTCCCTCCATCCTATTTCAATCTTTACATATTTCTATTTTGTGCGTCTCATTTCAATCTTTACATTTTTTTTGGGCATATGGAACACACCCAAAACAATTAATGTATCATCATGGGACACACATCCAATATTAATACACATATCCACTTTACATTAAATATTACATCTTTTTACTCACTATCCATTAAAATTCTACATTTCTTAATCAACATACAAAAAGAAAACGTAAGTATTGAAACGGAATTGAAGGAATACTTTTTAGACGTGAGTCACGTGACATAATAATATACTCTCTCTGTCAATAGTTTGGTATCTATTCAGAAGTATTACTCCCTTCATTACATAAAACATTTCGCACTTTTCTCGTTATTCCGTCCCACAAACCTCACATTCCCGAAAAAATAAACAAAACTTTATTTAATAACCTCAAAAGTTATTTTAACATCAAATTTATCATTCACTTTGGCACTCATAATAATACTTTACATTTTATTTATTGCCTAAAAATACTAAAATAATCCAAAAGTATCAAAGTTGGTAAAAAAAATAACTTTATAAACAACGTAGAACAGTAAATGTGAAACTTGTTATGAGACAGAAGGAGTATTATTTTATTTAAAGAGAACAATTGTATTAGTGTAATGTAAGGGGCTATGGATGGAATTATTTTCCAAAAAGAGAAGATTGATACTCCTTCAGACAAGTTTAAATGTACTCTATCAATTTTATTATTTTGGGGGACATTCCAAAGATATCCATATTTCTTTTTTTTTTTTGTAAAAGGGCTACCTTATTGCTCACCACTTCCCTCTAATATAATTATCCACTACACATAGTTCTCTTTAATCCATACATAAAAAGTAAACTGATAGCTTTCAAATGATCGGAAAGAGTATTTTTTAGGGTGGATGCCCAAAATGCAACAAAAGGAGTATATGTTTCTCTTTTAGTTTAGTAAGTTCAAATGAAAAAAGGAATATATATATATATATATATATATATATATATATATATATATATATATATATATATATATATATATAATCCTTTAAAAGCTCTACAATATAACAATAGATCCACTAAAGTGCAAAACTTTCACTTGTAATGTGGATCTCCAATAAGTTATAGACGATGATGTTTAACCTTCCAAATTAGCCAAGCAATGAATACGGTATTGTTGTATTGGAAAAATAAAAAATTTGCCATCAATTAAAATTTAAAGACAAAAGATAGAAGAACTACCAACTTTCTGTTCAAATGCTATACTCCATCTTTATAAAAAGTAAACATATTAAACGATGAGGTTTAACCTTCCAAATTAGCCAAGCAATGAGCACGGTATTGTTGTATTGGAAAAATAAAAAATTTGCCATCAATTAAAATTTAAAGACAAAAGATAGAAAGAACTACCAACTTTCTGTTCAAATACTATACTCCATCTTTATAAAAAGTAAACATATTAAGTTAGGATGGTCGATGGAGTATATTTTATAAACGTAATAGAGCATCTCTAAGAGATTCTCTAAATTAAAAAATTATGTATATTTTAAAGAAATTCAATTAAAATATCACTCCAACAAGTTATTTATTTTAACTTTTAATTTTACGTAACAAGTTTCATTCTTCAAATTTAGATAACCAAATTAAGTTCTGTAAAATTAAATGCATTAATGATTCATTATTTCCAATGCTTTTGTTAATTAAATAATATGGAATGGAGAGTTAAAGTAAATTTTATATTGCATTAATAGTAAAAACAAAAATAAAGAAAATGTATAGAAAATATGTGTAATTAATTAACATTGGGAATAGAGAGAATAAAATTTAAATATAAAGAATGTGTTGGAAGACTTAAAAATATCATTCTTTAAATTAACAAACATATCTATTTTATGAAAATTCTCTACAAATTTTAAAAAAGCTCTTGGAGTTGCTCTTACAGTGTTAAATGTGTAGCACTCAACTTTCAAAATTAAAATAATACTCAACAAGTCTAAACTCCGTATATTTTATTTTAAAAAATACTATCTCCGTCCCTATTTAAATTGCACCATTATTGTAGATGCGAAGTTTAAAAAAAATTATTTTTTTACCAAATGACTTTTAGAGGATTATGTAATACTCATGTAATAAATGAAGTATAAAATATGTTATGTGTATAAAGCACAAAAAGGTAAATATAACTAAGATGTAATTTTGAAGGTTGTGGATTGATAATATTTCCTTTTTTAGATAATGTAGTTTAATATGGGACACAAGAATACAAAAAGTGTGAAATTTAATATGCTATGTGGGAGTATTATAATGTTTAACAAATTTTGTACTTCATTTACTAAATAAAAGTTTATCTTATTCTCAAAATATCAATGAATTAAAGATATTTACTCCTTTCGTTCAAAAGATATTGACACACTTTTCTTTTTGGGTTGTCTCACAAATATTAACATATTTCCTTTTTAAGGATATGAGACCCACACAAAAACAATTTATTTATTTACATGGGCCCGCACATACATCACAGTCACCACTAATGCAACTACTCACTACATATTAAATATTATTTCTCTCACTTCACTTTACATTAAATTATTATATTCCTTAATCTCCGTGCGCAAAAAATATATGTCAATTGTTATGGGATGGAGGAGTATATTTTAAAAAGGGAGGGAGGTAATGTATATTTGTGATAGTAAGGAATGTGTGAGAGAGGGAGTGTAATATAATACCTGAATTTTGCCATCAGAAGTACCAACAAGCAAGATATCTTGATTGGTATCAAAAGCCATGCAAAGAATTCTGGCAGTTGAACTTGTTTGAAGAGTCTCAACTCTACTATGCTTCTTTTTACACCAAACTTCAATGCTCCCAACTTTACCCCCCAAATAAACCAACTCTGAGCTCACACAAATCGTCCGTACGTCTAATGTTGATGTCAATGATCCAACCATGCTGTAGTTTGAAGTGCTCCATATCTGATTAAATTTTCACACATTCATGAGCCCGGCTCGTGTTTACGTTGTTCAGTTCAATCGTGTCTACGACTTACCTTTACGCTTGAGCCATCCAATGAAGGACCTCCTGCATACAACTCCCCCTCATCAACTTGCAGTGCATAAACTGGATTTGCTTTTCCCAACAGTTTCTTGGACCCTGTCTGTATGTTTCCTACGGTTCCCGTTGCCAAATCGATTTCCTGGAAGGATAGAACCGTCTTTTTGGAATGCATACAATACAAGTAGCAAGCTAGTTAAAGCAGTGAGTTGGTTAGAAAGGTACCTGAATGCTATTATCTTGGCATCCACAGTAGAGTCTTCCTTGCACAAGAGCCAGACTTTTCGCGTACTTGTGTTGATTTACAACTTTAGACGATCCATTCCATGAGTGTACCTGGTGAAAGCACGAATCAGGGTCGAGCAAATTTGGATGAACCCTATTAATCCTCGACTCAACCACCTTCCATATATTCTCTCTTCTCAATGAATACTTTTTCACTCGTTTTTTCTCTCACATCAATTTATATTAATTTGACATAAAATCATCAGTATTCATGGTTTTCAAAACCCACGTAAATTTCAAACAAACATAACCGAATAGTTCTATGATCTCCACCTTAACACCAGCTCCTTGAGGAATATAGCATGCTAAGCTATTAGCTACTACAAGGCTGTTTATCTGATCCTTCATCTCCTCCACTTGTTCACAGTAAATTCCTTCCTCAGTTACTATCCAAACCTGCAAATTAATCTTCCATTCTTTAAATCCTTCTCAACAACAAGAATGAGCATGTGAATGTTCAAGCCACATACCCTCACAGTCCTATCGAGCGAACCGCTGTAGAGTTTCTCCCATGAATGTTGCGCTGCCAAGCTGGTAACAGCTTTAGTGTGTTCATGTATTTCTTGGATGAGATGTAGCTGCTCATCGTCTCCAGTTATCCACACCTTTACAAAACAAGAAACATATAGCTTTATCAAACTCAATGTCGTAATGTTTCACAAACAACTCTGACCATTCACTATAGATACCTTTATCATTCCATCGGAATGGCCGGAGAAAATCTTTCCTTTGAAGCAAGCTATTGTGAGAACTTCACCATTGATACTGCAATCTTCTACACTTAACTCTTCATGATTCCACAGATCCTACAAGCCCTTTGTAGATGAGGCATACCATATCATACATACAAGGGGTGTTTGCAAGAAACTTTGAAAGTTTTTATCACTTATTTTAAGAATGATTTTCACAGTGCAAAAGTTCTTGCAAACACCTCTATAATGAGAAAAATGTAGGGGAATGCAAACCAACTTACAGCACTATTTTCATGCTCTTTTGAGAAGACTTTTAGCATCTCAAAAGCCATAGCAGAGGATTTCTTAAGCTCCCTCAAGCCTTTTAGGATATCTTTCGTGTGACCTGCTAAATCTTGCAATCCTTCTGATGATAGAGGACACAGATGGCTTTAATTGAAGTGAAAAATAAAATACTTCCCCATGGATATGGACCAGTGTTATGCAGTTAAATTTTGTTGATTCAAATGAGCCAGCTAGCTGATTCTTCTATGGCTATGTTTGACACAACAAAAGTAGCTGTGTGTATGCACAACAATGATCCACATCCATGGAAATAGCAAAAATTGCAGTTTCGAATTGAATTCCCACCAACCAGGGTCACGGATGAAACTGTTCAGCCCAAGCATGGATAAGGCTCTTTCTTCTGTATTCTTCTCAGTTTTGAAAATGGAGACAAAGTGGTCGAGCAAGCATACACGTGCTGCTCCTCTTATCCCCGTGTCTGGGAGAACAGACAGCATGTATACGAGCCATGTGGCTATCATGAAGCACACTGAGTGTAACTCCTTGTAGTTACTTTTTAGGCCTTCAGCCAAAGCTTCAAACAGTAAGCCAAACTCATGGCTCACAAGAACAAAAGCCACTTTCCTTTCCCACTCTTGAGCAGCTTTCTCATCTTCCTGCAAAGATTGGTAAAAAAAAACTATATAACTTGTCATAATCTACAACAAAAAGTACTTGTATTTCTTTGCTGTGTTTTATGCTATAAAATGCAGTGCCATTATTCCATAGTACTATAAAATGTTGCAAGAGAGGTAACCATTTTATCCAGAGCTTCAGAAGATTGGTTGTGGCGGCGCTGATCCTTTCGCATGAAGGCTCTATAACTCCGATCGAACCCTGCACGTTTGAGAAGAATAGCTCTGGAAAGAGACTTCCCTGAATAAGAGAAACATCCTTGAAGAGATAACACTGTCTCTGCAGCTGTAATTTGTGCAACTGGAGACTCTGAATTTCTCAGACATGAGATAAGAGTATCAATAGCCTCTTCTCTGTATATGCTCATCTTCCTGGGCTCATCCTGAAAGAATCTTACCAGTTAAACTCTAGTTTCCATTGATTCACATATAGATATAGTGTGTGTGTGTGTGTGTGTGTGTGTGAGAGAGAGAGAGAGAGAGAGAGAGAGAGAGAGAAGGGTACCAAAAGATCAAGTTGCAGAAGTAGGCCAGCCACAACAGGAGAGTGATCTAGGTGAGCATTTTGCAAATATAACAGAAGTGTATGCATTGTGCTAAATCCACCCTCTTCCTTTAAGAGATGCAAGATTTGCTCATTTAAACTTCTCCTAAAGAATTTGAACAGAATAACCAACATGATTCACAAAATTCACTAAAACCAATCCAAATAAACATCAATACTAACGTATACTCTCTCCGTCCCAAAAATTTTTGCACACTTTACAAAGGAAGTGTGCAAAAATTACTGGAATGGAGGGAGTATATGTTAGTATTGTTGTTTATTTTGTAAAGTGTGCAAAAATTACTGGAATGGTGGGAGTATATATATATACCTGTTCAATTTAACTAGTTCCGAAAGGAAATGAACAATCTCAAATCGTTCTTCATCATTAACTACAAGGAAGATCTCCAACAGGGGGGCTAATTCAGCTTTCTCAGCAATCATGTTCCTACACTTACCATCTTCAAGAATGCACCTCAACAGCACACTCACAGCCCCCACCCTCTCCTCAACTTGCTCTCCCTCCAAACTATCCACAATCTTCTCAAATCCTCTGCTAGACACGACCCTTCTAACTATCTCCATGAGATGATCTTCGCTACAACTTCTTACTATCTGCGAGACGAGTAGCACCACCGCCACTCTCGGCTCCATACACATCTTCACCTCACAACCCTCGTCTAATTTGCCACTAAGCAATTCCAAGAGATGATCCACCAAGTCCATTTCTACTAGAGTCTTAGCCGAAGGGTTTATCAGATGAAGCAGCACCACAGCCTCCACCAACCCATTCTTGAGAAGCTCAACAATGCATTCAACATCGGAATCAACTCGTGTCAGTGTCTGGACAACAGCTTCGCCCCTCGACCCGAGCTCGGTAAGAAGAACAACAGCAGCTCTCAACACCTGAACATCCATAGAATTCAACAGTATCTCCACAAATCCATTGATCACAGCAGGTTTCGAAAGCATGGATTGCATCATCCCCACCTCCCTATTCATCTCCCTCCAAATCCTCTCAATCTTAATCACTCCCATCTCAGCTTCCCTCAAGATTTCAGAAGTGCACACCTCTGTAATCGCCACTCTCAGCTCTCCCATGGCGCCATCAATCGTGGCTTGGCTAATCACGCTTTTAGGTGAAACCGCACGAACCGCAGGCTTCAGCACCATATCCACACCTACAGAACTAGGGTTCTTATCCCGCCAGCTGGCAATCAGCCGCTTCAAAACGTAGTTCGTTTTGGGTATCTGAGTGGTGTGCAGATTCTGGCGTGTAATTGGACAAGTGGAATTCCCCCTATCAATCCATTCTTTAATAGCTCTCCTCTCGTAGGTTTGACCCGTTTCGAGAGTAACCGGATCCTCGAATACGTGGGTCGTTATCGGGCAGACGAAGTCCTTTGGGGGAGTCATGTGTGGCCTTGATCCGCCATTAACGTTGTCGAGGTCTTCCATGGGGTCAAACAATGAGAAATCCTTGATATTTTCCTACAAGACATTCTTTTAATGATCACATCGCATCGGTTGTATCTATCTAGTTTTATTTTGTTGATGATATCGATTACCTTTTGTGATGTCTCATCAATGTAGTTTGCGGCAGTTGTGTCCAATTCTTGATTTGTAAGAATTTGGGGGGAAACTCTCACTGGGAATAGTGAAGGAAACTTGGAGAGGCTCTTCACTCTATTAATTACCAATTCATCTCCTCCATCCCACATTGGCTGCAAGATTTTTATTCATGATCATTATTCATTAGATTCTAAACTAGATGAGCTGTTTTATTGACTTTTCTGTTTGAATAGGTAGGTTGACAGATTCAAATCAAAGAAGAATAAAGATGATTAGATGAATATTCCAGCAAGTAGTGTAAGAGATCAATCAAACAAGAGGGAGTAGTATCATTTCAAACAAAATCAACACTGTTGTATTGTATCATTTACTCCATCTTCCTTTCATTTTAAAAGGTTACTTTTTTCTATTTTCGTTTGTTCCACTTATCTCACTTCCTTTTTGACATAATGGACCTACGCACAACTAGTACAGGTTTATACACCCACTAGTTCCACTCATCTCACTTCCTTTTTGACATAATGGACCTACTCACAATTATACATCACTAATATAATTATTCAATGCATATATCAAATAATAATAATATTTATGTGCCAAAGACATAATACACTAAAAAAAATTATTTTTTAACAACTGAATATTATGTTACTAAAAGTCTTAATTTCATTGTTAAATTGGCTTACCAACGGATTAGCAACGGAATCTGTTGGTAAAATTCTGTTGCTAAAGTGGTGGTTGGTAAATTTTTAGCAATGAAAAATCAATTTCGTTGGTAAATAATTCCGTTGGTAATCTGTTGCTAATAATTCAGTTGGCAATTTATGTTAATCCGTTGGTAATTACCAACGGATTAAATTACGTTACTAAAATAGAAAATAAATCCGTTGACATTCCGTTGCTAAAGCAAAAATGTCATTTTTGTTGCTAATCCATGACTAATTATCAACGGATTAAATTCCGTTACTAAATTCGGTTGCTAAAAAATATTTTTTTTTATATTGATACCCTTATATACACCCATTAATACAATTATTCATTGCATATCAAATTATAATAATATTTTTCAATTTAGACAGAATATCCTTTTTAACAGGGAAAGAGAGAGTAATTGTTTCCTTAATTAATTAAATTTTATTTATTTACCACTTTTTATCTATCAAGAATTTTCGGAATGTCTCACGCGTTTTCCAAAGAATGATAAACCCCACCGTGTCTGGACAAATAGCATCAAAACAGGACCACACTATATAATAATCATATAGATGCTACCAAAGACATGTTAATTAATGCCGGAAATCTTAAAATATGCCTCAAAAGGACAACTTGTACAACAGTTGATTGTATTAATTTCATTTTCAGCTTTATGTTAATACTCCTTAATATTTTCTGGCAGATTTTTAACAAAAATAAGTCTATCATTCTATTTTGACTCATATAGATTAAAAAAGGTGGTATCGCCCACCCTTAGGTGCCCCTCACACCGGCCCAATAGCATGTGAAAGATGTAAATTATGGTAATTCAATCAACCAGTAAGGGTTAGATCATCACCCCATCACACAAGGAGCCCCTTTATTTGGAGTTTTGCTCCCAAGCTGCGGGTGGGGAATGTTTAGAATGAATTGAGTGAGACAATCTCACATATCTCAGGCAATAAATTTCTCGACATGGATAAAAAATGATAATATTCCAATAAAAAATTATACTCAATTTATAAAAAATAATAATAATTTATTGAACTATTTCATAAGCAATTAATAATATAAATAATAAATTCTATTTTAAAAGAAAGTAATAATATTTTTAATAAAAAAATAAATATAAAAGTATAAAATTTTATCAATGGAATTTGAATCAACGAACTGTTGACTCGAGATCGCTTATATAGTATGATCTATAAAAGTTGTACTCGTACGAGTACGTATGCTGTGAATCTGGCCGGCAGAAAAGTTGGTCAACATGACAAGTTCTTAAATCTTTTAAACAATTAATTTATTGAATTTATGTTGCAATTGCAACTTACTCCATTTGGTTATATAATTAGTTTTTTACCTTTCTTTCTCTAAATTTGGCCTTTCTGGATATTTAATAAGGCTTACACTGAAGCCTGCGTGCTACTGCTACCCTTCACATAACACTTCATGAGTGCTCTCAAAAGTAATAATCCTTCCGTTCACTATTAATCTATTCATTTTATCATTTCGATTGTTCACTCTTAATTTATTTATTTTCACTTTTAGACATGTGGAACCCACCACCTAATAATACAAATAAAATATAGAACCTACACACTCCACTAATATAACTACTCATTACACATTAAATAATAATACTTATTAATTCATATGAAAAAAATAAATAAATAGATTGAGGATGGTCAGAGGGTAATTTATCTTTTTGAAAGCAATAAAATAAATAAGTTTACATGAGTTCATGTAAGTGTTGCTACATGAGTAAATTATAGTAATAAAGATAGTATAAACGGGTTATAAAGTGAAGAAAAAGAAAATTAATTATGCGACATTTTTCAAAATAAAACTTTAAGAAAGAGCACTTAAATTTAATTTTTGGATGTGATTTATTTTATTGACTGCAAAAAAAAAAATATTAAAAGCGACGGTGCTTTTAAATCTTTTACAAAGTATATACTCTCATTTCATTTGAATCTTTCCATAATTTTATTTTGTACGTTTTATTTTAATTTTCATATTTTTTCTATTTTATGTATGAGATCCGTCTAAAACAATTAATATATTATCATGACCCACCTCAAACACTAATATACATATCTATTTTACATTAAATAGAATATATCTTTCAACTTAATATACATTAAAATACTATAATCCTTAATTACTATGAAAAAGAGGTAAATATTGAAAGAGGGAGTATAGACTATGGAGTATTAGGTGTTACTAATTTTTGTATGTAAAAAGTAATTATATATATATATATATATATATATATATATATATATATTTTAGCTTTTCACTATTTTGAAAATTTTAGTTGTTTGTGTAAATATTTGATAAGAGTATACATTTTTCAATGATATATACGCCCTCGTTTCATTTTAGATAACACATTTCTATTTTGAATTGTCTTAAAAAAGATTGTACATTTTCAAGTGATGTTAGTTTTCGGGTTTTAAACTTAAGTTTTGATTTTCAAAACCCACAACTAGATTTTAACAATCACCCTTATATATACCTACTAAATTTTCTCTCATAAATTAATACACTTTCTCTCTTTATCTCTCTTCTCTTATTTAACTTTTTAAATAAATTAATACATTGATTTAACATAAAGGTAAAATCTACTACATCCAAAACAAACATAGAATTCACTATTCATGGTTTTCAAACCCCACATAACCTCAAACCAAACATCACCTAAAAGAGTAAAAAGTTAAACAAAATCACCATTTTCCCATACATTTTATTTACAAAACACTTTATTTACAAAAACTTCACTAGAGATGGCAATAGGACAGGTATTTTTGGGTACCCGATCTACCCGAACCCTAATAGTAGGGTACGGGTAGTTGCAAATGGGTTTGAGACGGGTACAGGTAATACCTCAAATACCCGCGGATAATCCGATTTTATATATATTTTTTATAAAATTTAATATATATTATATAATTTATATATAATAATATATTTTATATATTTAATAAATAGTTATAAGTTTTATTTAATCATATTTATTAAATATTTATTTAAAATAATACAATTTATATTATATTTATTTTATATTTAATTAATAATAATGTAATTTTTATTATTATACTTATTTAGACAATAAAAAATATAAATATATATATAAAAAATTAATATTAAATGGGTATGGGTAACCGCGAGTATTGATAAATGGTAATGGGACAGACATGAGTACCCTAATAAATTTTTTAAATGGAACTGGGACGAATACGAATACGGGTAGTTATTTTTTAATCGGATATGAGTACGAGTACCTCAAAATAAGTGGGTACCCCACCCGTTGTCATCCCTAAACTTCACCCATACCTAACAAACCTAACATGCTTCATCATTTATTTATTACCGAAAATTAACATAATACCCTAAAAGTTATCACTTTTCTTAATTTTCGTGTTGGGGGAGAGATGCAAACATTTGTAGGACGGAGGAAGTATATGTTAAAAATTAAAGTATAATTAGAGTATCTTTAAAATTAATATTAAAATTAACAATTAAATCCTAAAAATATAAATAGAATATGAATTCTTCATCAAATCAATTGAATATTTTTTTTACCAATATTTTAAATAGAAACTGCTCCTATTTATTAAAATATACCAATGTACTTTAAAAATAGAAAATGAGATTATAGTGGGTTTTTAAAATATGGTTGGCAACCAAGGCATGCATGAACATGGTAATTCGGTTTTACCATGACACAAGTACTCGTGTAATATGAGAATTCCATCAGCATGTAACAGAGCCAATTTTGATCTTTAAAAAAAAAAAAGAAACACCGTATTGAGATAACATAGTTTCAATATTAATATAAATAACATTCTATCATATCATATTCAAAAATGAAAAAGTAAAAGAATAATTGGAAAAAATGAAACGATGTAAAGAAAATGAGTTTGTATCTTGGAAATTTGTTATAAGGTACATTTTGATTTTCCAAAATTATTTTTCAGATCAACTATTACTTTTTATTAAAATAAAAATCATCTAAAAAAATTATAAATTGAACGTAATATTTTTATTTAAAGGAGTGAGTGGTTTATCATTTGAAAAGTATTTTTCCTAGAGAAACTCTTTTGTAAGACGAATTTTTTATGAGACGGTTGTGAGACGGGTTGACCTATTATTAAAGTATGCTTATTATATACTCTCTTCGTTCGCTCGAAAGAGTATCTTTTTCCATTTTAGTCGTCCGCTCCAAAAAGGATCATTTCCTTTTTTACACGCAAGGGACCCACACACATCCACTAATATAATTAAAATATGGGGTCCACACTCCCACTTATACAACTACTCACTACACATTAAATAATAACACTCATTAATCAACGTGCACAAAAGTAAAAGACCCTCTTTCGGGCGGACGGAGGAAGTAAGTAAAGTATGCTTATTTATAGTTAAAAATGTCAATAATGAATCATATTATAACATTCTAAAATGATACTTTAATTTATCATTTATCATATTTTAGAAAATATATTTTAACAACAGTTAAGTATATTTTATCTATATAATATGTTTACTTTAACACGTCTCACAAACCATCTCACATATATAATATCTCACATGAAAATTTGTCTTTTTCCTATTCTAAATAAAAAAATGGAATCTAAGTTGTATGGATGATGGGTTCAAAAAATATTCACTAAATTTAATTTTCAAGTTTTTGTTTTAAAAAAAGAAAGAGCAATCCAAAAAAGTAATAGAAATAATTCAAGAAATTAAACAAGCATTACATTGTACCGTCCATTAGTTGACTCGAATCTTCTGGTCTGCAAATTCTGGTCAACGCCATTACAGGAATCCCCATTATCATCACTTTCAGTTCCATTCTTACTCAACACTACCATTGGTGGAACAATCACTTCTTCTCCACCTCTGTTTTGCAGAACCTCCATAAAATACAAGCAGAATATCCTGCAATTTTCGTCGAGTAAAATCTGATAATCCTTCTCCAAATTCCTAACTGCCAAAGCCTGATCGGCGCTCATTTTCGACAACACAGCCATTGCGGAAACAAACGAACGATCTTCGCGATCGCTGTCATAACCGCAGGTCAACGGCTGTGACGATAGAATGCAAGATCTTCGCTGATTATACCTGTTAAATGACCACCTCATATGAAAGTTTAAACTTATAGCGATATAAATCGCTTAATACTTAATCAAGTTACTTTAACAAAGGAGTCTTTTATTTGTACCATTTGAGAATCGGCCCAAAATGGGCGAGAAAGAGTTCTTGGAACAACAATGGCGCCATTTCTGATCGAGAGAATGAAGGGTCGGATTGGAAGACACGTAGGAGGCAGAGGCCGGCCTCAATTGGGCGGTGAGATAGATGGTAGATGAGGGAGAGCAGAAAGGAAGAGAAGGAGGTGGTGGGATTGGAGTGGAGGAGCTTTTCAGCTAGGCGGAGAGACGAGGACCGGAGAGAAGGGCTGGTGGTGGAAATGGCGGTTTCAATGGTTTGATGGGCGAAGTTTAATGGGTTGATGAGGTTAGACGGGAGTGTTTTGAGGAAGATGGAGGTGAGGTGGCGCCGGAGATCGGGTTGGGTGAGAGTTTCCGAGAGGAAGGCGGCGGTGTGACGGAGGATTTGGGCTGAGGTTGTGGTGGGGGACATGGTGGCAATGAGTGTTGTTGGAGAAGGGGTTGTTGTAGTTTATTAGGTAGTAGGAAAACGTCTTTTACTTGTGGCGATGGCCAACACTAGCTAGTTCTTTCATTTGTTTCTTGTGGTGGCGCCAAATGTACATATTTATATGCCTTTTCGTTTTAAAGCTGAATATTTCAACAAGTATTTCAAATAAAACGAGATTATTTTCTTGAATTGGATAAGAAGTAATAATAATTTATTAAAAATGATATTTGAATTAATAAAAATTATTTTGATGTAGTAAATTATTTCCTGAACAATTTATTGTATAAATATAAAGTGATACTCTCTCTGTTCCATAAATAAGTTTATAGTTACTATAAATACGAAATTCTAGAAAATTTATTTTTTCCTTGTGTCACATAAAAGTTAAGAGAGTTGTGCTCACTTATTTCCGTGCACTCAAAAATTTATTCTCAAATATGAAGGAATTAATTTTAGCTCCGCGTGTAACCAAGTAAAATATCGAATTCAAAAGATAGCGCGCAAATTACAAATTACTCCATATTATTACTAAATTAAATAAGACAAGTGATTTTTCAATGATTTTTGGAATTGTTAAAATACTTATAATGCAGAAAAATAAATAAAATAAATTTACAAATGGAAAATAACACAAGTATTTCAAGATTGTTAAAATACATATAATGCAGAAAAATAAATAAAATAAATTTACAAATGAAAAAAAAGCACAAGTATTTTAAGAGAGATAACAAGATAACTCTAGAAAATCCAGTTTAAATAAGTTAAATTAATTCATTTATAATTCCCTTCCATTTGCCACACTCCTCCACATTATCACTATTAATCCTACTTTTACCAACTACCTAATGTAGCTAAAGCAAAGGACATATATACTTGGTTGTTAAAACCTATTATTCCATGTTGATGGCTCTCAACCAACCACCTCCACTTGTCAAAAGACGATGTTGGTAAGGATATTTGCAAATCTAACTTTTCTCTCCTAGCGTATTTTAGATCGAATGCCTTAGGAATCCATGATCAGTGAAGCCTATATAATCTAATTATAAGCAATATATTATTATGCGATATATTATTTATTTAATTATTTTATGGACTTAGTTGGGGTCATTTGAACTCGGTAGGATAAATGTTCCACTTTTATTGGGTATGCAACTTTTTCATAAATTCCAAGTACACCATCCAATCATGTCCAAATTAATACCTGATTGGCAAACACACAAGTAATGGATAGTGTAATCGTATTCAAACGTGAATCATGTTATTAAATGTTACATTTTATTGCATGAAAGATTACTCCTTAAAAACACAAATTATTATTATTTTAAATAAAACTATTATTCTTTAAATAATTGTAAATCATACACTACAATATAAGTAACATTACATAACACCATCTTAGTACCACTTTAATTTATTTAACACAAATTGGTAACACTTTCTAAATTATTATAATATTTAACACATTTTTAACATTTTTTATATAAGTAACATACTTGAGTAACACTTTTCGAATATGTAACACATGCATATAACACTTTTACATAAATTACACTTCACATGTAACACTTTTTATATAACACTTTTAAATAATACTTTTAAACACAAGTAAAATATTTATATATATGTAAAACTTTAATGTAGTTTTAATTTATTAAGTGTATATTCATAGTTTAAATATTAATTATATAAATTTTAACTATTTTTCATGTATATAAATATCTATTTAAATAAAATTTATTTATTGTATTTTATTAAAAAATATATAAATAAAGAATATGGAAGTATATAGTACATTGCATATATCTTTTTTTTAAGAAATACAATTAATTTTTACAGTTTATATTTTTATTTTTAATGTGTTTAATAAAAAAATTTATTGAGTGTCCTTTTTACTTTAGTCATTATATGTATAATAGGACACATAATGTAAATAGGATACTCAAAAGTCATATTATAATGTTTTAATTAAAAATTAAAAAGTAAAATGCCTTGAAATGACTCATAAGTGTACTATTAATAAGTGAGTCAAATATTTAAAAATAATAATATTTATTAAATATATAATTTTAATTAAAAAATTAAATAATAATTAAAAACATAAAGCTTGAAACACTTTCTTGTTGGTTTTAACATACTTGAATAGTACCAATATTTTTTTGGAAAAATAGTGTGACCCTTTCTTGGAAGGTAAACATGTGTTATCCCCTTAATCTTTGAGAGATGTGCTCAAGGTGTACATGGATTGAAGAATGTGATTTGATCTTAAAAATGTGTATTTTTAGTTAATTACTTACATTACTTACATGGCCTTCTTAAGTTGCTACTTTCTGCTTCTTTTATATTATCGTGTTCATAAAACTTGTTCTACAAGGGAAGATTCCATCAAAAGTGTTGCAATGTTGTCGTCCCCCTACTGTGAAGTTGGTTTTAAGAGCAGTGACCAACTAGTTTTCATCGCAAGAACTGTGCTTTGGTCTCAACAATAATGATACATTTAGTCTTTCATTCACTCGAGATGTTCATTTGTTTGGCTTTCTTAAGTCGTGCTTCTTTTATATTTCAATGTTCATAGAACTTAATCTGCAAGGAAATTTTTTTTTATCAAAAGTCTTGCACTGCATGTGTTCGCATTCAGGGATAAGTTAGCAAGAATTCATATAGTTAGATAAGTTCATTGTGAGAATTCTCATGGTTGTGTTAGCCATTTTCCTCTTTTTCTGCCATTTAATCACTCTACATTTGATGTTTTGATTTACATCATGATTTTTGTAAAGCTTTTATCGGTTATCAATGGTTATGGTGGTATTTTCGTGTGAGGTAAAAAAAGGATGCTACTAATCTTTTGAATGTGTAGAAGTATAAACTTTTAACAATGAGAAATAAATAAATTATTTGTGTTTAGCTACTTACTTTTTAGGATAATATTGCGAGTGGGAATAGCATGTAAATTTTAAAGTAATGAGAATTTATCAAAAGTGTTGCTTGTTCCATTATGAGGATGTTGAGGCCAACATAAAGTAAACAGATTTGAGCTCCAGAAGATATAAAATGAACTAAAACACCCCACACTTGAACTAGCTTCATTCTATAGAATTAGATTCATGTGTATCTTGACAGGTAAAAGTCAAACTTATACACTATCATATTGAACATTTGAAATCGCAAGCACGAAGCATTATGGAGGTTAAAGAAAACAAAGTCTAAACTCAATAGAATAAAATATTATCCAAAGTTCCCACATTTCCTCAACCTAGCTTTCTCATTTGACCTGTTTTCTCCACCCATGATATAGCCAGTAACAATATAACCTGCATTTGTACCGCGAAAGGCACCCACGACTACAAAACAACTAGGGTGGCCTTGCCTTCTAGTTCTAGATGAAGTGTAAAACAGCTAACAAAATAGTAACTAGAAATCTAGTATATAGCAAATCATATATATATATATATATATATATATATATATATATATATATATATATATATATATATATATATATATATATATATATATATACTAGGTAACTACACTTCACTCTATGAGGTGGTAGCCCGTATTTTCTGCTTTATATATATACATATAAATATAAGGAATTGGTGATTTCACTTTATAAAACACGTGTAAAATAAGAAGTTCAACGAGCAAACGTTCTCTTTGTAATCTAATAATCACACAGATGTCTCTGGTAGTCTGCAAATTAGACCAAGTTTCTTAAATAAAACTGTCTAAATTTACGCTTAAGGATTTCTATTATCTGAATCACCTATGTCAACCAACTATTTTCTAATTTAGCAAATCTGAATCACCTATGTCAACCAACTATTTTCTAATTTTGCAGTTATAAACAAGTTATGGATGATAAAATAAAGAAAGGATCTTGTCATTGAAAAATGGCACGTAAAATTGAAGTATCAATAAAACTTTCTTCTTTCCTCATATACACATTGTTAATAGAAATGATAAAGCTGAGGTAAGCTCCATATTACATGGGAACCAAATGGTCCAAATACACATGTAGCAAAGAATAAATATCAATCACCAATTCCCAAAACTGTAGTAAACCTAGCAATACGTACATTACTCCACCAAGTTTGTGTTCACTCTCAAGAGAGCACATAATATTTTTATTTTATCAATAATAATAGTTAATAAGAGCAGCGCATATACCTTTCGAACACCGCTGTATTATATGCTTGCTGCCTCTCCCAAAACCACTGTGTTTCTGACAAGTAATTCCTGCTAACTTGATTATGCAATCAATCACAAAGGCAGATGATTTCACCTTTTCTGTATTTTTTCAGTTCTTCTATATTTGTATCTTCTGAATTTATTATGCTTCCACTTTGCACAACCATTAGTTTTCCACAATTAATTATTTAAAAAATACAAATTATGAATTGAATTATTTTATGTTGTAAACATGTTAGGCCACAGTAAATTTAGCATCTTAAATAACATTTGTCACTAACATACATAATAGCCTTGTTTCTAACTCACACACTAAATAATAAATCAAACAATATTATATTGCTCAGACACCCAAGTAAATCAATGAGACTATTAATTCTCAGTAACTGACATATGAAAATAAGAATGAGCATAGTTACCAGTATGTCCAACGGGCAGTAACTGAAGCAACCAAGGGAATAGAAACCTATTAAATGAAAACAAAGGAAGGGTAAATATGAACAAAGAAAGACGGAGAAAACAAACAATGGTGGAGAGGAATAGAGGTAGAGTAAGCGAACTTAGCGAAGCCTCAATGTTAGCCACGTACAAGACAAGGAAAACCAGAGTTTTCTGGGTGTAAAATAAATTGCAAAAGTTCAGAACTGGCTATTTTTCAGGTGAAATCTCTTTATATATAATGTATAGATATAGAGATATATTTATGTTTCAGTTAACTATGACAGAAAACACTACTGAGACTTCTACTTTACAATCAAATAAATTTTCAAACCAAATCACAAGACAAGTACTAAGTAGCCCATGTACATAATGAATGCCCAACAATGTTGCTTTTGCATTACAACTAGTGGAGATGTTAGCTAGTGGAAAAAGTACATAAAAATTAAGAAAATAATATTGCCCAACAGACATAAGTTAATCTAAAGAAGTCCACATACCTTTACTTTCATTCAGTCCAGAAAATCTGTCAGTACTTACATCTTCGACCCATCAACCTCACAATTCTTAATCTGCAGATAAAGGATTGTTTCATCTGCAGAAACTCCACGTTTAACATACTCCGTGATTTTGTTATCTAATTGCAATCAAACTGTAATTAGTCTATGACCAATAGCTATTTCAAAATGCAAACTGACTACTGCTCCCTCATACTAATGATCAATTGAACAAAATCAAATAGAAAAGCATACAACTGTTTCAGAGTAGCTTATCTAATTTTTTGCATCTTAATCCACAGATCCTGTGGATGATCTCAATCCGATTGAATATGAGCATCCACTATTCAGCAATTTAACCAATGAAATTGATGAAGAAACATTCAATGAACTAGTTTAGAGTAATATATTTGACTGAATACTTAAGTGTACGGGTGGGAAGAAATCTGAAATAGATTATATCAACGTCAAAAGAATCTTTAAGAGAAATGAACTGTGAGACTCGAGGCTTTAGCCCATTCATATAGCAATGAAAATTCGCCGCTGTATTTTCGTTGGTTAAGAAATTTTAAAGTTGAATGATTAATTCACTATAAACCTAAAAATATAGAAATAAAACAAATGCACCACTTAATTTGTCGCCAAAGCAATCAGCTTTGGAAAAATTAGAACAACCTCCACCAAGTGAAGAATAGCGAAGTGAATCTGCAGGATATACGATTAAAATCAGCAACAGAAATGGAAATAGTACTGAAAGAAAAGATAATAGCAGGAGATCTGTAATTGAAGCGTTGATGGATTGGAAGAAAGAGAAGAGAATTTTGGAGTCGATGCCAACAGGCGAAAGATAGATAGGCCATGATGGAGTACGCTTGGCCATCAATATCTTCGATCTTTTAAGCAGCTACCATCTTCGTAGTCGCGTACTTACAAAGAAACCAGACCTCCGACACTAAAATCCTCCGACTCCCTTTGAACTGCTGAGTGCTAAGAGAGAGGTAGGAGGAAAACTAAAAGGAGATTTCCAACCCACATTTTCAGAGGATTAGAGGCGGAAAGGAGATTGGGTTGGCGCCTTTATCCTCTCTTTTAGGTAAAATTGGCGCTGTTTTTTTTGCCTAATCGATGTTCACCTCCTTTTATTAAAATTGGCGCTGCTTTTTTTTCCCTAATTATGAGGTTATTTTTTGATTATTATGTTTTTTTGGGGGTGATTGTTATTAATTTTATTTTTTAATTATATATAAATGTATGTAAATTTTTAGTTGACGTTTTCTTTTAGTCACAATAATCACTAATTTTTTATTAATGAATTAAATATATTTTAAATAAATTTATGTAGTCACGATTTATTATTTTAAATTATTAATTTAAATTTTAATAATTAATTTATTTTAATAATATACTAGTAATTAAATTCTAATTATAGTTTAATAATCTTAATTCATTTTCATGCATTCTTCATTAATTATATAAATTATTATACAATTATTTATTTTTATTTTCTTAAAGAATAATATATATATATATATATATATATATATATATATATATATATATATATATATATATATATATATATATATATATATATATATATATATATATTGAGATAGTCTTATTAATTTATTATTTGAGATAAATCCTCTAATAACTAAATTGATATATATATTCAATTAACGTTTAAACTTGTCTAATCAATTGGGATGGCTGCAAGCTTGTAGTTTTTTTTTCCTACTATTTTTATTTTTGCTTATCTTGTAATTATTGAAAATTAATTGTAGTCTTTTATTCAAAAACTTTTTTAATAAAAATATTATTTTAATTGACAATTAAAAATAAAAAAACCGTCATTCTTAATCTATTCATTTTTCTTTTTAGACATATATGGGCCCATACCTCAACTAATACAAATAAAATATGGAATTCACATATTTCACTAATACAACTATCCATTACATATAAAATAATAATACTAATTAATTCACATGCAAAAAATATATAGATACATTGATATTGGACGGAGAGAGTATTTAAAATTTGATAAAATCTTACATCCAATTGGATGCACGAACTTAGGTACGTGCCCCAAAATTCAGTTTTATAGTATATATTTTAATATTGAATATTATACATTTAGTATAAAAATTCATAAATTTCATTTTCTGAAAAAAAAAAAGATTTTTTTTTTAAATTAAACATTTAAACTCTTCATATTTCGATTGATCTTTTAATAAAAAAATAGAATCCTAATTTATTATAGTGTATTCCCTCAAATTAAAATGTTATGTCTTTAACATTTTACAAAATGTTATGTCTTTAACATTTTGTGCACCATATGCACAAATGGCCAACTCTTAAAATTAAGAGTGATACTAATTGAGAAAAAAACATTAATATTTCAAATGTAGAAAATATAATTAATACTCCATTCATCCCAATTCCGCACAAAGGTAAACATTTTATTGTTTTCGTTTGATCTTTTTAAGGTATACATTTTCTTTTTTATTAAATATTCGTCCTGATCCTAAGGTAAAAATTTTATTGTTTTTGTTTGTTCTACTTTAAAGTATACATTTTTTTTATTAAATACTCCATCTGTCCCACTACAAGAAGTGCATTTTGCTATTTTCATCCGTCTCAACACAATAGGTGCATTTTCACAAGATTATTAATATATCTCCATTGGACCCACACTAAACACTAATACACCTACCCACTATATATTAAAATATTATTTATTTCTCCTTATCTACGCATTAAATATTACTTCATATCTCTTAATTTACATACAAAAAGAAACGCCACACTTGTGGTGGGACGGAGAGAGTATGCACATAGTTGCTAAAATCAATACACCTAAAAAGTATTACAATATTACACAAATTATCATTAATTTAAATTAAATTTAGAGACAAAATGTAAAATACAACAATATATACTAATTACTTATTAAAATATTATATCATTTAATCTATAGGCCAAAATACTCCCTCTATCCCGCCCAAATAGCACCATTTTACTATATTGGACGTCTCATTTAAATTGTACAATTTTCTTCTTTTAGGGTCCAACATTACCCATTACATCTCTCTAATACACTTACCCACTTTACATAAAATAATAATACTCCTTAATCTACGTGCAAAAAGCAAATGCACCTCTTTTCCCGGACGGAGTAAACATATAACTTAATATGAGGAGGAGTATATAAAATCGATACTTAGAAAATCAAAAGTTATATTTAATGAGGAAAAAATGTTATGCCTCTAGTTGAAATAAATCTTGAATACTCCATTTTGTAAATCCAATTGAATTGTTAATTATGAAATAATAGTATTGCATTGTAAAATTTTTAAAATTTTTAACTTTTATTATATTATAATTTAAAAAATTTTAAAATCAATTTGAGTAAATTCATAAATTTAAATATGATTTTTTTTCTTTTCCTAAGAAATGAGTAGATATTTTCTTTCACTTCAAGAAATTTCATTAGTAATGAGAAAAGAAAAGATGAAGGATGAAAAATTTGTCATTAAAAATCATATTTTGTTATAATAAAAGTAAAAATATAAATGTTAGAGACGAAATAATTAACTCCCATGGTCCCACTAATCACATAAGATCATATTATTAAAATTCAAATTCAAATAATAATAAAGGCAATAATGAGAGTGAACTTTTGGCTCCACTTTTTCCCTCTTTCATTTAAAAGAAATTTAAGTAAACAAATGATAGAAAGGAAAAATGAGAAAGGCGAACACATTTCCTCATTTCATCAACGACTGAAATCTCAAGCTTCAACCCGGGTAATTAGCTTTTCAAAGAACTTACAAATTGGATAGAAATTCTTCTCTTCTCCGTTTTATTTGAATTTCTGTCCAAGAATTAGGGCTAGGCAGAGGAAAATTTTGTTAATTGAATGTTTCTTCATCAATTTCATCTGTACACTTAGTGTTTTGGTTGATTATAATCCTCTGAATTTGTTCATTGAATGTTTCTTCATCAATTTAATCGGTTCAATTTAGGCAAGAGATGGTATTTGGCTAGGCAAGAATTGAAAGCGAATCTGGTGCAAGCGAAGGGTTACGAGTCTTTTTTTTCTCTTGTGCACGCAGTTCTCATAAAGGTAACTGGATATTCAGGTGGCAATTCAAAGCTGGTGGCAATTGAAAGCGAATTCGGTGATATGTATTCAACAATCTGTGTTATATATGTACCTGCTAGATATGTTGTGTTCCCAGGGTTAACTATTTTATTCAGATTCATCATTTGGGAAGCCTCCACAAATGAAGGTATAAGATAATTATACACAAAATATCTTCACCTCTTTGTTTTTAGATTGCGATTTTGAGCTTATTTGACCTATTGTTGTCTCATATATCCAGGAAATATAGCATGAAGTTGGTGTGTGTGTCCTTTGTTCTTGTTACATATAGTTACCACTCTTCTGCCTTCATCTGTGATCCTGCAATTAATTTGGCTTGGTTAGGTATGAAATGATTTGCTTTTCCATTTTATAATGAGTTAGTTTCTTGTAATAAGGCTAGAAGAAGCATGTATTCATTTCATCTGATGAGCTTTAGTAGAGTGATATTACTTAATCTAGAAAAGCAAGCCTCTTCTTCTTTCTTAATTTTTATTTTTATTATTGGTATACTGCTTACAATATAAAAGATCGATCTCATATAAATACCTTTGCAGTGTGAAAATATTTTTGTGCATGTGTCAGGTGTTTTTTAATAAAGTCACGTACTCAGGTTATATGTAGGTTGATGACTATTGGATTATGTAAATTATTTCTTAACGACTCAAGTACAACATAGTCTGCAATTAGTGGCTTTTTATTGTGTTACTATTTTCACATACGACCAAATATTTCATTTTTGATGAGTTTTCTAGCCAAGTTTGTTTCGATATATTATCTTGTATCCCGCTAATGCATCGAACAGGGCGAATTCATGGGCAAAGCAGGTGGAAAAAATTGTTAAATATTTCAGAAGCAGCTATTATAATTTTTTTAAATTTACAAATGGAACTTGACCTCTAAGAAGAAGTATTGCATACGTTGTGACTTCAGTTAGAAAATTTTCTCTAGTCACACCGCACAATGAAAGAGTGGGTGGGAAATGGCTAGTTGTTATATGTAATGAGTTTTCCATTAGTATATTATAATTTTCCATCTTATGTCAAGTTGCCAACATCATTGGTTATTATGATGTTGTGTGGCTCAATTCTTTTTTTAGTTCTAATAATTCATTTAGTTTTTAACTTATCCTCGGAGACTCTTATCTACAATTTGATTGATAGAAAATGTTTGGGGCTATTTTTCATATCTTGAAGGATAAAGATTCAATTGATTTGATTATTGAAAGTTTGAATTAGATAAGGTATGATGTTTTTCTTGGTAAGAATAGATTTCCATTCACTATATTATAGTTTGAATGCATGATCTGGTTTAGAATAATATTTCATTGATATACAACGGTTTTCTCGAGATTACCTGTTCAATGAAGAACTATTACTGGTTAAACTTCATCATCAAGAGTTCTATCTCAGTTTATTATGATGGTATGAAGACCAATATTGTAACTCCTAGCAACATTTGGCTGAATTAGTGCCGCCATTGCTTCTCTTGCATGCTCGTGCATCTGCAATCCTATATGCTTGTGCATCTCCTTCTTACATGCTAGTGCATCTACTTTATCAAATTCTCTATATTAACTTGCCAAAATTATCTTATAATTAATCCATTGTTGTAAAAGGGATGTAGGCCTCTTACGTTTGATCATCTTTTGGTTTCAGCTTTAGTGCTGATGTGACTGTTTGTTACGTAAATCCTAATTCTTTGTTTCAATTGGTGTGATATGATGTTGACTCTATCGACCCTTAATCTAGATTATATGTTGTAAATGGCTATTTTAAGCTTTTCAATTAGTTATGATGCGTATTTTATAAATGTTGTATTCATACTTTTGCTGCCTTGTTGCATAGTATCTGATTGCCTTTAACTATTTAGGTGGACTTTAATATTACTTATATACTTGTTAACAGAGATTGGAAAAGGATTGACTAGATTTGGTATTATTCGCAATGGTTCGCATAATTCTTTTCTTTGATAAAAAACTTTCTAACCATTGAAAGCATAAACATGCTCAATCTTCAATGCCTTATTGCTCTCTTTTTACATGACTACTTCCCTAAATTATTCCCTTTTTTTTCTGTATTCCTTCTAACTTCTTGATCCTTCTTCCCTTAGGAGTGTTGTTAACTGTTTACCTAACTCTACACTACTATTCTCTTCTTGAGGCCATAGAATTATAAGGTATTATAAAGCATCTTTCCTAATGCATTAATTTTACTCAATCCAATTATTCTTAATAGCTTAAACAGCTGGACAGGGCACTCTTTTGCTCGCAGTTGGTTTCAACTTTGTAATCATAGGATGACCTATTATTAGCATGCTTTAACTTGTAATTTTGTATGTATTCGCTAACTTGTAGGGGATTCTAGCCAGCAATATTAATTTCTCTGAGGAAGTTGTCAATGCTTGGCTTGATGCCACGTCACTCATATTAGTTTCTTTTACTGCATGGATTTCCTGGCTAAAAGTTAAAGCTTATTTTTTTGTTCTTTTTTACATCTATGATCTTGGCATGTTGCTTCTCAAAATTAGTTGGACCAGTGCATTATGAACCAACCTTTAAACTATTGCCTGTTTCAGAAACGGATAATTGTTCAAATTTGTATTTTGATTTAAGCTTGTGATTGCAATTTGGTACCTTCTTTCTGAGCAGCTAGAGTTGCATTCTTTGTTCTTACACTTGATATGAACAAATAAATGGCGGTAAGTTTGATGATCTTGGCATAAGTACTTTTCTTTTCTTTTTTTCCCTCAAATAAACATTGATTGAAATAATAATATGCAGGCACTTGAATCTTCATTGTTTTGCGAAAATCATCCAAAAGCAGATCCAGCAACAGTTGCTTCAATAGTATTGCGTGGAGGGGATGGTACTCAAATTGTTCCTCTTACAAGCAGAAGAGTTAAACTAGCTGTAAGAAAATAGCTCTAGTACTTTTTCATTTTCACTATATCTGAGTATTTTCCCCCTTTAGTATGATGTTCATTTTTTCGTGTGTGGTACAACAATTGGTTCAACTCTTAATTGTCACCTTTATAACTATGTGATTGAAAAATTATGTCTTGTTTTTATTCAACTTGATATTTATTAATTTTAATTCAGAATAGTGATGTAGTTATAATTAAACACTCCTAGTTTTCCTACTTTTTCTAAAGGTTTGATACTTGTATTGGGCATAGGTACCAATTGGTGGTTGTTATAGGTTAATTGATGTCCCTACTCCCTACTTTAAACATATGCTTGTGGGATGTCAAAGAGAAATATTTAAGTCATGATGAAGTATGTGTTTGATTTCACTTTTTGTTACTTGAACCAATTCAATAGTTGCCTTATTTCTAAAGTTCTAGAAGTTGGTAAAATGAACAAAATAATAGATGGGAAATTAATCCCACAGTTTTTCCCTATATATGCTTTATCTAAGAAACTAGTACTGAATGCTTTATTGGAATAGAACAGGGTTTTATTTTAAGTATTTTTTTTATGAAAAGAACTATATGTATATATTGGTTATGGGGTGTTGAATTTATACTAAATGGTGTGCTCAAGATATTGGTTTAGCTTGAAGCATTAACTCTCAAAGCTACAATGTAATTTAGTTACATGTGGAGCTGTTGGAGCTAGTCACCAAAGGCTTAAGAGTAGGAGATTGCTAAACGGCAGGTTGTAAATTATCTTTTTCTTTCATTAATTATCGCTAGATTGAAGTTATGCCCACTTTCTTTGTTTATATCATTTGAATAAATTACTGTTGTACAGCTTCGTAGGATCTTATTGAGTATATAATTTTTTTGTGGATGTTATATTAATAGAGAGAGAGTTGCTCATTTTGATTGGTATAAACATACGAGTTTCGAGATTCCGTAATAAATTTTGGCATGTGAGTTTGGTGTCATTTTCATGGTCTAATTTGATGAATGGTCGAATGAATGTGTTGCAAACTAGTTGTAAGTTTGCTTTGCTAATATGTATCATGCTGCTGCATTTTTGTAGGGTTTGATATGCTTGATGGTTTCTGCTGCTGAATCAACGGATGCAGTTTGTTGGTGGCTCGTTTTCTCAAGCAAGATTTGAAGCTACAGTTAGCTAGTTTTATATTTCTTTCTGATTGTAATTATGCAACTTGCTATATAGATGATCTAATCATATTAATTGGTTAGACAAAAGTTAGTCTTAGTTATATTATTGAGCTAGTTTTTGATAAAAACACTGTTGTGTCCTCGATGTTTTTCACATTGTAAAGTAAGTTCTGAATATATTTTATCATTTTTAGGATAATAATAATAAAAATAATATTAAATATTAAATTATTATTATTTATTATTAAATAATAAATATAAATATATTAATTAAACATAGCAATAATAATAATAATAATAATAATAATAATAATAATAATAATAATTGATAATAAATATTGTATACAAATATAAAATGTTAACACAAGTGTTACATAATAATTTTATAAAAGTGTTATATGTTGTCTTTAAAGTGATACAATTAATGTGTAATTAGTGTTACTTTATATTCAAAAGTGTTACAAAAATATGTAATCTATGTTACTTTATAATTAAAAGTGTTATCAAAATAATAAAATTAATGTTATGTTATATTTAAAATTTTACCAAAATAATGTAAATAATGTTACTTTACATTTAAAAGTGTTAACAAAATAATGTTACATTAGAAAAATTAAATGTTACATAAACGTATTTGTAACATTTTTTAAAGTGTTACAATAAAGTGTTAAAATTAATATGAGGTGTTATAATAAGATAAAAAAGTGTAACGTTAGACTTTAGATAACAGGGGCAACAACGACACCAAAAAAAATGTTACTTATGATCTATAATAACATTTTTCATTGTTAAGTAACATATTTTTGATGTTATATAATGACACTTATGTTGTAGTGATAATTTATAGATTAATTTTTATTATATGAAAAATTATGTTCTTAGAAATAGATGAACTAATCCTCTTGTGAATAAAAAAGTTTACTCTTCACAGAGTAAATTTTGTATACTAAAGTGTAATTTTGTAAAAATAAGATTCACGTGTGAATTTGATTCATACTAGAGTCACTTATGAATAATAAATAATAATATTTTAATAAAAGATCTTTTATGAACCCGATTTCATGCATTCTATTTTTACAAAATTACTCTTTAGTATATATATATATATATATATATATATATATATATATATATATATATATATATATATATATATATATATATATATATATATATAAACTCGCGAGATAGATAAATTAAAAATACTTTAAAGTGTAATATTTCTCATTCGAAAGATTATAGTTTATTTATATAAAGAATCATTTTACGGGTACTAAAAATTAAACTAGGGTGTAAGAATTTGGAGAGTATATATATTTTTTTAAAGAGTAATAGTTCATCTTTTTAAAAGGTAATTTTTCATGTATTAAAAATTAAGAGTCCTTTTACTTTTAGAGTGAGGATTAGGGATAATAAACCTTTGGTAAAGGTTCGATGGTCGTTGAGTTAAGGTTGGGTGACATGGTTAACATTAAAATATTCTATTTACTTTGCATGTTTATTTTTAGAAAATTTACTATAACACCCTTGTTAAATGTTAAATTAAATATTTCATTAATTTTTAATTTTTTTTAGTTTTCATCCAAAATTATGTCAGAATCAATTAGAAGCAAGAATGTCGCTCCGGTGATATCATCGGAACATCGAAATCACATTCTGTCAGTTGTGATAACCTCTAATCTCTGCCCTTTTCTCTCTCATTCTTGAAATCGACCATTCTCAAGAAAGAAGAGAGTCCAATCATCAACCCTTCTTCCTCCTCAAAATCCAAAAATGGCAGCCACCTGCTACGGCTACAGTGACTCCACGAATTACAATCTCCATTATTGGGATTCATGAATTGAACCCAAATCTCCAAGAAACTGTAAACAAGATGAGGATTCGGCATCCTAATTTCTAACGTAGATAAGGATTCGAAGGGTGAGGCTCTAATCAATAGTGGAACACGCCTGAATCACGTTTCCCCAATTCTCAAGAATAAAATTTCCTCCCTGAAAAGGTAATCTCAAGAACATAAAGAACAGATCGCAATATGCAAGAACAGAACAGTGTTGACCCTTGAAATTTCCGCCGGAATCGCACTCCATCGATGTTCCCCGGAATCGCCGGATATTGCATCTGCATTTTCTCTTCCCGAATCTAAATGCCGTGAACACCTTCTCGCACTCCTCCCTCGGCGACATCGTTTTTTCTTCGGTCTGCAACGAATACGATCTGCATTCTGCAATCTTTTGCTTGCCGCTGGATTCCCACCCTCCACCGCCATTCTTGAACTCTTCCTCCACCGCCGGATACGAATGATTCGATCTTTTGGGAGATGGGCGTGCTGACGGTCTCCACTGAAGTTGGGGTGGAAGCGATTAATCTCCTATTTCCCAAATCACAACAACGGATTTCGCAGAAATAATGGATTGTAGCATCGATGGCATGTGAAGAAAGTGGATTGGCGATATCATGTTCTTGTTCTAGATCTAATTTTTTTGTTGTTTGATTTTTATAATCAAGGCAAAAATATAATTTCTCAGCTTAACCTTCTTGAGGGTTGAGATTTATCCCTCCACTTATTGAGCGTTGAGATAGTCCTTTTTAAACACTCGTTCACACTGGGTCAAAAAAAGCATGAGGGTTATCCTTCGGGCCCATCCTGCAAAGTATTCAGTTTTTAACCAGGATTGAGTAGGGGATAACCCCTTAACCCTCAAAGTAAACGCACTCTAATTGATAATCAAAATGCATGTGTGAATCCAATTGTTTATCTTTAATTAGAAATGATGAGGGAGTCTTCTGTGAACCCGGTTCATCATGCATCCTATTTTTGCTCAATTATTTTTGCGAGCAACTTGGGTGGAACCTTTGGTCTCCACCTCTTTCTAATTAATGTAATTAATTAATACTCCCTCCGTCACACAACAAAAGTGACGGAACTTTTTTGCACTTAGATTAAGGAATATAATATTTAATGGGTAATTGAGGTTAGTTGAGGTGAGAGAAATAATATTTTAAGTAGGAGTATTAGTGTGAAGTGTGGGGTTATGGAGAGAGAAAAAATTAATTTGTGTGAGTCCCTTTTACTAAAAAGGGAAATACACATCTTGTGTTGGGACAGACGAAAATGGTAAAATACACTCCTTGTTGCGGGACGGAGGGAGTATGTGTACCCTAAAAATTAATATTATTTTTTTTAAAATTTTTTATATTTAAAAGACCAGTATACCATAAAACCATAAACCTTAAAAGTAAAATATATCGTAAACCACAAGGGTAAATTACAATTATAACCTAAACCTTAAACCTTAGAAATAAAATATACTCTAAACCACAAGGGTGAAAGTACAATTATACACTAAACCTTAAACCCTTGAGGTAAAGTATACCCTAAATGACAATGGTAATATTATAATTATACCCTAAACCTTAGGGGTGAAATATACCCTAAAACACAAGGATGAAATTACAATTATACCCTAAACCTTAGGAGTGAAATATATCATAAACCACAAGGGTAAAATTACAATTATACCCTGAACCCTAAACTCTAAGAATTAAATATACCCTAAATCATAAGGGTGAAATTATAATCATATCCCTAAAATTAAATAAATTAAAAAAAAATACAAACGGAAAATCGTACAAAAAAGAAAAGAAAAAGAAATTAGATGAAATAGTGAAACACACATAGAAAGTGAAGGATGGAGGTTTCACCAATTCAATTTGGTGGACCTTTCCCACCCTTGTCATTGTCATTATTCTTTAGTGTGTGAAAAATGACTCTTTAAATAGATGAATTATTAAATAAAAATTCCCTTTCAACAAGAATATAAAAAACCCAAATATATCATAATTTGAAAATTAATACTCCTTCCGTCCGCCTTTAAGGGTGCCATTTATTTTTTTCACGTGGATTAAGTAATATTATTATTTAATGTGTAGTTGGTAGTTATATTAGTGGAGGTGTGAGTCCCATTTTTTAGTTGTATTAGTGGGTGTGTGTGGATCCCATACGTATAAAAAAGGAAATGAGGGCGGACGCCCAAAATGAAAAAATAATACCCTTGAAAGCGGACGGAGGGAGTATTTTTTATTAACGTGAGTATTAGTTCATTTCTTTTATGCACTAAAATTAATCAATAAATTAAGAGGAATACTAAAATTTTCCATTGTTGCATGGTCGGCAGGCCCTTTTATAGTCTACTAGATATAGATATTAGCACTTGCATTGCACATTATTTATATTTTGCTATGACGTTCTATTTTTATGTAAGTTGTTTTTTATACATAAGAGACGTCATCTCTATCGATTAAAATGTATTTTATAATATTATTAAATTTATTTGTTGTAGTTTTTTTTAGTTTACCCTAGATGTGTTGTATCAAAAGATTCTTCTCAATTAATAAGTGTCATGTCATGATAGCATTTTGTTCAAGATAATTCTATTGAGTTAAAATTTTAAGAGTTGATTGAAGTTAGATAGAGTGAATGATTTTAAAGTGAATTTTAAATAATTGGCAAAAATTAAACTATTAAATTTATTAATATAATTAATATATTAAATAGTCTCTAGAAATATTTTTTTCTCGTTATATCCTTCTTTTATTTTAATAATTATTCTTTTAACTTTATTCATTGTATTAATAAATTTGTTAATTTAAATTTTGTTAATTATTACCTCTTGGATTTCTAAGTTATTATAAACTCTTAAATTTCTAATTTAATATAATTCTTGAACTTTTTTAATCGGATCAAAATAGAACTTTTAAACATATTTTTATGTCGTTTCTATTTTCTAAACCTGCCTTATTTAGTGTTCCACACATATTTCATTTAAAGCTTATAGACATTTTAAAATACCAATTTTCATAGAATTTGATCATACCAAACAAATAGTTATGATAGTTATTCCCTACTATCTCCAAACAACATCACTTTAAAAGATAAATTCATTATCGTTCTTTACTACTATTATTATTATTTTCATTCCAATTCCATCTAATAAACCAAACACCCCCTAAAATTTGATTTCACATAATTGGTGCATGTAATACCTTATTTCTCTATTTATTTACTCTCTCGCAATTCAATGTACTCTTCTGATTCCTTCGTCAGATATACATATTACATATTTGTTTTGTAATTTTTTTCTTTATTATTATTATTTTCTATATGGAGTATTTTTAGAAAATGCATTTTTTTAATATAATGTTGAAATACTTCCGAGGGTTGGTGAGTTCCGAAGTTCGTAGGACAGGTCTCGGCGTCCGCAGGATTTTCTGATCCTTAATGTAGTAAAAGACCTCAGCCAGGTTAAGGTTGGTGCCCAACTTCTCTGTGAATGGCTTGAAAGTGGTCAGTGTTTTGTATTCCTTCGTCCCTCCTGTACCGGCTTTCTTAAAAAATAATTTAATAAAGACCAAAATCATTTCACATCTTGCAAAACTCATCAAGGAATACGAAATTCCGAAAAATAATATAAAATTCATATAGATGTCGAGGAAGTTTAGGGAAAAACTTACGAAAGCAGAATTGTGAATGATCAATTAGGGTAGCACTGTTCAAATATATTTTGCTATTTTTAAATGCCACTTTTTTTTTAGTCATAAGAAGATGACTCCACAAAATGATGCTTATTGTTTCTCCAATTCCATTAATATTGAGGTGCGGAAGTGTAAGAGTTATATGAGGTAAAGAGATTGATTAATTATAAATATTTATTTTATTAAACTAATGAATTTATAATAAATGAATGAATCAAATTAACAAATTAAAACATATAAAATAATTAATGCGATCATATTATGAATCTTACTATTCTTTTGTAATAAATTCATTCCAATAAATTCATTATTTTCATTATTATATTTTAATAATTATAATATTGCATTCTACTGTCTACTGTTTTAATATATCATATATACATATATATTTTATTTAATTATAATAATGTAAACATAAATTTCTATTAAAATGATTGTAAAAAGTACTACCTTTATTTTTTTTATATATTTTACTCATACGGGTTCCTCATAATATATATATAATTTTCTAATATATATAAATCGTACCATAATAATATTTATTATTATTATTATTAATTTAATATTTTTTATAAAGATATTCACGATTATTTTTTAAATATATTATTTAAAAAATCTCCAAAGTATTTCTGATTTTTATCATGATCATATGGATTATGCAATTCTGCCATATGTTTTCTTCCATGAATAAAAGAAATTGTCATGTCCCTAGCAAATCTAATTACAAAACTCATAGTACAAGTTTTTAAAAAAAAAACTGATCTTATATGAGTTCATGATGAAACACAACGACCACTCTAAAAACGACATTGTCGTCTTCATTTTCGATACTTCATCCGTCTTCTCCTTCAATGTCCTCCTCTAATCTAACTCTTCATCTCGCGATCAATTAATACGAACTTCAAATTTTCTGTTTTCCGATTTGCATATGATGGACTCTTGAAATCTTGTGTGTGATATTTCCATTGAAGTAACACTTATTTTCATAAGGTAAAAATTTTTAAGTACCTTCTGTGCTAAAGTAGAATGATAAGATTAGTTGATAAAAGATAAATCAAAATCAATAGCATATAGATAGGCTAAATCAGTCCATTAGATTGGTAAACTTGCCTTTCATTTTTTGAGGTGATTTCATCTTCCCAACTTCTTTAAGTTCTACGAATTGTACCTCATTCCATGAAATAAAGTTGTAAATAAAGAGAGTGATAGATTCATAGAATAGAATGGAAAATGAATTTATAAAAGAAAATAAGGAGGCATATATACCATGACAATTGATGTAAAAGGAAATAAGAATGCACATCTACCATGACAATTAAAGAGAGAAGATTCATTATTTTTATTTTTTGTTGCATAATTTTTTTTATTATTTTTTTTTCAAGAATTTTGGGAATCTCAACCATCACTCATTCTTTTTGTCACTTTTTTATTGCAGGAGACTTAAAGAGAGTGATTAAATTTAAAAGGATGAAAGTTATAAGATGTTATAAATGCATAATTATTTTTGTTATTATTCTGATAGAAAGTTTAATTATGAAAATGTGAGAATTTAAACATTACATTACACTGAGAATTATTAATGATATAAAGTTTTATTGATGGTGCAGAATGATGACAATTTAAATAACATGTAGTAAAGTAACATAAGTGAGGACAAAATGAAAAAAAAATATTTTACATTCTCAAACCACTTTTATTATATTAGATAGATTAGATTTTTCAAACGTACTTTGCACGTTATTTATACATCGTACTTTTTGATATAATTATAAAATAAGTTATAATTTTTTTATATGAAATTAAAATATGTCATATCCATCCCCTCCATCTTGGATATTTCTTCATATTATGTGTGATAGAAAGAAGATCACGAAGATGCACTATTTATTCATGCAGATGATGTAAGAAAAATGAGGCTGTATTCTTCAAATTGAAGTGGCTATATTAATCATTAAATTATGTAAGGAAATAAAAGCTTTATATTTATGAAGAAATTTGTAATTAAAGTATCAATAAAAAAGATTGTAACTAAAACATTCTTCTCACCTTGTTTGGTATTTGCTACGAATGTTATTTCATTTTTGAATTTTTAACAACTCTAGTATCATTTATTTCTATTTTCTTCAATCTTAATTTATCCATTTTGGATCACTTATCTCATTTTCACTATCTATCCCCTCTTGAAATCAGCTTTTTTTAATGAATACAACATCATGAATCAATTGTATTATTATAATATTGTGTGAAAACGTCATACTGATTCAAATTAATTTGGCTTTTTTCTTCTTTCACTTTTGAGAATTTTTTTTAATAATCATGATATATTATTAATTTATTAAGGTTTAAAATAAAAAAAAAATAACAAAATAACTTTTCTTTTAAAATATTAGCCACATTAAACAAATATATATATATATATATATATATATATATATATATATATATATATATATATATATATATTATATTAAAATTAATTGAGTATATTTATCTTTTGAATAGAAAGAAATTTTTGCACATCAAACTTGAAAATAACACAAATAAAATTGCAAGATATTGAAACATGAAGCATACCTTAGGTTTTTTGCAAGGTATTGCACATCACGATGCGCAGTTCCTTGCAGATGGAAAAAAGCTACAACATTAAAAAATAATTGTACAATAATTATTTTTGCTTCATCATTTTTCGAGAACTTCCCATCTTTAGTCAAACAAACTTCATGCTTAAGAAATAAGAAAGTAAAATAAACAGAGATAGAAGCTTGTAAACTCAAATGTTGATATGCATCTTGCCACTATACATTGCAAGATTGATCAAACAATGATTCATAATGAATAAATTCTAACTCAAGAGGCTCACCTCATCTCTAGGAACCTCAATTCAATTCTTTGTTATATTTCCTTTTCTTGTAAGCTTTTTTGCACTTTATCTTCTTTCAAATTCGAGAATTGTGTAGGGTGGGTGGACAGTGATGCTTGGCCATAGTGCTGCATCTACATTTTATAAGTAAATAAATTTTGAAAAGATCAAAAGTTGCATTAAAATTAATTCAATTGAAAAATGTGAAAAGACATAGCCAATCAAAAACTTATCAAATAAATATGACATACTATGAACAATATATATATATATATATATATATATATATATATATATATATTATAATTAAAACAATTATAAAGAACATGAATTAATAGGAGAATTGTGAAAAGGCAACATAATCGAACTAATACAAAATACAATATGCAACATGCAATATTAAAATAATTATCATGAATATGAAGAGACTTTATTAATAAAAATTTAATATTAAAATACACATGTCAAATATTAATATAATATAAATATTAAATGTTTGTCATTAATTAAGTGAAGGTTAAAGGTGTAATAAAGAGAAATAAGTAGGAATAAAATTAAAAAAAAAAGTTTCTCAACCACTTTTAATAAGATATACGGACCTCTGAAAGGGTAAGCGTAGTCCTGCTGTTCATGTCTGATCTTGTTGGCTCTTTATATGTGGGCTGATGGGCCTTTTATACTTAGTGGGTATAGCTATGGCTTACTGGCCTATTGTCGTATTTATGATGAATCTTAACCCAAGAATTTGGCCCAGTGATAAGATGATATGGGCATACGTTTGTGGGCTTGAGTAGGCCAACCTTATTTCACTTTAATATAAATACCCCCCACCCCCTTCCCATACTCATGAAATAGTAGGTGAAATATGTGATATCATTTAAAGTAAAATGCTAATAATTCTAAAGTTTGAACAAAAGAAGAGATCAATTCGCGTGTTCGAATAGTTACATCGTTAATCAATTCAATTTGATGTTTATACAATAGTTATGATCCGACAAAATAATAATATAATATAGAATCAGAAGCTTTCAGCCTTGAAAATTTTAACAGATTGACTGCTCATGATGTTATATCCATGAATAAATTAGTTGGAATGTTAATTTATAAATTATGAAAATTCTGGAATAAGATTTGGAGTGCAATAATACTCACTCCCAACATGAAGTGTACAAGTTAAGTGGAACTAGGCACAGCCCTCTACTCCTCAAGTGCTTCTTTGCTTCTTCATCACATTCCTGATACCCCAAGAAATATATATTGTAATACTTATATATAAATACAAGCACATAAACATATATTATCATTTGTTGAATTAAACTTTTTAGTTATGTCATTTTTATCTTTCTAATTTTATTTATTTTTATGTCAATTGGCTGTGATTATATGAACCCTCATTAAATTCACCTAAAATATATTCTTCCCCTCCCATATTAATTAAATTACACCGTTACTTTAAATACGAAGTATAAGAAATTTTGATTTTTGACCAATTTTATTTACTTTTAGAGAATAATGTAATATTTTTAAGTAATAAATAAATTGTAAAGTATGTTATGTGTGTTAGGTGAGAGAAGTTGTAATTAATTAAGATGTATTTTATGGTTGATGATTGATATGAAGTTCATTTTTTAAGTGGTGAAGTCGAATGTTGGATCAACGAAAACAAAAATTGTGAAATTTGATCAGACTGAGGGAGTAAGATTATATTGGTAACTTTGCATTCATGTAGTATTTCTTAATAGGTGTCATTGCTTCATGCTTCTTCCTGAACCACCACGGACCATATAAGGTACACTTAGAGCCTGCATGCATGAAAGTGTGAAACAAATGGATCATCCACCATCACCATAGGTTCAGTGGCGGATCCAGAAATTTTTTTCTGGGGGTACGACATGTAATTATACAAATATTGCTCCCTCCATCCCGATAAATAATAAACGTATTTTTTGTATGTGAAAATTAAGAAAAATTCATTTTTATTTTTAAAAATATGTAAAGTTGCTAGAATGTGTATAAAAATTAATATTTTAGATAATTTAATGAAAACTATGTATAAAGTTGTTGAGATGGGTAAAAAGTAGGTATTATTGAGATGCATTTCTATCATTTAAAAAAACGTACATAAGTATTGAAATAGATAAAAATAAAAATGTGAAATAATTAAAAGGACGGAAATTTTAATATTTAAAATTGTACAATAAATAAATTAATACTCTAAAATTATAATTATTATTAACATCGTTGAAATTTTTTTTTTGAAAAAAATAAATTTTCACATTATTATCATAAATATGTAGTATAAATTTATAAAAATATTAATGAATTGAGTATAAATTTGTGTTTATTAATAATATGGGGTACAATATACAAATATTTACATATATATTTTTAAAAAAATACTTTTAATAGGGGTAGGGGGGGTTTTGGGGGTACAGTTGTACCCCTTGTACCCCCTAGATCCGCCACTGCATAGGTCATCCTCAATTACACATATTAGAAGTGTAACTAATTAGCATAGAAAGGTCACCTCAATTTGTTTTTCGAGGAATTTAATGTATCCAATTACTTCTAACAGGACAATTGCTGTGTCAGTCTGCATAAAAAACAGAGAAAAGCCCTACAACAAATTAATATGCGGGAGATACATCACTGAATAGACATCGTTTTTCATCATAAAATATGATATCTGTTCCTCAATCGATGTCTATGAACATGAAATGCGCTAAATGATATTGGTTTTCACTAATCGATATCTTTCCATTGATATCTAATTGGTGATTGTATATTTCATGAATGAATACCACATTTTCCCTTATTTTTATTTAAATTAAACTAATCTTTTTTATAAATGGATAGATTTTTTAAATTAAATTAAATCAAATTAAATTGCACAATTACTATAAATATAGAGTTTAAGAAATTTTTTTTATCAACTTTATTATTCACTTTTTGAAACTAAAGTAGTATTTTTAGCTAATAAATAAATTATAAAATATCTTATGTGTAAGGTGAGAGCTATAAATTTATAATTAAGATGTATTTTTAGGGTTGAGAATTGATATAATATTTTCTTTTTGAGCCATAATAAAAAATGCCTTTTTTGAAATTTGTAACATCTTTTTTACCCTCTCATTATAAATTAATCAAAAATACTCTCTTTCCTTTTTTCATTCCAATTTTACACTCAACCCCTATTTCTATTTTTTTATTCCTGATATATTTATTTATTTTAATCAAATAATTCTTTTATATGTTTTACCCGATTGATATCCTTTTAAGATTCCTTAATACCCTTCCGCATATACTATATACAGATGTGTGAGTATATATATATATACATCTATATATTTCATTACTCATTTTTAATCGAATTATCAACAAAATTTTCTTTTTAAAATAGAATTAGTCCATTACGACCATATCAGACTCAACATGCTTCCGTATATTATTTAAACAATATTAATTTAATATTATTCAACCCAAAACTATGACAATACCTTTTTTTACTGCAAATATTTTGGGTATCCGGGGAATTTTACGGCTGCTCCTCATAACCAACCACGCGCCCCATAATGTGATGGTTCAAACCCGTTCCTTTAAAGGACCCCAACACATTCCTGATATATTTCCTACATCGGATGTATAAGATATATGCTGCAACTATTTTTGGTCGAAAAATATGGAGGTTAAGGTTGTAGAAGAAAATGGAAGGTTGTATGCTTTGGGCAGTAGTCCAAGATTATTTATTTATGGAATGAAAATACTTATTACACTCTCATAACACTTAAACAAGAGGAGAAAACTCCTCTAGCTATCTATTGTAGCTGAAAATAGAACACTCATGCAAAAGGAAAAGATATTACAAGGTTTATTGAGAGAAAATATAGGGTGATGTTTTAGATGCTTTCTGCTTCCTCAGACTCCCTTATTTACAGAAGCTCCCGGATATGAAATCTAAATTTCAAGGTCACTAAACTCTCCGTGACATCACCACTTATGTCATTATGCTTACATCAGCGCTTACGTAATTTGCATTGGATGCCTTCATCTGGTCCACCCCTATTTGGCTTTTTGCAGGGGTCACATGACTCTTATCTCTTTGAAAAGGTTATCCGACTCTTGCTTTTTTGAAGAGTCATTTTTCTCCCATGGTATTTGAAGGGTCCTCCGGCCTTTTCCTTTGCCTAACCTTACTCCTTTTTCAAACTTTGGTTTTTTTTAGGTAGAGCAGCTTATGCATATCTTGTTTGTCGCCCAAAGTGGGACATGTTGCAGTATTTTTGATGAGTTTGTTTACTCACTGACAACTTATTCCTCCAAAGAAGCTCTGGCTTTTCTTCGAAAACCTTTTCGGAAAACATTGTCTTTTTTTCTGTTAAGGTATTTAATAAGAAAGACCCATTCACATCCTTATGTTCAAATTTGAATGGGAATTTTACCTAATCCATGACTTGAATACAGGCATACAAACCCCTTACTCTTTGCGTAGAGATTTGATCCTCAGAATAGGTAGAAACCAAGATTGGTTCCTTCCTAGAAGACATTGATTTTGTTTGATGCCTCGACATCTGGCCTCCTTAATTTGATAAAATGAAAGGCCTCATGGGTGCCTTTCTCGACTGGTTTTGGAGCTGTGTTGGTGAAGTAGAGCTCCACTATATCTCCTCTGAACAAAGTCGCATTGTTTTCCCACGCATTCTCAACTGCTTTCCTTAGCTAGTCTGGCAGCTTTGAGAATTCTAAGAAGCTTGGTTTAATAGTTTATATTGAGGCTAATGCCCCAAAATCATACCACTGCTTCACATCGTTTGGACTTGAGCCTTCCCTCATCCAAACTCGGGGGTATTCTCCTAATACATTTATCCAATATTTCTCAGGATGGATTACCTGTCTTGTAATTAATTTTTCCCAACCTGCGTGGTATCCCTGTCAATGAGAGAAATCCGATATGTTAATACCTGCCTTAGCGATGCTCGTCATAGGCCTAAGACTGATCTCTTCCTCTTTAACCCCAGAGGTGCTGGGTTGATTCGATGATTCTAGAGGTGACTACATAGTCTCGATTTTTCCTTGGACCAATTCTTCCGTTGGAAGTTCCAATCCAGGACTCGTGCTAAGAGTACTTGAATCCCTTCCTCTAGGATTACAGTCCCATTCTCAAATACTTTCCTTTTGTTGATTATTATCAACAGCCCAGGAGAGTGGCTCTCGTATCATCTCGTATAGATCCACATTATTATGGATACAGTCTTGTATACGATTGGACACTTTGATCCGATCATTCTCTTGTACTTTTCCAGCAAGCCCTGCATTCGAATTTCATTTTGAGCAACTCAAGGTTGTCCAATCAGGTGCCTTGAAGTGATCAAGATGAAGTCTATCTCAACTCCCTCCATCTCTTGTCAAGAAATATGCCAAAACATTTTCAATATATTTAATCATGAAAATATTAAAATCTTAATATTGACATTCAGCTTGCCATCTTAAAAGTCGAGCCTTTTCTAGTGTAGATTCAATTTTATTTTTAAAAAAGTTTTGACACTTGTATTATCAATTTTAAAAATGAATTTCTTCGCAAGAAGAAATAACGGCCATTTTTTTAACGCCTTTTAAAACAAAGAGGAAATATGTTGGAGCTACTACTTTGTCTAGAGGAAATATATTGGGGCTCTACTTCTCCAATGCAGCTCTAGAACCAGTCGGGATAGACAACCATGAGGCCTTTCATTTTATCAATTTAAGGAGACCAGATGTCAAGGCATCAAACAAAATCAAAGAGTATTATGGGATGGAACCAGTCTTGGTTTTTACCTATTCTGATGATTAAATCGCTACGCGAAGAGCAAGGGATTTGTATCCCTACATTCAAGCCATGGATCAAGTAAAGTTCCCATTTAATTCGAACACAAAACAGTGAATGAGTCTTTCCTCTTGGTTTCAATAGACATAAAAAAATGGCCGCTATTTCTTCTTGCGAAAAAAATTATTCTTAAAATTGATAACACGAGTGTCAAAGTCTTTTTAAAAATAAAATTGAATTTAAACCAAAAAAGGCTAGACTTTAAGATAACAAACTGAATTTCAATATTATGATTTTAATATTGTCGTTATTAAATCTATTGAAAATGTTTTGGTAGATATCCTGATGAGAGATGGAAGGAGTTGAGATAGTCTCCATCTTGATCGCTTCAAGGCACCTGATTGGACAACCTTGTGTTGCTCAAAAGGGAATTCGAGAATCTGGTAGTCAATGCAGGGCTTGCCGAAATATTACAAGATATTAATCGAACCAAAGTGTCTAATCATATATGAGGCTGTATCCGTAACAATGCGGATCTATTCGAGATGATAAGAGAGTCACACCTCCGGACTGGTGATAGTAATCAACAAAATGAGAGTATTTAGGGCTCTAAACCGGAGTAAGGAATTCAAGTACCCTTAGCACAAGTCTTGGATTGGAACTTCCGAAGGAAGAACTGATCCAAGGAAAAATCGAGACTATGAAGTCATATCTAGAGTCATCGAGTCAACCCAGTACCTCTGGGGTTAAAGAGGAAGAGATCAGTCTTAGGCCTATAACTGACACCGTTAACGCTGGTATTAACATGTCTGATTTTTCTCATTGGCAGGGATACCAGGCTAGTTGGGAAAAATTAAATACAGGACATGGAATCCGTTTGGAGAAATGCTAGATAGATGTATAAGGGGAATATCCCTGAGTTTGGATGAGGGAAGAATCGAATCCAAATGATGTAAATCAGTGGTACAATTGTGGGGCATTAGCCTCAATATACACCGTTGCACCAAGCTTCCTAGAACTCTCAAAACTACCAGAATGCTAAGGAAAGCAGTTGAGAAAGCATGGAAAAACAATACGACTTTATCTAGAGGAAATATATTGGAGCTCTACTTCACCAGTGCAGATCTAGAACTAGACGGGACAGGTAACCATGAGGCCTTTCATTTTATCAATTTAAGGAGACCAGATGTCAAGGCCTCAAACAAAATCAAAGAGTATTCTGGGATAGAAGCAGTCTTGATTTCTACCTATTCCGATGATCAAATCTCTACGCGAAGAGTAAGGGATTTGTATGCCTGCATTCAAGTCATGGATCAGGTAAAGTTCCCACTCAAATTCAAATACAAAACAGTGAATGGGTCTTCATGTTAAACACCTTAATAGGAAAAAGACAGTGTTTTCCGAAAAAACTTTCGAAAAAAAGCGAGAGCTTCTTTAAAGGAGTAAGCTCTCGATGAGTAAACAAACCCATCGAAAATACTGCAACATGTCCCACTTTGGGTATGGATAAACAAAATATGCACAAGCTGCTCTACCTAAACAGAACAAGAGTTTGAAAAAAGGAGTAAGGTTAGGCATAGGAAGAAGATGGATTACTGGACCCCCTCCAGAAAAGGAAGAGACATGTGGAAAGAAGAGAATAAAACCTCCTCGAAACACCCAAGAGTCGGAGGACCCTTCGGATACCATAGGAGATAAATGACTCTTCAAAATAGTAAGAGTCGGATGACCTTTTCTAGAAGGGGTAAGAGCCATGTGACCCAGCAAAAGGCCAAAGAAGGGTGTCGGCATCCAATACAAATGACGTAAGCGCTGAATAAGCATAATGACGTAAGCGGTGACGTCACAGAAAGATAAGAGGCCTTGAAATCTGGATTTCATGTCCAGGAGACTCATTAAATAAGGGAGTCTGAGGAAGTAGAAGGCATTGAAAGATCACCCTCCGTTTTCTCTCAATAAACATTGTAATATATTTTCTTTCTTAAATGAGTGTTCTGTTTTCAACTACAATAGATAGCTAGAGGAGTCTTCTCCTCTTTTTTAAGTGTTATGAGAATTTAATAACTATTTCCATTCCATAAATAAATAATCTTGGGATATTGCCCGAAGCATGTAACCTTTCATTTTCTTCTACAACATTAACTTCCATATTTTCCGACCAAGAATAGGAGCAGTGACATGTACATCCGGTGTAGGAAACAAATCAGGATTGCGCTGGGGTCCTTTGAAGGAATGGGTTTGAACCATCACACTGCGGGTCTCGTGGTTGGATGTGAGGAGCAGCTGTAAAACCCCCTATATATCTGAATGATTTATCGATCATAAAAGGTACTGCTACTATTTTTGGTTGGTTAATATTGAGTTAATGTTGTACAAAAGTATGTTGGGCCTGATATGGTAGTAATGAACTATGTCTATTTTGAAAAGAAAAATGTGTCGATAATTCGAGTAAACATGTGTGTTTCAAAAAAAAAAAAAAAAATATATATATATATATATATATATATATATATATATATATATATATATATATATATATATATATATATTTCAAACACACATTTTTACTCCCCGCCTCTGGTTTTCTGGGCAATCTAGTGAGATATGCCCTCTAACTCCACACGTGTAGCAATTAAAATACTTGATTATCTTATTTTCTCGTCTGGTTTGATCCTAAGAATGAGGCTTGACTTCTTGAACTCCACCTTGATGGTCCTGACCTTAGCCTTGATTTATAACTTCCGCCCTTTTATTTAGACCAAATTAGTCTTCTAGACTTCCATCCTCCGCTTCTTTGAGTGTAAGGATGACTATTCTTAATCCTTTTCTGCTTTCTTGGGTTTTTTCTAATAATGGTTGGAAGATCATTGCTCTCCAACATAGGGGTACGGTCTTGTCGATTCTCCCTAATCTCTTGTAATTTTATGTAGAGTCTCTTGATGGCACCGCTCTGCAATCTTGGCCTTGATGAAAGACATCCTCCTTGCTATTGAGTCTATCTCACAAGGTTCGTACTCCTTGATCAACATCTCTCTCCATTACCTTGGGATTTTGGCAACGAATAGGTGGAAAACATCATCCTCCTTTATCTTTGATTTTCATCTATACTCTGTGAAGAGCTTGATGTACTCGTCTACATGACAAATGTCCAGTAGTTTTAAGGCATTCCTATACTTCTTATTCTTTTCTTCTTCCATTCCTTCAAAGTAGCCTGCTCCGATGAAATGGATCTTGAAGATCTTTACCATGAGATGTACAATATCGATATGCAAGGTGCTTCCCCTCCATGGCCTCCTTCTTGAGTTCGTTCAAGAGTAGCTCTCAAGCGCACTTCACTGATCCTTCCAGGCTCATAGTTAGGAATCTTATGAACCTTTCTTTATCCAACTCTAGTGCACCTCTTGCAATTTTCATTGCATTCATCCACTCGTCGATCAAGGTCTCTCTATTTTGGTAATCCAGATTTTTGAGGTTTAAGATCAACCTGTATAGATTTATCGACTTAAGGTGCGATCGACCATATGGGGTATTGTGTAGATTTGGTCCTTGCACTCGACTTGCTCCAATTGACAATCCCATTGCCTTTATCCTAAAATCTTCTTGAGTTGGAATTGTTTCTTCTTGTCTCGTCTCCTGAACACCCCATGATCCAGAAGTTCCTTAATTTAGGCTCAGATCATGTTGTATCTGAGGGGCTCACGACTGCTGTTGAAAGCTTGACGTCTCTCCTGCATTCATCTTTAGGTCTACAAGTGTTAGTCCTTGGAAGGACTCGTACAGATCTTGTGCATCTTCAAGATTTGCTCTTTACATCTAGAGATGTGAATTCTCCTTGGAGAACAGCGATCATCTTCTCACTCTCCGTCTTTGGCCTTGTGACCTCCGTCATTTTTCCCTTCTGATATAAAAGGGGTTCTATTCCGTAGATTGTGGTAACCTTCCTTCTGGTCTTCTCTCGGTTACCTTGGTTTCTAAGAAATTACCTGATCTCTCAATTTCTCAATGAGATCAAGTTGTTTGTTTTACAACGTCTCCATCTTATCCATCATGAAGCTGTTCTCAACTATCGTTTTGGACATGTTTTGGTAATATTCTCCAAATAATATTCTCCAAGATCTTGGTTCATCTTAGAGTTATTTGCTTCAATCTCTTTCTACTCTGTCATTTTGACCACCATGAAAAGAATTAGTATGGCTTGCAGATCTTTCCAAGACCTTGATTTGGTCGTCTTCTCCATTGTTCTTGTCTGGGGACACATCCATGGATCTCAGTGAAACTATAGAGTTCCACTATAATTTTCTTGACACTTCCTTGGAGTATCTTATTTCATCCTTTCGGATGTCCTCCAAGTGTTCTTCCTTAGTCTGATTGGCACGAGCTCTTGTACGTTTCATTTCTCGTTCTAGTCCATCCCAGAATCTCTGGTTACATTCTTCTCTTTTCTCCACTATATGTCTATAAAGAATGTGATAGTATCCTTGGTTAGGACTACATACCCTATCGTCTCCAACAGGCTTGAATGGGTTGTTGCTCATTTTGAACAGGGCTACTAGTCCTGCCATACTCGGATATCAAACTTCCGTTCGAATCCATTTATCTTTGAAACTCTCCTCTCTTTAATTAAATAATATAAGTTTATAATAATTTTTCCATTCATAAATAAATAAACATAGCGCTCTAATATCATTTTGAAGGCGTGAAATAGTGAAGATATTTGAGTAAATAAGTATATAAACTCTTCGTAAAAGATTAAGGGTTAGTCCATTTGGGTATCATTAGGGTATTTTTAAATAAATTATTTGTTGGGTTATACTCAAAATTATATAAATTTGAATTTAAAATAATTTTAAATAAGGGTCAAGGGCAGTATGTCCTTAAACATAAAATGTGGGCAGTTTTAAATGTTTTGAATAGATGGGCCGAATTGATTTTTGAAATTTGAAAGGGGCAGTTTTGATTATTACTTTTTTTTTTGAAGTTCAATATGGAAATGACGAAAATAAAATTCTGTGAAAATAGAAGCGTTCTCAAAACTGTCAAGAGACGAAGCCTTAAAGGCATTTGAAGAAATTTTTGGGGGGGGAAGGAACGAGGCAAGTTCTTCAGAAAAATCCCCAGAAAAGGCTAGCTCAAGCAGCCGTGAACAAACGCCAAACTACCTTTTGGCCGGAATATCACAAGATCCGTACGAAGGCTTGCTAGATTTGGACGAAGTTAGTGCGGATGACGTCATGCATGACGTCACAAAGATGAGGTAAGCACTTACCTCAGCAGGCAACAGTCTGATGGATTTAAAATCCAAACCAAAATTGTAATATATAGTGTTTGAGTTCCGACGCCTATAAAAGGGCACATGTATAGCCATTCGGAATATCACAAGTTAGCACACCACACACCACACCACCTACAATAATTCTCTCTCTATATTTCCGCTTAGCTTTCAATAAAAGAAGGCCATCTTGGCCAAAATTATGTAAGTATTTAGTTAAAACTTTTGTTTAAACTTTTTTATTTTGTAAGCTTTTATTTACAAACCCTGATTTAAAACCAGAGGGTATGTTTGTATAACCCTAACTTAAAGTTAGAGGTAAAAAAAAAAAAAAAAAGTGGTATCAGACCAAAAAATCCTTAAAGGATTTTTCTGATAACCAGATCTTAAAAGATCAAGAACAAAATAAATTTGTTCAAAATCAAGGGTGGTTTGAAACCCAAGTCGCGTTTCGCTGGAGCAGTAAGACCCGTGAGGTAGAAGACCGGAGGGCGTGTTGCGAGTAAATCGTTGACAGTGATAACCACTGTTGAAAATGAACCGATTTACGAGTTCAAGATCAAAAAGATCTGAAACATCAGAAAATCCCTTAAAGGGTGGTGGTGATTTATCACTAAACAAAGAGATTATTATCTCAAAAAATTTTGAAGGGAATCTCCAAAAATGGAAATTACCCAAATATAAACCTTACCAGGTTTACGAAAAAGGTTCTTTCATCTACAAGTCAGATTATATAATCAAAACTGTAGAAGAAAGGAAATCCCTTAAACAGGGAGATGAAATGATCTATATGCTCTCTAAGGAGTTAATCCAAGAGCATAGGAAAAAATATAGTTACCTACATATTGGGTTAATCCAAGTAGGTATACAGCTGTTAACCAGACGGGGCTTAAATACAGCCGCACTTATTATTGTCAGAGATAAAAGACATAATAAGTTCAAAGACTCCTTATTAGGAGTAGTGGAAACATCACTAAGTGAAGGCCCAGCCTACTTTAAATGTTTTCCCGATTTTTCAATAGCAATACATGATAAAAATGTCATGGATGCACTGGTGTTAAACATCAAAACTCATGGTTATGATATGCCAGAAGAAACAAGTAATGTTTCTCTAGTATATCAAGTTCATTACAAAGTAATGAATACTATTATACCAAGATTAAGGATAAATCCTGAAATTCTCAGTGCCCAAAAGGGAGAGACAACTCTGTTTATAACAGATATTAAAAGTAACTTGGTAGTACCAAAAACAATTTTTTGGGACCAAGTCCAGCTTCCCGATGTTTGGAAGTTAGAAAGTATAGTTGATCCAGTCTCTGAAGAAAAAAGAGAACTTGATCAAATCATACAACATCCAGATGGTGATGTAGAGATAAAATTCTCTAACAACCGAAGATTCAAGTTAAACTTGAGTAGAACACCATCAATGTCAGCAAGGTCCTCAACTTCTGAGGTACCACTCTCTGAAAGAGAGCAAATTAATGCTGAAATTCTTAGAGTCAGAAGAACTCAAGAACAAGTTAGTCAACCTATATATAGAGTTGACACTGCTGAAAGCAGTAGAGGTAATACCTCTCCAACCGCCTCAGATATGGGTTATGAAGTCAATACTATTACTATTGACAATAATAGCCTAGAAATCCCAGAGGTTATGAAAAAATCTTGGGGTAAAGAAAGTAACCAAACCATGAAAAAATGGTTTTTAAGTTACTACTCACTTTCCCAACAACGTTGGTATATAAGCCAATATTTGGAAGAAAGAAAAGAACTCACCTTTTTCCAATGGATAAAATCCAGATGGAAAAGTAGAGGAAAAGAACTACCAGACTTTAAAAGTCAACAATTTGTGAACTTCATAGAAGAAGCATACCAAGAGTATAAGTGTGGCAATGGAAAGACTTTTAAATCAATCCATCCACCAAATACTTGGGTAAAAATATCTCATAATGAGAAAACAACAAATGCTATTCCATTTAAAGGAAAGCTAGAGGAATTAAATTCCAACCATCTAGCAGAGCAAAACAATTATACAAATTTGTTCTTGCAATCAATTGGAGAACAAACTTCGAGAATCGAAGAAAAGATATCAAATATGACTTATAGTCCAAGCAAATCAGAAGCATCGACTTCAAAGTTAAAAGAGGATTCAGTCCCTTTTAAACCTCCTCCAGAAATGAAGGATTTCCGATTACAAGCTAAACCAGAAAGTGAATTCATTGAAGCACTTATGGTAAGGCTTGAAAATCTAAAAATCAAGGAGGGAAAAAACAAAGAAACTGTATCAGCCCTTAAAGGGAGTGATAGCAGTAATGATGAAGGTTCTAAAAAGGTCAATAAAATGACTTTTAGAAAGAATACTTCTATGGTTAAACCATTCTATCCAAGACCCACTCCAATTGACATGCAAATTGAGGAAAGAATAGAATTCGCCCAATTTGATGGAAAGTCGTTGGTTGAGTGGAATATTGATGGGCTATCTGAATATAATATAAAGATAGTTCTAAAATATATGCTCATGTTTGCTAAAGCAGCTCAGGTCAATGGTAATAACCAGAGACAAATTGCTGAAGCAATAATCGCTGGATTCAGCGGACAACTATCAGGTTGGTGGGACTTTAATATGTCTGAGATTGCAAAAGATCAGATATTTAGTGCCACTACAACCGATTCAAATTCGGGTGAAACCCATGAAGTTATTGTAAATACATTAATCTACACAATAGCTTCACATTTTATTGGGAGAAATGAACTCCAAAAGGACAGGTCTCAAGAACAACTCTTGAATCTAAAATGTCCAACCTTAGGCCACTTTATGTGATACAAGGATGTATTCTTTACAAGAGTCATGCAAAGACCCGATAGTCACATGGACTTTTGGAAAGAAAAATTCATAGCTGGATTACCTGCCCTCTTTGCAGAAAGGCTAAGAATAAAGCTTAAAGCTAAATATTCAGGAATAATTCCCTATTCAGGATTGACATATGGAGATCTAGCATCCGAAATAATTTCGGAAGGAATAGAACTCTGCAATGATGTCAAATTGAAACAACAATTAGAAGAACAAAAGCTCCATCACAAGGAAACCTTGGGGAACTTTTGTGATCAAATTGGCTATGCACCAATCATTTATCCTACAAGGGATAAAAAGAAATTCTCTAAAAGAGAAAAACACTTCTTTAGAAAGAAAAGAAGAAAAGGATTCTTTAAAGAAGAATCAAATATCCCTAACCAAGGGAAAAAATACAACAAAAGGAAAACCTTTAAAAAGGATCCTATTTGTTGGAAATGTGGTAAGAAAGGCCACTATGCAAACAAGTGTCTAGTCAAGAAAAAGATACAATCTCTTGACATAGATGAAAACCAAAAAAGGTTAATATGCCAGGCTCTACTTAATGAGACTGAAGAAGATTTTAAACAAAGTCTTGACTACTCTTCAGAAGAAGAAGAAAGAAGCTCGTCGCATAGCACGAGTGAAAGTGAATCAGAACTCTGCAACTGCACAGAAGGCAAATGTGATATATGCATGATCAGAGATCTGGGGTTAAAAGTAAACATGTTAACCCAAGAAGAAAGCTTCATCCTGGATATAATCGATCAAATCGAGAGTCCAGAAAAAAGAAGAAAAGCTCTAGAAAGCTATTTGGTTAAACCAAAAGAACAAAGTAGAAAACTCTCAAGTCAAAAGGACAGCTATGGTTCTTTAGATCAGTTGATCAAAAGAATGCAGAAGGCTGAACAAAGAGAGCCTACTGTTCAAGATTTAAAAGGAGAGATAAATCAAATTAAATTTGAAATATCTCAAATAAAAAGGCAAATTGAGAAAATGGAGGCTTGTCAGCCATCAACCTCAAGAGCAACGCCAGAATCAACAGACGAAGAGGATAATTCCTCAAAAACACCTCAATTGCAGGATGTCAATTATATTGACAAAACTGAACCACAAAAATGGTTCATAAAGGTGACATTAATTGTCAACAAAGAATTCTACATGGAAACTGAAGCCATGGTAGATTCAGGAGCAGATATAAACTGTATTACAGAAGGAATAATTCCTTCAAAGTATTACAGTAAAACTACCCAAAGAGTAACTACTGCCAATAAACAACCATTGAATATCAGGTATAAGCTTGACAATACAGTGGTATATAATGATGGAATATGTATTCCAATACCATTTATAATGGTAAAAGGTTTGTCAACCGCGGTAATCTTGGGAAATCAATTTTTGCAAAAAATATTCCCAATTACCTCTATAACAGAAAAATGAATAATTTCCTTACAAAATAAAAAGGAAATAAAATTTCCTTTCACAACTATGCCAAAGCAGCATAAAATACAACAGTTAAATTCCTTAAAGGAAAGAAAGACTAAACTGTTGAATTCCTTAAAGGAAGAAGTTGGATTTAAACAAATCCAAGAGAAGTTGAAAGATCCAGACCTGCAAAGGAAGATCCAAGACTTCGAAGAAACAATCAAAAGGCAAGTTTGTGCTGAAGAACCAAACGCCTTCTGGGAAAGAAACAAATATGTTGTCTCCCTACCTTATGAGGAAGGATTCAATGAAAAACATATCTCTACAAAAGCTAGACCTATCGCTATGGGTACCAGACATTTAGAGTTATGTTAAAAGGAGATCAATGATCTCTTAAAGAAAGGCCTTATTAGGCAAAGTTACAGTCCATGGAGTTGCCCGGCATTCTATGTTGAGAATGCAGCAGAAATTGAAAGAGGAGCGCCAAGACTTGTAATAAATTACAAACCGCTTAACAAAGCGTTGAAATGGATAAGATATCCAATTCCAAACAAGAGGGATCTCCTCAATAGGCTATACAAAGCCAAAATATTCTCTAAATTTGATATGAAGTCAGGATACTGGCAGATTCAAATTGAAGAGAAAAATTGGTTTAAAACCGCATTCACTGTACCATTCGGACATTACGAATGGAATGTAATGCCATTTGGGCTAAAAAATGCTCCATCAGAGTATCAACATATCATGAATGAATTATTTAATCCTTATACGGATTTTATAATTGTTTACATTGATGATGTACTGGTTTATTCACAAACCATTGATCAGCACTTCAAGCATCTCAAGGTGTTTATAGAAGTTGCTAAAAGAGCAGGACTTGTAGTTTCTGCCAAAAAGATAAGCTTATTTAAGCTTAAAATAAAATTCTTAGGCCATTATATTGAAAACGGTTATATAAAGCCTATAGAAAGAGCGATTATATTCGCAGAAAAATTTCCTGATGAAATACAGGATAAAAATCAACTGCAGAGATTTCTGGGAAGTCTCAACTATATTGCAGATTTCTACAAAGAACTAGCCGTAGAATGTAAACCACTCTTTAATAGGTTAAGGAAAAATCCTAAACCTTGGAGTAGTGAACATACTAAGGCAGTTAAATCTCTTAAAGAGAAACTCAAGGAACTACCTTGTATGGCTATTGCCAATCCCGACTACTATAAAATAGTAGAAACAGATGCGTCTGAAAAGGGATATGGTGGAATCCTGAAACAAAAGGATCCACAAACTAACCAAGAACAATTGGTTAGATATACTTCGGGTCTATGGAACCCAGCTCAGCAAAACTATTCGACTATTAAGAAAGAAGTTCTTTCTATAGTCTTATGTGTCACTAAATTTGAAAGTGACTTGCTGAATAAAAAATTTCTTATTAGAACCGATGCAAAATCTGCTAAGGGCATTCTTGAAAAGGATGTGCAGAATTTGGCATCAAAACAAATCTTTGCTAGATGGCAAGCAATATTATCATGTTTTGATTTTGATATTGAACATGTTAATGGAGTTAATAACTCTTTAGCTGACTTTTTAACTCGTGAATATTTGCAGGGATAAAAAGTCGAAGCCCTCTGAAAGAGGAAAAGCAAAAAGGGATAATCCCAAAAGAACGTTTGTCGAAACGGCAAAAGAAGCCAACAAGGGTGCATAACCATATAAGGTTCGTGAATTCGCTGATGATCCAGAAGCATATTCTGCAGAAGCTTATTCAATGGCAATCCCACCAGAAGACCTTAAAGGTCGAAAATATCCATATATCCCATATAGCTGGATAAAAATTCAGCCAGTGGATATAACCCTTAAAGGGATGTATGCAGATCATGTTGCAGATATCTTCCTCAACAAAAATCTGCCATCAACCATTGAAGGAAAGTCAGTATATTACTATCAAGCTATCCTTCAAGAAACCCATTCAGTTCGTATAGAACAAGTGGGAAAAACGAGTCATCTCGACTCAAACACTGCTTATAGCAAATTCATCATTAAAAGGGTGTTATCATTAGCTGATTGGGGAATCAGACCTCAAGAAGTAAGGTACTTAAAGTTCCAGTATCACCCAAAAAACCCAAAATCCTATAATTACTTCGATTATATCGAAGCATGGGAAAAGGCATTACTCTATGAGAATGCTCAGAAAAAACATAGTTGGTTCCTCTTGATTCAACTGGATGGACAACTTACAAACATTCCAGTCTGGTTCAAGACATGGTTCTACAACTGGGGATTAAATCCCATTATCTTACCAAAGGTAATCAAATCAGTCTATAAAGACTTTGAAGAAGCAAACCCAGGGATAGATCTTTTAGAGCTGCTGATACGCTATGCAATGCTCTATATGGTCCCATGGATTATCAGATGGGGATATCATATTGTACGCCCCAAAATAGAGGAAAAATTAAATATCTCATTAAATGAATATTTCCTCTGGAGAAAGGTGTTCATCAGATGGTGGACAAAATTCAACTTCTTTGAAGAAGACAGTGTCTATTCAAAGAACAAGGTTATATACCTTGATCAATCATCAAGAGCGCCTACAAAGAATCCAAAGGATACTTTCAAAGAAGCGTTCTCAAAACTGTCAAGAGACGAAACCTTAAAGGCATTTGAAGAAATTTTTTTGGGGGGGGGGGAAGGAACGAGGCAAGTTCTTCAGAAAAATCCCCAGAAAAGGCTAGCTCAAGCAGCCGTGAACAAACGCCAAACTACCTTTTGGCCGGAATCTCGCAAGATCCGTACGAAGGCTTGCTAGATTTGGACGAAGTTAGTGCGGATGACGTCATGCATGACGTCACAAAGATGAGGTAAGCACTTACCTCAACAGGCAACAGTCTGATGGATTTAAAATCCAAACCAAAATTGTAATATATAGTGTTTGAGTTCCGACGCCTATAAAAGGGCACATGTATAGCCATTCGGAATATCATAAGTTAGCACACCACACACCACACCACCTACAATAATTCTCTCTCTATATTTCCGCTTAGCTTTCAATAAAAGTAGACCATCTTGGCCAAAATTATGTAAGTATTTAGTTAAAACTTTTGTTTAAACTTTTTTATTTTGTAAGCTTTTATTTACAAACCCTGGTTTTTACCACTTTTTTTTTTTTGTTTACCTCTAACTTTAAGTTAGGGTTATACAAACATACCATCTGGTTTTAAACCAGGGTTTGTAAATAAAAGCTTACAAAATAAAAAAGTTTAAACAAAAGTTTTAACTAAATACTTACATAATTTTGGCCAAGATGGCCTTCTTTTATTGAAAGCTAAGCGGAAATATAGAGAGAGAATTATTGTAGGTGGAGTGGTGTGTGGTGTGCTCACTTGTGTTTTTCCGAATGGCTATACATGTGCCCTTTTATAGGCGTCGGAACTCAAACACTATATATTACAATTTTGGTTTGGATTTTAAATCCATCAGACTGTTGCCTGCTGAGGTAAGTGCTTACCTCATCTTTGTGACGTCATGCATGACGTCATCCGCACTAACTTCGTCCAAATCTAGCAAGCCTTCGTACGGATCTTGCGAGATTCCGGCCAAAAGGTAGTTTGGCGTTTGTTCACGGCTGCTTGAGCTAGCCTTTTCTGGGGATTTTTCTGAAGAACTTGCCTCGTTCCTCCCCCCCCCCAAAAAATTTCTTCAAATGCCTTTAAAGCTTCGTCTCTTGACAGTTTTGAGAACGCTTCTTTGAAAGTATCCTTTGGATTCTTTGTAGGCGCTCTTGATGATTGATCAAGGTATATAACCTTGTTCTTTGAATAGACACTGTCTTCTTCAAAGAAGTTGAATTTTGTCCACCATCTGATGAACACCTTTCTCCAGAGGAAATATTCATTTAATGAGATATTTAATTTTTCCTCTATTTTGGGGCGTGCAATATGATATCCCCATCTGATAATCCATGGACCATATAGAGCATTGCAAAGCGTATCAGGAGCTCTAAAGGATCTATCAATGGGTTTGCTTCTTCAAAGTCTTTATAGACTGATTTGATTACCTTTGGTAAGATAATGGGATTTAATCCCCAGTTGTAGAACCATGTCTTGAACCAGGCTGGAATGTTTGTAAGTTGTCCATCCAGTTGAATCAAGAGGAACCAACTATGTTTTTTCTGAGCATTCTCATAGAGTAATGCCTTTTCCCATGCTTCGATATAATCGAAGTAATTATAGGATTTTGGGTTTTTTGGGTGATACTGGAACTTTAAGTACCTTACTTCTTGAGGTCTGATTCCCCAATCAGCTAATGATAACACCCTTTTAATGATGAATTTGCTATAAGCAGTGTTTGAGTCGAGATGACTCGCTTTTCCCACTTGTTCTATACGAACTGAATGGGTTTCTTGAAGGATAGCTTGATAGTAATATACTGACTTTCCTTCAATGGTTGATGGCAGATTTTTGTTGAGGAAGATATCTGCAACATGATCTGCATGCATCCCTTTAAGGGTTATATCCACTGGCTGAATTTTTATCCAGCTATATGGGATATATGGATATTTTCGACCTTTAAGGTCTTCTGGTGGGATTGCCATTGAATAAGCTTCTGCAGAATATGCTTCTGGATCATCAGCGAATTCACGAACCTTATATGGTTATGCACCCTTGTTGGCTTCTTTTGCCGTTTCGACAAACGTTCTTTTGGGATTATCCCTTTTTGCTTTTCCTCTTTCAGAGGGCTTCGACTTTTTATCCCTGCAAATATTCACGAGTTAAAAAGTCAGCTAAAGAGTTATTAACTCCATTAACATGTTCAATATCAAAATCAAAACATGATAATATTGCTTGTCATCTAGCAAAGATTTGTTTTGATGCCAAATTCTGCACATCCTTTTCAAGAATGCCCTTAGCAGATTTTGCATCGGTTCTAATAAGAAATTTTTTATTCAGCAAGTCACTTTCAAATTTAGTGACACATAAGACTATAGAAAGAACTTCTTTCTTAATAGTCGAATAGTTTTGCTGAGCTGGGTTCCATAGACCCGAAGTATATCTAACCAATTGTTCTTGGTTAGTTTGTGGATCCTTTTGTTTCAGGATTCCACCATATCCCTTTTCAGACGCATCTGTTTCTACTATTTTATAGTAGTCGGGATTGGCAATAGCCATACAAGGTAGTTCCTTGAGTTTCTCTTTAAGAGATTTAACTGCCTTAGTATGTTCACTACTCCAAGGTTTAGGATTTTTCCTTAACCTATTAAAGAGTAGTTTACATTCTACGGCTAGTTCTTTGTAGAAATCTGCAATATAGTTGAGACTTCCCAGAAATCTCTGCAGTTGATTTTTATCCTGTATTTCATCAGGAAATTTTTCTGCGAATATAATCGCTCTTTCTATAGGCTTTATATGACCGTTTTCAATATAATGGCCTAAGAATTTTATTTTAAGCTTAAATAAGCTTATCTTTTTGGCAGAAACTACAAGTCCTGCTCTTTTAGCAACTTCTATAAACACCTTGAGATGCTTGAAGTGCTGATCAATGGTTTGTGAATAAACCAGAACATCATCAATGTAAACAATTATAAAATCCGTATAAGGATTAAATAATTCATTCATGATATGTTGATACTCTGATGGAGCATTTTTTAGCCCAAATGGCATTACATTCCATTCGTAATGTCCGAATGGTACAGTGAATGCGGTTTTAAACCGATCTTTCTCTTCAATTTGAATCTGCCAGTATCCTGACTTCATATCAAATTTAGAGAATATTTTGGCTTTGTATAGCCTATTGAGGAGATCCCTCTTGTTTGGAATTGGATATCTTATCCATTTCAACGCTTTGTTAAGCAGTTTGTAATTTATTACAAGTCTTGGCGCTCCTCTTTCAATTTCTGCTGCATTCTCAACATAGAATGCCGGGCAACTCCATGGACTGTAACTTTGCCTAATAAGGCCTTTCTTTAAGAGATCATTGATCTCCTTTTTACATAACTCTAAATGCCTGGTACCCATAGCGATAGGTCTAGCTTTTGTAGAGATATGTTTTTCATTGAATCCTTCCTCATAAGGTAGGGAGACAACGTATTTGTTTCTTTCCCAGAAGGCGTTTGGTTCTTCGGCACAAACTTGCCTTTTGATTGTTTCTTCGAAGTCTTGGATCTTCCTTTGCAGGTCTGGATCTTTCAACTTCTCTTGGATTTGTTTAAATCCAACTTCTTCCTTTAAGAAATTCAACAGTTTAGTCTTTCTTTCCTTTAAGGAATTTAACTGTTGTATTTTATGCTGCTTTGGCATAGTTGTGAAAGGAAATTTTATTTCCTTTTTATTTTGTAAGGAAATTATTCCTTTTTCTGTTATAGAGGTAATTGGGAATATTTTTTGCAAAAATTGATTTCCCAAGATTACCGCGGTTGACAAACCTTTTACCATTATAAATGGTATTGGAATACATATTCTATCATTACATACCACTGTATTGTCAAGCTTATACCTGATATTCAATGGTTGTTTATTGGCAGCAGCTACCCTTTGGGTAGTTTTACTGTAATACTTTGAAAGAATTATTCCTTCTGTAATACAATTTATATCTGCTCCTGAATCTACCATGGCTTCAGTTTCCATGTAGAATTCTTTATTGACAATTAATGTCACCTTTATGAACCATTTTTGTGGTTCAGTTTTGTCAATATAATTGACATCCTGCAATTGAGGTGTTTTTGAGGAATTATCCTCTTCGTCTGTTGATTTTGGCGTTGCTCTTGAGGTTGATGGCTGACAAGCCTCCATTTTCTCAATTTGCCTTTTTATTTGAGATATTTCAAATTTAATTTGATTTATCTCTCCTTTTAAATATTGAACAGTAGGCTCTCTTTGTTCAGCCTTCTGCATTCTTTTGATCAACTGATCTAAAGAACCATAGCTGTCCTTTTGACTTGAGAGTTTTCTACTTTGTTCTTTTGGTTTAACCAAATAGCTTTCTAGAGCTTTTCTTCTTTTTTCTGGACTCTCGATTTGATCGATTATATCCAGGATGAAGCTTTCTTCTTGGGTTAACATGTTTACTTTTAACCTCAGATCTCTGATCATGCATATATCACATTCGCCTTCTGTGCAGTTGCAGAGTTCTGATTCACTTTCACTCGTGCTATGCGACGAGCTTCTTTCTTCTTCTTCTGAAGAGTAGTCAAGACTTTGTTTAAAATCTTCTTCAGTCTCATTAAGTAGAGCCTGACATATTAACCTTTTTTGGTTTTCATCTATGTCAAGAGATTGTATCTTTTTCTTGACTAGACACTTGTTTGCATAGTGGCCTTTCTTACCACATTTCCAACAAATAGGATCCTTTTTAAAGGTTTTCCTTTTGTTGTATTTTTTCCCTTGGTTAGGGATATTTGATTCTTCTTTAAAGAATCCTTTTCTTCTTTTCTTTCTAAAGAAGTGTTTTTCTCTTTTAGAGAATTTCTTTTTATCCCTTGTAGGATAAATGATTGGTGCATAGCCAATTTGATCACAAAAGTTCCCCAAGGTTTCCTTGTGATGGAGCTTTTGTTCTTCTAATTGTTGTTTCAATTTGACATCATTGCAGAGTTCTATTCCTTCCAAAATTATTTCGGATGCTAGATCTCCATATGTCAATCCTGAATAGGGAATTATTCCTGAATATTTAGCTTTAAGCTTTATTCTTAGCCTTTCTGCAAAGAGAGCAGGTAATCCAGCTATGAATTTTTCTTTCCAAAAGTCCATGTGACTATCGGGTCTTTGCATGACTCTTGTAAAGAATACATCCTTGTACCACATAAAGTGGCCTAAGGTTGGACATTTTAGATTCAAGAGTTGTTCTTGAGACCTGTCCTTTTGGAGTTCATTTCTCCCAATAAAATGTGAAGCTATTGTGTAGATTAATGTATCTACAATAACTTCATGGGTTTCACCCGAATTTGAATCGGTTGTAGTGGCACTAAATATCTGATCTTTTGCAATCTCAGACATATTAAAGTCCCACCAACCTGATAGTTGTCCGCTGAATCCAGCGAATATTGCTTCAGCAGTTTGTCTCTGGTTATTACCATTGACCTGAGCTGCTTTAGCAAACATGAGCATATATTTTAGAACTATCTTTATATTATATTCAGATAGCCCATCAATATTCCACTCAACCAACGACTTTCCATCAAATTGGGCGAATTCTATTCTTTCCTCAATTTGCATGTCAATTGGAGTGGGTCTTGGATAGAATGGTTTAACCATAGAAGTATTCTTTCTAAAAGTCATTTTATTGACCTTTTTAGAACCTTCATCATTACTGCTATCACTCCCTTTAAGGGCTGATACAGTTTCTTTGTTTTTTCCCTCCTTGATTTTTAGATTTTCAAGCCTTACCATAAGTGCTTCAATGAATTCACTTTCTGGTTTAGCTTGTAATCGGAAATCCTTCATTTCTGGAGGAGGTTTAAAAGGGACTGAATCCTCTTTTAACTTTGAAGTCGATGCTTCTGATTTGCTTGGACTATAAGTCATATTTGATATCTTTTCTTCGATTCTCGAAGTTTGTTCTCCAATTGATTGCAAGAACAAATTTGTATAATTGTTTTGCTCTGCTAGATGGTTGGAATTTAATTCCTCTAGCTTTCCTTTAAATGGAATAGCATTTGTTGTTTTCTCATTATGAGATATTTTTACCTAAGTATTTGGTGGATGGATTGATTTAAAAGTCTTTCTATTGCCACACTTATACTCTTGGTATGCTTCTTCTATGAAGTTCACAAATTATTGACTTTTAAAGTCTGGGAGTTCTTTTCCTCTACTTTTCCATCTGGATTTTATCCATTGGAAAAAGGTGAGTTCTTTTCTTTCTTCCAAATATTGGCTTATATACCAACGTTGTTGGGAAAGTGAGTAGTAACTTAAAAACCATTTTTTCATGGTTTGGTTACTTTATTTACCCCAAGATTTTTTCATAACCTCTGGGATTTCTATGCTATTATTGTCAATAGTAATAGTATTGACTTCATAACCCATATCTGAGGCGGTTGGAGAGGTATTACCTCTACTGCTTTCAGCAGTGTCAACTCTATATATAGGTTGACTAACTTGTTCTTGAGTTCTTCTGACTCTAAGAATTTCAGCATTAATTTGCTCTCTTTCAGAGAGTGGTACCTCAGAAGTTGAGGACCTTGCTGACATTGATGGTGTTCTACTCAAGTTTAACTTGAATCTTCGGTTGTTAGAGAATTTTATCTCTACATCACCATCTGGATGTTGTATGATTTGATCAAGTTCTCTTTTTTCTTCAGAGACTGGATCAACTATACTTTCTAACTTCCAAACATCGGGAAGCTGGACTTGGTCCCAAAAAATTGTTTTTGGTACTACCAAGTTACTTTTAATATCTGTTATAAACAGAGTTGTCTCTCCCTTTTGGGCACTGAGAATTTCAGGATTTATCCTTAATCTTGGTATAATAGTATTCATTACTTTGTAATGAACTTGATATACTAGAGAAACATTACTTGTTTCTTCTGGCATATCATAACCATGAGTTTTGATGTTTAACACCAGTGCATCCATGACATTTTTATCATGTATTGCTATTGAAAAATCGGGAAAACATTTAAAGTAGGCTGGGCCTTCACTTAGTGATGTTTCCACTACTCCTAATAAGGAGTCTTTGAACTTATTATGTCTTTTATCTCTGACAATAATAAGTGCGGCTATATTTAAGCCCCGTCTGGTTAACGGCTGTATACCTACTTGGATTAACCCAATATGTAGGTAACTATATTTTTTCCTATGCTCTTGGATTAACTCCTTAGAGAGCATATAGATAATTTCATCTCCCTGTTTAAGGGATTTCCTTTCTTCTACAGTTTTGATTATATAATCTGACTTGTAGATGAAAGAACCATTTTCGTAAACCTGATTAGGTTTATATTTGGGTAATTTCCATTTTTGGAGATTCCCTTCAAAATTTTTTGAGATAATAATCTCTTTGTTTAGTGATAAATCATCACCACCCTTTAAGGGATTTTCTGATGTTTCAGATCTTTTTGATCTTGAACTCGTAAATCGGTTCATTTTCAACAGTGGTTATCACTGTCAACGATTTACTCGCAACACGCCCTCCGGTCTTCTACCTCACGGGTCTTACTGCTCCAGCGAAACGCGACTTGGGTTTCAAACCACCCTTGATTTTGAACAAATTTATTTTGTTCTTGATCTTTTAAAATCTGGTTATCAGAAAAATCCTTTAAGGATTTTTTGGTCTGATACCACTTTTTTTTTTTTTTTTTTACCTCTAACTTTAAGTTAGGGTTATACAAACATACCCTCTGGTTTTAAACCAGGGTTTGTAAATAAAAGCTTACAAAATAAAAAAGTTTAAACAAAAGTTTTAACTAAATACTTACATAATTTTGGCCAAGATGGCCTTCTTTTATTGAAAGCTAAGCGGAAATATAGAGAGAGAATTATTGTAGGTGGTGTGGTGTGTGGTGTGCTAACTTATGATATTCCGAATGGCTATACATGTGCCCTTTTATAGGCGTCGGAACTCAAACACTATATATTACAATTTTGGTTTGGATTTTAAATCCATCAGACTGTTGCCTGCTGAGGTAAGTGCTTACCTCATCTTTGTGACGTCATGCATGACGTCATCCGCACTAACTTCGTCCAAATCTAGCAAGCCTTCGTACGGATCTTGCGAGATTCCGGCCAAAAGGTAGTTTGGCGTTTGTTCACGGCTGCTTGAGCTAGCCTTTTCTGGGGATTTTTCTGAAGAACTTGCCTCGTTCCTTCCCCCCCCAAAAATTTCTTCAAATGCCTTTAAGGCTTCGTCTCTTGACAGTTTTGAGAACGCTTCTTTGAAAGTATCCTTTGGATTCTTTGTAGGCGCTCTTGATGATTGATCAAGGTATATAACCTTGTTCTTTGAATAGACACTGTCTTCTTCAAAGAAGTTGAATTTTGTCCTCCATCTGATGAACACCTTTCTCCAGAGGAAATATTCATTTAATGAGATATTTAATTTTTCCTCTATTTTGGGGCGTGCAATATGATATCCCCATCTGATAATCCATGGGACCATATAGAGTATTGCAAAGCGTATCAGCAGCTCTAAAGGATCTATCCCTGGGTTTGCTTCTTCAAAGTCTTTATAGACTGATTTGATTACCTTTGGTAAGATAATGGGATTTAATCCCCAGTTGTAGAATCATGTCTTGAACCAGGCTGGAATGTTTGTAAGTTGTCCATCCAGTTGAATCAAGAGGAACCAACTATGTTTTTTCTGAGCATTCTCATAGAGTAATGCCTTTTCCCATGCTTCGATATAATCGAAGTAATTATAGGATTTTGGGTTTTTTGGGTGATACTGGAACTTTAAGTACCTTACTTCTTGAGGTCTGATTCCCCAATCAGCTAATGATAACACCCTTTTAATGATGAATTTGCTATAAGCAGTGTTTGAGTCGAGATGACTCGCTTTTCCCACTTGTTCTATACGAACTGAATGGGTTTCTTGAAGGATAGCTTGATAGTAATATACTGACTTTCCTTCAATGGTTGATGGCAGATTTTTGTTGAGGAAGATATCTGCAACATGATCTGCATGCATCCCTTTAAGGGTTATATCCACTGGCTGAATTTTTTTCCAGCTATATGGGATATATGGATATTTTCGACCTTTAAGGTCTTCTGGTGGGATTGCCATTGAATAAGCTTCTGCAGAATATGCTTCTGGATCATCAGGGAATTCACGAACCTTATATGGTTCTGCACCCTTGTTGGCTTCTTTTGCCGTTTCGGCAAATGTTCTTTTGGGATTATCCCTTTTTGCTTTTCCTCTTTCAAAGGGCTTCGACTTTTTATCCCTGCAAATATTCACGAGTTAAAAAGTCAGCTAAAGAGTTATTAACTCCATTAACATGTTCAATATCAAAATCAAAACATGATAATATTGCTTGCCATCTAGCAAAGATTTGTTTTGATGCCAAATTCTGCACATCCTTTTCAAGAATGCCCTTAGTAGATTTTGCATCGGTTCTAATAAGAAATTTTTTATTCAGCAAGTCACTTTCAAATTTAGTGACACATAAGACTATAGAAGGAACTTCTTTCTTAATAGTCGAATAGTTTTGCTGAGCTGGGTTCCATAGACCCGAAGTATATCTAACCAATTGTTCTTGGTTAGTTTGTGGATCCTTTTGTTTCAGGATTCCACCATATCCCTTTTCAGACGCATCTGTTTCTACTATTTTATAGTAGTCGGGATTGGCAATAGCCATACAATGTAGTTCCTTGAGTTTCTCTTTAAGAGATTTAACTGCCTTAGTATGTTCACTACTCCAAGGTTTAGGATTTTTCCTTAACCTATTAAAGAGTGGTTTACATTCTACGACTAGTTCTTTGTAGAAATCTGCAATATAGTTGAGACTTCCCAGAAATCTCTGCAGTTGATTTTTATCCTGTATTTCATCAGGAAATTTTTCTGCGAATATAATCGCTCTTTCTATAGGCTTTATATGACCGTTTTCAATATAATGGCCTAAGAATTTTATTTTAAGCTTAAATAAGCTTATCTTTTTGGCAGAAACTACAAGTCCTGCTCTTTTAGCAACTTCTATAAACACCTTGAGATGCTTGAAGTGCTGATCAATGGTTTGTGAATAAACCAGTACATCATCAATGTAAACAATTATAAAATCCGTATAAGGATTAAATAATTCATTCATGATATGTTGATACTCTGATGGAGCATTTTTTAGCCCAAATGGCATTACATTCCATTCGTAATGTCCGAATGGTACAGTGAATGCGGTTTTAAACCAATTTTTCTCTTCAATTTGAATCTGCCAGTATCCTGACTTCATATCAAATTTAGAGAATATTTTGGCTTTGTATAGCCTATTGAGGAGATCCCTCTTGTTTGGAATTGGATATCTTATCCATTTCAACGCTTTGTTAAGCGGTTTGTAATTTATTACAAGTCTTGGCGCTCCTCTTTCAATTTCTGCTGCATTCTCAACATAGAATGCCGGGCAACTCCATGGACTGTAACTTTGCCTAATAAGGCCTTTCTTTAAGAGATCATTGATCTCCTTTTAACATAACTCTAAATGCCTGGTACCCATAGCGATAGGTCTAGCTTTTGTAGAGATATGTTTTTCATTGAATCCTTCCTCATAAGGTAGGGAGACAACGTATTTGTTTCTTTCCCAGAAGGCATTTGGTTCTTCGGCACAAACTTGCCTTTTGATTGTTTCTTCGAAGTCTTGGATCTTCCTTTGCAGGTCTGGATCTTTCAACTTCTCTTGGATTTGTTTAAATCCAACTTCTTCCTTTAAGGAATTCAACAGTTTAGTCTTTCTTTCCTTTAAGGAATTTAACTGTTGTATTTTATGCTGCTTTGGCATAGTTGTGAAAGGAAATTTTATTTCCTTTTTATTTTGTAAGGAAATTATTCCTTTTTCTGTTATAGAGGTAATTGGGAATATTTTTTGCAAAAATTGATTTCCTAAGATTACCGCGGTTGACAAACCTTTTACCATTATAAATGGTATTGGAATACATATTCCATCATTACATACCACTGTATTGTCTAGCTTATACCTGATATTCAATGGTTGTTTATTGGCAGCAGTTACCCTTTGGGTAGTTTTACTGTAATACTTTGAAGGAATTATTCCTTCTGTAATACAGTTTATATATGCTCCTGAATCTACCATGGCTTCAGTTTCCATGTAGAATTCTTTATTGACAATTAATGTCACCTTTATGAACCATTTTTGTGGTTCAGTTTTGTCAATATAATTGACATCCTGCAATTGAGGTGTTTTTGAGGAATTATCCTCTTCGTCTGTTGATTCTGGCATTGCTCTTGAGGTTGATGGCTGACAAGCCTCCATTTTCTCAATTTGCCTTTTTATTTGAGATATTTCAAATTTAATTTGATTTATCTCTCCTTTTAAATCTTGAACAGTAGGCTCTCTTTGTTCAGCCTTCTGCATTCTTTTGATCAACTGATCTAAAGAACCATAGCTGTCCTTTTGACTTGAGAGTTTTCTACTTTGTTCTTTTGGTTTAACCAAATAGCTTTCTAGAGCTTTTCTTCTTTTTTCTGGACTCTCGATTTGATCGATTATATCCAGGATGAAGCTTTCTTCTTGGGTTAACATGTTTACTTTTAACCCCAGATCTCTGATCATGCATATATCACATTCGCCTTCTGTGCAGTTGCAGAGTTCTGATTCACTTTCACTCGTGCTATGCGACGAGCTTCTTTCTTCTTCTTCTTCTGAAGAGTAGTCAAGACTTTGTTTAAAATCTTCTTCAGTCTCATTAAGTAGAGCCTGGCATATTAACCTTTTTTGGTTTTCATCTATGTCAAGAGATTGTATCTTTTTCTTGAATAGACACTTGTTTGCATAGTGGTCTTTCTTACCACATTTCCAACAAATAGGATCCTTTTTAAAGGTTTTCCTTTTGTTGTATTTTTTCCCTTGGTTAGGGATATTTGATTCTTCTTTAAAGAATCCTTTTCTTCTTTTCTTTCTAAAGAAGTGTTTTTCTCTTTTAGAGAATTTCTTTTTATCCCTTGTAGGATAAATGCTTGGTGCATAGCCAATTTGATCACAAAAGTTCCCCAAGGTTTCCTTGTGATGGAGCTTTTGTTCTTCTAATTGTTGTTTCAATTTGACATCATTGCAGAGTTCTATTCCTTCCGAAATTATTTCGGATGCTAGATCTCCATATGTCAATCCTGAATAGGGAATTATTCCTGAATATTTAGCTTTAAGCTTTATTCTTAGCCTTTCTGCAAAGAGAGCAGGTAATCCAGCTATGAATTTTTCTTTCCAAAAGTCCATGTGACTATCGGGTCTTTGCATGACTCTTGTAAAGAATACATCCTTGTACCACATAAAGTGGCCTAAGGTTGGACATTTTAGATTCAAGAGTTGTTCTTGAGACCTGTCCTTTTGGAGTTCATTTCTCCCAATAAAATGTGAAGCTATTGTGTAGATTAATGTATCTAGAATAACTTCATGGGTTTCACCCGAATTTGAATCGGTTGTAGTGGCACTAAATATCTGATCTTTTGCAATCTCAGACATATTAAAGTCCCACCAACCTGATAGTTGTCCGCTGAATCCAGCGATTATTGCTTCAGCAATTTGTCTCTGGTTATTACCATTGACCTGAGCTGCTTTAACAAACATGAGCATATATTTTAGAACTATCTTTATATTATATTCAGATAGCCCATCAATATTCCACTCAACCAACGACTTTCCATCAAATTGGGCGAATTCTATTCTTTCCTCAATTTGCATGTCAATTGGAGTGGGTCTTGGATAGAATGGTTTAACCATAGAAGTATTCTTTCTAAAAGTCATTTTATTGACCTTTTTAGAACCTTCATCATTACTGCTATCACTCCCTTTAAGGGCTGATACAGTTTCTTTGTTTTTTCCCTCCTTGATTTTTATATTTTCAAGCCTTACCATAAGTGCTTCAATGAATTCACTTTCTGGTTTAGCTTATAATCGGAAATCCTTCATTTCTGGAGGAGGTTTAAAAGGGACTGAATCCTCTTTTAACTTTGAAGTCGATGCTTCTGATTTGCTTGGACTATAAGTCATATTTGATATCTTTTCTTCGATTCTCGAAGTTTGTTCTCCAATTGATTGCAAGAACAAATTTGTATAATTGTTTTGCTCTGCTAGATGGTTGGAATTTAATTCCTCTAGCTTTCCTTAAATGGAATAGCATTTGTTGTTTTCTCATTATGAGATATTTTTACCCAAGTATTTGGTGGATGGATTGATTTAAAAGTCTTTCCATTGCCACACTTATACTCTTGGTATGCTTCTTCTATGAAGTTCACAAATTGTTGACTTTTAAAGTCTGGGAGTTCTTTTCCTCTACTTTTCCATCTGGATTATATCCATTGGAAAAAGGTGAGTTCTTTTCTTTCTTCCAAACATTGGCTTATATACCAACGTTGTTGGGAAAGTGAGTAGTAACTTAAAAACCATTTTTTCATGGTTTGGTTACTTTCTTTACCCCAAGATTTTTTCATAACCTCTGGGATTTCTAGGCTATTATTGTCAATAGTAATAGTATTGACTTCATAACCCATATCTGAGGCGGTTGGAGAGGTATTACCTCTACTGCTTTCAGCAGTGTCAACTCTATATATAGGTTGACTAACTTGTTCTTGAGTTCTTCTGACTCTAAGAATTTCAGCATTAATTTGCTCTCTTTCAGAGAGTGGTACCTCAGAAGTTGAGGACCTTGCTGACATTGATGGTGTTCTACTCAAGTTTAACTTGAATCTTCGGTTGTTAGAGAATTTTATCTCTACATCACCATCTGGATGTTGTATGATTTGATCAAGTTCTCTTTTTTCTTCAGAGACTGGATCAACTATACTTTCTAACTTCCAAACATCGGGAAGCTGGACTTGGTCCCAAAAAATTATTTTTGGTACTACCAAGTTACTTTTAATATCTGTTATAAACAGAGTTGTCTCTCCCTTTTGGGCACTGAGAATTTCAGGATTTATCCTTAATCTTGGTATAATAGTATTCATTACTTTGTAATGAACTTGATATACTAGAGAAACATTACTTGTTTCTTCTGGCATATCATAACCATGAGTTTTGATGTTTAACACCAGTGCATCCATGACATTTTTATCATGTATTGCTATTGAAAAATCGGGAAAACATTTAAAGTAGGCTGGGCCTTAACTTAGTGATGTTTCCACTACTCCTAATAAGGAGTCTTTGAACTTATTATGTCTTTTATCTCTGACAATAATAAGTGCGGCTGTATTTAAGCCCCGTCTGGTTAACGGCTGTATACCTACTTGGATTAACCCAATATGTAGGTAACTATATTTTTTCCTATGCTCTTGGATTAACTCCTTAGAGAGCATATAGATCATTTCATCTCCCTGTTTAAGGGATTTCCTTTCTTCTACAGTTTTGATTATATAATCTGACTTGTAGATGAAAGAACCATTTTCGTAAACCTGGTTAGGTTTATATTTGGGTAATTTCCATTTTTGGAGATTCCCTTCAAAATTTTTTGAGATAATAATCTCTTTGTTTAGTGATAAATCATCACCACCCTTTAAGGGATTTTCTGATGTTTCAGATCTTTTTGATCTTGAACTCGTAAATCGGTTCATTTTCAACAGTGGTTATCACTGTCAACGATTTACTCGCAACACGCCCTCCGGTCTTCTACCTCACGGGTCTTACTGCTCCAGCGAAACGCGACTTGGGTTTCAAACCACCCTTGATTTTGAACAAATTTATTTTGTTCTTGATCTTTTAAGATCTGGTTATCAGAAAAATCCTTTAAGGATTTTTTGGTCTGATACCACTTTTTTTTTTTTTTTTACCTCTAACTTTAAGTTAGGGTTATACAAATGTACCCTCTGGTTTTGAACCAGGGTTTGTAAATAAAAGCTTACAAAATAAAAAAGTTTAAACAAAAGTTTTAACTAAATACTTACATAATTTTAGCCAAGATGGCCTTCTTTTATTGAAAGCTAAGCGGAAATATAGAGAGAGAATTATTGTAGGTGGTGTGGTGTGTGGTGTGCTAACTTGTGATATTCCGAATGGCTATACATGTGCCCTTTTTTAGGCGTCGGAACTCAAACACTATATATTACAATTTTGGTTTGGATTTTAAATCCATCAGACTGTTGCCTGCTGAGGTAAGTGCTTACCTCATCTTTGTGACGTCATGCATGACGTCATCCGCACTAACTTCGTCCAAATCTAGCAAGCCTTCGTACGGATCTTGCGAGATTCCGGCCAAAAGGTAGTTTGGCGTTTGTTCACGGCTGCTTGAGCTAGCCTTTTCTGGGGATTTTTCTGAAGAACTTGCCTCGTTCCTTCCCCCCCCCCAAAATTTTCTTCAAATGTCTTTAAGGCTTCGTCTCTTGACAGTTTTGAGTACGGTTTTTTGAAAGTATCCTTTGGATTCTTTGTAGGCGCTCTTGATGATTGATCAAGGTATATAACCTTATTCTTTGAATAGACACTGTCTTCTTCAAAGAAGTTGAATTTTGTCCACCATCTGATGAACACCTTTCTCCAGAGGAAATATTCATTTAATGAGATATTTAATTTTTCCTCTATTTTGGGGCGTGCAATATGATATCCCCATCTGATAATCCATGGGACCATATAGAGCATTGCAAAGCGTATCAGCAGCTCCAAAGGATCTATCCCTGGGTTTGCTTCTTCAAAGTCTTTATAGACTGATTTGATTACCTTTGGTAAGATAATGGGATTTAATCCCCAGTTGTAGAACCATGTCTTGAACCAGGCTGGAATGTTTGTAAGTTGTCCATCCAGTTGAATCAAGAGGAACCAACTATGTTTTTTCTGAGCATTCTCATAGAGTAATGTATTTTCTCATGCTTCGATATAATCGAAGTAATTATAGGATTTTGGGTTTTTTGGGTGATACTGGAACTTTAAGTACCTTACTTCTTGAGGTCTGATTCCCCAATCAGCTAATGATAACACCCTTTTAATGATGAATTTGCTATAAGCAGTGTTTGAGTCGAGATGACTCGCTTTTCCCACTTGTTCTATACGAACTGAATGAGTTTCTTGAAGGATAGCTTGATAGTAATATACTGACTTTCCTTCAATGGTTGATGACAGATTTTTGTTGAGGAAGATATTTGCAACATGATCTGCATGCATCCCTTTAAGGGTTATATCCACTGGATGAATTTTTATCCAGCTATATGGGATATATGGATATTTTCGACCTTTAAGGTCTTCTGGTGGGATTGCCATTGAATAAGCTTCTGCAGAATATGCTTCTGGATCATCAGCGAATTCACGAACCTTATATGGTTCTGCACCCTTGTTGGCTTCTTTTACCGTTTCGGCAAATGTTCTTTTGGGATTAACCCTTTTTGCTTTTCCTCTTTCAGAGGGCTTCGACTTTTTATCCCTGCAGATATTCACGAGTTAAAAAGTCAGCTAAAGAGTTATTAACTCCATTAACATGTTCAATATCAAAATCAAAACATGATAATACTGCTTGCCATCTAGCAAAGATTTGTTTTGATGCCAAATTCTGCACATCCTTTTCAAGAATGCCCTTAGCAGATTTTGCATCGGTTCTAATAAGAAATTTTTTATTCAGCAAGTCACTTTCAAATTTAGTGACACATAAGACTATAGAAAGAACTTCTTTCTTAATAGTCGAATAGTTTTGCTGAGCTGGGTTCCATAGACCCGAAGTATATCTAACCAATTGTTCTTGGTTAGTTTGTGGATCCTTTTGTTTCAGGATTCCACCATATCCCTTTTCAGACGCATCTGTTTCTACTATTTTATAGTAGTCGGGATTGGCAATAGCCATACAAGGTAGTTCCTTGAGTTTCTCTTTAAGAGATTTAACTGCCTTAGTATGTTCACTACTCCAAGGTTTAGGATTTTTCCTTAACCTATTAAAGAGTGGTTTACATTCTACGGCTAGTTCTTTGTAGAAATCTGCAATATAGTTGAGACTTCCCAGAAATCTCTGCAGTTGATTTTTATCCTGTATTTCATCAGGAAATTTTTCTGCGAATATAATCGCTCTTTCTATAGGCTTTATATGACCGTTTTCAATATAATGGCCTAAGAATTTTATTTTAAGCTTAAATAAGCTTATCTTTTTGGCAGAAACTACAAGTCCTGCTCTTTTAGCAACTTCTATAAACACCTTGAGATGCTTGAAGTGCTGATCAATGGTTTGTGAATAAACCAGTACATCATCAATGTAAACAATTATAAAATCCGTATAAGGATTAAATAATTCATTCATGATATGTTGATACTCTGATGGAGCATTTTTTAGCCCAAATGGCATTACATTCCATTCGTAATGTCCTAATGGTACAGTGAATGCGGTTTTAAACCGATCTTTCTCTTCAATTTGAATCTGCCAGTATCCTGACTTCATATCAAATTTAGAGAATATTTTGGCTTTGTATAGCCTATTGAGGAGATCCCTCTTGTTTGGAATTGGATATCTTATCCATTTCAACGCTTTGTTAAGCGGTTTGTAATTTATTACAAGTCTTGGCGCTCCTCTTTCAATTTCTGCTACATTCTCAACATAGAATGCCGGGCAACTCCATGGACTGTAACTTTGCCTAATAAGGCCTTTCTTTAAGAGATCATTGATCTCCTTTTTACATAACTCTAAATGCCTAGTACCCATAGCGATAGGTCTAGCTTTTGTAGAGATATGTTTTTCATTGAATCCTTCCTCATAAGGTAGGGAAACAACGTATTTGTTTCTTTCCCAGAAGGCGTTTGGTTCTTCAGCACAAACTTGCCTTTTGATTGTTTCTTCGAAGTCTTGGATCTTCCTTTGCAGGTCTGGATCTTTCAACTTCTCTTGGATTTGTTTAAATCCAACTTCTTCCTTTAAGGAATTCAACAGTTTAGTCTTTCTTTCCTTTAAGGAATTTAACTGTTGTATTTTATGCTGCTTTGGCATAGTTGTGAAAGGAAATTTTATTTCCTTTTTATTTTGTAAGGAAATTATTCCTTTTTCTGTTATAGAGGTAATTGGGAATATTTTTTGCAAAAACTGATTTCCCAAGATTACCGCGGTTGACAAACCTTTTACCATTATAAATGGTATTGGAATACATATTCCATCATTACATACCACTGTATTGTCAAGCTTATACCTGATATTCAATGGTTGTTTATTGGCAGCAGTTACCCTTTGGGTAGTTTTACTGTAATACTTTGAAGGAATTATTCCTTCTGTAATACAGTTTATATCTGCTCCTGAATCTACCATGGCTTCAGTTTCCATGTAGAATTCTTTATTGACAATTAATGTCACCTTTATGAACCATTTTTGTGGTTCAGTTTTGTCAATATAATTGACATCCTGCAATTGAGGTGTTTTTGAGGAATTATCCTCTTCGTCTGTTGATTCTGGCGTTGCTCTTGAGGTTGATGGCTGACAAGCCTCCATTTTCTCAATTTGCCTTTTTATTTGAGATATTTCAAATTTAATTTGATTTATCTCTCCTTTTAAATCTTGAACAGTAGGCTCTCTTTGTTCAGCCTTCTGCATTATTTTGATCAACTGATCTAAAGAACCATAGCTGTCCTTTAGACTTGAGAGTTTTCTACTTTGTTCTTTTGGTTTAACCAAATAGCTTTCTAGAGCTTTTCTTATTTTTTCTGGACTCTCGATTTGATCGATTATATCCAGGATGAAGCTTTCTTCTTGGGTTAACATGTTTACTTTTAACCCCAGATCTCTGATCATGCATATATCACATTCGCCTTCTGTGCAGTTGCAGAGTTCTGATTCACTTTCACTCGTGCTATGCGACGAGCTTCTTTCTTCTTCTTCTTCTGAAGAGTAGTCAAGACTTTGTTTAAAATCTTCTTCAGTCTCATTAAGTAGAGCCTGGCATATTAACCTTTTTTGGTTTTCAACTATGTCAAGAGATTGTATCTTTTTCTTGACTAGACACTTGTTTGCATAGTGGCCTTTCTTACCACATTTCCAACAAATAGGATCCTTTTTAAAGGTTTTCCTTTTGTTGTATTTTTTCCCTTGGTTAGGGATATTTGATTCTTCTTTAAAGAATCCTTTTTTTTCTTTCTAAAGAAGTGTTTTTCTCTTTTAGAGAATTTCTTTTTATCCCTTGTAGGATAAATGCTTGGTGCATAGCCAATTTGATCACAAAAGTTCCCCAAGGTTTCCTTGTGATGGAGCTTTTGTTCTTCTAATTGTTGTTTCAATTTGACATCATTGCAGAGTTCTATTCCTTCCGAAATTATTTCGGATGCTAGATCTCCATATGTCAATCCTGAATAGGGAATTATTCCTGAATATTTAGCTTTAAGCTTTATTCTTAGCCTTTCTGCAAAGAGAGCAGGTAATCCAGCTATGAATTTTTCTTTCAAAAAGTCCATGTGACTATGGGTCTTTGCATGACTCTTGTAAAGAATACATCCTTGTACCACATAAAGTGGCCTAAGGTTGGACATTTTAGATTCAAGAGTTGTTCTTGAGACCTGTCCTTTTGGAGTTCATTTCTCCCAATAAAATGTGAAGCTATTGTGTAGATTAATGTATCTAGAATAACTTCATGGGTTTCACCCGAATTTGAATCGGTTGTAGTGGCACTAAATATCTGATCTTTTGCAATCTCAGACATATTAAAGTCCCACCAACCTGATAGTTGTCCGCTGAATCCAGCGATTATTGCTTCAGCAATTTGTCTCTGGTTATTACCATTGACCTGAGCTGCTTTAGCAAACATGAGCATATATTTTAGAACTATCTTTATATTATATTCAGATAGCCCATCAATATTCCACTCAACCAACGACTTTCCATCAAATTGGGCGAATTCTATTCTTTCATCAATTTGCATGTCAATTGGAGTGGGTCTTGGATAGAATGGTTTAACCATAGAAGTATTCTTTCTAAAAGTCATTTTATTGACCTTTTTAGAACCTTCATCATTACTGCTATCACTCCCTTTAAGGGCTGATACAGTTTCTTTGTTTTTTCCCTCCTTGATTTTTAGATTTTCAAGCCTTACCATAAGTGCTTCAATGAATTCACTTTCTGGTTTAGCTTGTAATCGGAAATCCTTCATTTCTGGAGGAGGTTTAAAAGGGACTGAATCCTCTTTTAACTTTGAAGTCGATGCTTCTGATTTGCTTGGACTATAAGTCATATTTGATATCTTTTCTTCGATTCTCGAAGTTTGTTCTCCAATTAATTGCAAGAACAAATTTGTATAATTGTTTTGCTCTGCTAGATGGTTGGAATTTAATTCCTCTAGCTTTCCTTTAAATGGAATAGCATTTGTTGTTTTCTCATTATGAGATATTTTTACCCAAGTATTTGGTGGATGGATTGATTTAAAAGTCTTTCCATTGCCACACTTATACTCTTGGTATGCTTCTTCTATGAAGTTCACAAATTGTTGACTTTTAAAGTCTGGGAGTTCTTTTCCTCTACTTTTCCATCTGGATTTTATCCATTGGAAAAAGGTGAGTTCTTTTATTTCTTCCAAATATTGGCTTATATACCAACGTTGTTGGGAAAGTGAGTAGTAACTTAAAAACAATTTTTTCATGGTTTGGTTACTTTCTTTACCCCAAGATTTTTTCATAAGCTCTGGGATTTCTAGGCTATTATTGTCAATAGTAATAATATTGACTTCATAACCCATATCTGAGGTGGTTGGAGAGGTATTACCTCTACTGCTTTCAGCAGTGTCAACTCTATATATAGGTTGACTAACTTGTTCTTGAGTTCTTCTGACTCTAAGAATTTCAGCATTAATTTGCTCTCTTTCAGAGAGTGGTACCTCAGAAGTTGAGGACCTTGCTGACATTGATGGTGTTCTACTCAAGTTTAACTTGAATCTTCGGTTGTTAGAGAATTTTATCTCTACATCACCATCTGGATGTTGTATGATTTGATCAAGTTCTCTTTTTTCTTCAGAGACTGGATCAACTATACTTTCTAACTTCCAAACATCCGGAAGCTGGACTTGGTCCCAAAAAATTGTTTTTGGTACCAAGTTACTTTTAATATCTGTTATAAACAGAGTTGTCTCTCCCTTTTGGGCACTGAGAATTTCATGATTTATCCTTAATCTTGGTATAATAGTATTCATTACTTTGTAATGAACTTGATATACTAGAGAAACATTACTTGTTTCTTCTGGCATATCATAACCATGAGTTTTGATGTTTAACACTAGTGCATCCATGACATTTTTATCATGTATTGCTATTGAAAAATCGGGAAAACATTTAAAGTAGGCTGGGCCTTCACTTAGTGATGTTTCCACTACTCCTAATAAGGAGTCTTTGAACTTATTATGTCTTTTATCTCTGACAATAATAAGTGCGGCTGTATTTAAGCCCCGTCTGGTTAACGGTTGTATACCTACTTGGATTAACCCAATATGTAGGTAACTATATTTTTTCCTATGCTCTTGGATTAACTCCTTAGAGAGCATATAGATCATTTCATCTCCCTGTTTAAGGGATTTCCTTTCTTCTACAGTTTTGATTATATAATCTGACTTGTAGATGAAAGAACCATTTTCGTAAACCTGGTTAGGTTTATATTTGGGTAATTTCCATTTTTGGAGATTCCCTTCAAAATTTTTTGAGATAATAATCTCTTTGTTTAGTGATAAATCATCACCACCCTTTAAGGGATTTTCTGATGTTTCAGATCTTTTTGATCTTGAACTCGTAAATCGGTTCATTTTCAACAGTGGTTATCACTGTCAACGATTTACTCGCAACACGCCCTCCGGTCTTCTACCTCACGGGTCTTACTGCTCCAGCGAAACGCGACTTGGGTTTCAAACCACCCTTGATTTTGAACAAATTTATTTTGTTCTTGATCTTTTAAGATCTGGTTATCAGAAAAATCCTTTAAGGATTTTTTGGTCTGATACCACTTTTTTTTTTTTTTTTTTTTACCTCTAACTTTAAGTTAGGGTTATACAAACATACCCTCTGGTTTTGAACCAGGGTTCGTAAATAAAAGCTTACAAAATAAAAAAGTTTAAACAAAAGTTTTAACTAAATACTTACATAATTTTAGCCAAGATGGCCTTCTTTTATTGAAAGCTAAGCGGAAATATAGAGAGAGAATTATTGTAGGTGGTGTGGTGTGTGGTGTGCTAACTTGTGATATTCCGAATGGCTATACATGTGCCCTTTTTTAGGCGTCGGAACTCAAACACTATATATTACAATTTTGGTTTGGATTTAAAATCCATCAGACTGTTGCCTGCTGAGGTAAGTGCTTACCTCATCTTTGTGACGTCATGCATGACGTCATCCGCACTAACTTCGTCCAAATCTAGCAAGCCTTCGTACGGATCTTGCGAGATTCCGGCCAAAAGGTAGTTTGGCATTTGTTCACGGCTGCTTGAGCTAGCCTTTTCTGGGGATTTTTCTGAAGAACTTGCCTCGAATTTGAAAATGGTTTTCTTTTTTCAGGGCAGTATGTCCTTAAACATGAAATGTGGGTAGTTTTAAATGTTTTTGAATAGATGGGCCAAATTGATTTTTGGAATTCGAAAAGGGGCAGTTTTGATTATTACCATTCTTTTTTTTTTTATGTGTGTGTGTGTGTGAAGTTCAACATGGAAATGACGAAAATAAAAAGAAGTTTTATCAATTTAAGACTCAAATTATGGGTAAACTATCAATTTGGAGTCTGAATTATTTTTTCTATCAATTCAAGGCCTGAAATATGTAAAACTATCAATCAAAGACCTGAATTTGTCAAATATTACCTCATATTTTATCAATTTAGGGCCTAAGTTCAAGCCCTGAATTGATAGTTTTTACATAATTCAAGCTCCTAATTGATAGAAAACATAATTCAATCCCCGAATCGATAGTTTACCCTTTTTTAAGGTCTTGTAAAATATGAAAATTAATTTGAAACGGAATATAATTAAATTAGAAAATGATTTTCTTTTTTATTTCAAGTCTTAGGTGAAAGCACACATTCTCACATGCCAGTGCACTACAAAAGGCTTGTTAAATAAACGGCTACCTTGCCAAAATGGGGAAACTAGCCGGTGGAGGGCTGTAATTCTATCTCCCAATTTTTTTTCCTAACCTGCTTTAATAAGAACATGTTATTAAAAATAAATATTATACTCCGTCTCGAATATTTTTACCAGTTTGTACGGACACGTAAATTAATTTTTTTTAAATATATTCTTTCCGTCCGATTCCAAGGTGTCCATTTGCTTTTTGCACGTGGATTAAGAAGTATTATAATTATATGTAAAATAGGTAGTTATATTAGAGAGAAGTGGCGAGCCATGTGTACTTTTTTACTAAGTAAATAGGGAAAATTGATACTTTTGAACTGGACGCCAAAAATAGTAAAATGGACACCTTAGAAGCGGACAGATGGGGTATAATGTAATAAAAGTAAGAATAAATTGGTAATATTGAGAGAAAAAGTAAATAAAGTTGTTGGGAATGATGAATGAAGTGTAAAAAAGTAAATAAAGTTGTTGAGAATGATGATTAAAGTGTAAAAAAGTAAATAAAGTTGTTGGAATTGATAAATAAAGTGTAAAAAGTAGATAAAATGTGTAGTGTATTTTTACCATTAATGGAATGGATAAAAATACGTGGGACACTCCAAAATGAAAGTGAGTATAAATACATGGAACGGATGAAGTTGGAGTAATAAAATTGATCTATCAATTACATGGATCCATTCTTAATGTATCAATTTTATTATTTTAGGTTATCCACTCTTAATGTATTCATTTTCCTTTTTAAACATATGAGACACACACACATCACTAATACAATTAAAATATGTGACTACACCCCACTAATACAACTACTCACTACATATAAAATAATAATATTATTTAATCTACGTGCAAAAAGTAAATTGAGACAATAACTATGGACGGAGGGGGTATTAATCTTAAATGAATTGAACTCCCTCCGTTCCATAACAGCTTTCACACTTTTCTGATTTGTTTGTCCAACAATAACTATCACATCCCAAAAAAGAAACAAAACTTTATCAAATAACTTCAAAAGTTACTTTAATTTCAAATTTGATACTCATAACATTACTTTACACTTTATTCATTACCTAAAAATACTACCCCCTCCGTCCCATAGAAGTTTACACATTTTCCTTTTTTGTTTGTCCCACTAATATTGACACATTTCCTTTTTAATACATGAGACCCACACAAAAACAATTAATCTATTCTCATGGGCCCCACGTATATCACCTCTGATACAACTACCTACTACACATTAAATATTATTTCTCTCAATTCACTTTACTTCACTTTACATTAAATTATTATACTCCTAATCTCCGTACCCAAAAAAATATACTACTTTTCCGGGACGGAGGGAGTAAAATACTTTTAAAAGTCAATAAAGTTGATAAAAAAAAGATTTTTTCTTAAACAATGTGGAACAGTAAATATAAAAGCTGTTATGAATTGGAGAGAGTAGTAAATATTACATTTTCTTACTTGATCAATTTAATTTTGAATGAATCCAAGGTAAAATCCCTAAAATAATATGCAATAAACCTAAGAGTTGCGAGATTCGTGCAAGTGATGTGTACAAATTTAACAAAAAAAAAGTGAATATAGATATGTGGTCTTTCATGTGTGCAGACAAGGATAAAAGATAGACAAAGAATAAGGAATGAAGGGAATCCCGACAATGAAGAAAGACAATAGTTAAGATCCAAAGAAGATGAAGACAGATTGAGAAACAAAAATAACCTAGTCTAGCATATATGTAGGGGAGGTTAATTCATTAGAACTTAGAAGCATACTTAAGTGTAACAAAGTGAGGATATTAATATAGTTATAAATTCTGTAATAATTAATTGATTTTCTCATGTAATAATAAATGGCAAAATAAGTAAAATGAATAGGTGAAAGTGACGTTTCTAAAAATAAAATATATTAAGAGGTTTTTTGAAACTTTAATTATTATTATTATTATTATTATTATTATTATTATTATTATTATAAAATGAAGAGTGTAAAGAGTATAATGACACTTACATTGTAATTGATTGATTAATTGCCTATATTTAGTTACCTTGATGATGGTCTTGGCTGAAGAATGTTGGATTTTAGCTTTCTTGGCTACCCCACCGCTGTAATTGCACTTCACCACAAGATTGATACATGATCATCTTTAATTAATTAATCAAGCAATATTTAGTTTTCATAATAAAAAAAATATTAAAAAGAAAAATCTTCCTTGAGCATGTATAGCTCATGAACACATGATTAATTGTTTATCGATTAATGAAGCTATGTACTTAATTCTTGTTAATAAATTTATTTATACCTCCATCCGAGATGCTACAAGACTTTCACGAATGGATCAATATCAAATGGCTTCCATTTAAAAGAAAGTTAACCAAATGATGTTAATTAGAACTCCCTCTATACCACCGAAGTAATATTATTTTTTTTTTCACGAATATTAAGGAGTATAATAATTTAATGGGTAGTGAGTTGAGGATATTATATTTTACTCCTTCCGTTCTACTATAGTTTTCACACTTCCTTCGTAAATTAAACCATGAGGTGTAAAAATTATGATGGCCGGATAAAAGAAGTAATATGTAATGGGTAGGTGTATTAATAATATATTGGCTCAATGTCAATATATTAATTATTTTGGATGGACTATACATACTTTAAAAGGAAATATGACAATTTTTGTGGGACAACCTAAAAATAAAAATGTCGCAATTTCTATAGTACAGAGGGAATATCTAATTATCAAACAATCATTAACAATGAGAATCAATTTACTCCATTCCCAATATCCCCACCCATTACCCAAAAAAACAAGCAGCTCTTTAATAAGAAATTTTATGAAGTACCTCATATGAGTGACCCTGCTTGGACTTGGGAGAGAGACCTACAAAATGCCGATTCCAATTGATCTCAAAATCCTTTTCCTGCAGAGAAAGCTTATCATCTTCATTAACTAATCCTTCCCTACAAAACAAGTGAATCAGATCATTACATATATATGATCAAAGATATTGCCGACATAATTTCTGACTGGGGGTTAATTAGTATGAAGATTTGGAAGATAGTTTGTGCTCCATTGCATGCACTAGAAAAAAAAAAGAAAACCCCGAGTCATAGCTCAAGCAGTAAAAGTGAGGAATGGTAGAAAAGTCTTCTAACTGAGCTGACAGTTGGAGAATGGAGGTTCGAATCCTACATTTGATAAGAATTTGACCCCTTGCAAGTACAGTCAAACAATGAGCCCTTCTTCTCCACCAATTCTCAGGGGCAGAGGCGGTGGGGTACACCATATAGAAAAGAAGAGATCTATATATCTGTGTGTGTGAGAGAGAGATGTAAATGTACATGAATGTTTGGCTCCATGACTCAGGAAGCTGGTGGTCATCATTCCATGAAGCAGTGGCAGAAAAGGTGGGTGGTAAGTGATAACTAGGGAAGTTAAGAGGTGTTGGAGCAGCCATGAGATGGGTCGGCATCGGCGTCGTATCGTCGACGCTCCACCAGGTGGGGGTTTCGGAGACCACCATCTGTTTCACCGGTGACCTCTGAAAAATACCTTCATACATTGCCTTCTATATATGTTGGAGTATGGCTGATACTCAATGCTTTCTTCTTTATCTCCTCAAATTCACCTATTATTAGATTGTCCCACTTTCACTTTTTCCTTGGAGTTTTTTTTTAATGTCTCTTCTATAATTGATTGAGAGTAGGAAAGTGATGAAAAGGAGTAGGGTGGGGATCATTTTTCTCCCAAGTTAATTCCCTCTTACATTTTCGGTGTTTCATTGGTGTTTTACAATATAAAAAAATTATATCCTACAAATGACCATTAAACCCTTGGGGCAAGTATTGAATTTTGGGCATTGATTGTGTCACGCCCCGACCCCAGACAGAGCGCGACAACCGCCACGTTAACCATAAATTTCACAGAATGGGTGCACTCCACTCCACAAAGTTTATAGAAAACGTAAGGCTTGCTATCAAGTACCTGTAGAACTGAACAACTGATAACAACGGGTACAACCCGAGGACATCATCTCATAAAGTATCAACAAGGATTTACAAAGGTACAAAATTCAACGGTGTAACTTAGTTTAAAGAAAATATACATGAACGATATAATATCGCGAAGGTACAAAAAGAACATCAAGGGGGTCACCAAATATAAACTATACAATCTCGCCAATGAATCCGTCAATTTACATAAAAGAGAAAGTACCCAAAACACGGATTGGATGATGAGCAAACGATAGGCAAACCTCCAACCAAAACGATATCAACAGCCTGAAAAGGAAAGAATGATGGGGGGTGAGCAAAACCACTAGCTCAGTGAGGTGATAAGCCGGTCACCCCGACCCTTATACGAAGCATGTACTCCCACTCGCGGTTCATAACATAAAATCCCACAATTCGTCCCACAATAATTATTCTCACTCAGTGTACATATTAATGAAAATAAAAACCTTAGTGCACATTTATGAATAACACAATTAGTTCAAACAACATGTTATCACATAAAAGACGCGTGGGTAGTCAATATCCTCCTCGAACTGAGCTCTCCGTCGAGAGACAGTCCAAGCCCGTCACCGTTACTCTAGATAAAATGCACATTAATATTCTTTCTCAATATGCCAAGTGCTAAAGTTCACAATTCAATATCGACGTGAATACTTGAAATGATCAAACATATAAACATATATGACATGCATGTCCCACACCGGTGACGTTGACTGAGCCTATAATAGACTGATCCGTCTAACGATCACCCTCCAGAGTATCAGTATTTGGCAAATGGACAGGTGCCCCGTTAGATCTAACTCACCCAGGTTTGCCAATCACGGGCAACTTGGTTGTCACTCTAACTCACCCGAACCGCGACAATTCGGGCTACTTAATCAATGTCGCTCCAACTCACCCGAACCGTGACCAATTCGGGCTACTTAACCTTGGTACCAGACATACATATGCATGTGCATCATAAGATGAATAACGACTCAAGTTAGAGTCTTAATTGGCACACAAGAATAACCAGAAATCAATTCTCAAATAATTCACAATAAATGCTATCAGATATCGAGCCGACAAGGCTCTTCAACATAAGTTAAAATCAATAATACTCATAAAATGGCTAATAGGACTCTAACCAGAGCAATCGAGCCAATCAGGCTCTTTACCACATAACATAATACCAAATAATTTTCTTATCAATTAACTAAAACTAAAATAAATGCACATTTATTGAGGGTCCACACTTCCCACAAGAGAAGGCGTTCCCGAATTATCAACTCACAAGGAAGTGATTAACTCTCTCCGGAATCTGAAGTCGGTCCCTTGCCCTTCGTCGATGATTTTTTACCTAGAAAGGAGATGAGTAATTAAAGACAAATTAAATATAACTAACTATTAGCGGTAACATCCCTTTCATTGCTAAAAACAAATCCTAATTGAGTTAGAACGAATCGATATTAAATAAAAATGACATGTAACTCCTTAACATCAGTTCCCAATCCCATATAACCGTTTCAATACATTAACTAAACGAAACGATAGAAAAATAAGTTTGAATTCGACATAAAAATTCTGAAATTTTCCAGCTAGCGGCAGTTTACGAGAAAAATCATAACTAATTGTAGAATAATCGGATTGAGACGTTTCAAGTGGCTACGGAAATCTAACGAGTTCAGCTACGTACAGAAATTAAGTTTGCAAACTTTCAAGGGTAATAGCTATGTCAAAATCAGTTCGAACAGTCTGCAAATTACCCACATACCAAAAAGAAAAACCCCACAAAATTACAAAATCATGGAAGAAGGAAGCTTAATTCACACACCACTTACCTCAAAACAACTTAAAAACCACCTAGGATGAGGGTTGTAAGGGAGAATTTGATCAACAAGGGTTTCTCCTCTTCCTCTCTTCTTTCCCCTCTTTTGCTTTTCTTCTCCCGTTCTTCTCTCTCTTTTTTTTTTTAACTTTAGCCTTAATAATTATATATCAGGCCATTTAAGTGGGCTGAAACTTTGGGCCACAAAATAAATAAATAAATAAATTTGGGCTTTCCAAAAAAAATATAGTTGGGCTTAATTGGGCTGGTCTTTTGGGCCATAAAAATAAATAATTAGGTTTTAGGCTTTCTAACAAAATCTAGTTGGGCTAAGATAGGGCTGGCCTTTTGGGCCATAAAATAAATAAATAGGTTTTGGGCTTTCTAAAAAAAATCTAGTTGAACTAAGATATTATAAAGTATCCCCTCCTCCAAAAAGTTTCGTCCTCGAAACATAAACGTACCTAGAGATGAAAAGAGATTTGGATGGTGTTGACGCATGACTGACTCTGGTTCCCATGTTTCTTCTTCAATTTGATCACTTCTCCATAGAATTCTCACCATAGGAATGGATTTGTTACGAAGCATTTTCTCTCGGCGATCTACAATTTGAACAGGTTGTACTTCGTACGATAGATTTTCCTTTAATACAACTGGGGGATCTTTGAGCACGTGCGAGGGATCTGGTTCATATTTTCTAAGCATAGAGACATGGAAGACATCGTGAATCTTCGACAATTCCGATGGTAGCTCAAGTCGATACGCGACACGACCAATCCTTTGCACGATCGTAAACGGGCCAATATACCTTGGACTCAACTTTCCTCGACGGCGGAATCGCAACACGCCCTTCCATGGAGAAACTTTCAGAAAAACTTTGTCTCCTTCATTAAACTCCAAATCGCGCCTCCTATTATCTGCGTAACTTTTCTGTCGATCTTGCGCTGCCTTAAGTCTGTCTCGAATAAGTTGTATTTTTGCCTTCGCATCTTCGATAAGCTCTACTTGTTCGATTTGTCTCTCGCCAACCTCATCCCAAAAGAGTGGTGTTCGACACTTTCGGCCATACAGAGCTTCGTACGGGGGCATTCCAATGCTTGAATGATAACTGTTGTTATAAGCGAACTCCACCAAAGTTACGTACTTATCCCAGCTACCTCCCAAATTCAACACCACTGCACGTAACATGTCTTCTAGTGTCTGTATAGTTCTCTCTGACTGTCCATCAGTCTGTGGATGAAACGAGGTACTGAATAGTAATTTTGTACCTAGCGCTTTCTGCAGACTAGGCCAAAAACGGGAAGTGAATCTTGGATCACGGTCAGATATGATTGACACTGGTACTCCGTGCAATCTCACGATCTCATCGACATATAACTTGGCAAGTTTCTCTAAAGATTCGTTGGTATGCACTGGAAGGAAATGTGCCGATTTCGTCAGACGATCGACAATGACCCAAATTGAGTCATGACCCTTTTGGGTTCGAGGTAAACCAGAAACAAAATCCATTGTGACGTTTTCCCATTTCCACTCAGGAATAGGTAGTGGTTGAAGCATGCCGGCTGGTTTTTGGTGTTCCGCTTTAATCTGTTGGCAAGATAAGCACTTTGATACAAATTCAGTAGTGTCCCGTTTCATACCTGGCCACCAATAATGCTCCCGAAGTGTTCTATACATTTTGGTACTACCAGGATGCATAGCATAGGCTGAAGAATTGGCTTCCTCAAGAATAGCTCTACGAACATCAAGTTCTGATGGAACACAAACACGATTTTTAAAAGTAAGAAGTCCATCATCCCGAATTTGATATTCTGTTTCTTTTCCTTGATTTAGCTTCGCCATCTTCTGTTGTAAATAAACATCGTGTGATTGTCTTTCTCGAATTTTCTCGAACAAGGTAGGTCTAACCTCGAATTTGGCGATTAAGGCAGAATCATTAGACTTTTCACAATCGAGCGAAATGTGTAAAGATTTAAATTGCTCCAACATAGGAAGATAAAAAGATTGAATTGAAGCAAGTGAGGTAGAAGACTTTCTACTAAGAGCATCTGCAACAACGTTCGCCTTGCCAGGATGATAATCGATGACTAAGTCATAGTCACTAATCAACTCCATCCATCGCCTTTGCCTGAGGTTGAGCTCCTTTTGCGTGGTGATATACTTTAAGCTCTTGTGATCAGTGAAAACCCGACAAGTTGCACCATACAGATAGTGCCTCCATATCTTCAATGCAAAGATGATTGCAGCCAACTCTAAATCATGTGTAGGATAATTTTCTTCGTTCTTCTTCAATTGCCTTGAAGCGTAGGCAATAAACTTTCCTTCTTGCATGAGAACGCATCCTAATCCTTGTCTCGAGGCGTCGCTATAAATGGTAAATTCTCCAATCGCTGGGTCTGGCAAAGCAAGAATAGGAGCTGAAACGAGTCGTCTTTTCAATTCTTGAAATGCTTCGTCGCATTCTTCACTCCATTCAAATTTTACCCCTTTCCGAGTCAATTTAGTCAAAGATGAAGCCAATAACGAAAAGTCTTTGACAAACCGTCGATAATATCCAGCTAATCCCAGAAAACTACGAATCTCTGTCACGTTCTTTGGACGCTCCCAATCTAGTATAGCTTGAATCTTCACTGGATCGACGTAGATTCCTTCTTTAGAAATGTGATGACCCAAAAAGCTTACCTCGCGAAGCCAAAATTCACACTTAGAGAATTTAGCATAAAGCTGATTTTCTCTGAGAATGTTCAGAGCAATTCTTAGATGCTGAGAATGCTCGTCGTCCGATTTAGAATAAATAAGAATGTCATCAATGAAGATGATGACAAACTTATCTAAGTACGGCCGAAAGACTCGATTCATAAGATCCATAAAAGCTGCAGGAGCATTTGTGAGTCCAAAAGGCATAACACAGAATTCAAAATGACCGTATCTGGTTAGAAAAGTAGACTTAGGGATATCAGATTCCCTAATCTTGAGTTGGTGATAACCGGATCGCAAATCAATTTTTGAGAACACAGTTGCTCCTTGCAATTGATCAAACAGATCATCGATTCTTGGAAGAGGATATTTGTTCTTGATTGTCACCTTGTTCAATTGACGGTAGTCGACACATAGACGAAGTGATCCATCTTTCTTCTTGACAAAAAGAACTGGAGCACCCCATGGAGATGTGCTAGGTCGTATGAAACCCTTCTCCAATAATTCCCCAAGTTGTGTCTGGAGTTCCTTAAGCTCAGCAGGCGACATTCGATATGGAGTAATCGATATAGGTGTGATTCCAGGAAGTACGTCAATGGAAAAATCAATCTCTCGATTCGGAGGTTGTCCTGGTAAGTCTTCGGGAAAGACATCAGGAAATTCATTCACGATTGGGATGTCATCTAGTTTAGTTTCAGAAAGAGAAGTATCGATGACAAATGCCAAGAATGCCTCACAACCCTTACGCATTAATTTATGCGCAGTCAACATTGAAATAAAAGAGAGGGATCTCGTTTGAAGTTTACCCTCAAAAACAAGTTCTGAGAATCCTGGTCTACGAAAAATAACAAGCTTCTCGTGGCAATCGAGAATTGCATGATGAGAAGAAAGCCAATCCATGCCAAGAATAACATCAAGATCAATCAAAGGCAATGGTATCAATTCAGCCTCTAAAATGACATCTTTGATCTTCAATGGACAACCAAGGAATACTGAATCACGAATTAGATGCTCTCCAAGAGGGGTATGAACGATGATTCCAGGTGACAAATGAGAGATAGGATAATCTAAGATCGCAGTAAGATCATCTCGGATATAAGACCTATCAGAACCTGGGTCAAATAAAGCGTAGACCTGATGGTCTCCCACAAACACATGGCCTAAAGAAGCAATATTAGGTGAGATTGTGATTTAAAAAATTTAAAAAGATAGAATTTCTTTCGAATGTTTTATTCGTAATCAAGTGGCATAACAAGGCGGGGTAAGATTTAGCATGTGAAAATACTCAAATTATAAATTACCTGTCACAACCTTCGGATCTGAGCGAGCCTCTTCTTGGGAAATATGAAATACTCTAGTTTGCTTCCTTCCTTGCATAGGTGATTGAGTACTAGGGCCGCTTGAGGCATCGGGCACTCTGGTAACTGCAGATCGAGTATCTCTGGGTGTAGAATATGTTAGTTTACCACGAAACTGACCAGAACCCTGACTGCTCGTTCCCATAAGCTGAGGACAAGAACTTCGCATATGCCCCGGCTGTCGACACTGAAAACATACTTGAGGAGCCTTACAGGGGCCGTCATGATATTTTAGGCAATTCTGGCACATGCGATTTTCACCAACCGATCCCGAGACATTGCTCCCGCCTCTACTAAACTGCTCCCGAGGTTGAGGAAAACTAATAGATGCCGAACTTGGTGCGCCACGCGAAGATCCCACACCCCTATACACCTTCGATGCATTTCCTGGAAATACGCTCCCTTGCCTTTTCTTTTGAGATCGTTCTGCAAGCTTATGTCTCGCCTGAACTAAACCTTCTACCCTCAGGGCTTCTTCTACGAGATCGTCAAGACTCTCGTACTTGTCTCCGGACTTGATGCGATCTCGAATATTTAAATTAAGACCATCTTCAAATCTCTTGCATAAGTCTCTCGTCGTATATGACTCAGGAGCGAATTCTCGCAATTCCAGAAATTTGCTTTCGTACTCAACGACCGACATAATGCCTTGAAAGAGGTTGAAGAACTCCTTTCTCTTCTGATCCTTGATGTACTGAGAGAAGTATCGATCTTTGAATCGTTCCACAAAGATAGCCCACGTAATAGTAACCGAAGATGTCTCTTTTAGATTCTGCCACCATCGTCGTGCATCTGGGCCTAACAGCTTGGTCGCAATGACCACACGATAACATTCTTCAATCATCAAGGTGTCAAAGGTCTCTGTAATCTCCTTTAACCATGCCCCCGCTTTAGAAGCATCTCTTGCACCGTCAAATTTCGAAGTCCCCATGTTTTCAACTGCTTTCACCAAATCAGGTATAAAAAGTGCACCTCGAGAAGCAGAACCTCCTAAAGCCATTTCTGGAGTAAAAACTGGTACATTAGATGTAGGTCGAATCGATTCATTAGCACGAAGAACCTCTTCAGTGACAGTCGTAGTTGTATGAGCCGTTGTAGGTGGTGGAACACCATGTATTCGAATGTGATCATAATACAATTGGTACTGCTCGGGTGTCATCATGTGCTCAACCCGCAACTGGGCCCGTGGTTGCTCTACCTGGGAAACTGGCACCCTATGATCAGAATTGATAGGGTCCATAACCGTCGGAGGAATGACATGATCAGAAGAAACATGTCCTCGAGGTCCACGAGGAACAGAAGAGAGTAGAGGACTCGGAGGATCACGAGGAGCGTGTCCTCGACCTCGACCTCGACGACGAACTGGAGGTGCCATAATGACTGAAAGGAAGAAAAGAAAGAAAATGCAAGGTCAACGTCAAGGCAAAACGATACCTTAGGATGACATAGAAACAAAGTTGGACTCATTGGCTTGACACAAAAAGAATGAGAATCATAAAACCAGGCTCTGATACCAAGAAAGTTGTCACGCCCCGACCCCAGACAGAGCGCGACAACCGCCACGTTAACCATAAATTTCACAGAATGGGTGCACTCCACTCCACAAAGTTTATAGAAAACGTAAGGCTTGCTATCAAGTACCTGTAGAACTGAACAACTGATAACAACGGGTACAACCCGAGGACATCATCTCATAAAGTATCAACAAGGATTTACAAAGGTACAAAATTCAACGGTGTAACTTAGTTTAAAGAAAATATACATGAACGATATAATATCGCGAAGGTACAAAAAGAACATCAAGGGGGTCACCAAATATAAACTATACAATCTCGCCAATGAATCCGTCAATTTACATAAAAGAGAAAGTACCCAAAACACGGATTGGATGATGAGCAAACGATAGGCAAACCTCCAACCAAAACGATATCAACAGCCTGAAAAGGAAAGAATGATGGGGGGTGAGCAAAACCACTAGCTCAGTGAGGTGATAAGCCGGTCACCCCGACCCTTATACGAAGCATGTACTCCCACTCGCGGTTCATAACATAAAATCCCACAATTCGTCCCACAATAATTATTCTCACTCAGTGTACATATTAATGAAAATAAAAACCTTAGTGCACATTTATGAATAACACAATTAGTTCAAACAACATGTTATCACATAAAAGACGCGTGGGTAGTCAATATCCTCCTCGAACTGAGCTCTCCGTCGAGAGACAGTCCAAGCCCGTCACCGTTACTCTAGATAAAATGCACATTAATATTCTTTCTCAATATGCCAAGTGCTAAAGTTCACAATTCAATATCGACGTGAATACTTGAAATGATCAAACATATAAACATATATGACATGCATGTCCCACACCGGTGACGTTGACTGAGCCTATAATAGACTGATCCGTCTAACGATCACCCTCCAGAGTATCAGTATTTGGCAAATGGACAGGTGCCCCGTTAGATCTAACTCACCCAGGTTTGCCAATCACGGGCAACTTGGTTGTCACTCTAACTCACCCGAACCGCGACAATTCGGGCTACTTAATCAATGTCGCTCCAACTCACCCGAACCGTGACCAATTCGGGCTACTTAACCTTGGTACCAGACATACATATGCATGTGCATCATAAGATGAATAACGACTCAAGTTAGAGTCTTAATTGGCACACAAGAATAACCAGAAATCAATTCTCAAATAATTCACAATAAATGCTATCAGATATCGAGCCGACAAGGCTCTTCAACATAAGTTAAAATCAATAATACTCATAAAATGGCTAATAGGACTCTAACCAGAGCAATCGAGCCAATCAGGCTCTTTACCACATAACATAATACCAAATAATTTTCTTATCAATTAACTAAAACTAAAATAAATGCACATTTATTGAGGGTCCACACTTCCCACAAGAGAAGGCGTTCCCGAATTATCAACTCACAAGGAAGTGATTAACTCTCTCCGGAATCTGAAGTCGGTCCCTTGCCCTTCGTCGATGATTCTTTACCTAGAAAGGAGATGAGTAATTAAAGACAAATTAAATATAACTAACTATTAGCGGTAACATCCCTTTCATTGCTAAAAACAAATCCTAATTGAGTTAGAACGAATCGATATTAAATAAAAATGGCATGTAACTCCTTAACATCAGTTCCCAATCCCATATAACCGTTTCAATACATTAACTAAACGAAACGATAGAAAAATAAGTTTGAATTCGACATAAAAATTCTGAAATTTTCCAGCTAGCGGCAGTTTACGAGAAAAATCATAACTAATTGTAGAATAATCGGATTGAGGCGTTTCAAGTGGCTACGGAAAGCTAACGAGTTCAGCTACGTACAGAAATTAAGTTTGCAAACTTTCAAGGGTAATAGCTATGTCAAAATCAGTTCGAACAGTCTGCAAATTACCCACATACCAAAAAGAAAAACCCCACAAAATTACAAAATCATGGAAGAAGGAAGCTTAATTCACACACCACTTACCTCAAAACAACTTAAAAACCACCTAGGATGAGGGTTGTAAGGGAGAATTTGATCAACAAGGGTTTCTCCTCTTCCTCTCTTCTTTCCCCTCTTTTGCTTTTCTTCTCCCGTTCTTCTCTCTCTCTTTTTTTTTTAACTTTAGCCTTAATAATTATATATCAGGCCATTTAAGTGGGCTGAAACTTTGGACCACAAAATAAATAAATAAATAAATTTGGGCTTTCCAAAAAAAATATAGTTGGGCTTAATTGGGCTGGCCTTTTGGGCCATAAAAATAAATAATTAGGTTTTAGGCTTTCTAACAAAATCTAGTTGGGCTAAGATAGGGCTGGCCTTTTGGGCCATAAAATAAATAAATAGGTTTTGGGCTTTCTAAAAAAAATCTAGTTGAACTAAGATATTATAGATTGTACCACATGTCAATCATTTAATTTATGAAACAATAGATGAAACACCATTGTGAAACATGTGATATCATTTATTTTTCTCCCTTCCACTTTCTTTAAGTTTTGCCTTTTACTTTGCCTTTTTCTGTCACAAAAGTGGCTACCAAGTTGGTAAGTTATTTCTCAAGTGAAAATCATGCAAGTAAATAAATTATATATGGGTCACACATGAATGGACGGTTACTTACATTTTGGCGTTCTTTTTCTTATTTTAAGTTATTTGATGAATTATAAAAATTGCATGGGTCACACATGAATGGACGGTTACTTACATTTTGGCGTTCCTTTTCTTATTTTAAGTTATTTGATGAATTATAGAAAATATTGCAATTGGTTATATGTAAGTATGGTAAACTCCAATTTTTTATCACTTTTCATTTGCAATTTTAGTCATTTTTTATTTGCAATTCTCAATTTTATTTTTTTTTTCATTTTTAGTCCTTTTGTACAAATTAAGTTCTTTTCTAAAATTCAGTGCATGCATTTTTTTTTTCAAAATTTAATCCGTTATATTAAAAAAAATTCAAAATTGGTACAAAAATATAAAAAATTTGAACTAAAGGTGAACAAATAGGATCAAAAGTAGACAAAATGATTAAAATTAGAGGATAGATAGAGTTAAAATTAATTTTTCGTTACACAACAATAAAGTATTTGCTTTGTCCTAAAAATGATATTTTTATCAATTGAGTCTCATAACAAAAAAAAGAATGTTTGATTTTAGTCCTATTTTAAATGAAAAATCTAATTTTCATTGGAAATCATGCACGTACATGACCGCTCAATTCGGGGTTTCCGACAATTTTAGGATCATAATCGAGCAATGTAGATAGTTATGAATTTTTTTTTTAAAATCTTTTTTTAAGATAGAAAGCAAAATACGAAAAATGAATTTAACTCAATTACAAAAGAGGAAGATAACGGTTGTAAAGAACAGAACATTACATATACGTACATCTTTTTTTTATTATAATTTTTACTTAATTTTATGATCTTCAATCATGCACCATTATCCATTATTTGTAAGAGAAACTATCTTGTGAGACGAGTCAACACATTATTAAAGTATGCTTATTATAGAGATAAAATATATTTATTTGCAGTTAAAGTATGTCAATAATAAATTATATTATAACACGCTGAAATCATACTTTAATGCATAATTCAACATACTTTAAAAAACATATACTTTTACCATTATTAAACATACTTTATCTAAAAAATAGACATACTTTAATACGTCTCACAAATCGTCTTACATAAGTAGCATCTTACAAGAGAATTTGTCTATTTGTAAAAGTTATAAACTCCTTTGTCATGTTATATGTTTATCGTTCTATATTATTTTAAAAAAATTATTATTTTTACTAACTTTATATATTGATTTTTTAGTAATATTTTAGTTAATAAATAAAGTGTAAAATAATGTTATGTCTGTTAAATAGAAGTGATAAATATTTTAAAATTAAAATTAAAATTAAATTTGAAATTATTGAATAAAGGATTGGTAGGGTTTTGTGAGTGTGAACAGTTGAATGGGAGAGTATTAATTAATATACTCACTTCATCCCACAAAATGAATCAATTTATATTTTGCAGGGAATTAATTAAGAAATATTATTATTATTTAATATTTAGGGAATAGTTATATATTAGTAAAAAGTGTTGTTTCAAAATTTTAATTGTATTAGTACCGTGTAGGGGTTATATATCCCTAAATTAATATTTTATATTGGAATGGACTATAATTGCATGAGACTAAAGATAAATTTAACTCTGCTAAACATGCGGTAGCAGTATACAGTATTTTATTTTATAGGTAACGTATTTTATGTTTCGCATTATCTATGGTTTTAAGAATTTCGCAAAAATTGTTCATCGTTAATTATAAATGTAGCAAAATAAATATGAATAATCTCTAATTTTATATGTGATTCTATATTTTCAAAAATTATTTTGTCCAATGGTTAAGTTATATTACATTCGTCTCATGTTAAGGTTTACATTTTCCATGTTGATCTGTTTTATTGTAAGTTTTAATTTCCTTTTTTATCAAGTGGTACCACACAAAATAATTAATTATTCTTCCATTTTGATCTATTTTATTGTAAGTTTTAATTTTCTTTTTTTATCAAGTGGTACCGCACAAAATAATTTATTATTCTAAATGGTCCTACACGCAACACTAATACAACTACATACTACACCTTAAATATCATGTATTTCTCAACACACTATCCATTAAAATGTTATATCTCTAAATCTACGTACAAAAATCAAACGTTAAACTCATTCGGGATGGAGGGATCACATTCTTCAACACTTCTTATAATAAAATATAATATTATCAAAAATTTTGTAAATTTTGGTGTAAGAGACAGAATCACAAAAGAATATATTCCTCGGTTGGAATACATAAATATTATTACTCCTCCATTCGGAGATATTGACGCATTTTTTTTGGGTACGGAGATTAAAGGAGTATAATAATTTAATGTAGAGTGAAGTGAGAGAAATAATATTTAATATGTAGTGGGTAACTATATTAGTGGTGGGTGTGATGTGTGTGTGGACCCATATAAATAAATAAATTATTTTTTGTGTGGATCCCATGTTCATAAAAGGAAATATGTCAATTTTTGTGGGACAATCCAAAAAAAAAGTGTGTTAATATCTTTGGGATATCTTTGATACGGGGGAGTATATATTACCCGGATAAGAAAGAATTATGTACCATACTCTAAACAATTAATTATTCCGCGGTTGTTGCATCTATGGGCTTAGACTATAGTTGTAGGGTTAGGTTTCGTATTTGCATTGTTCCTGTGTATTTTTTTTTTTTTTTTATTTTATCAAGTTTGCTTCTGTATTTTGTAATCGTGGAACTAAAACAAAATTTATCAATTTCCGTATGATCCTCAATAATGTAATGTCATGAACCGTTGGCGTTGGGTTCACTATAAAACGAATCATGCGCGTATAGATTTAATTGTAAATCCCTATAATTTAGCACTATACCCTAATACTACGAACCGTAAGAGCTTGCGAATTTGCAATAGGTCATAAATCGAAGAGTTCAATATATATGAACTAAATCATGCTCGGTATATATAAACTTACGTGCCAATAGTGTCAAAAGAAAAATTAATACTGATGATTATTTAATTTAATTATCTTTTTTAATTAATAGATTTTTTTTGGACTCTATTTCCCCTAATTGTATTATATCAATTCTACCAGGAATGATACACTCCCTTGCATACTCTACCCACCCCACACACTCCCAATCCACCACCAGACGGCGCCGGCCGCCAATCACCGATTGCCGATAGAGGGGCGGTTGACGGAGGCGGCGGCCGGCCTCCAATGATCAGCGATAGCAGGTGGGTGGGTGGAGGGTTTAGGGTTTTAAGTTTAGGATTTAAAAATTTAGGGTATATTAGGGTTTAAGGTTAATATTAAGGGGTAATAGTGTCTAAAAATATATATATATTTGATAGAATTAATAATTTTAAAACAAAAGTATTGGTATTAATTTTCAATGTGAAATTTGTGTAAATTTTTTTCCCTCAATTTATATGCAAATCCTATGATTTAACACTATATCAAAAAAATAAGAGTTGATATCTGGTACATCCAGATACAAGTTTGCACCTATATGTGTATAACTTTTTATTTTATGTTGTAAACATGTTTTTTAACAATTGTATATTTTTTTTTACATTTAATTTTTCATTAACAAAACTAGCATTCATATATGTATAACTTTTTATTCAATAGTGTAAACTCCCTCTGTCCCGCCCAAATGATCATGCTTCCTTTGTAAATTACAAAGGAAGCGTAACTATTAGGGCGGGACAGAGGGAGTACATGTCTCTTAATAATTGTATACCTTTTTATACTCAATTTTTCATTAAAAAAACTAACATAACTAACAGAAAATTCGCTAACAAAGTGTATAAATTTTTATTTATAATTATAGTATATATTTTTGTTCATAATTGTATGCATTTCTAAAAATGGGTGCACCATATTTTGGGATGCATCCCATACATAATAGTATTAGCCAAATTACAAAAGTTATCCAACTATGCTATAAATTGACACATACGTTAAAAATTCAATATAAATCCTAATGATAAAATATGTCGTAAAATTCTCATTTCACAATATAAAATTAACTATTGAAATTGTATTACTCAAACACTGCAGCAAACATGTTGAGAAATTAACGACTATATAAAGGATAAAATATACTGCTGAAAAAGTAAATGAACATTATGATTGTTTTAAGGATTTGTTATACACCATATAAGTTTGAGATGTCTATATAAAACATGAGAAAAATGCACTTTTGTTTACATACGAAATGTCTCATTTTATTTTTGTTCCTAACCTTTTTTTAGTTCCGAAAATGGCAATTTTAGTCTCAGTCGTTAGATTTTGAATGGAAAAAGTTAATTCCAAAATACTTAAAAAAAAAAAAAACATTGGAAATAATTGTATTTCCTAATCCAGATACACAGCAACCATAGAACAACATTATCTCCATGTAATCACATTATCAACGTCATTCCACTCTGGCACTCACTAGTCATCATCTCCTATGAACACCCATTAAATTAACCAATTATAAACAAACATATTGTGAAAGCAAATCAAACAAATTCATAACCTTTGCCGAGTTCAAGACCTAAAACAGAGCATTACCAATCACCATAGACATCCTTCAACAGCACAACCTTAACCCACCGGAGGAGATTCACACAGCACAACGACAAGAATGACTAGCCGTGGTGGCTCGAGCTGAAAACCCCCAGATGACTTGATCGGAATCTTGACGACCATTATATGTATTATGGGTATTATATTCCCCATGCCAAACGGACCAAAAGCCCTACATGCTGGTTCGTCACGAACAAAAGGTCCAGTTACGGAGAGGCCCAAGAACAAGAAGAAAGGATAACTCATAGGATGATTGCGGCCCAGAAGAGAGCCCAGCGGCAACAAGCGAGATGATAGAGAAGAGGCCCAAAGGACAAACCTATAAGTGCAGTCAAGGGAACCTAGAAGAATGAAGCTTGAACGAGCCGAAGAACAGGAAGCCCGTCAAAGGAATCGGTGGCTGAAACACCTCGACAGGACATCTCGACCCTGAGGCCGAGAAATATATCTAGGGACTCAAAGGAACAGGATGGCCTCGAAAACCTATTCCTCCGAAGTTAACAGGATTATCAGACGTGCAAGATAAGGTATCTAAATTGCTAGGGGAACGGCTAGAGCGATAAACTAAAGTACAAGAATAACGGTAAGGGGAAACATCCTGGACAATACTCTCAACTAGAGGACAACATACGACAGGCATGTTCCTCCTCATCCGCTAATGGGAAACAAGCAGAGGACAAAAGGAAGTCTGCTCACCCTGCAGGTCGCTTGACAACCTCCTGCAACCGCCCCAAAGCAACTGGTGTACCACCTAGCCTCCATCACTACAACATAAGTGCCATTATGTAACACCTAAAAAGTGTTACTTAACAATGAAAAAATGTTATTATAGATCATAAGTAACACTTATTCCGGTGTCGCTGTTGCTCATGTAACCTAAAGTCTAATGTTACATTTTTTTGTCTTTTGATAACACCTCCTATCAATTTTAACACTTTATTGTAACATTTTTTAAAATGTTACTTATATGTTTATGTAACATTTATTTTCCTAATGTAACATTATTTTGTTAACACTTTTGAACTTAATGTAACATTATTTACATAATTTTGGTAACACTTTTAAATATATAAGATAACATTAAGTACATAATTTTGATAACACTTTTACATATATAGTAACATTTATTACATTATTTTGATAACACTTTTGAATATAATGTAACATTAATTACATATTTATTGTTTCACTTTAAAGAATATATGCAACACTTTTATAAAATAATTATGTAACACATTAGTTAACATTTATTTATTTATTTATGCAATATTTAATAATAATAATATAATAAAAATGATTATATTTTAAATTATTATTATTATTTCAGAAAATAACTGTATAGTGTATAATAAATTGAAGTTACAACAGTGCATTGTTAAAGACTAACTCCTAAATAAAGCTAAGGCTACTTTTTGTCTTTAAAAAACAAAAAATCAATATAATTAAAACGTATATCTAGCAGGTTACATAATTAGAATAAAAAAGAAACATAAAACTAGCTAACTGCAACTTCAAATCTTGAACGAGAAAACCAACGCACAAACAAACTGCAACCGTAGATTCAACACCAGAAATCAGGAAGCGTTGAACTCTACAAAAATGCATCAACATACACATCAACAAAGTAAGCTTAGAGCTAATTTGTAGTATATCCAACAACATTGCACTTAACAGGTAACAACAACTATTCACTCCAATATCTATTTTAAAGAAAATTGCAAGTAGTAGCTTCTAAACATTATAGCAATCATTTATCTTGGAATTGATTTATACGGCACTACATGAAAAAAAGTGTGTACATAATTGAACATGATGCTACTTATTTTATAAAAACTTTGTCCACAAGCATGTAGTCAAGTATTAAAAGCCATGGAACATAAATAGAATAGGTTCATTAATACCTTTGAACAGCAAACAGCAACCATACTTCAATTCAGCAGGCTGTAGGATGAATAGCAGAAATCCCAACAGATTGTAGCATGTGCCAGAAAACAAGAGAAACAATTCTTAGTGGCCAAAATAACAGCAACAGAAACCAGCAACCTCAGATCATGCACAGTGAAATTCCAGTAGCAAGAAATAACAGCAGAAACGAAAAAACGGCAGCTTACCCTGCTACATAATCAAACAGCAGAAAAAAACAGTGTGATGCTAGCTAAATTCTTCCTAGAGGGTAAAATAAAAGCAACATAAACCAACCTTAGATCATGCACAACAAAATCCAAGCAACAAAAAATAACAGCAGATACAATCAAACAATAGAAAAAAACCAACAGGATGCTAGATACCTGATGCAAAAATCCAACTCTACAACCAGCATAAAAATACCTGAAAAAAGTGCTGCCGACATGAAAATACTGCAGCCTAACAACAGATATCTAGCGACTTAGAGGCTAGCAAAAATCAGAAAAATTCAGGAGCCACCTCCTTGAACGACTTTTTCTCTGAATAACCAATGAAATAAGAAATTAAGTGTGTAGACTGCTTAGCCCCAAGGTTATCCTAACAAATAGGAGAAGTAGGCCTTCTGGCAGGACGCGCCTCCTTGAACGACCTTTTCTCTGAATCCAACTACTTTACAACGTTTCTTCTTATTGCTTTCTTTACATTCATCCATTTGGCCTGGAGCAAACGGTCATCAACAGTACTTAGATGCCTATAAGACAGGTACACAAATTTTCAGTATAACAACAAACTGTAGTAAAAACTATTAAAATAATCCTTCATTATCCACACAGAACATAACATCTAAAATTAACCACCTAATTCGCTCTTTCTAAGTTCTCACACATTCATTATCCAATGTTGAAATAAAAAGACAGTAAAACAGTTCTAAGTGAAGAGATGAACAAAATTAAAAAATTCGATAACCCTAAATTCTGAAGAAATACACATCATAAGTGTGGAAAATACAAATTGACAAGAGATTAAGATGAAAAATAATTACTTGTTGATGTGAGCAATGACCAGTTGGACATGTCATAGAGTCCCTCCACTACATACTCCCGCGCTAACTTCACATGGTAATGCTATATGTTCACTGCTTAAAAATAATTATGTTCATTGCTTAGCCACAAGGTTATGCTAAGAAATAATTTTTCAGCCCTTTCAGCCCCAAGCTGTAAAAATCGTCCCATGTTGTAAAGACTATGATTCCCATATGTGTACAATTCAAGAAGGTGGAAGTAATAATTACTCATATGAAGATAGAATCAACAAAAGAAGTAGTATCACTATTGACAAAATAAGTAGAACTACCTTGTTAAATAACAAAGATATAATTGACTAAGACATAATCGGTTCTTCGTATATTTTTCTAGCTACCTTGTTGAACTGATAGTCACGAAACATAAAATAACGTTCATAATTCATGTATGTGGACTGATATAATCTGCACAACCGATAAAACTTGGAAATTCTGAGTAGTTGACTTCTCTACACAACTATTTCCTGAGAGCAAAATCTTCTAGTTCATTAATAATTATGTTAAATGAATACTAAGCATCAATTAATAATCAACGATTAAAATACTCATATAAAAGACACAGGATGAAAATCTGACATAAAATATAGGTGATGGTACTGAATTATTTTAATTAATTGATGTTCAGAATATAGATTATCGTTCTAAGATTAACAAACTATCATCCAAGGTGTATGAAGATTATTAACATGCAGCAACAATCCATGAATCTTACTAGGGAAGTGATCAAGATCGAAGCAGGAGAATTATTATGAATTTAAATAAAAACCGAAGGATAACACGTACTGAAGGACATGAATTTAACAATTCCTGAAATATTTTCCCTAAATAATTCCATTTGTAGGTATGAGTTAACATTTTCTCATTTTGCAAGCCACAGAGTAGGAAGCATGGGATGCCACCTGAAGACATACAAAAACATACCAAATGATTATTTCTTATGTTTACTAACTTACAATTCAAGCCTTTTAATTAGGAAGAAGATTCAAACCTGCAAGAGACAGCTAGCTAAGTGGGAACTTACAACTAAACGCTAGGTGAAGCTTCAATGTAAAAGTCTGGAAGTAAGAGTAAGAGACACAACCAAGAGGAGGGACTGTTAGAAACACAAAAAGACAGACACTGAGAAGGTAAAGAGAAGCCGTAAAGTGTATATATGACACTGAACTCTGAAAGATCAAAGACAAATTAAACTCAGATTATTATACACTATGCATATATTGCACTTAATGCTGTAAGATCAAAGACAAATAAATTTAATTAAACTAAGTATATGCAATGCATCCCATAAAAGAATAAATTTATCAGTCACTGTAAGACAAGTTATCCACAAATTCATCCATCATATATACTGTCTAAACTTAGTATCAGCGCTCAAAAGTCATAACCAGCGGGTGGATTTCTGCCAAGTAGTTATGCAAATCTATCTTAATCCTGAGGGAAATCATAACTTCATTCTCAAAAAGCATTAACGTATTCTTATAGACCAGAATCAACAAATGTCTTACAGAAGTAACCTTTAGTCCAATCAAATCCAAAAAGAAATAAGAAACTAATCAACTTGATAATGTTAAACATGTTCTAAAGTAACAAATAATAATCTATCCAACCATATGATGCAGTTTTCTAAAACTAATTTTCGATATAATAACACCTTCAGGTAAATGCACGCAATTTGTACTGTAAATAAAAATCTCAAACAGAGACATGAAAAGAAAGCTCCAAATAGAGATGTCACAAAATTTAAGGAGAAGGAAGGTAGTGATATATTCACTAAAGCATAGAGATGTCATGATGCAGTTTAAAAGAAAAACTCCAAATAGGAGAAGAAGACATATGGAGAACTTCTAACAGAATAACATGGAAAGGAAAAGGGAATGAACAATAATAAAATTGAGTGTCTCCGAACTTCAAACCCTAGGCGGCTGCGTTCTTATACCGATCGTTCTGCGCATACTCCGACAACTACTGTATACCCTGGGCTTGCTATTCTCTTTGGCATCGGTTCCTACAATCAACGTATGATTAAACTTGGTGAATGAATAGGAGCTCTTAAATGGGTTTTCACTTAATCTAGGGCTTCTTGTTAGGGAAATCAAACCTAAAATTGCAAGAAATTACCCGTCCATCTCTGTTATCGCGCGATGAAATTTTGCTGAATTAAAAAATTGTCTTTGCCTCCGGTACACTGAAGCACCCAATTGCGGAACACAAAAGTATAAATTTACTCTATTTCCTTAAAAATATTTGGGGGAAAATATATGGTTTTTATATTAAATTCCCTCCATTTTCTTAAGAATATTTGTGGAAAAGTATTTTATTTTTAAGTGAATTCCCTCCATTTCCCCACCCATTTCTGTCAAGAATGTCACCGCCCCCTTATTAGTTACTCCATTACACTTGTTTTCTTTTTTCTTTTTTTTTTCTTTTTCCTCAAGACAAATTATAATAAATAATTTATTTATGCAATTTTAAATAATATAATTATAAAATTATTTATCTATTGATTTAAAATATATATAAGTTATATTTTTAAAAAATTAAAACGTATCTTATATAAGAATACGATGCTAGGCTTTTAAAATATGATGTGTTTCGTTGTACTTTTTTATATTTTTATCATTTTAATATTATATATAATCTTTTATTTTTATTTTTATTATTATATACTAAAATTTATTACTCCTATTATATCACTATTATATATCTTTAAAATATTTTTTCTTATCTAGTACAAAATATTTAATAAATCTTTATTCAATTAATTATTTCAAGAAAATAATTATTTATATATCATAATATATTAAAAAAATGAGATCCACCACTTTTTTACATGCAATTTTAAACTTAAATTACACTCTCTTTCATCATTAATTATAAGATTACATTTAAAAATTAATTATTTTAAAAATTTTATATTTTGTTTACCAAACAGCTTCAACTAAAAAAAATAATATTTATAAATTATTTATTGAACTTAAATATTTTACTCCCTCCATCCCGTATTATCTTGCACCATTCCTTTGTAACTATATATATATATATATATATATATATATATATATATATATATATATATATATATATATATATATGGAGTATATAACATTGTTTAGTTTATAAATCTTAAATAAAAAAATAATGAATATCATGTAACATACACGGCAAAAATAAAAACACGATCAATTATATAAATTAATAATTTAAATATGTTCATAACAATAATAAAATATATTTAAACTTATTAGTTACATTTCTCTCTTATATACTCCCCCGTCCCACCCAAATAACATTATTTTAATATATTGAACGTCTCGTCCAAATTGCACAATTTTCCTTTTTTAGTAAAAAGGGTCCACCAATGTCCCACCACTACCCATCACATCTCTCTAAAAGGCATAACTTTACATAAAATAATAATACTCCTTAATTTATGTGTAAAAAGCAAATGACATACTTTGACCTGGACGGAGAGAGTAGATAAGATCCATATAAAAAAAAATTAATAGTGTATCTTTATTAGGCTCACACACTCCACTAAACAACTTTTTCACCCTATATTAAAATATTACATATTTCAACTCATTATAAATTAAAATTCTAAAGCTTATGTACTTAATTATTAATGTATGATTATAAGTCAATTTGGGGAATAGTGATTTTTAAAACAATTACTCCCTCCGTCCCACCCAAAGGATCAATTTTTTACATTTTGGGCGTCCCACCCAAAGAGTTCACTTTCTTTTTTTTTTACACAAATGAGACTCACACACACCCACTAATACAATTAAAATATGGGTCACATACTCTCACTAATACAACTACACACTACACATTAAATAATAATACTCCTTAATCTACGAAAAAAGCAAAAACTACCCTTTGGGTGGGATGGAGAGAGTATTTTAATCAAATGGCGAATTTAATAAATTTATAAAAAAATATAGTTTTAAATACAACTAATATAAATTCACCATAACTCAAGTGTTTATAAAATAATACAATAATTTCATATGTTATAATATATAAAAATGAAAAATAAGAAGTAATTAAAAATATTATAGTATATATATATATTATCATATCTATATTTAATTATATACAACTTATTTTAATTTACAATTAAATTCACTCTACTACCTTAAAATATTTGTGGGAAAGTACTCCCTCCGTCCCCTAAAATATAACTGTTTACTTTTTGCACGTGAACTAAGGAGTATAATAATTTAATGTATTTTGAGGTGAGAGAAATAATATTTTAAAGTGTAGTGAGTAATTGTATTAGTGTTGAGGGTGAGGCCATGTGCGATCACATTAATCTAAAAAAAAGAAATGAATACTCTGTAATGAGACAAACCAAAATGACAAAATGATACGTATGAAGGGGATGGAGGGAGTATATGATTTTTTATATTAAATTCCCTCCATTTCCTTAAAAATATTTGTGGAAAAGTATTTTATTTTTAATTGAATTCCCTCCAATTTTTTAAAATTTTTGTGGGAAAGTATTCAAAAAGAAATGAAAGGGAAATGGGAAATGAGAAATGAGCATACTAGTTTTCAATTTCTGCTCATAAGTCGCAACCAGCTCCACCTTTCCATTTTCCTTCCAAGACTACCCCGACTGCAATTCCTAGAGGAGCCGATAAATTATAAAAGCGGTGCAATCAGCCCTCTCTTCCGAAGTTAAACCACAGTCGTTAGATGAATTATGGGAGTCTTCCCATGAAGCTGCAAATAGTTGGGTATGCTCTTCTATTCGGATGTCAGCTATTTAAGAGGGTTTTCGAAAATAAAATTGAATTAGATTCAGGTTTCGGTAAGATTTACAACTCATTTGTATGAGCTTTGGGTAAGATTTACAACTCATTTGTATGGGGGAGCATTAATCAGCGGGCATTTCAAAAAGGGTATTGGGCATATATTGATTTTACTTTAATTGCAGTTAAGAAACAAAAAAAAAAAACAGAGTTTGTTAATCGTGGAGCTTCTACAGATGAACTTTAATTGTATTTTAATTGTATTTCCATCTTGAACTTTAATTTTTTGAGGTGTTTGGGAAAACGCCCGAATAGTTGACGAATTCTTATGATCTTAGCCATACATTAACTGCTTTGAATAGCTCATAAATTTTTATTCGGTTACAGTTTGCAGAAATCACAATGGCTGATCACAAACAGAACTCCTAAGGGTCAAGAAATTTATGCAATTGCATATAATTTTTGTGCTAATTGAACTCGAAGGAATTTCAGACGGATCAACCAAAAGCCTGGTTTGATCTAAAACTTTCTATTTTAACAAGTTTTTTATTAGTTACAAATGGTTATTGAGATGGTTCCGTGTTAGATGAAAAAGTATGTTGAAATTTTGCGTACAAATGATTATGACAATGTGTATAAAAAGCAATGATAAATCTATTTGGTTAATTATTCAACAGATTGTTTTATAAGTAGTTTAATTTGTTTAGCATTTGCTCATAATCTGGTATGTGTGACTCAAAAGTCTCCTCTGATAGCATGACTTTTTGGAAACTGTTCTTTGGAGTTGTCGTTTCTTTGAAACATCAGACTCACCAATGAGCCTAGTGTATAAAAAGATTGGGGTTCGTGTCTTCTCCCTACTATGTCAATGTTTGAGAATGTTAGTCCTTGTGCTAGATGTGTTAGACATTTAAGAGCATGAGCTTTTAAATTATTCATATATTTCTTTGAATGTATCTCCCTTGCTTTTGTATATTCCTTGTTAAAATTTTCATACAAGTGGGTCTTCATGGCTGTTAAAAAAGCGGGAAGATAATCTGATATGAACAGCAAAACAGTAGACATTGATTAATAATTCATGTTTCCTCAATTTGTTTTATATTACATGTTTTGAGGAGTTTTGCACAGGCCTTGTTCTATTCTTGGTCAATGCATTACAGTCAATTTACTGACTATTTTTCTTATTACACATTACAATTTTCCTTTAATTATACGCATTAGCTTATACAATTTGTAATGCATGCGTATATTGTTGGTGATCTAGAAATGGGTGCTGTCTTATGGTATGCTGGTACAATAATCTTGAGAGACTCATTAATACTTCTTGGAATAGCAGCACATCAGGTGATTTGACAATCTCCACTCATAATGCATACTAAAACATAGATGACTATATGCATGTGAGCCTTATAGAATTTGTGCCCTTGGCTCATTAGTACTGTTTTCCATTCTGCTTCTTCTAGTTAATGGAACTGGTTTGCGATATCATGTTTTAGAATTGAGTTGGTTGATCTGTTGCTGAGAATGATACTCCTATACTCTTCATTCAAGGTGCCATTCTTTTCTGATTTTATATAACTACTAATACTTATCATTCTTCTCCTCTCTTTTGTTAGATGAATCCAAATTCAATTACATAGTTTTAGGTTGCATTAACCCTAACCAAGCATATATCTTAGTGGCTTTAGCATATTTCAGTTGGTACAGAGAACATGTATTTCATGTGTCATTTTACATTCAAACTTGGCTGCGTCAAATGTTAGATTTTTTTGAGTCTTTGACAATTTCACCTGTTTTATTTCCATGCAAATATTTGGGAAGAATTATTCTAGAGGTTATGAAGCGCTATAGTGTAGTTCTGTTCTGTTTGTCATCTGTGATAACTGGATTTTCTACCTCGTATTGCTTTACTACTTTGAATTCTATTGAAATTTCATAATATAAGTTTCATGAAGAAGAAGCCATCTATCTTCTCTCATGCAGAATGGTTCAATATCTATTAAACATCACATCAGTTTCAAATCTGAGCATCTAGAGAACTTGCCTTGTACTATTTTAGATAAAAACTAATTGAAGTTAACCAAAAAGGGTGGAAGCCATGAATACAAATCTATTTTTCTTGCTATCTTTTTATCCTATCTATGTACGTATGTATGTGCTGTGAGCCTGTGAAATGGTTGCAATACTTGAATTCTATTGTGTCTTTCTTATATCAATTAACATTTTGTGGTGTATATAGCCTTTAGGTTTCTTCGTTAAATGTACTCTTGTTCCTTTTCAATTTTTCTTATTAGCTATTTACTGTGGAAGATGAGGATGCAGATTACTCAGATAACTTCATCATAAAGACATGCCAGAAGTTCATCCATGTAACTTGTAGCTCTTCAGAAAGAACTACTTTCCTTCTAGGTATGAAGTGCTTACATCTCATGGGGAGGAGGATGACACTTCGGATCATGTCATCTCTAGCAAGATAGGAAAAGAACCAGCCAGCTCTCACACCTTCAAAACTCAGGCTCGTACTTCTGAGTCCTAGTATCTGCTACATTTCTTTGTGTTTTGCTGCTTATTTTATCTTACTACACTGTTAGAGATTACTTTGTTATTCCTTGGTGTAGGTTGTTTTTTAATTTTATTTTGTGTTTAGTTCCTGCTGCTTCTTTGTGTCGCTGGTTTCTATTCTAATCAGCTATGTTTAGGCTAATTTACTCTAGTATGCCTCTATTGATATTGAATGGTAGTTTTGCCCCATTGTTCTTATTGTTCTATTTTGTTTTGGCTGCATCGACCCTTTAGCAGCAGGGTCCCTTTAGCAGCTTTAGCGTTCTGTTTTACAGGCTATTCTGCTGTTGTTCTTCACTTTTTGTTGGTTATGCCTTCAAGCCGATGGATATCCATGCTGTTATGCTCTCCTAGCTGCTAGTTTTCTGCTTTTTTCTGGTTCTTAGGTTGCTAGATCTCAGCTGCTCGGCTGCTGCATTTTCATGCTGATAGCTTTTTGGCTAGTCTTCTTTGCTGTTTTAGCTATGGGTTGATAGTAGCAGGTAGCTTGTTATCTGCTGATTTTATTTTCTTACTAATTTTTCAAGTAGCAGGGTGCTGCTGGTTTTGTTGTTGCCGTATTTTTCTTGCTACTGGGGTACTCCATCTTCCCCAAGCTCTAAGTTGTTTTTTTATGTTGCTGATTGCTAGTTATTCTATATAATTGTTCTTTGCTGCTGTGGTTTTTATACTGTTGGGGCTTCTTTGCTCGCTGGTTGTAGTGGGAGCAAAACTACAGCAATTTTTCTGCTGCTAGATTCTACAATTTATGTTGTTGGGTTTCTTTGTTGCCAGGTTTTCTGCTTTTTGATGAGTGCTATGCTTGCTGGTGTTATGATGCCGTCTCTTTGAGTGTCGGTTGCTGGTTTATGTTTATGCTCAATTTTTTAAGCTGCAGTTAGCTAATTTGTGTGTTTTTCTGTTGGTATTTTGCAGCCCGTTAGATAGAGTTCCATTTTGTTTGGAGGTTTGTTTTAGACTATAGTTAATTAGCATTAGTTTCACTAAGACACTAGTCTTTTGGACCTCATTGTTATGCATTCGATGTACTGTACTTTGTAAGATTATCTTCTGAATATATTTATCATTTTTAGAAGTTCATCAGTAACTTATAATTTTCTCTCATTTCATTCTTACTCACTTCATCGTCCGTTAGCTTATTATCTGCAGGATAGTTATTGAAGGCAAAGTGTCCTGCGCCACCTTTTTATTTCCCTGCTTCTAATAGGCATCATTTTTAGATAATAATTGTGTGCTTTTGTCATTTCACATTTTTATAAAATTGTCATAGCTTTGAAAATCTCCTGAAATGTGTTTTTGCTATCACTCTTGTAATTATTGTTATTTTTTAATTATTTTTTCACATAATCATGTGAAAAACAAATCATTAATCGAAGATTTTGGCGTCACTTTGAATATAATATATTAGATAACAACTATGGATCAGTGATTTATGAAAAAATAAGTAAAATAATGATCAGTGATTTATTTTTCCTCCATAAATTATTAAATAAAATAATTAATAAAATAATGATTAATGATTTTTTTCTTCTTCTAAAAACTATTAAATGATACTATAGTGTTTTTCTCCCCCCACCCCCACCCCACAAAACTATTAAATAATAGAAATTTTTTTATCCATCTTAAATTTATGTATAATTAGTTTCATAAATTGCTAAAACAAAAAAAATATGATAATACCCTGCACACGTGTGTATATATATTAAAAAGATTATATTAAAGTGTAACATAAATATATTACTTGTTATTTGTGTAGTGTTATTTTAAAATGTTAGTTACATAAAGTGTTATATATTGATGTTACTTAAAAAAAAAAATTGCATGAAAAGTGTAACTTATGTAAAAGTGTTATATGCATGTGTTACATATTAGAAAAATGTTGCTTATATATGTTACTTATATAAAAAGTGTTACAAATATGTTACATATTATTATAATATAGAAAGTGTTACCAATTTGTGTTAAATAAATTAAAGTGTAACTATAAGGTGTTATGTAATCACACTTATGTTGTAGTGCATTAATAACTGTTTGTCTCGGTTCAGGTGGCAACGTGGGATTGGTCGATCATTAAGGTTTACTGGAAGTATAAATAGTTTCTCTCATAAGAGAGAAGCATGTTACTCATTCTCATACTTCACATTACACTTGTAATTGGAAGAATTTTTATGAATGTTGTTCTTGAGGAAAGTAATAAAATCGGTTAATGTCTTTGGTCGAATCTCATCTCTCACATGCTTATTGTGTTTATTGTATTTGTTGAGATCGTTCTTAGTTCAGTTAAACAATCATCTTTTCGTTCTTAACCCCAAAATTAACTAGCTAAAAACACGCATCAACAATTGGCGCCGTATGTGGAAAACGCTACATCCCTTCGTTCTTGCTCGATTTTTTGTTGAGAGATGGGGGTAGGGGATTTTACAACTCCAAGAAACGAAAAAGTGGGAGAGTGTTCTAGGGCTCAACGAAACGTGACCAGAAGAGGAAATAATGTTCAGATCCATCTACCAGAAGTGGGGGTAACCACACTAGGAAGTTCTATTCCCATCCCAACTTTAGGGGATCCGGAGAAAACTAAGAAGATGAACGAAAAGATCAGGAGGGTCATCCACGAATACGCCACCGAAATTCTCCCAGTTCAACCGACGAGGTTGAGCTTTGGTGGCGTTCCCAGGTAAAACCATAGTGATTTGAAGGACGATTTGGAAAGGAGGAGAGAAGTAAGAAAGGAGAAACTTACGGTGAATAGTGAATGTGATGCCAAGGAAACTGATAAGTCATATATTAGCATAATTATTAGGTGGAAATTCGAGTCTATTGATTTAATTATATGATATTTATTTGCTAATATTGACTTATATTGTTTTTGGCAGATAATTGCTTTAATTATTTGAATTGATATGGAAACAGGTTATTAAAGGAGCAAATAAGTAAATAAATCAGCCAGAATATTTTTGGGATCAGATCTCTCCAAATCTGTGGCATGATCGATCAAAAGAAAAAAAAGATATGAGAAAGAGATCCTGGAGATATTTTTGGAAGAACAAATAAGGAAAAATATCAAGTAGGATTATTTAGGGATCAAGACACAAACATATATGGGAGATATTTTATTTATTTTTTGGGGGCAACATATTAACGTGAATTGGAGAGATTAACGTGAAGGAGCAGCAATCTCTTCTCCAAGGCAGATTAAGGAGTGAAGTTTCAAGATCATCAGATATCATCGGTTCTTTATTTTTAATTTTTTTATTGAAAATACGGGTCTAATCCCCTTTTCTAGTTTAGGATTTCGTGAACCTCCGTTGAAATTTAGATGAATTATTAAGGGTTTTACATTGAATCTTTTGTGCAAGTTTATTCTATTACATGCTTCGATGTTCTTAATGGCTATTTGATAATTAATTTAGCCTGATCAACTAAATAATTATTTTATTTCTTACTGCTATTCCATGAACTATAATCCGTAATTGTTGAGGAATTGGATTAAGTAGCAGATAGAGATAGTTCACTCTAAGTGTAATAGGATCTAGGTTGTATGATTCCTAGCTAGATTTCGTAGCCTAGTAATTCTATGTTTAGAGTTTTAATGCATTTACGAGTTCGAATCCATAGGGTCACTCATAGATAGTTCAATTTATTGGTCGTACCCTAGTTGATAAACTTAAGAACATTCGGGTTGATTGGTCGTACCGTCAATCTAGGAATTTGAGTTTGCGCATTAGGCTAAATGTTTAATTCTATAATTAATTAATTTAGTAAACGGGAGGGGATCTTCATCCTAAACTAGACTTTTATCACTTGTTAATTTAAATATTAATTTTCTTATAGTTGGTTATTAAAAACATTGAGTTGATTTAATACTTGTGTTATTTTCATATTGTCACCAAATTGAAATTCCCCCTTTATTTATTTTATTTGTTTGCAATATATATTAATTTAAAATTTTATTATACTCTCTTGGGTTCGACCTGTACTCGTCGCTATACTAAATATTAGTATGAGTTGGAAATTAATTTATTCTGGTAGGCCGGCGATAGCTTACCAAATTTGGCGCCATTTGCTCGGGGATTAAAATTGAATTTTGTTAAAATTTTGTGTTTCTGATATTTTTCTGCATTTTTACAGGTTCTGGAATTTTTTCAAATTTTCTGAAATTTTTGAATTTTTCAGTTAGACTGACACTGAACCCTTTAATGTCAGAAGACCCCAGTTTTCCAATTTTTTTTGTGAATGATTACTCGATCTTCTGGTAAAAAACAACTTGAATACATTCCATTAATCGACAAAACTGCCCGGAAGTTGAGAAAGGAATCCCGGAAGAAGAAGGAAACCAGTTCGTCCATTGGTGAAACCACCGGAAACCTCACCGAAATCGAACTTGCAGCTGATCCACTTCATCTTGGAGAGGAGATTCTGAATTTTCTGATTTAGAGGAGGAATATAGTGTAGGATCTGAGTCGGAAGAGGAAAACATGGCTGCAAATACTGAAATTTTTTTTAATGAATTGGCAAATTCGGACGTAGTCCATCAGCCATTATGCATTAACTTTCCTGCGATTACTGATAATACTGTATTTGAATTGAAATCAGGATTGATTCACTTCCTGCTTTTCATGGTCTTTCACGTGAAAATCCTCACAAGTTCTTGAAGGAGTTCTCGGTTGTATGCATGAGCATTAAACCAAACGGAGTGACGGAGGAACAAGTCAAGCTTAGGGCATTCCCCTTTGCAGTGAAGGACATGGCGAAGGATTGGTTATATTATCTCCCTCTCGGATTGATTAATACGTGGGCTGAAATGGAGAAACTTTTCCTCCAAACTTACATTTCGGTCATTAAAGTTGCTGTTTTGCGTAAGGATATATCTGGAGCTCGTCAGATGCAAGGGGAGAGTTTATATGAGTATTGGGAGAGGTTTAAATGCCTCACATTAGCAGCATCAGATAAGCGAGCAGCTGCTACTGCAGTACTTCTATGAAGGATTGTCGATCATGGATCGAAACATGCATGATGCGGCTAGCGGTAGAGCTTTTATGATGAAAACACCTACTACTGCTAAGACTTGATTACTAACATGGCTACCAACACTCAGCAGTTTGGCACACGCGATACATCACTTAAAGAAGTAAAGAAGGTCCATGATTCTAAGTTGGAGGAAACTTTGAACAAGTTGACAGTTGCTATGAAGAATATTGCTAAAGGAAAAGGGGTAAACCCTCCATCTTGTCAATATTGCTTAACTAATGATCATTATACTCTTGATTGCAGGGTTACACCCAATGAGGAGCAAGTAAACGCCATGGGACGACCTTATGATCCATTCACTCAAACCTACAATCAGGGTTGAAGAGATCATCCTAATCTTAGGTATTGTAGTGGACAAGGAGAAAATAGGGGGCAACAATAGTTTCAAAAGAGCAGAGAGTGGTGAATAGGCAACAAGATCACCATCATGATAGTGGAAATCGCCAACAAGGTGGGGCAAGCTCTGGAGTTTCATTTGAGGAAATGATGAAAGAAATGGCTGCCAACAATCTCAAATTTCAAGAGATGACACATTCATCCTTCCAGGACTTGAAAACGACAACCCAATTGTCAATTAAGAACCTGGAAAATCAAGTAACCCAATTGGCTACAACTGCAGGCCAGATGTAGACTCAAAACAATGGGAAGTTGCCCTCACAAGCGGAGATTAATCCTAAGAATATGAGTGCCATTTCACTGCGGAGTGGGAAACAGTTGGAGGCGGTTGTATCACACAAAAAGCCTGACCAAGTTGTTGAAAAAGATGATGTAGAACCTTCTGGCTGGAACAGTGGAGGATCAGACCGATCAATTTGGGGCGAAAAATCTGATGTTCAGAAAAATAACACTGACACTGAACCCTTCAGTGTCAGATGAGCCAAAAAAAATTAGGTTAAAAATTCTGCCCTATTCCTTTTAATATTAACCATTTGCCTTTCCCATGTAGGTTCAGGAAGCCGGACACCATTGAGAAGGATAAACAAATACTTGAAGTGTTTTGGAAAGTGGAGATCAATTTACCTCTCATTGAGGCGATTAAACATATTCCGAGATACGCCAAGTTCTTGAAGGAGCTGTGCACCAACAAAAAGAAGTTGAAAAGAGATGAAAAAGTGGTGATGGGAGAAAATGTTTCAGCTGTCTTCCAGCAAACGTTACCTCAGAAGCGTAAGAATCCTGGCATGTTTGTGGTTCCTTGTAAGATCGGGAGTTTTATGTTGGACAGAGCCATGTTGGATCTTGGAGCATCCATCAATGTGATTCCTCGATCAGTGTTTAAAAAATTGGACGTGAGAGAGTTGAAAAAGACTGGAGTTGTCATCCAACTTGCTGATCGAAGCCAGACGTACCCAGATGGAGTCATTGAAGATGTTTTTGTTCAGGTAGATAAATTCGTATTCCCTGCTGATTTTTATGTGTTAGAAATGAATGACCACCCATCGAATTCCACTCCGATTTTATTGGGGAGACCATTCCTCAACATTTCACGCACTAAGATAGATGTGAGTGAAGGTACTCTTATGATGGAATTTGATGGGCATATCATTAAATTTAACATATATGATGCTATGAAATACCCTGATGATGCTAACCTGCTTTCTTTTGTGAGTACTATTGAGCCTATTGTCCAGGAACACTTCGAACACACTAGTAGGGATGCATTAGACACAGTAATTGATCATGGAATCATGAAGGAGGACGCTGAAAATTGGGATAATGAGGAGTTGAATCACTATGTAAATGCTTTGCTCAGTTCTTTTCAGAGAACGAGCACCTTAGATGTAACTTCCATTAAATTGCCTGTGGAGTCTCCTAAAGACGTTAATTCAGTTTTTGCTTTGAGTGTTGTTGAGCCTTTGGTGCAGGATTGTTTTGAACTAACTCGCAGGGATAACTTCGACACCATCATTGCAAATGGAAGCATGATAAAGCATGACAAAAATTAAGAAAAGAAAAGCATGGTGAAGTGCCAAAGTTAGAGTTGAAAGTGTTTCCCAAACACTTGAAGTCCTCGTTCTTGGGGCCAAACCATGAACTCAAATGAATATTATAAGGGGTTTCATATTGTTGAGGTCGATCGAATGAAATTGAAAGAAGTTCTTCATACTTGAAAGATACACCTTACCTAAGTCGAGCCAACGAAAATAAAAAAAGGTGCTGATTGGGAGGCAACCCAATTTTCTCGCTTTATTTTTGTTTATTTTAATTTAATTTATTTTATTTTCTATAAGGTGTCTGATTTCTCAATCTTAATTGCCTGAGGTTCATAGATACATCATGTGGAATTTAATCGTAGAGTCTATTCGAAATTTTATTGTCAAGAAAGAAATAGTGAAATAGGGTCATTAATAATTTTTCTGGTTTAATTTTAATATACTAGAGGCTCAACTAATTTTCATTTTCTTTTTACAGGAAAGAGGCCCAACTATGTTAGCCCATGAAGGAATTGAAAAAGATTAAATATAGCCCATGTTATACATTAGATTAAATTCTCTTAGAGCCCCAATTTCTTGTCCAGATCGTGAAAATCCACCAAAACTTCAATTCTTCGTACCGCGAATCCAACTTCGTGACGAACCCAGTGTTGGAAGCGTCCGATGATTCCCCCTCCCCACCTACCCGCCGTCCAGCACCAGAAGTTGTCGCTGCCCGTTCTGCTTGGGCAGAACCTTCTCTAGCCCTAGTAATAAATCAGATGTATTTGACCCAATTTCTTGTTCAATTTCTCTTTTATACTTTGCTTTGCTTGGGGATAAGCAAACGTTTAGGTGTGGGGAGCGATTTTATATGATAATTGGAGTAAAAAAGTGATGTAAATTTGCTCAATTCCTTGTCCCATGTCTTGTTCTTGTTGTCCTCTGAATTGTATATTGATATGGAGTTAAGAAAATTTTGAGGAATGAAGTATTTTGAGGTGATGAGGGTGATGCATGATTGAGGGGGTTAGTAGTGAAATTGAGGAGCTATTGAAAAAGTGATAATCTTTGCAAAAGATTTTTGTGATTGTAGTGGCTCATTTTTTTCGAATTTCATGGAAATTTTACCCAATTTTTGGTAAGCTTTTGAGCCTTAACGAGCTATCATCTATAAGCTCTTTTAACTTGCTCTTTTGAATGCATTTCAAGATCATGTGATTGGTTGTGTGTGATAAAATGATAAGGGCACTTAGGTTTAACCCTCTTGGCTAATATTGTCCCACCTGATTATGAAAACTTTAGGGAAGCCACATTGAGCCTAAGCCTTTTTTTTTAATTATGAGCACATAAATAAACCCTGAATTCCCATTTCTTTCTTTAACTCTTCTGTTTGAACCATTTATTACTTTGCAATGTGTGAATCTTGTTGAAATACTTTGTTGTTGGATTGATGATGAAGAGGGATTTGATAAAAAATTTGAGAAGGAGAAAAAGAAAACTGTTTATTTTCGAGTTGCTAAAATTGTTTAGAAAATAGTGATATTTTCAAAGTGTGACACCTGCTGTTTCAAGTCTTGAAAAGTAGCAGGTGTGGGGGGATTTTAGTGCAAGAAAAATGTTGTTGTGGAAAGGAGAATGTGGGAATTATGGAAGTTTTGATTTGTGAAGGTCACATGTTGTAAAGTGTATCTCTCTTTTTACCTTACCTTGACCTAAAGCTCCATTACAACCCTATCAAAGGCCCTTTGATTGTTGCACATGATCCATCCAAAATTGGTGAAGATTTGATTTGGGAGCAAGTCTATGGTAATGACTGTTCTTTTCAATTTTTGAGTGATCTTGCTACCTAAATCATAAACTTGAGTGTTTTGAGAGAATCTTTGTGAGGCCATGAAATTTTGAAAGATTTGATGCCATGAAAGTTGCAAACTTTTGAGCGAAGAGTCATTTTTCATATTAGTTCCGAATGCTCATTGGTTACTTTTCTCTTGAGGTGTGTGACTTTCATTTGCTCTAGAAGATGGAGTTCTTTGGTTTTCTATTCTCTATGATCTCAGTTTTCTAGAGGACAAGCAAGGTTTAGGTGTGGGGAGATTTGATATGTCATATATTAGCATAATTATTTGGTGAAAATTCGAGTCTATTGATTTAATTATGCGATATTTATGTGCTAATATTGACATATTATTTTTGGGAGATAATTGCTTTAATTATTTGAATTGATGTGGAAATAAGTTATTAAAGGAGCAAATAAGGAAATAAATCAGTCAGCATATTTTTAGGATTGGATCTCTCCAAATCTGTGGCATGATCGATTAAAAGAAAAAAAGAGATAAGAAAGAGATACTGGAGATATTTTTGGAAGAACAAATAAGGAAAGAGATCAAGTAGGATTACTTAGGGATCAAGACACAGATATATATGTGAGATATTTTATTTATTTTTTGGGGGCAGCAGATTAACGTGAATTGGAGAGATTAACGTGAAGGAGCAACGATCTTTTCTCCAAGGCAGATTAAGGGGTGAAGTTTCAAGATCTTCGGACATCATCGGTTCTTTATTTTTAATTTTGTTTTTATTATGAACATGCGGGACTTATCCCCTTTTCTAATTTAGGATTTCGTGAACCTCCTGTTGAAATTTTGATGAATTATTAAGGGTTTTATATTGAATCTTTTGTGCAAGTTTATTCTATTACATGTTTTGATGTTCTTAGTGGCTGTTTGATAATTAATTTAGTCTGATCAACTATATAATTATTTTATTTCTTACTGCTATTCCATGAACTATAATCTGTAATTGTTGTAGGAATTGTATTAAGTAGCAAATAGAGATAATTCCCTCTAGGTGTAATAGGATCTAGGTTGTATGATTCCTAGCCGGATTTCTTAGCCTAGTAATTCTATGTTTAGAGTTTTAATGCATTTACGAGTTCGAATCTATAGGGTCACTCGTAGATAGTTCAATTTAGTGGTCATACCCTAGTTGATAAACCTAAGAACATTCGGGTTAATTGGTCGTACCGTCAATATAAGGATTTGAGTTTGCGCATTAGTCTAGATGTTTAATTCGTATAATTAATTAATTTAGTAAATGGGAGGGGATCGTCATCCTAAACTAGTCTTTTATCACTTGTTAATTTAAATATTAATTTTCGTATAGTTGGTTGTTAAAAACATTGAGTTGATTTAACACTTGTGTTATTTTCATATTGTCACCAAATCAAAATCCTCCCTTTTTTATTTTATTTGTTTGCAATACATAGATTTAATTTAAATTCATTATACTCTCTTGGGTTCGACCCGTACTCGTCGCTATACTAAGTATTAGTGTGAGTCAGAAATTACTTTATTCTGGTAGACCGGCGACAACTTACCAGAAACCATCAACTTTATGAGAAGGAGGAATGCAAGGAGAGAAGAAAGTGTGAATGAAACCCCACTGTCGAGGGGGACACAGTGAATATTTCTATCGATCGGAGACGAAGGCTTGGAGACAACTACAATCCAGAAGGGATCAGGACGCAAGGTGTCCGCCTCTAGGGAGATATCCAAAAAGGTGGAAGCCAGTAAAAATTGCCCGCAAAATCAAAGGAGAGGTAGCCCACAAACCTGGGATGTACCGATGGAGGAAGAGGGTCCCAGGAGGACACCATCCCTCTCACAGAGAAGGCGCTATCATCCAAACCCATCATCATCTCCTTTACCGCCATGGGGGTCAGGGAAGTCGTAGTCGGGGTCCAAGACTACAAGATTAGAGATCTTATTCATCACATACACATCACTCACAGGCGAGCCAGGATTTCTCATAGGAAAGTGTTTTCAGGTCGAAACAATTCCTGTCAAGAAGTGGAAGGAACATAAGGCCATTTTCTCAAAGAGGAGCGAGGGAAACAGTGGCTTATTCGAAAGGCTGGTTGGAGAATCTAAGAGCATCTCTAAATGTCCCGATCAGGAACCAGCAGGCCTAGGTGAATGACGAGGTGAGTAGGCGTCTGGCCGACTTGGAAAGGAAAATGTTAGGAATAGGCAGAGCTCTCCAACAAGCAATAGCCCCATAACCTTTTTCGGAGGAAATTAGCGATGTATCCAGTCAACACAGAGTTAAATTTCCACCATGTTTGGTCTATGACTGTGATTACAATCCTTACTCGCATATTGAAAAATATTTGATGTGGATGAGAGCCCAAGGTGGGAATGAGATCACACTATGCCGAATATTTTCTTTGACTCTTAGTAATAAAACTCACGCATGGTTCAAGGCGATCCCGGCAGCATCCATTAGAGGTTGGGCAGAGTTGATAGAGGCATTCCTCATGCAATATTCTTATATAGGGGCCTCTAAAGAGCCGAAGCATAAGCTTGCCAATATTCGTTAAAGATCCACAGAAAGCCTAAGGGAGTTTCTAAAAAGGTTCAATGAATAGAGATTTATGGGCGAAGTGATAGGATACGAGGCGTGCCTTATCATAGTGATGGGAGCACTTTATCTGGAAACCAGCCTATGAAAGGCTGTACAGTTGAAACCACCCGTATCGTACGTGGCTTTAAAGTCATGACGAATGAGTACATTCAAGCAGAAGATATTTCAAAAATGGTGAAGAGGTTTAGTGGCCAGAGTACCTCGGCGGATCTGGCACAAAGGAAGACAAACAATGGAGGGTAAAAGAATACAAACCTTTCCCGGAAGATACCGAGGTGCAATAGATGTACGAAATGCTAAAGTCAGGCACCAACCTGAACGTGGCCGAAGTCTTTTACTATGTGAAAGATCAATAGGTCCTTCGGCCATCGAGATCTGTCTTACGAACCTCGGAATTTACTAATCCTCAAAAATATTATATGTATCATTTAACACATAGTCATAATACCAATCAGTGCCGAGATTTGATCACAGAACTATAGAAATTGTTCAAAGAAGGGAGGCTAAGAGAAATGCAGCAAATGCCGAGGCAGATGATGTATCGAAGAGATGCTAATCTTCCTCCTTCTCCAGGTAGACCGAGGTCCCCGAATAAAGGACGAAATGTAGGAGCGATGCCTTTAATGCCTCCGTCTCCAGGCAGGCTACCCGTATTTGACAGGATTGGAGGACAAGGCACGAGGGACGATAGAATGGAAGACATGGAACCTGCCAAGGAGATCCCCTATATCGGAACTTCACAAGCACTCACCACATCTTCCTAAAGGAGAAGAAAAGCCGAGCTGAGGGACTTGGACCAGCAGATCCCTCAAATTTGGTCATTGGCATCAGAAGCAATGGGAATAGCGGAAGCTAATATTGTCTTCACAGAAATAGACTTCTACGGGGTAAGTAATCCACACTCAGATTCTTTGGTTATTTCACCTATATTGTTTGGGGTGAAAGTGCATAGATTTCTGGTGGACACGAGAGCATATGCAAATATAATTTTTAAGAATGTATTCGAAAATTTGGTGGGAGAGACTCAACTCAAGGTGAGACCTTGTGGCGATGAAATTAAGGGTTTTGTTAACGCATTAACTAGGCCAATCATGGAAGTAGATTTGTCAGTTCAATTAGAAGGATCGAATGGAAAGGTCCCAATGCAGAAGCAACTGACCTTTAAGGTGGTGGATCAAATCTCCACATATAACTATATCTTGGGGCGTCCGTTAATTCATGCATTTGGAGCCATTCCATCCACCTTGCACCAATGCCTCAAATTTGTTACGGCAGATGGAAGGTAGCAACGGTGATAGGAAACTAAAGAAAAGAAAGGGAATGTTCATTTATAGAGAAAGTGGAAGGTCTAAGCTACCACGATGCAGACTACGAGATGTTAGTTTTCGAAAATATCATGAGGGGTGAAGAGTAGGCTGAGATACCAATAGAAATTGATAGGGAAGAACCTGATATGGTCATGGAAGTCAATGAAAGAGAACAAGAAGGAGGATAAGGAGAAGATGGAGCCCCTGGGGAGGGTAGAATCCAGCTTAATCCGATAGATCCCAAGGTAGAAGGGGAAGAGGCTAACATCTTTAAGTCAACGGTAAATCCCATAATACCCGACGAAGATGCGAGATTAAAAAGTATGCAAAGGAGCCTCAGCAGCTGGAAAGATAGAAATGATCCAACTAAACCTGGAGAACACCGAGATCAAGGTGAAAATTAGAACAGAATGGGAAGAGGAGTTCAAAGTGAAATTAGTCCAACTATTGAGGGAGAATCTGGATGTATTCGACTGTAACCCAAATGAGAAACCAAGGGTACACCCCAAGCACGCTTTTCATAGGAGAAAAATTAATCCTAATATCCAGCCTTTCCACCAGAAGAAAAGAATATTCAGCCCAGAAAAGAACGCAGCCATGGAATCAGAAGTTCACGAACTACTGGTAAGCGGGAGGATTAGCGAATGCAAATATCCAATTAGAGTACAATATCCTGTAATGGTAAAGAAAAAGGAAGAATCGTGGCGACTCTCTATAGACTTTATAGATCTTCCCAAGTATATCTATCCTCTCCATCAGTTGATCAGATGGTAGACGCCACGGCAGAGCATGAAATCATGAGCTTTATGGATGCATTCTCCGAATATCATCAAATTCCTATGCACCCAGATGATAAGGCAAACACTGCTTTCTTCACAGGAAATGGAGTTAACGAATAGAATAATATGCCGTTTGGCTTGAGAAACATGGGGATAACTTATCAAAGGCTAGTCAACAAAATGTTTGAGGGCGAGATTAAACGGATAGTGGAGGTATGTGTGGATGATATAGTGGTAAAAAGTCTAAAGAAAATGGATCACTTTGACCATCTGAACTGGATATTCGAGATATTCTGGCAATATGGGATGAAGCTAAACCTAAAAAAATGCATCTTCGGAGTAAGTAAAGAGAGCTTTCTGGGATATCTAGTTAGTTTAAGGGGAATAGAGATGATTCCGGAAAAAGTTGAGGCAATTGTAAAGATAAAACCTCCAAGGCACATGAAAGAAATCCATAATCTAACTAGAAGGCTGGCAGCCTTGAATAGGTTTATGTCGAAGGCATCAGACATTTGTTTATGTAATCAAGAAATCTAAATTCGAATGGACTGAGGCATGCGATAAAGCGTTTGATGAAATCAAGTAGGAACTATCTAATCCCAAAGTTCTCTTCAAACCTTCTCCGGGTGAAATGCTGCAACTGTGCTTGGCTGTATCGAAGACAACAATCAGTTCAGTACTCGTTAGACGGATGGAAAGAATCAAAAGCCAGTTTACTTTGTAAGCCAATCTCTCAAGGATGTGGAACTCAGATACCCAGTAATGGAGAAGGTGGCGTACGCTCTTGTCATGAGCTCAAGAAAACTAAGGCCATACTTTATGGAACATACCATAGAAGTATTGATGACATTTTTGTTGAGGCAAGTACTCCAGAGGCCAGACGCCATAGGGAGACTACTCAAATGGTCTGTGGAACTGGGGCAAATCGATATTGCATATCAGCCGAGGAATGTAGTCAAAGGCCAGGTTATGGCAGACATCATAGTGGAACTAACCTTTCCAATGCCAACCAACGAAAGAAATAGAAAGTCATGAATCATGCATATAGATAGATCTGCTACGGCATAAGCATTGGGAGCATGGCTCATCATCCAGAACCCATCAGGAGAAACTTTCTCAAAGGCGGTTAGATTCGGTTTCCAAGCCACCAACAACAAGGCTGAATATGAAGCCTTGTTAAATGAATTAAGGATGGCATTATCCATGGGAGCTGATGAGTTGCTGGTGTACAATGATTCTCAACAAGTGATGAACCAAGTACGTGGAGAGTACGAAGCTAAAGATGATCAAATAAGCCATTACCGAGGATTGGCAGCAGGTATGCTACAGAGGTTCAAGCATGTATTCTTAAAGTGTATTGACAGAAAGGATAACATGAGAGCTGATGTTTTAGCCATACTGGCTACGACATCAAATGCAGGAGACCTCAACAACATCAATGTCATGAAGCAAGAAAGACCATTTGATACTAGTTTTGGGTCTAGAGCCACCAATCTAGAGCCACCAATCCTCCAAAGAGTCATGGATGACTCCGATAAAAAATACTTGGAAAATGGAGAAACTCCTTCGGATTGAGACAAAGTTCTCTTAATAAGGCTCAGATCGGCGAGGTATGTGTTGATTGAAGAAAAACTATACAAAATAGGGTATTCGTCCCCACTCCTTAAGTACCTAAACTCGGAAGAGGCAAATTCATACTTGCTGAAATATATGAGGGCATATGTGGGAATCATACCAGAGGAATCGCCTTATCACACAAGGTAATTTGGCAGGGATACTTCTAGCCGACTTTGAAGAAGGACGCTACACATCATGCACAAGCCTATGCTACCTGTCAAAGGTTAGCACCAATCACCAGGATGCCATTGGAACAGTTATCCTCGATCTTCAACCCATGACCTTTTGCAAAGTGGGGGATAGACCTGATCGACCCACTACCCACCGGCAAGGGAGGAGTCAAGTTCGACATAGTGGCTGTGGACTATTTTACAAAATGGGAAAAGGCCGAAGCTCTTGCAACCATTATAGAGGCTAGGATGGAAAAATTCATTTGGGAAAACATCGTATGTCATTTTGGAATACCATATGCAATCATCATAGATAACGGGAGACAATTTGATAATGCAAAGCTAAGGAAGTTCTGCGAGGAGTATAACATCAAGAAATGGTCCTCCATGCCCTATCATTCTCAATCGAATGGTCAGGTGGAGGCAGTGAACAAAATAATCAAACATACCCTCAAAGCGAGACTGGAGAAAATGGATGGAAGCTGGCTAGAAGAGTTGCCAGGGGCTGCGCTCATACAGAACGATTACGAGAACCTCTACCGATGAGACACCATTTTTGATGGCTTTTGGTACCAAAGCGGTGATCCTGGTGGAAATTGAAGAACCAAGCCTAAGAACTACACTCCACACAGAAGAAGGAAATGAAAAACTCGTTCAAGAAAAGCTAGATCAATTGGAAAAAAAGCTGAGTGCAGAAATGCATAACGCGATATACAAGCAGAGGGCAGAATGATTTTATAACTCGAGGAGCAAGTTGAGGCAGTTTAAAGGAGGCGACCTAGTGCTTCGGAAGGTCCTAGGTCCAACTGCACAAAACAACGAACAAAACTGGGAAGACCCCTATCATGTCAGAGGGGGGGGTTTGGAGAAGGGAGGTTATAAGCTGGAAGAAGTTGATGGGAAGAAGGTGCCGCACCCTCGTAATGTTCAACATCTAAAGAAGTACTTTCAGTGAACCAAATGGCTTGAGAAAGCGAGGTTGGTGACACCACCTCTTTATGTTTTCAAATCAAGGCAATATGCCATACTTGAGAAAAATCAAGACAATAGGCCAAATGAGAAATAGACATGACAATGGATATTTTATGAGGATCTATTTTATATGGTTATGAATATTTACTTCGTCAAACTTTGGTTTGGATGATTTGTGGGAACACGCATAGGATAAATAAGAACACTATTGGAAGGGTCATCGTAACATAAACTATGGGAACAAAAGTACAAGGATACTAACAGTTAAAAAAGAAAAAGGAATCAAGGAAAAGGTTATGGGAATGGTATAATCGGAAATTAATCAGTAAGGAATTCAGTTCAGGAAAAATATGAGGGTGCTTCCTACCGAAAATGATAAGGGTATCGGCATAAACGGGTATCATTACGAGAGTCGAAGGAAATTAATTATTATTCTAACCTCGGGGATTAAAAAATAGAGGTATCGGAGACACACCCAAGAATTATAAAGAATTAGGACATCGAAACTGGTATCGGAACCAATAGAGGAAGAGCATAAGAACTCTTAATAACTAATATAGTTGGATTGGGTCAAGGAGAAATCTCACTATCGAAACCCAGAGTGGGTGGTATCGAAATCTAAGGAGCCAAAACCTCAGAGTAGTGGATATCTAGACATCAGGAAAATGGGGACAGCGCTATTGCCAACAGAAAATAAGGATATCAGACAGGAATACAAATTACACATGTTATCGGCGGGCAAACAGAAATAAAAAAATCATCCAGCACAGTTTAACTAACCGAGGGATCAACAATTCGTCAAAATATAAGGGCATAGAACGTTGTCTAAAACAAATATCCAACAGAAATAGGAAAGGAGGGAAGAAGAAGTTCAGAAATTGAGATTACAAACCACTAGAATAAATAAAGTTTTCACCCAAATAGGGGAATTGATATTTGGAAACGGAGAAACAACTTACCAGAATCTTGATGGAAGGGACATCAATCCTTCTTGCAACTGCTAAAAGACTGAAAAATGTTGGCCATTTTATCTTCCATTTCTTTGAGTTGTGCTTCAGCGTGGACAGCTCGCTCTTCGACGGATTTTGGATTGGCAACTCGTCCTTCTAGAGTTCGAACACAAGCCTTCATCTCCATCAAACAAGCTCAAGCCTCTGCAGCTTGGGTCTGAGCAACATCTCTTGTGGTTTTAGCTTCGACGAGATGAATTCTAATCGAATCCAAGGTAGCTTGCTGCATCGCCAAATCTAAATCCAAATCCTTAATTTTGCCCTAATGTTCCTCTAAACGCCTCCGTTGATCATCCACTATAGAGGCAAGTTCAGCATTCACAACCTCCAAAACAGTCAACCTCTCTTCTAGTGACAGCAGGAGGAGTGATACCTACAGTGAGACCAAACATCATGTCATAATCTTCCATCTCTGGATCATGCTTCATTTCAAGATCCTCTTCTCCTTCGAAGTTGGCAACTAGTAGATCTGCAAGGGAAGAACATTTCCTAAAATGAGGACACAACAAGGGTAAAAAGGCTCGAGCAGAAGTAATTATCCCCTTTATCTCTCTTGCAAGAATATCAAACTCACCAAGAGGAGAAGAATGATGAGTCATAGAATGCAGACCAGACCGGCGAGAGGATTCATCTTTTTCATAGATGCGACGGGGATGCTTCCCGAGAAGAGACGGTCAGGAAGAACCAGTAGCAACAGGAAGGGTAGAAATATCAGGAGTAGAAAGTGGAATAAAAGTAGTAGATCTTTGAGGATAACTCCTTGGGGGAGATAGTTAAGCCAAGGTCTCACCACGAACAAAACCAGGGGGAGGTCTTCTTCAAGGTTGAAATCTCCTGAACCGAAAGACAAACTCTCTAAATCACTTTCATAATTAGAAGATGAGGATTTGAAACTATAGTCGTGATCAGAATCATCATCAGAGAACTGATAAACATGTTTTTGTCGGATCAGAGAGGAATCAACAATGGAAACAGTGGACCCCACATGAGATTGGACTTCTCGAAGTTCATCTGAAATAGCAAAGGATGAATGTGGAGTACAAGTAAAAATTACTAGATGGATAAAGCATAACCAAAGAGGGAGCTAGGTGAAAGAGGTACTGGGAGTGGCACGGCGACCCAGGGTCGATAACCTTGCAGAAAAAAGGACAGACTCTAGAAAAGGAGGAAAGGCATGATAAGTTTCACCACTTGAAGACATAATTTCATACACATGGCGAAAACCCGCACTCAGTTGCATAAAATCAAGGCGGGGAGGACCTATGAAGTTACCACATATGAAGATTAGAATATAAAGAAAGTGACTCGAAGGGCGAAGACAAAAAGAATCACCATACATTTGCCGAGCGTAAGAAATCGGGAAGGAAATGTTAAAGGGAAATCATTGACAGGGGGATAATAACGTCCCCACAACCAAGCCAGACATATTCCCACCTCCCTCTGATGATATTCTGAGCCCTTATAAGCCGTCAGTTATCTCGAGGAAGCAACTCATAAAAGCCATCAGCACGACTAGCAGCGTAAGTAAAAAGATACTCCAACTCGAAGGGATTTTGGATAGTATGACCCAGAGCATGAAACAGGGACATAGTTGATATCAACCGCAGCCAGGAAGAAGGCACGAGTTGCCCAATAGCCATGTCCCATCGCTGCAAAAGCAAACCAATGGTGGAGGGAATAGAGAACCTAAGCCCCGCCAAGAAAAGAGAGTAACAGAAGCCAGTACACCCCAGAGGTGGCCGTGAAATATGACCGTAATCACTAGGATGTTTAAAGATAACATCGAAATTACTGTAAGCCTGATGAAGAGTTTCCAAGCGTGCAAGAGAAGCCGCGAAAATGGCATCCACTGAAGGCACTTAGTAGAATCGCGAAGGGAAATATCTAAGTCAACCACTTCCCGTCGGGCTGGAATGTAATCCATTGGGTTTAAAAGAAGAACAGGACCAGCTGGAAAAGGAGCATCATGAGCGGCGCTCATAACGGCAGGGGGATCATTTTCCCTTTTAGCGGGAAGAGCACCAGCATCTGGCTCGCCAGAAGAAGAGGAAGTAGGAGGGTCCCTCAAAATCACCCTAGGCCAAATTCGCAGGTGATTGGAGCTACGAGCACCCGCCTCATTGGGAGCTCTGGAGTAGAATCGTGGGAATTCACCTCCTGAACATCTGTTGGCGGGGGAGTATGATTGCCAGCTATGAATAGGATTTCCAAAAAACTAGGGTTTAAGGAAAAAAGGGGTTGAACAAAAATCTCAGAGAATACCTGAAAATTTGAAAGGGAAGTTAAGGGGAAAAATGCAAAAATGAGCAAGGGATTTGAATCTTAAAAGAAGAAATCAAAATATTTCTAATAAGGAAAGATCTACCCTACATCATGACGGGACTGGGTAAGCCAGAAATGGCAAAAACCAGACGGTTGGGATTACAAGACCTTATAACTTCTAAGGAAGGGGAAAGATCCAGATTAATCCACGTGGCACATCAATCAGGGATGTTCCTGAATCACGATATGAGTTGGCAGTTATGCAAAAAGGTTAAAGGAAATTTACCAAAATACCAAAAAGATCAGTCAATTTAAAATTAAGTACTTCATACGTTCAACGGGGCATACATCACTTGAAATTAAAAAATGAGTCTTACATATTTGAAGAAAAAAGGAAAATACAAGCAATTTAAAGAAAAGCTAAAATAAATGATTACATCCCACTCGTGGCTATGGTCTCGGCAAAGCTTCACTCGAAAGTTTGGAAGGCCTCAGACCTAGCAATATCTATAGACTTCAAACTCGTACCTTCGGATAGCACACCATCGAAGGGACTGGAATAGTTTCAAAAGATACCAGAGTTGAAGGAATATCAGTGGCTTTGACGAATTAAGAGGCAGGAATGGCCTCTGAGGATGTCGGAATTGCGAAAACAACTATGGTCTCGGAGAGCTAGAGTTCCAAAACAAGGGTAGCAATGATTCTATCAGGTTCACCCAAAGCACTAGGAGGAATCCCCTCAATAGAGATCGAGAGTTCCCCACATGTCAAGTCGGCCTTATTAAAGTTAAAGGCCTCGGAACTGGGGGCCGGTTCTTGAATCGATATCCCCACAGATTCAGTGGGAAGATCCACATGAAGATCCTCAACCTTAGAGTCAGTGGCAGCAACATCCAAAACGTCATCGGCAAAGGCTTCATCAGAGTTTACCTCAATGACTTCATCAGAATTTTTCCTGGGGAGGTCAACATCGGTAATGAAATCAGAATATTCACCAAGTATCCCTAGGTCAAGCTGTTCTTTCAAAGAATGACCAGGAAGATGTCACGCATGCTATCTAGAGAAGCGGGATAAGGTTTCTTAGAAGAAGCTTTTGCCATGGCTAAAGAAGAAGAACATAAGCAATAGATTTTGATCTTGGGAATGACGACATCCTTATAATAAGAATTGTCTTCTTGCACTATAGAAAGTTCCTCTCGAGTTCGGCTAAGATCTACTATAGCCTCATTGCACTCACATCGAGCTTCAGCGGCTGAGGTTTCGACATCCTCAATCTTTTGATTAAGTAAAGCCTTGAAATCCTTTTTCTCATGATGCAACTGCTTTGTGTAGGCATCGGAAGACACCTGAAGGGCATGAAGGCTATTCTGGAGCTGAGCTGTGCCAACTTAACATTAAACTGGTTACTCAAAATCTTAACCTCCTTCTGATGGTCGGCCTCCATGGTAGCAACCCTCTCGGAAAGCACCTTATTCTGCAATAATAGGGCACTCTGCTTTTTCTCAGTCAGTAAACCATCATATTGAGCATGCAGAGCTTGGAAACTTTCATCAAGCTCAGCCATCTTATCTTTTTCCACCCTGAATTCTCCTCGGACCTAAGCCTCGGCTTTACACACTTCGGAGGCCTTCCGATGGTGAAGAGAAATATTTTTGGAGAGTAGGGTAACTTCTTCCTGCAAGAAGGATTCACGCTTCTCTAAATCATAGAGATGATACATGGCATTGGCAATATAAGCAGCTTGCTGGCCAAGATGGCCGGTGGCACACTAAAGGGATGCCCCGGGAGACATATTCCCAACACGAGCATGGAGCTCCTTAGTCCAACTCTTAAAAAGAAAAGCAGAAACATGGGCCAAGTAAGTAGGAGCGTAAAAATCAAGCAGAGGTTCTTGAGAAAGGATAAAAGTCTTGCATGCTGTTTAGTATGAAAATCTGCATGTTTTAGGGTCCAATTTGACACTATTTTGTGGAATTTATGTTCGTGTTTTAGCACTAAATGATTAATATTTATATATTTAAGATATTAGTGCATTTGAGGTGTTATTTCGTATTTTAGGTGGAAAAATGGATTAAAAGTGCAAAGCTGGAATGAAGAGTAAAATCGTGAAAGAATGCTGAAAAACATATGTCCAATTTGCATGATTTTTTTGTATTTTTGTAGGAGTCTAAACTAATTATGTAATATATGGTTAGAAAGCTACAGAAAATGGTCATTTTGGCTAAAGAAACACCTCAATTGGAGGTCAGATGAGGGAGTTATGATCAAAAGGGTGAAGTCGTTCAAGCTGTGCCGACCAGCACAACTCGTGCTACCTTTTCACAACTCATACCCATCAAATATTATATTTTTTATGAGTTCTTTATAAGGATTGAAATCTGAGGAAGAAAAGATCGCGTGAGCTCAAAAATCACCTCAATCGGAGTCCGGATAAAGAAGTTATGAGCAAAACCGTGAGGTCGCGCAATCTGCTGATGAGTGGCACGACCCGTCGGTTCAATTTTCGGCCTGTTTGTGTTTTTGACGTGAAAATGCCCTATTTTGAGGTGGAATTCAAATTTTATCAGCCTTGAAATATAAAAGGTGCCCTTGGGAGTCCCAGAAATATAACTCTCCACAACCCTACATACTTTTCCACACCCTTTCCCTGCCACCATATCGAAATCAAGATTCACCATCCCATCCACCCATCCCGGAGAGTTCATCAGTGTTGCTTACTTGAGAAGGAGAACATCAGTGTTGCTTACTTGAGAAGGAGAACAAGAAGATTCAGAATCACGGAAGAGAGAACGAAGAATCACAACACATATAGGGTTTTTCTTATTCTATATTTCTTTATTTTGAATAATAGACCTATGGGTTTGCTTTCATATCTAACCATGGGTGTTGCTTGTAACATCATAAGCTAGTACTTTTTGGATAGTTTTAGGTATTGAAGGATTGATTGGATTTGACTTGATGACCTAGACTAGGTTATGGATTTCTACAGTATACTTATTCCTTTATTAATGCTTTGATTTGAAACTTATATTTTTGTCTTATATGATCTGTCCTTATTCATGAGTATTTCATTGTCTTATGCATGATTATGATTATTGCTTGTGTCATAGAAAGAATTATATTTGTCTATCTGTTATGTGTAAAGGGGATCTAACCATATAACCTTTATTCATTAGAATAATTAATGTTGGACACTTAATATATCTATTAATTACTATTCTAGATGATTTGGTTTCTTAGATTGTTATGTGGGAATTGGGGATTAATTCTTAAGTACCTATAAAGGGAAGTCTAGTGCTCTAACCTTTAATGAAATTTTGCATGAAGTACCTAGAAAGAGAGTAGGAATTATTCTTCTGCATCTGAGGGTTTGAACCAGATTTATGTGTTATGCTTACTTCACCAAAGGGATTTGGCATAATTAAGTGATTGCTTTCACAAGATCTGCAGGAATTCTAACCAATTGGCTACTGATTTAGGTTGACCAATTTAAACTGGATTGCCTAGAGCTATCTATATACTATTTTGAGCTCTTTCATATTTATTTTATTAGCTACACTTTATTATTTTTAGTAATTATTTTTCTGCATATTTTGTTTAAATAATATATTCTCTTAAAATATCTAAATTTGTCTTAAATTAGAATAGTCATAATTAGATTAAATAATTAGTCTAGAATTACCCTGTGGTTCGATATTTATACTTGGTCATATGCTTATCTACAATTGATTCCCTACACTTGGGGACACGCAAACAGGTGAACAAGCAAATGTTCAAAATTGCCGAATTTTTTAGATAGCTCATTGTCAACTATCGGATTCAAGAGAAGAAACAGTGTAGCCTCTTCCATTATAGGCTGAGCAGGAGAAACCATCTCGGCCAACACGCCATAATAATCCCAAGATTGTAAAGGGATTTTTTCTTTATACTACCGCCATACCTTCAAAGAGAAAGAGGCCCGGTAGCGGGACAAAGAATTACGAGGAGCTAGATTATCCTCAAGATCCTCAAAAGGCGTTCCTTAGAGCCTCGAATCAAGAATAGTTGGATGCTCAGGGGCTATAAGAAAGGAAGCACCAGGGACATCGGAAGTGTAGATTGGTGATTTAGTGGACACATCAGGAGAAGGAGAAAAAGTGATATCACAAACTTTCAGAATACGTGGAGAAGTGGGATCAGACAAATCGGAAGAATCAAAGCCCACACCATCCACACCATCATGTTGGATCTTTTTAGGAGGATGGGGGATGAGAGCAGTACTATCATGGGTATCCTAACCAAAGCTCTCATCCTGCAAGCAATATTTGCTCTTAGAAACAGTAGACTTAATAGCAGCCGCCTTCGAACTACATTTCTTAGAATTGGGGGCTCCTTTCGAAATCTTCTTAGAAACACCATAGGCTTTTCTCAAAACCTTGTCAACCTCCTATCTCAGAGGAGCTGAGTCAGAGGAATTATGAATCCTGACAGCACTAAAGGGTCTCACAGCGAGGGGGGCTTCGGAAATGTTCTTTAGATGGCACCTGGAAGACCTTCTGCTTGCCCTTTAGAAGAGTAGCCCTTTTCTGAGCAGAAGGTAGAGTAGCAATGCTCTCGATGTCAGGTAAAAGACGATTCTCTTCCCCTAAGAGAGATAAAAAGAAAAGATAAAAAGAAAGGAATGCAAGAGTATAGAAAGATTGGGAAAGTATGAGAAGGAATTACTTGGCATGGCTATAGAAGAAGAGACGAGACCAGTGTTAAGAAGGTTAGTGCAAGAAAGAACGGACTTGTAATGATGATTTTTCTGAGAGATTTCGCGAATACTTCGGAAAGCGTCTTGAAATTTGGTAGACAGACTTTCCAATTCACATGAATCACACACTGCACAAGATTAAAATGAAAGGTTAATAAAAGAGAGGAAGTAAAGGGAGACTGAAATACATACATGCAAGGATGTCAGGCCGAAAGAAGGAACTTCTAGGAGACAAATTGGGGGCTTGAGAATTCTCAGAATAAAACACAAGGACCTCTCCACGGCCCACGAACCCAAATCCAATGGCCTTTCCACTTCTTTATGGAGCTAGACAAGGAAGCAACTAAATTGTTATGGCGAGGTTTCAAACAGTAATATCCCTTTGTCCGCATAGTAAGGGTGTGCCGATATAGGAAGTTGATTTCAGAAATATCTAGCAATTTATACCCCACCAAGTGAAAGAGAACCAAGATCCCCATCAAAGCAGCCCAGCTATTAGGGGCTAATTAGGCAGGTGTTATTCCCCAAATAGTGAGAATTTCACAGATACAGGGAAGAAGAGGAAGCCAAACACCAAATTGAAACTGCAACTCATAAGCAGCAACAACGTTCAATGGAGCAAAACAAATCTGACCCTAGGAAGAAGGAAGGAAGAATTCAATATCACCCCTACATTGATATTTACCAATAGCTAGTTGGATTATTCCGTAACCAATGGTAGTCAATAGTGGATGGAAATACTATGGCAAAAAGAAACATCCTTCTCCCATTCAGGAAACTTTCCAAGATGGGCCAATAGAGCAGAGCCCGCATCAACCTCACTAGCTTCATGTTTTAAACTGAAACTCGACATGAATATGGCGACTGCTTAGTCAAAAATAGATCTAGAGGGAGGATGAGAACTCGAACCCCCTCCTGACGAGAAAAAAGGCCCATCGCTTCTAAGCGAAGAATCAATAGATTGAGAAATGGATTTTGTTTGGGAGATAGAGCTGTCACAACTCATGATGGTAAAATAACAGAAAGGAAAGAAATGAAAGACAGAGGAATGGAATAAAAGAAAACCCTAGACTACGATGACGCGAAGAGCACAGAGAAATCAGAGAGAATAATTCAAGGAATGGAGCAAAGAGAAGTGGAGGAGAATAGTACGTGGGTAAGGAAAGGGAACCTACAATGCAAAAAAGAATTACAAGGCCGAAGAGGAAATAAAAAAGAAAGGGTACATGGAAGACAGAAGAGAAAAGAAAACTGACACAAATTTTGAAATTTGAACGCTAAAGGTGAAATACCAAAAAACACCCCAACCTCATAAAAGCATCTCAGACACCCAGGATTCTAGGAATAGAAACCAGCCTGGAACAAAGGAGAAAATTAAAGTAAAAGAAATACGAATCATGTACATTGCAGCATAAGGGATAGAACTTATGAAAAATACATATTGACGCTAGCTAATCTCAAGTTATAAGATTTATCCAGGCTCGAGAGGCTAATGTTATGAGTATTATATCCCCCATAACAAATGGGCCGAAAACCCAACAAGCTAGTCCATCACGGACAAAAGGTCCAGTTACGGAGAGGCCCAAGAACAGGAAGAAAGGATAACTCATGGGATGATCGTGGCCCAAAAGAGAGCCCAAAAGATAACAAGTGAGATGATAGAGAAGTGGCCCAAAGGACAAGTCCATAAGTGCAGTCAAGGGAACCCAAAAGAACGAAGCCTGAACAAGCCGAAGAATAGGAACCCGTTAAAGGAATTGGAAGCCAAAACACCTCGGTAGGACATCTCGACCCTGAGGCTGAGAAAGATATCTAGGGACTCGAAGGAACAGAATGGCCTCAGAAACCTATTCCTCCGAAGTTATCGGGATTATCAAACCTACAAGGTAAGGTATCACAACTGCTAGGAGAACGGCTAGAGGCGATAGGCTAAAGGACAAGAATAACGGTAAGAGAAGACATCCTGAAAAAAATTTCAAATAGAGGACAACTCACGACAGACATATTCCTCCTCATCCGCCAATGGGAACAAACAGAGGACAAAAGGAAAACTGCTCACCTTACATGGCGCCTGGCAACCTTCTGCAATTGCCCCAAAGCAACTAGTTGATAAAGCAACTGGTGTACCACCCAGCCTCCATTAATGACTATTTGTCTCTGTCCAAGTGGCAACGTGGGATTGGTCGATCAATAAGTTTTACTGGAAGTATAAATAGCTTCTCTCGCAAGAGAGAAGCAGGTTACTCATTCTTATACTTGACATTGCACTTGTAATTGACAGAATTTTTATGATGTTTTTCTTGAGGAAAGTAATAAAATCAGTTAAGGTCTTTGGTCGGATCCCATTTCTCACATGCTTATTGTGGTTGTTGTGATCGTTCTTAGTTCAACTAAACAATCATCTTTTTGTTCTTAATCCTAAAATTAACTAGCTAAGAACACGCATCAACAATATGGGTCGCCTAGGGGAACCACGCATCTCTAAACTACGATTAGTTAAACGTCAGAGTGTACTTTTTAAACAGGCGAATCATAGCAAGAACATCAATACTGGTGGAGAAAGAAGGAATTAAAGAGTTCATGGAAAGGTCAGAGTCATTCCTGTTGGAGTGCTTCCCATCACAGAGACAAGCGACGATAGTTCAGAGGGAGATTAAAGGGATCATTGATGGGATAAATATAGACACGAAGTTGATGAATCAGATAGGATCAGGTTTGGAGACGTACAAGCTGCAAATTAGATCAAGTGAGGAACATTTAGGAATTTCTCCTCCAAAGACTCGCACAACATAACGCGTCAACACCTTTTGCCTAATCATTGACCCCAAATCCTCCAGATCCAGACTATTTGGGCACTCCAGCGCCGGCCACTTTATGTCTCCCACGTTGTTTTCTTCAACGCGTATGCAATCGATGCAGAAAGAATGACAGTATTTCTTACCGAACATTAAAGTTCTCTAAAAATCTAGCAGCGATTCGACACACATGTTAATTCACCATTCTCGTCTTGAGGATGGCATTCTTGATCTGGTGACGCCATCGACGAACCGTTTGGAGATTTGGATTGGAGATTAAGAATAGGGCTAAAATTAGTGCTTAAAATATATTTTTGGATAAAATTCCTAAATTAAAGGAAGATTTGATCCATCTAACGCCCACATTACTTTTCCGTTAGATTAATGGACAGAATTTTAAAAATAAAACAATAAGACCAAAAATATAATAAAATGACCAAAAATGAAACGAGACCCTTAGTATGGGAACAAAAGTGTAATTTTTCCTATAAAACATCAATAAATTCGGAGGCTAAAGTAAAAAAATTGCACCTTAATTTACCACAAAGTAAAGGAAAAAATAAATTTAATTTGAAATGTATGGTAAACAATAGTCTATCTTTCAACTTTTTGAAAAATTATAAAAAGGAAAGTATATTTCAGGATTGCGCATCTAATTAATTATATAATAATGTGCTCACTGCAGAATAAGACCATTTATTACCACATCTCCATCTTCAAATCCAATGAATTCCTCTATTATTTCCTACAATCCTCATTATCTTTGAAATTAATAAAATTGAATTTCAATCTAAAATCAAATGAAATAATTAAACAAAAAAAAAATAAAAAAAAAATTCAAGAACTAGCAGTGAAATTTACTAGCTTGCAGATTAATTTGTATAAGCTATTGGAATTGCTTCCAACTTTCCTTCTTATATCAAATTTACAAATAAGTATTATTGTTATATTGTAGACATGCATGAATGCATTGTGTGTGTGTGCGATCTCATATAAGCAAGATAGATGGAAGATGGTGCTTGAATGATGAAGTATTGATAAGGATCAACAAAGATCAGCTGCATGAAGTATAGGAACCATTGGATTGAGAATCAATCTCAACCATGCATTGAAATGGAATCAAGTTAGTTAGGTGGTTAGTTGGTTAGTTGTTGAGCTAGCTAGAAGCTTCCCACGTAAGATTCCAATCTGCAGCTACATCAGTTGGGTTGCTGGTGTTCATATAAGCCTTATGAACCGTAGTTTAAGTGACAATGAGCAGCAACACATCAGTTCATTTGATAAGAAAACACATTAGGATTTATGTGCATAAGTTCATCTTCATCTTCCTTAAGTTGTATGTTGTATTCATCATATAGTGAAAAAGCTCTTCCTTGAGAAAGTAAATATAGGTATAGCTGTACCACTATATGTCTTCGTGTTCAAATTATTTTCATTACGTTTTCGATTATCAATCAATTCGTGAGTGAACCTTGAGTGGTCAACCGATTAAGAGTGTGAGTTCTTGAGAGGATTATCAAGTTCTTGCTTAAATTTCATAAGAAGTGGCACCGTCTATGGGAAGGAGAAGCTGCCACAATTATCAGATCAGAAGCAAGAATTATGGTTACAACCAAGTTTGATGTGGAGAAGTTCACAGAGAAAATTGACGTCAGTTTGTGGAAGATGAAGATGGAGGCTATACTGATCCAATAAGGCGTTGCTGATGCTGTTAAAACCTCTTCCATAAAATCAAGTAGTTGCTGTTGATGCAGTTACACAAGCTGCAGATCAAGATCAACGATCAAAGGCCAAAAGTGCAATCATACTATGCCTTGGTGACAAAGCTTTAAGAGAATTTTTAAAGAAGCAACTGCAAGAGACATGTTGAAGAAGGTTGAAGATCTTTACATGGTGAAGACCTTGGAAAACTGGATGTATACATAGCAAAAGCTCTATTCCTTCATAGTATCAGAAGATAAGTCTATTCTAAGTCAATTGGATGATTTCAATAAGATTATAGATGATTTGGAAAATATTGATAAACCTCTGTCAAGTGAAGATAAGGCTGTGATACTAATGTCAGCTCTTCCTAAATCTTTTGAAGGATTGAGAGATATACTATTGTATGGGAATGTTGAAACAATCACCCTGGAACAAGTGCTGCTGGCAATATAAACAAATATGCTTCACAAGATTTCAGATAGCACAGTTGCAGGGGAAGGTCTTGTAGCCAATAAACAGAATAAGTGGGATAAGAATGATAAGAAGGCTGGTGATGATAAGAATAAACAAGAAAAAGGGAATCAGAGTACACCAGCAGATGAAAAGAACAATAATAGCTTTCATTGCAATAAGCCTGGTCATTTTAAGAAGTAATGTCATAAGTGGAAAGCTACGGTGGCAAGAAAGATTGCTGAGAAGGGTGGAAACCAAAGACTACATGCTAATCAGGTAATTGAAAATAAAGGTAATAAGGATCAAGATTATATTGAGGCTTTGGTTGTTGTTTCTTGTCCTGTGTCAGATCAGTGAGTATTAGATTCAGATTACACATTCCATATGATATTAGTTAAGGATTGGTTTATAGAATTGAAACCATATACTGAAGGATTAGTCTTGTTATGCAATGATAATGCCATCAAGATTGAAGGGATTGGTTCTGTCAAATTCAGAAAGTTTGATGGAACCATTAAACTGCTGACAAATGTAAGATATGTACCAGTATTAAGAAGGAACTTGACATCCTTGGGAATGTTGGATACTCAGAGATGTGAATGCAATTTGAAAGAAGGTATGCTCACCATTTGAAAGGAAATTCAGTGGTGATAAAATGTGTCAAGAACTCTGATCTTTACTTTCTTGAAGGATCAATAGTCTCTGGACAGTTGAACATTCACAAGATCAAGAAGATGTTCATCTGTGGCATGGAAGACTAGCTCATGTAAGTGAGAGAGGGTTACAAGAGCTAGCAAGAGAGAAGCTATTAGACATAAGTTCAACCTGTAAGTTGGATCAATGTGAAGATTGTATCCTGAGCAAGGCAAAGAGGTTGAAGTATGGCTCTGGAGAACATACTTCATCAGAGAGGCTTCAATATGTTCATACAGACCTATGGGGACCATCAAGAAACCTAACCATTGGAGGAGAAAGATATTTCATATCCATTATAGATGATTATTCTAGAAGGTATGGGTGAAAATCCTAAAATCAAAGGATCATGCATTTACTGCATTTAAGGATTGGCTTGCTGAGGTGGAGAACCAAATAGGAAAGAAGCAGAAATTCTTAAGATCAGATAATGGATTTAAGTTTGCTTCAGAGGAGTTCAATAATTTTTGCAGGGAGAAAGGAATTAAGAGGCACAAGACTACACCTGGAACTCTACAATAAAATGGTGTTGCAGCAAGGATGAATCAAACACTACTTGAGAGAGTAAGGTGTATGTTGAGTAGTGGAGGTTTACAAAAGGATTCTAGGGTGAACTTATGACTACAGCAGCCTATTTGATCAACCTATGTCCATCAGCAGCCTTAAAATTCAAACCACTTGAAGAGATGTGGTCTAGAAGGTCTCCAAATTATAGTCTTTTGAGAGTAATAGGCTATCAAGTATACTCTTATGTGAAGCAAGATAAGTTGGAACCAAGAGCAGTGATATGTGTAATGGTTGGATATCCCAAAAAAGTTAAAAGATACATGTTTTGGTGTTATAAGACTAACAAGTTCATTATTAGCAGAGATGTAACATTCAATGAGAAGATGATGCCATTAGTTGAAATGAATACTATAGTATCAATCACTACAGATACTTCAGAGCCTCAGGTGAAGCATGCAAGAAAGGAAGCACAACAAGACAATGAAAAGAATAATAATGCTGATCAGAGTAAGAAAGCAAGCTCATCTGGTTCATCTAGTTCAAGGTATAATTTAAATACTTATCAACTTATCAGAGATAGATTAAGAAGACAGATAAAAGCTCCAGTAAGATATATGGAGCTGGATTTGTGCTACTATGAAGTGTTTGAAGGTTGCAATCAGTTGTAAATCGATATATATTGTGAAAAGTCACAGATCAGGTGTTGTTGAAGCCATTTGGGTGTTTTTTCGAAGGAAATTGAGTGGAAGTGTTGAAAACTGAAGAAAGGAAGTCGTAGCCACCCGTTTGGACGAAGCAAGAGGTCAATTTGACCTGTTGGTTGAGAATTCAACTAGGCCTGCTGGTCGAATTCGATGCAGGACACAAATAGAAGAGGATTCGACCACGACAGAAAGATTCGACCTGAGCATCAGGTCAAATTCTGGTCGAATTGATCGGCGGTGAAGCCAATTCGACCACGTCATATCAATTCGACAAGGGCCTCTAGTCAAATTGAATGTCTGAGACTTACAGTAGGCTAATTAGACCTGGAGAGGAGAATTCCAGTGAGGTCGAATTGAGCCTTGGAAACTTACCATATCCATATTTTTACACCCTCAATGCGTGTGATCACTTAAAAAGCCCATTCCTAGCCCGGGATGCACGATTACAAGTATAAAAAAAGGCTTATGCAGCTGTATAGGGACGTTGAAGAGAGAATCGATAAAGAGAAGGAGTATCAACCCAGAGGGATCATCTATCATCCGGAAGGGCAGCAAGAGAGAGTTTCGCTAGAGATTCAAGTAAGATCAGTCCAACTAACCATGATTGTTCTTAGATCAATTATGGGCTAGAGCCGCTTCGGTAGTTCTAGGGTTATGAAGGTTTCATGAGTTAATTTATCTTTCGAGTGTAAACTCCGTACAACACTACTTGTGGTTTATTTTATAAAAGATTGTGCGTTTTTAATCCATACTCACGTTTGTTTTGTGCATCAATAATTATTGTGTAGAGTCTGAATACATAACTTGTTTATTGGTTGAGTGCGTTAACTGCTGAGCAGAGTTTTATGTTATAATTCTAAGTGAAGGGATTTCGAAGTCTTATTAGAACTATTTTATATGAATACTTGTTAATTGAATCATATTCGGGTTAATAAGTAGGATAAAGAATATAATTTCATAGTACATACAAAGGGAGATCATATCGGGTTAGAGTACTAAGTGCACGGAAAATAATTGATACTGATAGTACCTAGAATGGGGGTGAATTATATCTCTTGCTCCGAGGATATTCACACGTGTCATACATATATTTACTTGTGTATGTAGAGTGAACTTGCATGGTTTAGTGATGCGTCCATAAACCATAAGGCAGAGTTGGACACCGTCACATGGAAGATAAATTAATAAGTGAAACTAGATTACTTGAAGAACTACCTACTTTCTTACTTGATCACAACTCACTTATCTCTTCTTCTTATTATTTTTACTTGATATTTTAATTAATAGTTGTTAATCTCAATATCACCATCATTGAATTTATCTGCATAGTCTTAGTCTACTAGAACATAATTAAATTGATAATTATCCGTCCCTTGGGTTCGATATTCACTTGGTCACCTTTCAAAACTACAATTGATATCCTTCATACTTGGGGATTAATTTTATGTTTAGAAAATTCTTATCAAGTTCTTGGCGCCGTTTCCGGGGAGAACATAAAATATATTTTTATTATTTCTAGTTTTATTAGGACTATTTTAATTCGTGTTTTGTGTTCTAACTCTTAATCATTTCAGGTGTATGCTTACTAGATCAAAGGCTGAAAAGTTAGCAACTTTTAATCCGAAGATTGGGGCATCAACAAAGAAGAAGAAAAGTAAGATTCAAAGCAAGAAAGAAGAACCAACTACAACTTTGTATTTTGTAGTTGAAGTGGACGAACGAAACTCGGAAGCGACTGAAACTATAGTTGATCCAAACGCAGTAGCAGAAGAAGTCGACATGGCCAACAATGTGGCCAAATCTGGATAATCTAGCCATCCGTGAAGTCTTCAAGAATAACGGGGCTGGAAACTTTGGGCTTCTAGAAGCAAGGGGGCTAATACGGACATCAATCTTCACCTGCTCTTATTAGCATGATAGAAAGAAATTCCTTTGCAGGAGGGATTTTCAAGGATCCGCAGCAGCATCTAAACAATTTCTTGGGCTATGCAAGTACTCAAAAAGACGCAGGAGAACATGAAGATGCACAAAAGATCCTCTTGTTTAAATTCTCGCTTACTGAAGGGGCGAGAGATTAATACGATACTATTAATACAACTGAATGCACTACTTGGGAGCAATTGAAGTTAAAGTTCTTGGAAAGATACATGCCACCTTTGAAGGTGTTCAAGATGAAACAAGACATTAACCAATTTGTTATCGGTAGTAGAGAGAAGTATCATGAAGCTTGGAACAGATTCAAGGACATGCTTCGTAAGTGTCCACAACATGGGCTATCTAAAGCTCATTATATCAGTATATTCTATAATGGATTGGACTGTGATTCTCCTGTGTTATTGGATGCTTCTTCTAATGTAGCATTGCTTACTAAGTCATCCGTAGAGGCTGAGAAATGTTTTGAAGATATTTCAATGAACTCAAGAGATTGGCCAACTGATAGATTGAGAGGCACTTACGTCCTTGGAAAAGTGGCTAAGGTTGAACATGCTATGGTGAAAACAAGTAGAGAAGATGAGATCGTCTCTAACTTGTCGAATATCAACAAACTACTTGAGTCCCAACAAAAGAAAATTAGTGATATATCTCAGCGCATACCAATCATGCAGTAGGAAGTTACTAATGATGGAATGATCCAAGAGGAGATGGAAAAAGCAAACTACTCTATGGGCCAAAGTATTCAAGGAATGAGGTTTTAAAATCAGGGCAACCGGAATTATCAGGGGAACTACAACAATTGTGGTCCCCCGAGTAATTATCAACAGCCTAGGAGGCAGGAGTTTTCATGGAATAATCCTAACAATGCAATTCAAGCTCCGATGGGTGTTGATCCGGGTGCGAAAGTGGAAGAAGGAAAGCCAGGTCTCGAGGATACGGTGAACAGGTACATGACTAGGAATGATGCTAGAGTGGATTGTCTTGAGGCCAAGTTAGAGAAAAAGATTGATGCAAAATATGAGAATTTATCCAAGAAAGTAAAGGACCTTACATTGTTGATGGGGGAGATGGCATGAAGTGTTAACAAGCTCACTCAAACTATTGAGAAAGTCAAGCTCTGGTCGCAAAGTATTGAAAATCCAAAGTCCTGCAACGCCATCACATTGAGGTCTGGAACACAGTATGAGGGACCTATGAGGCCGGAATCAAAATTGGACACGTCGAGGGCTCAATTCGACCCCAATTCAACCAACACTTCAGGTCGAATTCAGCAGGAGAGGTCGAATTAGACGTCTGGACGTGATTTGGAAGCAAAAGAGCCTCGATTTGACCAGAACCATCTCAATTCGACCAGGAGATCAGGTTGAATTGAGGTCGAATCCTGCCTTCCGGAGCACTCTGTTTCATCGGAAGCCCAATTCGACCAGCAGCCGTTTAATTTGACCAGATCCTCAGGTCGAATTGAGGTCGAATTGGAGGAGAAAAATTATACAGAGAGCCAATTTGACCAGGGGCAGTTCAATTCGACCAAACCTACAGGTTGAATCCTAGTCGAATCGAGCATACATGGTGAGAATGGAGTTCGAGGTGCACAATTCGACCACTACATACCCAATTCGACCAGGGCTCCTGGTAAAATCTAGGTCGAATCATCCCATACAATACCTGTTTGTTCACCGAATACTCCTCATGATGTGAACATTACTCCATTGGTTCAAAGAGAGTAAAATATTGAGATCATAATAGAGAAGAAGTGGGAAAGAGCCAAGAGATTGAGAGCCGAAAAAGATAAAGCGGAGAAGGTTGAGCGTGATGAATGGGGTATTCCCAAAACAAAGATACCTCTGTCATTTCCTTATAAGCTGGTTAAGAAGGGATTGGAAGAGAAGTTCAAGAAGTTTTCAAATATCATAAATAAAATAAGCTTGAGTATTCCTTTCTCTGAGGCAATATTGAAGATGCCGTTCTATGTCCGATTCCTTAAGGATATACTGCTGAAAAAGAGAAGCTTGAACGGAATTGAGATGGTGAACTTGTCTAAAAATTACAGCTCGATTATCCAAAGAAAGCTGCCACAGAAGATGAAGGATTCGGGAAGCTTTACTATCTTATGTGAGATTGGAAAAGGGCCGACACGACGAGCCCTGTGCGATATTGGGGCAAGCATCAATTTGATGCCATTGTCTATCTTTCAAAGGCTTGGTTTGGGGGAGTTATCTCCTATAATGGTTGCTCTACAATTGGCGGACAGGTCAATGATTTTTCCGAAGGGTATCATTGAAGACGTTCTTGTTAAAGTAGAGAAACTAGCCTTTCCTGTAGATTTTCTTGTACTTCAGATGGAAGATGAAAAGGATAATATCCCTCTTATCTTGGGGAGACCTTTCCTTGCTACAGCTGGGGCCATGATTGATGTTCAAAAGGGGGAGCTCAGGTTGGGATGGATAAAGCAATGTCCTATTCAACCTTGACAAAGCAATGAAGATGCCTATGGAATCACAATGTCATAGTATTAATGTGGTGGAGGAGATTGTGAAGGAAGATATGTCTTTGATCCTCTCTAAGGACCCTTTTGAGACATGCTTGATGGAGGCTCTTACTTATCCCACTACGGAGCTTGATGATCTCTCCAATGAGGTATGTATTACTCGAAAACTTACTTGCTTTGGGTGATGACAAGTATGAATTGGAGAAATCTAAGGTTGAAGAAGTGAAGTGGACCAGGAAATATTTGCCATTGGATAGAGAGAGCACTCCGATGGAAGAAAAGAAAGAAGAGCTGAAACTGTTACCGGAACACTTGAAGTATGCCTTTCTTGGTGACAATGAAAAATATCCAGTAATAATATCTTCTTCCCTTGATGATGATCAACTTGAGGAGTTGTTAGATGTTCGTAGGAAGTACAAGTCTACGATTGGGTGGTCTCTTGATGATTTAAAAGGTATTAATTCTTCATATTGCATGCATAGAATAAGGTTGTTAGATGAGGCCAAGAGTAATATCCAAAATCAGCGGAGAGTAATATCCAAGTGATTTATCTCCGCGATTCAAGAAGTGATTAGGAAGCAAATCCTAGCATGGTTAGATGCTAGAATTATTTATCCAATTAGTGAGTATTTGATTGACATGAAAACTATAGTGTACTCGGATCACTCTGCGATTCGGTACTTGATGGAGAAGAAGAAAACGAAGCCAAGAATCATAAGATGGATTCTTCTTCTTCTTCAAGAGTTTGACATGGAGATCCAAGATAAAAAAGGTATGGAGAACGTATTGGCGGATCACTTATCAAGATTGGAGACAGGGGAGTATTGTGATGGTTCTTTTGATTATATTGAGGAGATGTTCCCGGATGAAAAGATTATGGATGTGTTCGTTGAAGGGGCTAAAAGAGCATGTGTTGTGGCTGCACAAGGGATGGATCCGTGGTATGCGGATTATGTCAATTACATTGCTGTGGGTGAAATTCCGAGAGATCTCAATCGATATTAACTTGCTAAATTCAAGAGAGATATTGAGACATTTATATGGTATGATCCGTTTGTTTACAAAATATGCATGGATTCTATCATCCGTAGGTGTGTGCCCGAGATGGAGATGGAGAGTGTTCTCGAGTTTTTCCATGTACAACCTAAAGGGGGCACTTCGGAACTCAAAAGACAGCAGCCAAGGTACTTCAATCCGCTCTCTACTGGCCTACTTTGTTTAAAGATTGTGAAACCTATGTAGCGACATGCAATAGATGTCAAAGGATGGGGAATATAAGTAGGAGAGATGAGATGCCACTTTATCCGAGCATTGTTGTAGATATTTTCGATGTTTGAGGGATCGATTTTATGGGGCCTTTTTTCCCGTTTAATGGATTTCTCTACATGCTGTGGATTATGTTTCTAAGTGGGTGAAAGCCATTCCTACACGCTTGAATGATTCAAGGACTGTTATATCTTTCTTGAAGAAGCATATCTTTGCCCGCTATGGAGTTTCTAGAGCACTAGTAAGTGATGGAGGGTCTCACTTCGTCAATAAACTTCTGGAGAAGGTGCTTAAGGATTATGGTGTCAAGCGTATGGTTACTACACCTTATCATCCTCAAGCGAATGGCCAAGCGGAGGTCTCTAACCGTCAAGTGAAGCAAATTTTGGAGAAAGTGGTAGGAACCAATAGGAAGGATTGGGCTATGAAGCTCGATGATGTTTTGTGGGGGTTCCGTACTTCTTATAAGACGGTATTGGATATGTCACTGTACCAAATCGTCTATGGGAAGTCGTGCCACTTACCCGTGGAGATCCAACACAAAGCTTTTTGGGGTTTAAGAAGCTTGAACTTGTCTCTTAAGGATGTAAAAGAATTGAGGGTGACTCACATAAATCAACTTGATGAGTTTATAAATTGTGCTTACAAGAATTCTGCGATCTATAAGGAAATGATGAAGAAGTGACATGATTCTAAGATCTCATACAAAGAGTTCAAGCAAGGTGATGAGGTATAACTTTTTAACTCTCGTTTGAAGCTTTTCGCAGGGAAATTAAAATCAAAATGGACGGGTACGTTCATGATTCATAGAGCCTGTGGAGGGGAGAGTTTTGAGCTTATGGACAAAGATAGAGACATTATAACGGTGAATGGGCATCAATTGAAGCATTATAAGTCGCCGGATGATGCTTGCGTCATCTTTGAAGATACCTTACAGTAAATTGGTACCGTTGTGACTCTCCGACGTTAAACAAGAGCACCTGTTGGGGGCTTTTCTTCCCATTTTATTGTTTTATTTCATTCATGTGAGTAAGAAATTTTTATATTTGAATTGCTTACTTATCGGCAATTACATCTCTTTGCAAACTTAGTTTCGACTATAGTTTCTACTAAGTTTAGGGGGGTGTGGTGTACTTACCTCAATAAGCACCGACAGTATAATATTTTATTTGTAACGTTTGTTAGGGGAGTTAATTTTTTACGGCATATTTAAAACTTTAATCGATTTTTATGTGTCGATTTTTTATAACTTGCCTAATGTTTAGTGGTGTTTTGTTCCGTGTTTTTTGTCGTTTGCGGAGTTACTCATGAATGCTAAGTTTTAGAATTGATTCTTCATGAAGTTATGCTCTATTTCGGTACCTAATGTTCGTTTTTAAGCTTGAAATGTGTAGGGGATAAAGAAATCTCGATTTTGGAGCCCAAGGGAGACAATTCAACCAAGGAGTATGATCAAATCCAAGCATTCAAGTCGAATTAAGGGGCAAAAATCGTCCAGTAGCCCAATTCGACCTGAGGCATGGCAATTCGACCAAAGGCCCAATTCGAATTGTGGTTGAATCAGAGTGTGCAAACTTCCAGTGAGCCAATTTGACCACGACTGTTTCAAATTGACCAGCAGCCCAGGTCGAATTGAGGACCTGAAATCTTACAGTGTGTGGATTTGACCTGAGACATCTCAATTCGACCACGGGACCCGGTCGAATTGAAGGAAAAAGTTATCCAGAAGGTCAATTAGACCACGACGAAGTGAATTTAACCTCTTGGATAGGTCGAATTAAGGTCAAATTGGGCCAGGTAAGTGTTTTATTTATCCCCGACTTTCATACCTATTTGATCACTTTTCACACCACCTCCACTCGAATTCACTCCGAGTCGAAGCACCTTGCCTCTAATCTTCAATCCTACTTATTTTTGCACCGGTTAAACTACATTCCACCCTTAATTCCTTTGATTTGTCGCATTTTTTGGAAAAATTAGTTGTAAACTAGGGATTTATTGTGAATTTTGAGAGTTTATTCCACTTGTTCGATTTTAGCCATGGGCAGATCAAAAGGTAAGTTTTCTCAACTCTATTATCCTATGACTAGTGTTCTATGTGTTGATTTTTGTATGGGTAAGTTGATTAAACTTGTTTTTATTGAGAATTCATGGTGATAGTTGAATGTTGTGGACAATTTCATATGAATACATGTCTGGTTTAATTTGATTGCTTAATTGATATTAGAACCTTGAGTTTTATATGAATTGTTGGGTAATTAAGGAGTGTGATAGAGAAGCATGTTGGTTGGACTAGAATTGTTGAATTTGAGTAGTTCATTGTAATTGTTCATGTCAAATTACTTGAATTAATCATCAAACTACGTAATATTATAAAAAAGGCAAATGAAAATAAGAAGGGGGACAAAGAGAAAGGAAGCTGGGGAAAAAACAAAAATAAAAAGCCAATCAAGCAGCTTGCCAAAAAGAGCCAAAACAGGCGGCTCTGAGGAACAAAAAGAGAATAGAAACATGATTAATTAGTACATCAAGATAGCCAAAAAAAATGGCTTACATAAATAAACCCGACTAAAATCATGAGTTTAACCATGAGCATGACACATGGCTGGCGGAGGGCAGTGGAGTGGAGCAAAACTTTAGGGGCTAATCTTGGGCTTAAAGATCACCAACGGGCTTATGTTGGCGATTGAGCCATAGAACGAGGGATACCGCGCCAGAGTGAGTAGCCCTATTCCCCCTATGTTAGCAAATTCCACAAACACAATGTAAGTTGGTGCCAACTCAAACACTGAAAGAGCTCGAAACGAGCTATCAAAAAGAGACTAGAAAGGGATTGATCATATGAGATGCTCTATTATCTTGTGGAGACGCATAGAGGAAGCATGGATATAAAGGAAGCATGGATATAATTAGAAGGCTAAGAATCCGCTCCAAGAGGTAAAAACGGCATCAAAGGCACGTTGAGTAAATAAGAGGATGAAGAAAATATATATGATCATGAAATTCACTCTTGTCTGAAATAATGGTTCATGAAGAGAAGATGTAGCAATACTTTCCCAATGCAACCATGAAAGTTCAAAGATACTCGCTGCCATGTGGACTCGATGGGTGAGGCCGTGCAGAGTTGTCTCATGAGTAATGCAACCAAAAGATAATAAAGCATGCTTGTTGTTGATTATGATTGTTTGATTATTATGCCTGATTGGTGTTGGAATCATGTGAATAAGCAAGAGGATTGAGTATTGGATGTGAATGGAACAAGTTTGGTTGATTATGCATTGAAACTTGAAGTCTTGAGTAGAGTTGGATGCTATTTAATTACTTGGTTTGTTTTCATTGTTTGTGGTTATTGAAGTATTGTTTTCAGGAAACGGAAAGGAAAAGGAGGTTGAAGTTTGATCCAAGAAGAGGCTGGATAGGCATACTCGTGAGGATGCAGTGACAAATACGTTGAGGCTTAAGGAGGTTGCCTACAAACTTTAAGATCCGAATGAATGATTGAGATGATATAAAGGAAAAGTGGACTGAAGTGTCTGAGAAGATAGCGAGAACGAGGTACCAGGATGATGATGCCATGCTCACGATGAGGATCCGAGATAATATCTTGTGTATGTTTTACCAAGTGGGGATCTATTGTTTTATGGAGCTGAAGAAGCCGACGTACTTCCATGTGATGGCTGAAGTTCTATGTTCTATCACAATTAAGAAAGATCCTACGGGATTTCCTTATGAGTGTACTTTCCAGCTAGGGGGAGTTATGAGGACGTGGTATGTGGAGGAGTTTAATGTGCTATTTCAGACTTCTACAGAGATTGCTCGGGTTGAGAATGGATTCTTCAATGCTAATAGGTTTTGGCGAGAGATTTCTGGGAAGGATGGAGATTTTAAGACTCAAGATGCCCGTTCTTCTATGATTAAGAATCCCGTACTACGTTATATGGATATGGTGTTGAGCAACATGCTATTTGCCCGCTCTGAGGGAAATTGTGTGTCTAGGAGTGAGTTTTTTTACGTTTTATGGTGCATGCTGAATGGGGTGAAGTTTAATGTGGGCTTATATTTGATTTATCAGCTGAATAGGTTTAGGATCCTATGGTTTCAAAAGTTGAATATAGGAGGATTGCTCACGACTATGGCTGAGTATTATCGCATGGATTTCACCGACATCATATCTTTTCTTGGAGAGCCTGATTTGGTGATGTTTTCTTGTGTGAAGGTAGGATTTGCACATCTCTTAGATAGGGATTGGTTCTTTACGAGTTCATGTTCCTCTTCGATGTAAGTGACATGACTATTGTTCGTTAGGAGAGGAACATGTTGATGAGCTCATTGGGACACACTGCCTTATCTGTTATTGTTCAAACGAGAGAAGATTGGAGGACGGTGGCCCAGATGTGTGCAGTCAGTATGGTTAAGGAGCTGCAACAGATTATTGTGCAGGGAGAGTTCTGGCCGTAGCAGCCACCACCACAGCAGCATCATGGAGACGAGGAGGAGTATCAGGAGATGGATATTCTTGAGCAGCATGAGAGGGTTCTTCGTCCCATTCCAGCGGTGCCTCAGCAGCAGCAGTGGGCTGGTCCGGATGAGTATGCACGAGAGAAGTTCCATCTGATGAATGAGCATTCGATCAGCGCGAATCAGCAGGAGACGAATAGACAGCTTGTGCTCATGAATACCAACTATGCCACGCTTAATGATCGGTATAAGGACATGGATGAGCGGGTTTGGTAAGATGAGTGATCGTGTTGACTTGTTGGATAGACATACCAGTAACCTATCCCGGGTTGTGGAGCGATGGCTTGATGAGATGAGTGATGGTGATGATGGTGAGGATGATGATGCTCCGGAGGAGTAGAGCTGCAGGTTTTTTGTGTTCTCTGAGTCGTCTCATCTCTATTATTCTTTTTATCTTTACAGGATGGGTGTGTCTTTTGTGAGTGGCATGCACTATATATAGTCATATTTGATCATCTCGGATGTGGATTGTGAGGAATGACTGAGATGCATGAGTTGGATTATTTGAGACACTTTTATAATTGACTATGATGTATGGGTTTTTGGATTTTGTGCATTCATATGTTCATATGTTAATTTTAATTGATGAGAAGCTTGTATAATTTGATAAGTATGTAGAGTTCTTGTGAAATTGATCTTGATTATGTGCTATGAGGAGTACTTATGATTCTATTTACCTATGTGAGGATTTGAGCCTTTTAATCATGCTTGATCATGATAGTTTATTCTTGAGAGAATCATTCATATGAACATATTCTAGATATTGACTTGGAGTCTTGTGTGACACTTACAATTGGTGAATTGCTAGGATATGATCTTAGGCCATTTTTGATTATTTGAGTTACTTAGCCAAATTTTACCTTTCCATTGATTATGTATATCTTTGGTAGCCCCGTTTGAGCCTTAAAAAAACTTTTTCTTTGGCAAGCCGAATAAAAGAGTCTTATTTAACCTTTACTTGAGCTTTGTTTAAATACCCTATTCATTGGTAGAGAGTTGAGGTGAATAAGGGTTGCAAGAAGAAGAAGGAAGATAGAATGTGGTTGAGTAAAGTAAAAGAAGTGTATGGTTAAATCTTATTTAGGGATAGTGTCTGAAACTGATATCCTTATTACTGTTTAAAAAGGGTAGTGCCTACAACCGGTACCCGAGTTATCAAAAAAAGAATAATGTTGATGCAAGAAAGCGAAGAAAAGTTCAAAAATTTCAAGTGCAAGAGAAGAAATTGGAGGAAAATATGTAGCCGAATGAAGAAAGCAAGAACCTCCAAAGTAACTCTCTAGTAGTGTTTGAGTCACTTTATCTAAATTTTCCTACCCTTTCCAAAGAGCTAACATTACAACCCCAAAACAAGTCCTTTGTGATCCTAGTCATGAGTTGATTGTGAGTTGATTTTTGAGACCCTTGCCAAGCTTATAGTTACGCGTAAGTATGGATTGAGTATGAGCATATAAACTAACCTATTAAGTGTAACTAGCACGTGAGTGAGAGAGCAAACACTTATCTTGTGAGCTAGATGACTTAGTACTCTGAATGGTAATATGATTGAGTGATGTTTTTCATGAATGATATATATAATTCAGGAAATACTTGTTTTTAATTGATGAAATTTCATGTGTAATATTTGTGGTACTTGGTGATCCTCGTGAATTATACACGACTCTTTGTTTTGATTGTGTTGCCTCGAGACGAGCAACATGTAAGTTTGAGGGTTTGATGAGTGTGTAAATTTATGAATCTTGCTCCTAGATTTGTGCTATTATGAAGTGTTTGAAGGTTCTAATCTGTTGTAAACTGATATATATTGTGAAAAGTCACGGATCGGGTGTTGTTGAAGCCATTTGGGTGATTTTTCGAAGAAAATCAGAGTGAAAGTGTTGAAAACTGAAGAAAGAAAGTCGTAGTCATACATTTGGACGAAGCAGGAGGTCAATTCGACCTATTAGAGGAGGATTCGACCAGGACTACCGGTCGAATTGGATGCAGGACATGAACAGGAAGAGGATTCAACCACGATAGGGGATTCAACTTGAGCATCAGGTCGAATTTTGGTCGAATTGATCGGCGGAGAAACCAATTCGACCATGTCATGTCAATTCGACCAGGGCCTCTGGTCAAATTGAGCATCTAGGACTTGCAGTAGGCTAATTTGACCTAGAGGGGAGAATTCAACCTAGCAGTGAGGTCGAATTGAGCCTTGGAAACTTACCATATCCGTATTTTTACACCCTCAATCCGTGTGATCACTTAAAAAGCCCATTCCTGGCCCGGGATGCGCGATTACAAGTATAAAAGAAGGCTTATGCAACAATATAGGGACGTTGAAGAGAGAATCGATCAAGAGAAGGAGTACCAACCCTAGAGGGATCATCCATCATCCGGAATGGCTGCAAGAGAGAGTTTCACTGGAGATTCAAGAAAGATCAGTCCAATTAACCATGATTGTTTTTAGATCAATCATGGGCTAGAGAAGCTTCGGTAGTTCTAGGGTTATGAAGGTTTCATGAGTTATTTGTCTTTCGGGTGTAAACTCCATACAACACTACTTGTGATTTATTTTAAATAAGATTGTGCATTTTTAATCCATACTCACGTTTGTTTTGTGCATCAATAATTGTATAGAGTCTGATTACATAACTTGGTTATTGGTTGAGTGCGTTCACTGCTGAGAAGGGTTTTATGTTATAATTCTAATTGAAGGGATTCTGAAGTCTCTTGCTCCGAGGATATTCACACGTGTCATACACATATTTACTTGTGTCTATAGAGTGAACTTACATGGTTTAGTGATGCATCCATAAACCACAAGGCAGAGTCGGACACCGTCACACGGAAGATGAATTATTAAGTGAAACTGGATTACCTGAAGAACTAACTACTTTCTTACTTAATCACAACTCGCTTATCATTTCTTCTTGTTATTTTTACTTGATATTTTAATTAATAGTTGTTACTTAATCTCAATATTACCATCGTTGAATTTAACTACATAGATTTATTCTACTGGAACATAATTAAATTGATAATTATCCGTCCCTTGGGTTCGATATTCACTTGGTCACCTTTCGAAACTACAATTGATATCCTTAATACTTGGGGATTAATTGTGTGTTGAGAAAACACTTATCAATAATCAAAGTGCAGTGCATCTCTCCAAGCATCATGGGTGTTGGATTGTATACTAAAAGTCTAGCTTTAGCATGAACAATATTTCAATAATTTATTTGAAATGAGAATCAATGATCAAATGAGTACGTCTTATAATTTATTTATATGTTCGATGCAATAGTCCACTTACTTTATATTGTAGATAATATATTGTGTGACAACACGTGGAAGATCATATTATCAGTTTTCTTATAAAGTATAAACAGTTGCTCACAACCGAGATAGACAAGGCCTCTCTATCGGGATGGTTGTAGTTTGATTTTGTATTAGTTTGTCTTGACTATAGAATCACATTAGTTTGCTTTGTGTGTATTGAGCAGGATCACTTGGGATCATTCGACTTATACTGACTTATAAAAGAACTTGATCTCTGTTATTATGGATGTTCGTACTCTTAATCCCTGTACAATAATCTCGACACGTAGGGCAGTTTGTATTTCTTTGATTCATCAGTAGGTGAGATTTACATGTAATTAAATCAATAAACTCGGTGAGTTGGGAAATAGTGTTGTCTCTATGGTGTGCTGTTGATTGAAGAAGGAATTCGTGTCCGATATAGGTTGATGACGTCCGCTTGAGGAGCTCATAAGGATTATCATGTAAACCCTACAGGTGGATTATTCCGGCATGATAATAAGGTTGAGTGGTACTACTCGCGAATGAGATTTTAACTAATGGAGTTCTCAGTAACTTAATTAATTAATAGGCATTGTATATCTTAAATATGGGAAGAATAATAGGCTAAGAATAAGGAGACCATAACATAATTATGAGATTAGAACGATAGTGCATTAATAATATTTTAGTAGTATATATTATTATTATTATACTTAAATATAAAATTTGGGCTAAACTTGGATACTTAAGCCCAATGGAGGCCCAACTCTAAGTTATCCTCGTGGTCCCTGCTGTAGCCCGTATATATTTCATCTCAGCTGTCCGGAAATCCTAATCTAACTGAAATGTTAATCACATCTAACACTGTGAGGAGAGTGAGAAAATAGTAGATTGAGAAGATCTCGAGGATAGTCGCCCACATAACGTCGAGATTGGATGGGAATACATCAGAAGATCAAAAAGTTGTTTGCTGCTACTGTCCATCAACTTCCATAATTTTTCTAAAATCATGTGGTGCTCATAACTGGAGTTGTGATATACTGACTGAAAGCTACAGAAGAGTGGATCGTTTTGACGCATATATCACTCAAATCGGAGAGCAGACGAGAGAGTTATGCCCAAAACGGTGAGGCTGCGCAGGCTACCAGCGATAATCTTTCTTCTTCAACATACCCTGGTGAAAGGTAATACGTTTCTTTGTTTTCTTGCTTTCGCTGAATTAGAAACGTATGGAACCCTACGATTCACATTTACCAAACGATCAAATGCCAACAATTGGTATCAGAGCTTCGATTTCGTGGTGAAATGTGACACGTTAGGCTAGGGTATATGTGTGCATATGATGTTAGGGTTTTAGAATTTGTTTTTTTGATGAACACCCTAGCTGTACATGGCATACACTTCACCGCACGGTATCTCGGCGATGGCAAGGGTTGGCCGATGGTAATGTGGTTGACAGCTGAAGCCATAGTGGTGCGGTGGAGGTTCGTTGGCGTGCTATGGATGGGCTTCTGGATGTGCTGGCGGGCACACGAGTGTGGTGCTCATTATGACGCATGGTGGCTTGCACGGAGGTGCACGTGACAGGAAGAATAATGGGCCGGACGAGTCTTCCAGCGTTCAGGACGAGACAGCGTGATGGCTAGAATGAGGCACAAGGAAGTAGGTGGTGGCAGGAACGGCAGGATGGAAAGCACACACTACAGCGTTCTATGGGAGCATGGAAAAGTGCTGGATTCGCACGATTTGGAACGTGTGTGCGTGTGTTGCAAGGCATGATGCCGGGCATTCTGTACACGGATGGAGACACGTTCCGAGCAGGTTGTCATGCGTGATGGCCAGGCTTGGCACACGTTTGCTTAATGGGAGCGCGGAAAGCAGAACTTGGCGCACATCAACATGCAACTTTTGAAGCAGACATGTTGTGCGAGGATTATCGGGCGTTGGTGCCCGATTGGCCGCACAGAATGTGCATGGTGTTGGCTTGCTGGCATAATAGCGCGTACATTGTCCGTTGTGTGAGAAGATATGACGCTCGTTGAACGTTGGGCGTGTAAGGCAGGCATTGCGCACGGAAGGCGTTGGTGGCAGGCGTGCGCAGGAGGCGTGGCGCATGGCAGACATCGTGCGACGACAGGCGTTGGCACTCTGCAGGAGGCGCGGCAGGAGGCGTGTGCAGCAGGCGTGGCGCTTGGCAATAGGCATGCGCAGTAGATGCAGGTGAGCTCGACAGGCGTTGGCGCTTGTCACAAGTCGTGCAGGTACTTTCCATCGTACAGCCGATCTCGTTTAGACGATATATAAATTTTACGATTTAATTCGTGATATATAACTGCATAATTGATTTAATTCTCTATTATTATTATATATGTTGGTTGCATGTCGATATCGATGATTTCAATGATCTGAATGATATTGAGGATTTTGATAATCTAATCGATATCGTTAATATCCATATTCTGGACGATATCGATGGTGATGTCCATAGTTTTAAAATTTTGATAATCTGGAAATTTTTGAAAATTTGATAATCTAGTCGATATCGATGATTTCAATAAACTGGACAATATCGATGGTCGATATCGATAGTTTCAAAAATTTTGATAATCTAGAGATTTTCGGAATTTTGATAATCTGGAGTGCGTTGCCCGCATTCATGCTTGGTGGTGAACAATCGAATTCGCTGATATATAACTGTTATAATTAGATTTAATTATTTGATTATTGTTATATATGTTATGCATGATTCTATGAGATTTACTGCCATATGTGCCATAATAGGAGCATGCTAGGTTATATATTTTATTTTTGAATATTATATGCATGTAAAAACCCTCGGTGTTGAATTACTAAGTGGGAGAGGTGATTGATAATTAATTCCCATGGCCTTCATTATTGGTTTGTAAAGTGATGTGAATAAACTTGCGCGTCGGTTATAGTGCCTTCCTCCCTAACGGATGAATTTATTTACGGATCACTGGTACAGACTTCATTAAATAATTATTATTTGTAATGTGACACATTAACTTGCGTGTTGGCATTGACCTTCCTCCCTAACGGACGAGTTCATGTGCGGTTCACTGGTACAAACATATAATTGATGATTGTAGTAATGGTGTACACTTAGGTTCAAATAATAAGTATTCTTCCCAATGGAGTCACTGCTTTTATTTGCATGGCTAAAGAGAAACCGACTATTAATTATTTTTTCATGAAGTTAGGTTGACAAATGAAATTAATGGGTAAAACCGTCTCTTGGAAATGTTCGGGTTTGTAAACGTCCACACTAACGTGGCTTGCAGACTCATGGTGCTTGAAATGTAGGTGAATTTTATTTTTATATTGTTTTGAGGGAATCAATATAAATGGATAAATTCGAAGATTTGATCGGTGTATTTATTTATGATTCTCTGAATTTTCAAAATGGTTTTATCTCACTTATTGTTTACTAAAAGAAATATATTTACTTGTCCAAAATTAGATGATTAGAAAAGAATCTTGGTTTTGATTTTACTGCTTAGGAAAACATGTGTTCTCACTAATGATTTCCTGTGATGCCTATTATTTAAAGTCTCTAGTGGAGAGGTAATAGGTTCATAGGAATATGATGGACTCATGCGACTCTTCGGATACTTGAGAAAGATAGAAAGCCAAGAGGTCATGGTTAACTTGATAAATAAATTGGAAATACTTGGATCAGAAATTGAAAGGGAAACTTAGATCAATTTTATTCTCCATAATTTGGCTGGATGTTTTAAGTAAGTTCTACCTGAAATACGAGGGGTTGTATTCGGTAGAAAACTTATGACAAAACAAAATGGCGAAGGAAATCAATTCTCATCAAGGTGTGAACAAGGTTAGTATCTCATTCACTAGTCGTTGAAGCATGATTAGTGATGGCAACTACTGATACGTTGTGTGTAGATACTGGAATAACTAAAAGCTTGCAACTAAGTGATGATGAGATTATTATATGCATGGGTAATACTACGAGAGTAGTGCCTGTTGCAGTGGGTGTTATTTATCTAATGATAGGAATAAATGTTTGATTATGAGAATTTGTCTTTGCGTACGTTTTCATAGAAAGAATTTCATTTCAGTTTCTATGCAGTTACAGATGAATACTCTATTTCATTTAAATGACATGGTCATTATAATGAAAGATGGAGCCATAATCTGTTTTGGTACGTAGGTAACAATTTGTACACTCTTAAATCATGTTTATCACACGGATGAGACAAAATAATTAGATAGATGATGCGTTATTTGGGATTATTAAATTCATTTTATGGATATGCCCTAGAAACAATAATTCGTATGAATGTTTGTCTGTTTGTAGGATATCCTAGAAAAATGAAATGTTGATTTATTTAGTCCAAAAGATCGAAGGGTAATTGTTAACACAAACACTAGATTTTTTGAAAAAGAACTATGTAATAAATCACATACTCATGTATAAGTTGTTCGTAAAGGAAGTGAGAGAAAAGCACAAAGTATAGTACCAAATGTACAAGAGGATATATACCAAAAGGTAAACTACATCGCATCTCACATCTGATACATAATTACATATAGTGCCTTGTCATAGTGGGAGGGTTGTTCAACAACCGAATACATTTATATTTTGGGAGAGTCGTGAGACTTGATCCCTAGTAAGCATGTTATTGACCCACGAATACGACGAAGCACTACAAGATAAAAATACGATATCTTTGCAAGATGCAATGAATTCTAGAATAGGGTCTATGGATTCAAAATTATGCCTGGGAGCTTGTACGACCACTAATTGATGTAAAAGCCATTGGAAGTGGTAATACAAAATAAAAGAGGATCATACGCTAAGGTGAAAACCTTGGAAGCAAAGCTTGTTGCGAAAAGGTATACTTAGAAAGAAACGGTTTGATTATGAGGAAACCTATTCGCTGGTAGCTATGCCTATGTTGATTCGAATTATTTTACCTGTTGCTAATCATATTAATTATGAGGAATAGCAAATAGATGTCAAGACAGCTTTCCTGATTGGAAGTCTTGAGGGAAACATCTATGTGAAGTAACTAGAGTGATTCGTTGCAAAAGGCTAAGGGCATTTTGATATTATGCTTAAAAGTGTCCATCGATGGACTAAAACAAGCTTCAAGATCTTGGAACATCCGTTTTGATGAAGAAATCCAATGATATGGATTTAGTCAATGCTCAGATGGGTCTTGTGTATTGAAAAGAGTGACAGAAACGTAATGGTATTTCTTGTATCTTACATAGATGATATATCGCTCATTAGAGACAATGAATGAGTATTGTTGGGCGTATGGGTATGATTGATAAAACAATATGAAATGAAGGACTTAAGAAAAGTAAATATATCCTTTTGATCACGGTAATACAGATCACAAGAAAGGATGTTATGTTTGTCTCAAGCTTCATGAAATGATACCATCCTTACTTGTTTCATCATGTGACTTTATCTAAGGAAACGTGTCTTGAGACACAAAAGAGGATAAAGCTGATCTAGGCGGTTCCTTATGCTTCGGCGAATAAGAAAGTTTAATCTAAGAAATGCTATGCACGAGATAGGATATCTATTTTACTGAACGCATGGACACCTTGTATCAAGGTACCCTGAAATAAAAATGTTGAACTGTGGTAAAATATATATTTATGTACCTGAAAAGGACTTGAAATATATGTGGACTTAGCGGACAGATTCACTGCTTCAAATAAGATAGGGACGACAATAAATCCACCTCAAAGGTTATGTGTTTAATTTTAGGAAGTTGAGTTATAATATGGAGGAGTGTTGTATAGAATATATTTCAGACTCCGGACTCCATTATGGGAAGATGATAATAATGGAGCCTATGAGGCAGCCAAAATATCTATATGACTCTAGAAATTTCATGATGGACTTATGTGGCAATTAAACACATGGAGCGGGGAAGGTTGATGTCGCCTAGATTGCATCGGATGATAACCTAGTAAATCCATTTACGAGGACCTTAAGGCGAGAGCTTTTGATGGTCGTGTAGTGACAGTGGGAATCAGATGTATGGAAGAAGACATGACAGCATTTTAGTATAAGTGGGAGATTGTTGGATTGTATACTAAAAGTCTAGCTTTAGTATGAACAATGTTTTAACAATTTATTTGAAATGAGAATCAATGATCAAATGACTGCATCTTATAATTTGTTTATATGTTCGATGCAATAGTCCACTTACTTTATACTGTAGATAATATGTTGTGCGACAACACGCGGAAGATTATATTATCGGTTTCCTTATAAAATATAAATAGATTCTCACAATTGAGATAGATGGGGACTCTCTATCGGGATGGTTGTAGTGTGATTTGGTATTAGTTTGTCTTGACTATAGAATTACATTAGTATGCTTTGTGTGTATTGAACATGATCACTTGAGATCGTTCGACTTTCTGTGTATTGAACAGGATCACTTGAGATCATTCGATTTATACTGACTTATAGAAGAACTTAATCTCTGTTATTATGGATGTTCATGCTCATAATCCCTATAAAATAACCTCGACATGTAGGATAGTATGTATTTCTTTGATTCATCAATGGGTGAGATTTACATATAATTAAATCAATAAACTCGGTGAGTTGGGAAATAGTTTTGCCTCTATAGTGTGTTGTTGATTGTAGAAGAAAACTGTGTTCGATATAAGTTGATGATGTCCCCTTGGGGAGCTCATAAGTATTATCATGTAAACCCTGCAGATGGATTTATTCCGGCAAGATAATGAGGTTGAGTGGTACTACTCTCGGATGAGATATTAATTAATGGAGTTGACAGTAACTTAATTAATTAATGGATATTTTTTATCGTAAACATGGAGAGACTAACTGACTCATATTAAGAAGGAGCCCATAACGTAATTATGGGATTAGAAAGATATTGCAGTAATAATATTTTAATGGTATATATTTTATTATTGGACTTAAGTATAAGTTTTGGGCTAAACTTGGATACTTAAGCCTAATGGAGGCCCAACTCTAATTTCTCCTCTTGGTCCCTACTGTAGCCCGTATATATGTCATCTCAGCTATCTAGAAACCTTAATCTAATTGAAATTTAATCACTCCTAACACTGTTAGGAGGGTTAGGGAACAACATATTGAGAAGATCTCGAGGATCGTCGCCCACACGACGTCGAGATTGGATTTGGGAATACAGCAGAAGAATCGAAAGGTTGTTTGCTGCTGCTGCCCGTCAGCTTCCACAATTTTTCTAAAATCATTTGGTACTCAGAACTATATACTGATGGAAAGCCACAAAAGAGAGGATCATTTTGGCGCATAAATCACTCAAATCGGAGAACAGACGAGAGAGTTATGCCCAAAACGGTGACACTGCGCAGACTGCCAGCGAGTATCTTTCTTCTTCAACATACCCTAGTGAAAGGTAATACATTTCTTTATTTTCTTGCTTTCGCTGAATTAGAAACGTATGGAACCCTAATGGTTCACGTTAACCAAATGATCGAACGCCAACAAGGGGTACCATGAAAGGACCAAACACGTTGATGTGAGGTTATATTTCATAAGGGACATGATAGAAAAGGAAGTAGTTGATGTCAAGAAGATTAAAACTACAAAAAATCCGGCTGACATGTTCATTAAAGCCTTACCACCTCAAAATTATGAGTTGTGTAAGCAATTGATTCATCTGAATTAAGTATGAAAGGAAAGGTGGCTGCAACCTTAAAATAACAGCAAGGTGGAGGAGATTACAACTTATGATGATGCAGTCTAAGGTGGAGTACTGTTATATTGTAGACATGCATACGTGCATTGCGTGCGTGTGTAATCTGGTATAAGCAAGACAGGTGGAAGATGATGCTTAGATGATGAAGTGTTGATAAGGATCAACAAAGATCAGCTGCATGAAGTATATGAACCTAATATTGAATTGAGAAATCAATCTCAACCATGCATTGAAAGGGAATCAAATTAGTTAGATGGTTAGTTGGTTAAGTCGCTGAGCTGGCTAGAAGCTTCCCACGTGTGAATCCAATCTGCAGCTACATCAGTTGGGTTGCTGGTGTTCATATAAGCCTTATGAACGGCAATTTAAGTCACAATTAGTAGCAATACATCAATTCATTAGATAAGAAAGCACATTAGGGTTTCTGTTGAATTCCTATATACACTACAAAAAAATTGCTTTTAAATACATTAAAAAGTATTGTAATAAGTAATATATTAATACATTTTACCTATAACCACATTGATTTTTTGTGTGGTCCATTCTGCCGTGGGGATAGACAATAATCCTATTACCACACTTTAAAGTGTGAAGAATTATGACATATTATCACACTTACTTTTAATAATACAATTTAAAGTGTGAAGATAAGTGACTTATTAATACACTTTTAAATGTCACAATAAAATAAAATTACAAAAAATAAAATCAAAAATATTTTCTCTTAGACTCGAACCTGTATCACTCGTATTAGATCTTTATTTTAAGTCAGAAAGCCATAAAGCTACAAGTAATTTTAGTAACATTTTATTAAAAATAATATATATACATAAAATACATAATTAAGTTTTAATACTGAATTTTATAATATTAATTTTATATTATCAATTAAATAGGTATAATAAAATAAATAAAAATTATTAATTAAATTATAGTATAAAGATTTAATTTTTTTAAGATAAATAATATAGAAATATATAACTAATTATTTTAAAAATAATTAATTTAAAGTAAAAGATTTAATTATTAAAATAATATAAAATTTTATTTTCTTAATCATTAAATTAATCAAAATAATTATTTATTTAAAAAAAATTAAAAAAATTAACTTAGTTTTTTTAATAAAATAAAATGTTTCTATTTTAATCTTTTAACAGCGAAATAAAAATAAATAAAAATTGAATTAAAATTTAATAATTTGTAATCTTTGATCGTGTGTAGTAACAATATATATATTTACACATGTAATCTTAAGTGTCTCTAAAGATTACTTATAAAGATACTTTTTTGTGTGTTAAAAAAGGTGTAGCAAAAGAGTTGCAAAAGTGTACATATAAGGACACTTTTTTGTGTAGTAAAAAAGGTATAGCAATAGATAAGTGTTCCTTTTGAAGTGTGGTGATAAGATAAATATCAACACACTATTTTATTACGTGTCTTTATAGAACGCATATTAACATCCCGAAACATATAATGTAGCAATACAATACTTTTTATGACATTGATGTTAAAATAACAAAAAAAAATATGTGGTTAAAGACATTTTTTGTTGTAGTGATAGTTGAACACGACGGTGGATGATTTGGGCTAAGGTAGAGATTTGTTGGGCCCATTGGGCCTATGTTGGCCCAAATTGATGGTCTTCATTTCTTTAAGTATTGGGCCAGTTTTAATTAATTAAAACTGGCCCATAGCCTTACACCCCAATCCATATCATCCCCATTTGTGAACCCTAAAGGGTAGAGCGTGATTTCCATTCTTTGTGAGTTGAACGGGAATCTGAGCACCTCCATGAAGTTTAGCCTCCATCTCCGGCCAGCCTCCGATGAAGAAGAAAGGTGCAACGACGATGACGATCACATCATATTTGATCGGTGTCATTTTCACCTAGATTTTAGTGTCACCTAGATTTGAAATGATAAATATGTGATTTTCATGATTTAGTGCCTAAAATTGTACTACAATTATGAATATTTAGAGAATTGGTAAATTGGTGTAATATGTGTGATTTTCAGATAAAAATGGATTCTAGACACGATAAAGAAGATGTGGGAAAAAACAGAGCTCGATTTGGAGTTGAAACGGGAGAGAACGACAAAAGCAAAACTGAAAAACACACGCCCAAATTGTATAATTTTTTTATATTTGTATGGAGATCAAAACTGATCGTGTGATATATGATTAGAAAGCCACGGAAGAAAGGGTCGCGTGAGCTCAAGAATCACTCAAATCAAAGATCGAATATGAAAGTTATGCGCGAAACGGTGAGACTGCGCTGCACGCGCTGCACTACACAGCCCGTGTACCGAACACGACCCTATAAGGGGTGGCCGTGTTCTGACACGAGAAAATGTTACACAGCCACCCCATGGTCGTGTGCTGCTAAACTGCCCGTGTAGGTGCAAAAGATAGTTTTATGATCTCTAAGTATTCTAGAAGCTTTCATGGGGGTATAAATACATGTTTTGACCACAAATCAGGGAGGAATCATTTTGGATCAGTTTCCATACACACTAAACATCTAAATCAAACACATTCATCTCCATCTCTTCCACCCTTCACTTCATCCATCCAATCCACTTGATCTTCTCAAATCCGTCCATAAATCCATCCATCCACCAATCTAAGAAGAGGAATTCATCATTGATTGAAGATTTTAGCATGATCAAAGGGAAGGAAGTTCACCATCAAAGGAGAGCCAACTTACCTTTATTTTGTTATTTTCTTCATTATTTGGCTCAATTGAAGCAAGCCATGGATTGTATTGATTTTATTATGATTTGTAGTGGCTAGTCCTCATGTGAGGCTAGCAATGTGATTGGTTAGGGATTATGTCGATTTTGCACACCACATGTTTGATGAAATGATTGTTATGAATATTTTCTATCATGAATGCTTATTCTCATTTTATGTATGATTTGTGTGATTAAATTCTCTATTCATAATGTTAGAATGATCATTCCAATATTATGCTTAGTGGTTTAATTGAATCGTTGATTGCATGAGATGACTTAGTTAGTATGAGGAGAGGTAAGCCATACCCTTCAAGTGCTTAGAAACTCATGATAGAAAATTAGTGAGAACTAGTGAGGGGAACCTAACTTATGATCATAGTACCTTCATGGGAATTGAGAGTAAGACAATCCTTTGAGATTTAAACTTGTAAAAGGGTTGAAAACCTAATCACCTTGGCTATAGGGGTACAAACGTGATTGCCCTTAATATCATAATATGAAAATCATCAATGTATGTGTGTATGTGTGAGTCTATATATACCTTACCATGAATGTTGCTTGCCTTACATAATTCTTAGATTGTTCGCCTTCACCCATCATCCATCTCATTTGTACATTTTCTATCTTTAATTGTTTTTCTAGTTGTTAGTTTGTAGTATAATTCAACCCCCACCTTTTGATTCGTCCTATTAGAGTAAAGCATTTCTCAAATACGGCTACTCACTTTCGCCTTTGGATTCAATATCTAATTAATTTTGTACTTGGTCGCTTATGTGCTACACACGATAGAGTACACTTGCTCTAAATCAATTTAACCAAAATTAAAACCAAGTTCAGTATTCCTAACAGTCATAAGTTCATTTTCATATTTCTTAAGTTATATGTTGTATTCATCATATAGCGAAAAAACTCTTCCTTGAGAACGTGAATGTAAGCATAGCCGAACCACTACACGACTTTGTGTTCATCTTGCTTTCATTACGTTTTCGATTATCAATCAATCTGTGAGTGAATCTTAAGTGATCAACCAATTAAGAGTGTGAGTTCTTGATAGGATTATCAAGTTCTTGCTTCTGTTTCATAAGAATAATTATAGGAAAAAATAAAGTGAATCAAAATCTGAGAATGAGAAGTTTACTATGTAATTATCTAAGACTGCTTGGTTGGGGGTAGTGGGAGGGGATAATGGGGATAGATCTATATTAATTCCCATTGTTGACGCTTGGTTGGTGTAGTGGGGAATTAAAATTCCTCAAACACTCTCATTGATTCAATAATTACTCCGCACCCATCATTCATATTCCCATTAACTCCTTAGAGATACCTATTACCATTCCAATTGAGGAATTCGTATCAAGCAGCAAAGGCTGCTTGGTTGGGGGTTGTGGGAGGGGACAATGGGGATAAATCTATATTGATTCTCATTGTTGATGCTTGGTTGATGTAGTGGAGAATCAAATTCTTGAATTACTTCCATTGATTCAATAACTACTGTTCACCCATCATTCTCATTGTCATTGGCTCCTTAGTAATATACATTGTCATCCCAATTAAGGAATTCATACCAAGCGAAGTAGCGTATTCAAGACTTAATAATCATAAAACTTTTTTTGCAATATTAGATCAGATTTATTCAATAAATCCAATAAGATCATATTTTTGCTATATTGAGAATGATAAATTTTATTTGCCCTTTGATCAAGAAAAAAGAGTAGAGAAAAGTGAATGAAAACTTTGAAAAAGATTGATGGCTGAGCAATCTCTACTCATAAAGTTCAAACTCCTACACCACACAAAAATATTTACAATTTTTTTTGTACATTTAAATATTATTTCAAATGTCAAAAGACAAATTTGGCCTATTATGTTATGTTAATTTAGCTTACAAATGACTATTAAACTACATGTGGGGTTAATTTAAGAAAGAGTCATGAAACATATCAATCATTTAGAAGGTGTAATACAATATGAAATACTCCCTCCTTCCATAGGTAAGAGTCTCATTTTACCATTTTGGTTGTCTCATTCAAAGGATCTCATTTCCTTTTTTGGACATATGGGACCCACCCACACCCACTAAAACAATTAAAACATGGACCCCACACATCCACTAATACAACTACTCACTACACATTAATAATAATACTCCTTAATTCATGTGTCGAAAAGCAAATGAGACTCTTACCGAAGAGCGGAGGGAGTATTGTATTGGAATGGGTGATCCGTTGCCCTTACTATAAACAAAAGAAAAAATAAGGTGCATTTCTTCCATGTAAAGAAAAAACTCCTTCATTTTTTATTTTTTATTTTACCATCTCATGTACTCCAAGCAGAAACTTCACACAGATACATCTTTAAGGCCATTAAAGTTATAACTAAATTACAAAAATATTTTGTGTTCAATCAAGTCTCGACCAAATTCTATCGCTAATAATGAGGCAAACAAAAAGAAAGCAAAGTTCACGGCGCTTGGTTAGTTAAAACAATATCCTCCCTAAAATCCTCCATGTCATAAAATTAAAGTTACTATTATTAGCTCCAACTGAATTTTCCATAGAAATAAGATTCAAGCAATGGGAGTGAAAAAAATTAACCACATAGAGAAAACCAACTGCATGGATAGCTTGTTGAATTCTCTTGTCGTTCTCACCCTCGTTTTGGGCTTCGTCGTCACCACCACCACCACCGCCACCGCAAGGCCCACCACCGTCAGCCACTTCGGTTTCGGACCTAGATTCGACGATGGTGACGATGAATCCCAAGAGTCATTCGCACACCCCGCACATGTGAGGCATGGATTTTTCAACGGATTTCCTGATTTCTGGTTTGGCAGGCAAAGACCACAACCACCAACATCAGATGACTACGACCAAGACAATTCACCTCGGACAGACCGGAATTCACCTTCAGATTATGAAGAAGATCAAGATCAAGAAAAAGAGAAGCGCCCGAAAAACGATGAGGAAGAGAAACCAAAGCACCGGCATCATGATAAACATCCAGAAAAGGATGAGGAACCAAAGAAGCAGCATCATGAGAAACAACACAAAAACGATGAGAAAGAGAACTCACCAAAGCAATGGCATCATGAGAAACACCCGGAGAACAAACCGACCCGAAAACAGCTACCGGAAAACCAGAATGGGCGCAAAATGCCTGTGCCCACGACGAATAGCATCGGAACATGGATGGTGCACTCGGTGAACGCCGGAGTTGCGGCCATGCATATACAATTGATGCCCAACAACAAGGCAGTGTGGTACGATTCGACGAGTAATGGAATATCAGAGATCGCGATGGATCCACCGCAGTGTATGCCCAGAGTTGGGGGAAGACCAACTGATCCTGTACAAGATTGCACTGCTCATGGCATTGAGTATGACATCGAGACTGCTGAAGTCAGAACTCTTAAGGTTTGCTCCTTGTTTATTTTTGTTAAATCCTAGTGTGTTTTACATTAAATTATTTGGTTTCATGCATGCAATATCGGTTTGGTAAAGTCACATTGCTATTACATCTTTGTTGCTAATTGTTAACGTGTACTCCCCGTCCCACATAAATAACATCATTTTATTATATTAGACGTCTCGTTCAAATTGCATCATTTTCTTTTTTTAATAAAAAGAGTCCACCTATTCTCCAGCATTACTCATTATATTTCTCTAATACATCTACTCACTTTACATAAAATAATAATATTCATTAATCTATATAAAAAAATAAATGGCAAACTTTTCCGTCTATTAGTTATTATAGTATGTATCATTCATTAAATAACTGAAGATATGCACTTATGAATGCAATATCCACAATCGATAGACATGGATAGGAAATTAAAAAGGGCTGCAGCCAAAATTTATAAAGTAGATAAATTATAAAAGTAATAGATAAATTATAAAGTAAATTATGTGAGTTATAAAGGAGAGATAATTTATAAAATAAGTATATTGTGGAATTATTGCATTGTGTGGTATTTTCTTATTTGGATGTCATGAACTTATTTTAGGGAATACTCCTTTCGGCCCAATTCAACAACTCCATTTGCTTATTTGCTTATTATTATTTTAGATAAAATGAGTAGGTGTATTAGATAGATGTGACGAGTATTGATGACTATTTTTACTTAAAGAGGGAAATGATACAATTTGAACGAGAAGCCAAATATGACAAAATGAAGGGAGTACACAAAAATAATAAATGTAAACTTATTTATGATGAGATAGATCGGTTCAAATCTTCTGTTACATTTTAGCAATATCATGTACCTGTTGGGTTGATGACTTATGGGTAGGATGTAGATAAAATCCTTCCAAAATGTTCAGATTTAAAATGGTGTAAGATGATAGTAGAAGAAAAATGTGCATGCTGAACAACGTTGTATAGATTTGATTTGATTTAATTGACAATAAAGTACTTTTCTAGGTGCAATCCAGCCCATGGTGCTCATCCGGAGGCCTCTCACGAAACGGAAACCTAATATCAACCGGCGGCGACAAAGACGGGTTTCGATCCATGAGAATTCTGAAACCTTGTCCCGATTGCGACATCCAGGAGAACACTAAAGCTCTCTACACAAACAGATGGTACGCCACTCAGCACCCCCTCGAAGACGGCACTTTCGTCCTCGTCGGCGGCCGGAATGCTTACAACTACGAAATGTTCCCGCCGGATACCCTCCAATTCACCCCTAAACTCATCGGACTTCCCCTCCTCGAAGAAACCAGCGACGACGGAGGAAGGGAGAACAACCTCTACCCCTTCGTCAACCTCCTCCCCGACGGCAATCTCTTCATCTTCGCCAACCACAAATCCATCATCCTCAACCCTTACACTGGCGAAACCGTCCGCCGCCTCCCCGACCTCGCCGGCGGATCCCGGAATTACCCCCCCTCCGGCATGTCCGCCCTCCTCCCGATCGACCTCAACAAGGCCACCGACGAGGGGTGGGTGGAGGTTGAGGTAATTGTCTGCGGCGGTAACACTCCTGAAGCGTACAGGCTGTCAGATCTGCAACAGCCGAAGAGGACGTTTCTAGATGCTTCTAGAAACTGCGGGAGGCTTCGGGTAAACGTGGAAGGTGCGGAGTGGGAATCTGAGGAGATGCCGTCGCCACGTGTCATGGGAGATATGCTTCTGTTACCTAACGGACAGGTGTTAATGATTAACGGCGCTCAAGCGGGGACGTCAGCGTGGGACGCTGCTAACATCCCGAACCTAACGCCGTTACTCTACAATCCCAACAATAAGAACGGCGAAAGGTTTAAAGAAATGGCGGCAACCATTATTCCCAGAATGTACCACTCAGTCTCCGCCGTACTGCCCGACGGCAAAATCCTCGTCGCCGGAAGCAACACCAACGCTTTCTACAAGTTGCAAAAATACAATGATCACTTCACGTTTCCGACGGAGCTGAGGGTGGAGAAGTTCTCGCCGCCGTATCTGGCGCCGGCGTTGGACGCTTACCGCCTCGCGATCATTGAGGACGAGTCGGATAAGAAATTGACGTATGGAAGTGAGTTCACCGTGGCAATCGAGTTGAAGGAATTTACAGTTGGCAAGGAGGATATTAAGGTCACTATGTACTCACCCCCATTCACCACTCATGGGTACTCTATGAACCAGAGATTGCTGATTCTGAAGGTGAATGAGGTGCAGGGCGGGCGGATCACGGTGGTTGCGCCGCAGACGGGGAAACTTGCTCCGCCTGGGTATTATCTTGTGTTTGTTGTTCATGGTGATGTTCCGAGCCGTGGGATGTGGGTGAATATTGAGTAAGTAAGAATGTGTTGGTGGTATTTGATTTTTGCTTAGCCAATCAGGAAAATCGTGATTCGTTGTGCATTATGGGGAATGACCCCTTTTTTTGTCGGGTGATATCCAAATTTCAAATGAATGAAATTTACTAATTATCATCTTATAATTTATATACACACGAATTTGGGACGGGACAGCATCACTTTTCATTTATATTATTATTTAATGTAATATCAGTACTTATTATAAAATATAATAAGTTATTTGATTATTTAATTAAGTACTCGTGTGTATATAAAATTATAAGATATATATATATATATATATATATATATATATATATATATATATATATATATATATATATATATATATATATCCATTTGATTATTTTTAGTCGTTCATTCTTAATTTATCCATAAATATATGACTCACATTGTCTGCTAATACAAATAAAATATGGAATTCACTCCTCCACTAATACAACTACCCACTATACATAAAATAATAATACACCTAAATCCACGTGCAAAAAAGTAAATAGATACTCCCTTTGTCCCGCGGCAAGAGTAGTTTTTGCTTTTTGACACTTGAATTAAGGAGCATTACTATTTAATGTGTAGTGGGTAGTATTAGTGGGAGTGTGGGTCCCATATTTTAGTTGTATTAGAGAGGGTGTGTGTCTCATGTGTGTAAAAAAGAAAAAGGGTCCCTTTGAGTGGGACAACCAAAATGGCAAAAAGAAACCTTTGAGTGGGACGAAGGGAGTATATTGACAATGGACGAAGGGAGTAAATGATAAAGTATGCTAGCTATGTGTAAAAAAATGTGATGACAAATTTGAAATTAAAAATATATTAAAGGGATATTAATTAGTTATTTTTTCATTTTATAAAAGTGTGAAGTTGAATTAGATAGGATCAAAACGTAAAGTGTGAAGTTGAATTTTGAATGAAGAGAGTAACATTTTATAGTAAAAGTGATTATATTTTATAACGAAATTGATAATTATTTTAAAAGGTGTAAAATGGTCTCACTGTGATACCTAACCATTAATCAATGAATTAATTTCTTGTAAATCATATCTCCCTTTAATTTAAATATCTACCAATAATATGATTAGAATGGAGACATCCGGATTCATATGATGTAAATGAGAGTTTATAAGAGTGTTTTTTATTTTCTATCTTAATTTTTAAAATGTTTAATTAGAAAATCATTCAGTGTTCTTCACGAAATCTCCGCCAGTTACATATTTACATTCATACACTCTACATTTACTCCAAATTAATGTTTAATGAGAAAACCTCTTTATGTTCTTCACGGAATCTCCGCCAATTACATTTATATACTATACATTTACTGCACCAATCTCTACCTCAAAAATCTTCTCCAACGTTTTGGGAGGTTTCAAAAGTTTTAGATGACACGTGTCGATCGTTTTCTTTTTACTGCTTTTGGCAATTATGAAAAATCCGTTTCTTAAAAAGAGTTGTAATCTACTCCCTCCGTCCCATAGAAGTTGACACACTTTCCTTTTTAGTTTATCCCATTAAAGTTGACACATTTCCTTTTTAATACATGGACCCACATAAAAACAATTAATCTATTCTAATGGGCCCTACATATCACCTCTAATACAACTACCCACTACACATTAAATATTATTTCTCTCACTTCACTTTACTTCACTTTATATTAAATTATTGTATTCCATAATCTCTGTGCCAAAAAAAATTATACCAACTTTAATGGGACGGAGGGAATACTTTTGTATATCATGCGCAACAATAATGAAAAATCAATTTCTTAAAAAGAGTTATACACTACTTTTACCTCTATCATTCGATTTCTTCATGATCACACTGATGCCTTTCTTCTCGTTGGTTATATCATAAGGATTTGCGCCGGCAAATTGCCCCAATCTCACCCCAAAGCACTATATCCAGCAGAGAAATTCGATTTCGTTGAGAATTTTCTGCCACAATATGAATTTTGAGACCTCTGACGGTTTTCGTCGGTCCTTATTTGGATGAAGATTATAATTTCTTCAATGATGAATTGATGAAGCTGCTGATTGATTGGTCTGGATTTTCACGCACGATTGGCGGTGGCGCATCTAGTGGAAACGCTTACCAGTGAGAGAAAAAAATTAAAATCCGGTGAGGAGCCGAGTTTCCCTAAACTCCAAAATCCTCTGCCGCAACCTCCAAATATCCTTCTCTGTACGTTGTTCATTTTCATCCTCGGGTGACTGCGCGACCCTACTCGCACGCCGCCAGGTTGCATACTTCTGCCTCTGCGATCGGAAGTGTTCAATTTACACACCTCCACTCCCATGGCCTCTTCATCGCCTCTTCCCCTGAAACAAGGTACTTTGAATTCCAACTGTATTCAAGCATATTCTGTTATGAGATGCGATTTCATGTTTTTAGGTTGACAAACGAGATTTTCTGTGAATATTATTTCATTTTATATTCTCATGGTCACATGTATAAAATGATAGGTTATATACAATGTGTTGGAATATGATATGATTGAGAAATTCGAGATGTATTTGAGTTAGTTAATACAAGAAGATTGGGAAATTTTCAAATTAGTTTGTTCTGAATTTTGCAGCCTAAGGCTATACCCCTGGCGCCTCGATATGGGTTTTCAAGGCACGAAGTTTTAAGGCGCGCCTTCGTGCGCCTTTTTGCGCCTCGACGCATGCGCCTTGGGCGCGCCTTAGGCACGCCTTGAGAATGACTATGTTTTTGTGTTGTTTTTTATTTTTTATAGTTCAAGTAACACTTTTATTAGTGAAATAACACTTTCAATTAGATTTTACTAGTTCTTCCTCCTGAGTTAAGACCTATCAAGATGCCCTTGGTACAATATCCCAAATATTAAATTAGGGATTTGAGAGTTAGAAGTTAGGGTTCACTCTTCACTCCACTTACGCGACATACACATACCAACTGCTCCAGCCTCCAAGCCTTCAACTGTCACGGCCCATTCACCGCGCGTCCGACCACTGTCGTCGCTGTCGGTCTGTCTGCCTTTTGTCGCTGGCTTACCGAAGCAAACTAGTCTTAACCTTAAAATTAGAGGAAAATCGTTGGGGGAAACTGCCACTAGTTCCAAAAGGAAAGGAAAAGAAGTAATTAAGGAAAAATGGAACTACTTTAAGATTATTAGATGAAGAGGATAAAGAAGATAATGTTGGATTTGAAGAAGAAAAAAGATTTTAATGAGGAAGAAGAACAAATTGATGACGAGGACTTGGAGTTTGATGATGAAGAAGATGATAATTAAAATATATTTGCTGCTAGATTTTGTGTGATGCTTTGATTAACTTGTTTTATTTCAAATATTATGAATTTTCGTATGTGCATGATTAATTTTGGCTTAAATGACTTAGTTCATACGTCATACTCATATAAGTTGTTATATTATATGCCTTATAAACTTATTTTATTAGGTAAATATGTTGTGTATGGATTATATTTAGTGTAGAATAAATAATGGTGCTATATTATACATTGAATTCCGAGGCGCGCCTCAGGCGTGTACCTTGCGCCTCAGGCACATATATGGCTCGGTGCGACTTGGCGTGCCTTGCGTCCTTAATAACTATGTTCATTAATAACTTTATGAATAAAATGTGACAAGCAAATATGATCAATACCTCACAAACACTCAAGAACACACACACAATGATAAAACTTGAATGAAAAAGAAAAGATTGCACAAAGATGTATAGTGGTTAGGTTATGAATAACTTAAATCCACTTTGGGGAGAAGAAACTTTATTATTACTCAATGCTTACAATCAGGAACAGATTGATCTCAATCTGATGTAGCAAGAATGAAAATCGCAGCTCAAATCTGTCAGATCTCAGTGTAAAACTGATGTCATTAAGCAACTTTGAGCCCTTATATCTTGCTACTCCCTCAACCTATTAATCCGGTTAAACCTCCACTAGATAGCCCTCACTTAGTAGATGAGATGCAGTCATTTAGCCAGTTCCAGGTAGCTTGATAAACCGCTCAAAAACTGCCTCAAAGTCAACTGCTCAACACTGCACCAGAATTGACAGTTTTGACAGTTTGGATTGTTGGCTTGTTCCAACTGCATTTTCTTACTTCTAGCAACCATGCAACACGTGGATATGATAGCTAATCCTACAATGAATGTATTCCACGTGTGAAACTCCCTCATGCATGCATCTATTGTTATCAATCTCTACCTTAGATGTATGCATGCTCAAACTTGGTCTCTTCTCCCCACTTTACTGCTTTTAAGGAGCATCAACCTTGATGTCTTCATACATACCAACTAAAGTATTGCACAACTTAAATTTTGTTCTTGGCAATGCTTTAGTAAGTCCATGAGCTGGATTTACAGCTGTATCAATCTTCCTCACATGAACAAGTCCTCTTTCCACCATATCTCTTACAAAGTATAGTTTAAGATCAATGTGTTTGGCCCTTTCATAATACCCCTGATATTTAGCTAAGTGTATTGCACTCTTATTGTCACAATACACTACTAAAGTATCCTGATTTTCTCCTAATTCCTTCAGCAAACCAACAAGCCATACTTCTTTTTTGATTGCTTCTGTCAGAGCAATAAACTTAGCCTCTGTAGTTGATAGTGCCACTATAGACTGATAGCTTGCTTTCCAGCTCACTAATATACCAAACATATTGAACACATACTCTGTCAGAGATTTTCTAGAATCTAAGTTGGCTACAAAATCAGCATCAACATATCCAATAACAACTTTTGATTTTGCTTCACTTTTCTGAAATTTTAATCCAACTTGCTCAGTGCCCTTGACATATTTCGTTGCCCATTTTACTGCTTCCCAATGCTACTTCCCTGGACAACTTAAGAATCTATTGATCAAGCTCATCATATAAGCAAGATCAGGCCTACTGCACACCATAGCATAAATGAGACTGCCTACTGAACTTGTATATGAAATCCTGCTCATTTAAGTTATCTCCCTATCTGATTTAGCTCCATTAAGTAGTGACAGACTTAATCCTTGCTTGACAGGTGTTGTAACAGACTTACATTGATCCATCTTGTACCTTTTGAGTATCTTAATAAGATAAGATTATTGTTTCAACACTAGTATACCAGCTGCTCTATCTCTGCTTAAGATCATCTTTACTTCACCAAGGTCCTTCATCTCAAACTCTGATTTGACCACTTCCTTTACTGCATCAATGTCTTGAATGCTTTTACAAGCTATTAAAATATCATCCACATAGAGAAGTAAGTATGTGTAACAGCTGTTTTCTTCCTTGATGTATACACAACTGTCATAGAGACTTCTCTGAAATCCATTAGCAACTATGTACTCATCAAATCACAAGTACCATTGTCTTGGATTTTGTTTTAATCCATACAGTAATTTGAGTAGCAAACAAGCCTTTGTATCAGCTCTCTCAACTATAACACCTTCAGGTATCTTCATGTAGATACTTTCTTCCAACTTTCCATGTAGAAATGCAGTGGTTACATCCATCTGATGAAGCTCAAGATCATATTGCGCCACTAGTGCTAGTAACACCCTAATTGAGCAATGTTTGACCACAGGTGAGAAGATCTCATTATAATCTATCCCTTCCTTCTGTGAAAAACCCCTAGCAACTAGTCTAACTTTATATCTGACTCCACTTTCAGCTGCAAGTGTTGGTTTCCTTTTGAATATCCACTTACACCACACTAACTTCTGAGATTTTAGCTTGTCAACAATTTTCCAGGTCCCATTCTTGTTCAGAGACAGTAACTCTTCTTCCATGGCTATGAGCCACTTATTATTGTCTTGACTAGCCAATGCTTCAGTGTAGTACCTAAGTTCATAAGCTTCAACTTCAACTGCTGTATATAGTGCAAATGACACTATATCAGCTTGTACATACCTTGCTGGTGGCACTATGACTCTTTTTTGTCTATCCCTAGCAAGCTGATAAGTATTAAGTTGTGCTTAAACCCTTAATACTTCATCTGTACATCTGTCAGTGTAGTTATCTTCATCTTCTCCTGTTCTGATCATGTCATGAGGCTCCACCTCAAGCTCAGATTGTTTATTCTGATCATCCTTGATAAGTGGCATCTTATTTTCAACAAAAACAACATCCCTACTGATCATGAGCCTATTCCCCTCATAACACCATAGTTTGTATCCTTTTACTCCCTTAGGATACCCAAGCATAACACATTTAAGTGCTCTAGGTTTTAATTTATTCTGTTTGACATAAGCATAAGCCTGGCAACCAATAACTCTAAGGTGTGAGTAGTTAGGGACCTTACCAGACCATACTTCCTTTGGAGTTTTGAAATTCAGAGCAGTAGTAGGATATAAGTTGATCAAATAAGCTGCAGTTGCAGCTAATTCCCCCCAAAGCACCTTGCTTAATCACGTACTGCTCAACATGCATCTGATTCTTTGTATAAGTGCCTGATTCATCCTCTCTGCAATGCCATTTTGTTGATGAGTTCCAGGGACAGTCTTGTGTCTCTTAATCCCCCTATCCTTGCAGTATGAATTAAACTCTTCAGACACAAATTCCAATCCATTATCTGTCCTTAAGTACTTCAAATTACTTCATGTATTATTCTCAGTTTCTGTCTACCATGTTTTGAAGGTAGAGAATGCTTCATCCTTAGTTTTCAGAACATGAACCCACAACTTTCTTGAGTAATCATCAATGATGGTAATGATGTATCTCCCCCTACCTCTGGTTGTTGTCTTTGAAGGTCCCCAGAGGTCTGAATGAACATAGTATATTCTTGCCTTGGTTGTATGTTCTGATTCACCAAACTTAAGTCTCTTGACTTACCAAGAATTTAATGCTCACACTGCTTGATCTTTTTATCTTCACTGAACTTGATCAACTGTTGCTTTGCCAATTCTTGCATTCCCCTTTCACTAACATGACCCAACCTACCATGCCATATATTGACATCATCTTGCTTGTCTGTGTTGTGTATCTGTCCAACAACAACACTGCCATCCAAGAAATACAAATCAGATTTCCCAGTTCCCTTCATAACTGCCTTATCATCTTTAGTTACTGTGAGAACTCCCCCTTTCAGATTTGAATCACATCCTTGAGAATCAAGCATCCCAAGGGAGATTAGGTTTCTTTTTAATCCAGGAACATATCTTACATTCCTAAGAAGCCTCTGAACTCCATCAAACATGATTAATCTGATGGATCCCACTCCCTTAATCTCACAAGATTGATCATTACCCTATAGGACTGATCCTTCTTGCTGACACTTTAACTCTTCAAACCAATGCTTCATAGGTGTCATATGGAATGTACTCCCTGAATCCAGTACCCACTCAACAGATACATCTGATGATGTGATGGCCAAAGCTTCAATACCTTCCATACCAACATTGTTTTGCAATTCACCAACCTGATTCACATGGTTCTTATGATTTCCTGTAGGTGCATAACAGCACAGGGAATCGAGGATAGTTTTGGATGAATCAAGTCGTGTTCCATGGACATGTGATAATAGCACAGGGAATCGAGGTAGATCCAGCAAAGGAGGAAGCTGTGAATCAATAGAGTGTTCCCACCAATGCCCACGAAGTGGGCAGTTTCTTAGGCTTAGCTGGTTATTACCGATGGTTTATAGAATGATTTTAAAACTTGCTGCACTATTGACGGGGTTAACAAATAAAGGAGTGAAATTCTTGTAGAATGAGAGGTGCGAAGTGAGATTTCAAGAACTTAAGAAAAGCCTTACGTCAGCAGTTGTATTAACAATTCCGAATCCAACCAAGGAATTTGTAATATACAGTTATGCTTCAAAGCAAGGACTCGGATGTGTTTTGATACAAGAAAGAAATCTAATTGCTTATGCTTCAAGGCAATTGAGGTCTCACAAGGTGAATTACCCAACACACGATTTGGAGTTGGCGGCAATAGTTCAAGCCTTAAAGATTGGCGTCACTATCTGTATGGGAGAAAGTGTGAAATTTACTCCAACCATAAGAGTCTGAAGTATTTATTCACAAATAAATAATTAAGCATGAGGCAAAGACGATGGCTAGAATTGTTGAAGGACTATGATTGTACCATAAACTATCACCCAGGAAAGGCTAATATTTTCGCAGATGACTTAATTCGGAAAACAAATAAACAATTGGCATGTCTATTTGGTGGAATAATTCAAGAAAATGAAGATTGAGGTGATAGCCCCACCAAAAGACACAAAATCAGTGTTAGTAGCATTGGTTGTACAACCCACTTTAAGAGAGAGGATCATATTAGCGTAACCTGAACATTTGCTATTGAGAAATATGAGACAGAAAGTACCAAGGATTTGGTGTGAAGGACGATAATACCGCGTACTATGAAAATAGAATTTGTGTTCCCTATAATGAAGATATCAGAAGGGAGACGTTGGAGGAAGCACATGATACACCGTACACCGCTCATCCAGGAGGAACCAAAATGTACCGCTATTTGAAGGAGGTATTTTGGTGGAGGAGTATGAAATGGGATATTGGAAAGTTTGTGGAAATATGTTTGTCTTGTAAACTAGTCAAAGCAGAGTACCAAAGACAGGTAGGCAAACTGAAACCACTGGAAATTCCTGAATGGAAATAGGGACAAATATCGATGGATTTTGTTGTAGGGTTTCCGAAACAGTTAAGGGAAATCACGCCGTATGGGTTATAGTAGATTGACTGAAAAAGTCCGCTCACTTTCTACCGATGATGATGAACCTCAGAATGGAACAATATGCACAATTGTACATCAAGAAAATTGTGAGGTTGCATGGTGTCCTAATCTTGATAGTGTGAGATAGGGATACACAGTTTACCTCAAGATTTTGGGAGGGTTTACATATATTGATGGGTACGAAGTCGAAGTTTAGTACTGCTTATCACCCTCAAATGGATGGGCATTCTGAGAGGATGATTCAGGTATTGGAGGACATGCTAGGCTCATGTGCTCTTGATTTAATTAGAGATTGGGGAGGAACATCTTCCGTTGGTAGAATTCGCATATAATAACAGCTACCAATCCACTATAAAGATGACACCATATGAAGCCTTATATAGAAGGAAAAGTCGTTCGCCCTTATATTGGGATGAGATAGGAGAGCGAGAGGTATTAGGCCCGGAAACATAGAAATGACCATAAGCAAAGTGGAAAAAATTAAGAGAAATATTAAGCAGCTCAAGAAAAACAGAAATCTTATGTGGATAATCGAAGGAGAGAACTAGAATTCGTTGTGGGAGATAAAGTTTTCTTTAGGGTATCACCAACCAGAGGAGTGGCTAATTCTGAAAGAAAGGGAAGTTGAAACCAATGTTTATTGGTCCTTTTGAGATTTTGGAGCGAGTAGGCGACTTAGCTTACAGATTAGTGTTGCCTTCAGAACTTTCATCGATACATAACGTTTTCCATATATCGATGCTTAGAAAATATATCCATGATCCAAGCCACGTTATAAGTTATGCAAACTTGGAAGTTAAACGTGACTTAACCTATGAGGAAGAACCCGAAGCGATACAAGATTGTGAAATTCGGAGGTAGAAGAAACGACATATGTTATATGTTAAGATTTTATGGAAAGGTCTTGGCGAGGACGAGCCTACGTGGGAACAAAAGAAAGAAATTTGAGGTAATTTTCCTAAGTTTCCTGAAGTGGGTATGTCACTGTATTTCAAGGACAAAATAAAATTTTAGGAGGGTAGAATGTAACACCCCACTAATTTTAACTAATTAACTTGATTCACTTGGTTCTTTTGATTTCCTGTCGGTGCATCAGCTATGTCATTGCTCTAGCACCACTAGAACATTGTAGGTTCTTGCTCCAGTTTCTGGCATTCCAATCATTTTGACCAAATAACCCTGATTGTGTCTTTTTGTTAACATCATTATGGCTTTCATAGCCGTCACCACCCATGTCATTGCTCTAGCCCTTTCTCTAAAAAATTATACATGTTCCTCAGTGGGTAAACACATGATGATTTCTTTCTCACGATACCTAATGTCCGTGTGATACTTACTAAGTCAATCCATCCCAGGATTACATCGAAATCTTTCATGGCCAATATGTATAAGTCGGCATCTAAGCTATTTTTGTTCACCTTTATTTGTATGTTATTAGCAACTGAGTTTGCAAGTATTGTCTTCCCTGATGATATGCTAATTTCTAAGCCTTCTTATATTCTATCATTTTTACTTCTAGTTAGGGAGTGAAATTTTAAGGAGAAAAATGAGTGCGTGGCACCTGTGTCAAATAGTACTTAAGTAGGAATACCTTGTAATGATAGCATACCTTACATTGTGTTGGGCTCATTCTTAGCCTCGTCCTGAGTTAAAGCATACATTCGGGCAGGTCCACCTGATCCAGAAGTTTGGCCTTTCGCCTCTGAGATGTCCCCCTTCCCTTGATAATTCCAAACTGTGTCTCCATGTTTCTTACATCGATAGTACTTATTTTGTCCTATCAAGCACTCCCACGATGATTCTTACCACATGTGGTGCACATAGGGTTCTTCACTCCTCAAGTTTTTCCTTGTTTGTTAGGTTGAGGACCCTAATTTTGCGGTCTTGCCTTAAACGAGTTGGGGTCTTGCCATTTCCCCTTCCCAGAGCTATTCTCCATTAGTCGTTGCTTCGGTCGATCTATCTCAATGATTGCAGCCACCTTCTCTGCTTGATGATGGGATTCGGCATAAGTCAATTCCCCTTTACCTGCGAGTGGTGTTTGTATCTCAGCCCTCAAACTTCTCTTAAACCTTTGAGCTTTCATGAGATCAGTGTCAACCAAATGCGTGGCAAAGCGACACATCTGGTTAAACTTTCTTTCGTAATCCATCACTGACATCTCACCCTATTTCAGGTTCAAAAATTATGTTTCCATACGCTTGCAGTAAGTGCTCGGATAGTACTTCCCCATCACCATGTTCTTAAATCCATTGTATATCAAGTTATTCCGTTCCTCTTCAGTTCTTGACCTCTAATAACCAACCCATCAATAGTACGCATCCTCTTTCAGTTGAAAAGTAGCACAAGTAACTCGTTGAGCCTCCGCATAGTTCATTAGATTCAAAATTCGATTTAACGTGTCGAGCCATTCCTCAACTGCCTCAGGCCCTTGACGTCCATTAAAAGTAGGGGGTCGATGTTGATGAAACTGCTCCACAATCTTGGCTTGACAGTTCTTTCCTTGTTGAGCCATGTATGCGTTCATAAACATCTGAAATTGATTGTTCTCCGATGCAACCTCTTGTTGTTGATTTCCAGCATCATTAACATTGTCTTCTTGTTGCAGTCCATTCACGTTGACTCCATGTGGCTCTTTTCTTGGTGGCATTTTTCGAAGAAATATGTATGGTCTCTTTAGCATTTGCTTCATCCATTCAATTTGGTATGATCACTTAATTGTCTAAAGTTCTCTTTGATCTAGCAACATAATTTTCAATTTAAGTACGATCACTATTCATCCCTAATCCTCGTCATACTTAATGGAGTTAAAATTATTTATTTATTTATTTGAAATTTTATATTTATTCATACATATTATTATTTACTATTTTAATATTATTATTACTATACCGTTGCCTTTGTTATTACTTAAGTCACCATAAAATTTAATTAGTGTTCAATAATGTTTGAGAAAGAAATTAACACATTTTTTTAAACTCTATAACCTTTGTCTTTAATGGTTTGATTAGTTATTTATTGATCATAATGACTATCAATGCCTTCATTACACTTGTATTATCCATTTGCCTTATATATGAATAGTATAAGAAGTTTAAATCTTAGAAATTTATTTTATTTTTATTTTTATTTTATTTTTATTTTATTTTTATTTGATTCTATTTTATTTACTTTTTTTTTTGTTATCATTATTTGTATGATATATATAAATAATTATGTCAAATAAGTGTTATTATTAATTTATGAAAATAATGATATATATATATATATATATATATATATATATATTATTTATTTATTTTATGTGTTGTGTGTTTATGTATGTGTATGTATATAATTTTTTTCCTCATTGTAGATACCAAGTAAATAGGTGAAACTTCGTTTAATAATATATCCAATCAGTAGATAATTTGGAAGACAAGTATAAATATATAAAACTTAAGAAAAGATAACTAGTGATTATTATTAATCTTCTATGTCTATAGGGTCTTCTTCCGGGTTGGTTTCTCCACCTACTTCCATATCCTCATTGATCTCCCATAGACACTCGGGTTCTAGCCCGGTCATCTATCATTTAGTCAAATCACTCGTAAACGCTGCATAGTCGATTATGGGTGTATATATCATAACGCTTTCGATGACTTGCTTGCGATACAACCTCTCCGCTTTGGCACTCCATCACAAAATAGGCTTTGCATTGTCTTACGGGCTGCCTCGTAACTTATAACCGCCCCATATTATGCTTTCCACAAACTATACAAAGCATGAAGGTGTTGAGCCACATCATGGTCCTCATTCCTTTGATAGTGGCGGAAGGCATGTAGTCTCATTTTTAAAAAAAAAACATTTTATAAAAATAGGATGTTAATTAATTTAAAATAGAAAATTAGGGCACATAAACTAATAACCCAAACTTCATAATTGATAAAAGAGTACTAAAAAGTAGTTCATGATAATAACATAGTGTTTTACCTCTAGTTACATAGAGGAACATGAGTTCATAATACATAAATTTATAAGAGAATCCATAGCAATTGAGGTATGGTTGTCTAAGCCAATTACACCTCCGACAAAGTCTTGCATCAAACTTCATAATCTGAAAATATTCAATGTTTGGGGTGAGCATTCCAACTTGCTCAGGTGGGAACCATATGCATATTCAAATATAAATAATAACATGCATCAACATAATGAATTCATCAACTTGGCATAAAAACAGTTTTAAATCTCTTGATCGATCGATAATAACATGAGCTCGGTGAGTTTACCTCGGGGATCTTCATACAATCCCGGCCCCTAATAGACCCTGGCTAATTACCATAGTACAATTAAGTATAAACTTGCTTTCATGTATGCATTCATAGATTCATGTCATGAACATTAAGACACATGCATATTCATATAAACACACAAATTCCCACACCTTAGTCTTGATAAAATAACTTACTTAAGAACTTCTTTGAGAACTTGCCTAACTCTTGTGAACTTGTAGGATTCTAGAGTAAAATGTGGTGGTGTGAGCAGTGAGCTTGTGAACTTATAGGTGTTTGTGAGCTAGTGAAAGGTTTTTACACTAAATAAACATAAATTTTATCCTAATAATTATCCTATATTAATTGTAGATCATGGGTTGTAGAGATTACTTATAAATCATGGGTAGCTTGTGTGTTAAGCTCACATGTGATGAAATATGAAAGGTCTCATAAGCTCCTAACATGACATTTTAGTAGGACTTTGAAGGATTACTAATATTCCTACATTATTTTATATAGTAAAGCCTTTTTTTAAATTTAATTTAATTTAGTTAATAAGTTAAAATTAGTGGGGCATTATATCCTACCCTTCTAAAATTTTATTTCGTCCTCGAAATGCAGTGACATACACATTTCATAGTTTAAGACTACTAGCTTGAAGTTTACTTCTCATTTGGTGTATCTCCCTTAAACCTACAATTTCAAAAAGTGTGACGAGGTTGTTTGCATCTATGACACTTGTTCATTCCCAAAAAGCATTCTCCTCGATGATGCTTCCCGCAAGTGGCACATTCTGGCTTTTCAATAGGTCTTATCTCCATTACATCTTTAACGTCTCTTAATTTATTAGGGTTGAAATCTAGATCTCATTCTTCATATGAACTTGAATCTTGCTATTTCCTTTTCTTGAAATCTTTCTCCATTGGCCTTTGCTTTGGCCGATCTATCTCAATGCTTGCAACTACCTCCTCCGCTCGATGGTGGGATTCTGCATAAGTCAATTTCCCTTGACCCACAAGCGGTGTTTGTTTCTTAGCCCTCAACCCTACCTTGAACCTTTGAGCTTTCTTGAGATTAGTGTCAACCAAATGTGTGCCATTTTCCTAAGAAGCACATATGTTCTCTTTAGTATTCACTATAATCGTTTAATTTCATTGCAAATTAACTATCTAATTTTAGTAAGGCTGGGTCAATACTAGTCTATCTTAATGGTTTAATACTATTACTACTATTACTATTATTACTGTTTTGAACCATTATTTTATAATTTACATTATTCTCCTTGTATGTTTGTTATCCAATAGTATTGGAACTAAGCTGATTCTTTGTACTTTTAAGTAAATAAATGAATACCATGTACTAGTATACTTGTATGATAGATAACTTATGAGACAATTGAAACATATAAAAGGAAACTAGTGGCCAAGTCTTTGAGTTCTTCCTACTCAAGGTGGATCTCTCTACCAACCTCTACATTCTCACGTTAGTCACATGTACGTGAATTCATGTCTAAGGATAGAGGGTTACCTTGTGGTTGATGCGATTTGGTGAATGTGTAATTTCTTCACTTTGTTCGTATAATATCATGTCACACAAATACATACATATATGCTGAAATAGGTAATGTATATGTGGTATTTGTATATATAGAGATTCTTTTTACAGAAATGTACATTATGATTTTAAAAAATATATAGGTAGGGAAAAAAAATTATGCAGAATTTTATTTTAAGGAGTAGATTTCTTTTGTTGAATGTTTTATGCAGAACTTTAAATGATAAACTCTTACGTGTATGAAATACATATATGTAGAATTTTTAAACACAACTCATGCAAAATAAATTTAAGAGCAGCAAAAAATATTTTATTTTTATTGTCTACAGAACCACAAGGGGTTTTCATAAAAATATTTTTTATAAAAAAATTGGATTTTAATTAATTTAAAAATTGAAAATTAGGCACATATAAATAAGCCGAACTTCATAATTGATAAAAGAGTACTAAAAAGTAGTTTATGATAAAATCATAGTATTTTGCCTCTGGTTAAATAGAGGAATATAAGTTCTTAATGCATAAAACTAAAAATAGAATCCATAGCCATTGAGGTAAAACCCCACTAATTTTAACTAATTAAGTAAATAAAATTAAATAAAAGAAAAGGCTTTACTATATAGAATAATGTAGGGACACTAGTAACCCTTCAAATTTCTACTGAAATGTATACAAATTAAGAGCTTATGAGGCCTTTCATATTTCTGACATGTGAGCTTAACTCACAAGTTTTCCACTACCCATGATCTACAATTAATTTCGGGTAGTTATTAGGATAACATTTATGACTATTTAGTGCTAAAAACCTTTCACTACCTCACAACCCCCCTTTATAAACCCCTAGCCCCAAGCTCACTACTCACACCACCACATTTCACTCTAAAGCAAGTCTTAAGAGTTTCTAGGCAAGTCCTCAAGAGTTTCAAGTTTTAAGCAAGTTAATCTATCAAGACTAAGGTGTGAGAATTTCTATGTGTTTTCCTATATGAATATGTATATTTTTAAACGTTCATGATATGAATCTATGAATGCATACATAATGTTGATTCATGTCATTATTTATATTTGAATATGCATATGATTCCCCACTAAGCAAGTTGGAATGCTCACCCCAAACACTGAATATTTTCATATTATGAAGGTTAATGAAAGACTTTGTGGGAGGTGTAATTGGCTTAGGCAATCACACCTCAATGTCTATGGATTCTAATTTTAAGTTTTATGCATCATAAACTCATGTTCCTCTATTTAACTAGAGGCAAAATACTATGTTTCTATCATGAACTACTTCTTACTACTCTTTTATCAATTATAAAGTTCGCCTTATTTGTTTATTTTTCCTAATTTTCTATTTTAAATTTATTAACATCCTATTTTTTTAAAAAATATTTTATAAAAATTTGGGATTTTACAGTTGGTATCAAAGCCCTTGCGGTTCCATAGACTATATATATATATATATATATATATATATATATATATATATATATATATATATATATATATATATATATATATATATATATATATATATATATATATATATATATATTCCGCTGCTCATGAATTCATTTTACATGTGTTTTTTTAAAATTCTGCATATGGAGTATGTCATATAAATTTCTGCACAATAAAATTCTGAAAAAAAATATGTCCTATTCTTTTAACAAAATTCAGCATGTACGTTTTTTTGTAAAAAGAATTTCTACATACAAAATATTGAATGTACATTACCTATATCCATATATGTGTGTATATTGGCATGGCATGAAATGGCATTATACACTTAGTCCAAGCAATTACACACTCACCATATCACGTTAACCAAAAGTAACATTCTAACCCTTAGACACAAATGTACTAGTGTTTATGACTAATGTGGGACAATTTAGATGGCATCAGTAAAAGTCACCGCAAGAAAATCTATCAATGTCGACCCTCTTCGTCAAATGAGACTACACGCCTTCCGCCTCTATCAAAGAAATGAGGACCACGATGTGGCTCAACACCTTCATGCTTTGTATAGTTTGTGGAAAGCATCATACGGGGTGGTTATAAGTTACGTGACAGTCAAAAGACAGTACAAAACCTACCTCGTGAATGGAGTGCCAAAGCGGAGAGGGTGTATCACAAGCAAGTCATCGAAAGCGTTATGATAGATGCACCCATAATCGACTATGCAGCGTTTATGGGTGATTTGACTAAATGGAGGATGACCAAGGAAGAACTCGAGTGTCTATGGGAGATCAATGAGGATAAGAAAGTAGGTGGAGAGAACAAACCGGAAGAGGACCCCATAGACATAAAAGATTAATCATTATCACTAGTTTTAAGTTTTATATATGTTTTACTTGTCTTTCAAAATATGTACCGATTGAATATATTATTAAACGAAGTTTCACCTATTTACTTGGTATCTACAATGAGGAAAAAATAAATTATATGCATACTCATACACATACATAAATACACAACACATAAATAAATAAATAAAATAAAAATAATACTAATAAAAAAATACACATATATATACACACACATATAATTATAATTACAAAATAAAATGAAATTAATAAATAATATATATATATATATATATAATTGTTTTAATAAATTAATAATAACACTTATTTGACATAATTATTTATATATATCATAGAAATAATGATAATAAAAAAGTAAATAAAATATAATCAAATAAAATAAAAATAAAACAAATTTGTAAGATTTAAACTTCTTAAACTATTCATATATATATAAGGCACATGAATAATACAAGTGTAATGAATGCATTGATAGTCATATGAACAATAAATAAATAATCAAACCATTAAAGACAAAGGTTATAGAGTAAAAAAAAGTGTGATTTTCTTTCTCAAACATTAATGGACACTAATTAAATTTTACGGTAAACTTAAATAATAACAACAATAATGGTATAATAATAATAATAATGATAACAATAATAATAATAATAATAATAAATAGTAATTAATAATATGTATGAATAAATATAAATTTTCAAATAAATAAATAAATAGTTTTAACTCCATTAAATAGGACGAGGATTAGGGATGTTTATTGACTGTACTTAAATTGGATATTTCAATGCTAGATCAAAAAGAACTTTAGGTAATTAAGTGATCATAGAGAACATAACGTGGAGTCAACGTGAATGGACAGCAACAAGAAGACAATGTTAATGATGCTGGAAATGGTGAGAATCAACAACAAGAGGTTGCACCTGGAATAATCAATTCCAGATGTTTATGAATGCATTCATGGCTCAACAAGGAAGGAACAGTCAAACTAAGATTTTGGAGCAGTTCTATCTACATCGACCCCCTACTTTTAATGGATGTTAAGGGCCTGAGGTAGTTGAGGAATGGCTTGACACGTTAGAACGAATTTTGTATCTAATGAATTATATGGAGGCTTAACGGTTTACTTGTGCATCTTTTCAACTGAAAGAGAATGCGTACTATTGGCAGGTCGGTTATTGGAGGTCAAGAACCAAAGAGGAACGAAACAACTTAACATGGAATGGATTCAAGAACATGGTGATGGAGAAGTACTATCCGAGCACTTATCGCACGCGTATAGAAATAGAACTTTTGAACTTGAAATAGGGTTAGATGTCAGTGACAGATTACTAAAGGATGTTTAACCAAATGCGATGTGTCACTCTGCCACACATTTGGTAGACACTGATCTCAAGAAAGCTCAAATGTTTAAGAGAGGTTTGAGAGCTGAGATATGAACACGACTCGCAGGTCAAGGGGAATTGACTTATGCCGAATCCCATCGTCGAGCAGAGAAGGTGGCTGCAAGCATTGAGATAGATCGACCGATGTGAGCTAGTGAAAGGTTTTTTGATTAAATAGTCATGAATGTTATCCTAATAATTACCCCAAATTAATTGTAGATAATGGGTAGTAGAAAACTTGTAAATTAAGCTCACATGTAAGAAATATGAAAGGTTTCATAAGCTCTTAATTTGTACAATTTTAGCAGAAATTTGAAGGATTACTAGTGCCCCTATATTATTCTATATAGTAAAGCCTTTTCTTTTATTTAATTTTATTTAATTAATTAGTTAAAATTAGTGGGGGGTTACAATAACAATTATACTTTTATTGGGAAGTTTAATTTTTTGAATCAAAAGCTAAATTTTCAAGCGAAAACATGGTCTTGAAGAGCATGAGTTTAATTTTGGAAAAGCTATTTGCTAGACAGATTATCCTTATTTTTCTCTTTGAGTGTAAGAAAATGGTTCCGTGTTCAAGTGATTTTTTTTGCAATTACTGAGATTAGAATGTGATTAAAGAACATGATGTTGAGTGTCATATATGTTTATGATATCATTTATGGATCTTGATTCACTATTTATTTACTTTTACCTCAGGTATGGAGCTTGTCTATAGGGAAACTATTATGAAATATTGTCCCCCCCTTCAATGATTGATGTCATTTCTATGGACGCTGGAGTGTCTGTCTTTTATGTTGGTGGTGGAGATGGTAACATATTACAATACCACACTAAATTTAACTTAAATCAAATATGATTAAAAAAAGACTGTCATATAAAATAAATATAAGAACACAAGTGACCATTTCAAGTTACTACTTAGAAGTTACAATTTTGGAGTTTGAACACATGAGACCCTTCCCAATTCCTTTACATGTGAGTAACACAATAGCCTTTCCATTTTCCATGATTTACAATTAGTATGGGTAATTATTAGTGTAGTTATCGTCTTGCATTTAAATCTATTTAGTGCTAAGACCCCTCGAGAGAACACAATTCTCCTATATAAAACCAAGCCCTAAGCTCAACATATCACACTACCACTTATATTCTAAAAATTTAATTTCTGTAAGTTCTCAAGAGGTTTTACGCTAAAGCAAGTTCCAAGCTAGTTGCATATTCAAGTTTAAGGTGAGGAAATTTTGTGTGTCTTCTTCTATGAAAATAGATGTGTTCTTGATGTTTATGTCATGAATCTATAAATGCATATATTAAAGTAAGTTTGTATTTTATTGTACAATAGAAATTAGCAAGGAGGGATCGAGATTGTTTGAATATGCTCGAGATATACTCATCGTGCAACTCGTGCTCATGTTATTATTGATATCGATCAAGAGACTTAAATATATTTACATTAAGTTGATGACTTCATAAATTCGATGCATGTCATTATTTATATTTGATTATGCATACCCGCTGAGTAAGTTGGAATGCTCACCCCAAATAATTAACATTTTTAGATCATAAGGTGGAGGTGTAACTTAGTCGAAAGTGTAATTGGCTTGGTAATCACACCTAAATTGTTAAAATATTTATTCCAATTATTATGCATTTAATTCATGCTCTTCTAATTAGATTATGAAGGGTGGAGGTGTGACTTAGTCGAAGGTGTAATTGGCTTGGTAATCTACACCTAAGTTGCTATGATATTTATTCCAACTATTATTCATTTAATTCATGCTCTTCTAATCTAATCTAGAGGCAAAAACCTTATTTAATCATGCATTATATACATAATTTCTGTATTATTAAGATTATGAATAATGGCTATACTATTAAGATTATGAATAATGGCTTGTTGTTAGTGTGCTATTTTAATATTTTTTATTAAATTGACTATTATTCTAGAAAATAATTTTATAAAAATTGGGATGTTATAGTATGGTATAAGTGTTTTTGTAATTTTATAGACTATTAAAATAAAAAAATCTATGTAAATTTTTAATGAATAAAATTTCTACATACACTTACTAAATGTATAAAATAAAATCTGCTCAAGAAAATTTTGCATAAAAATTTCTGCCTAGTTGTTTTCTAGAATTTGCATCTTGATTTTTTGCAAAATCAATGTTCTTGCATACATATAATGTACATGTACATTTTAGGTTTTAGTACACTCACTTCATTCCCTTGATACGTATCCATTTTAGTTACTCCTAATACAAATTATTCATTTTCTTTTTTGGATTGATGTGACCCACAACCATTACACAGAGCCCTATACTCAACACTAATACAACTTCCCACTACACATTAAAATACTTATTTTCTCACCTTACTATACATAAAATTATTATACCCCTTAATTCATTCGCAAAAAGTAAACGAATACCTTTCAAGGGGATGGAGGGAGTATATAAATCTACAAGTATAAATTTCTACAATTCTGAACATAGTTTTTGAGATGAATAAAATTGATGTGCATCCATGTAACATTATATCTGTATTTTTAGAATCGGACCGACTGGTTCAATCGAAAACTGGTTTGGAAACTCCTGAAAACCATTTTGGCTATTGAACCGGGAAAAATAAATTTGATTGGTTAGAACTGGAAATATTGGCTAAACTGTTCAAATTCTACAGCCCATGATCAAGTTCTAATTTGTCTAAGTTCAACCGATCCTCTGATCAAGAAATAACTGTGGAGGAATGGTTGAGACTCAATTCTCTCAAGTTTTTGCTTGGACCAAAACGAAACCTAATTAACCTTCATACTTCTCAAAATTAAACAAAGTATTTAATTCATGTTATAATGTCAACTTGTAGAAATTCTTATCATGCTTGCCATCACCTATCACAAATAATGCATCATAGCTCATATTCAAAAACATTTAACACCTTACCAAAATGAACTACTAAACCAACCTATACAAGAATAAAAATCACACAAAACAAATGAGAAAAGACTCACCAAACAAGAAACAAGATAACAACCATGACATGCAAAATGAAAATTCCATCCATCACAAGAATTTTCCACCTTATTCAAAAATAAGAAAAACTAATAAAGCAAATAAACCTTCTAAATACATAACAAATGAAATAGCATACCGATCCAATCAATCCAAATCAAATAAAATAGTCTAAGCTAAGCAAATGGAAATAATGAGTAATAAAGTGAACTCCCTGAAAAGGCATTCGGTAGTGGAAGTAGTTGGCACGGGCCTCCGTGTTCGATTCATGCTTCCAATACACCTCATTTATGCTTAACAACTCATCAAAATTATTAGCACAACAATTACTAAAATATGAACTAGCATGCACTTCAACACAACCAATCATACCAAAATCAAATCAATACTCATGAGAAAAATTTAAAATTTACCCAATTTTACAAGAAAACCTCTCAATCAATATAATAGCACGCTCAATTGGTGAGTCACAGCATGCACTCTCCCTCCAAACTTAAATCGAAATAAGATGAGAATTATGTTTACAAAAAAGTAGTGGGACTTACCCTTGTAGTTTCCAACAATGAGCTTCTTGTATAGAAGTATATGCATCACAAAAATTCAAGGTATGTCCACCACGCACTATCCCCTCAAACTTAAAGTGAAACAAGAGTTGAACTTTAAGTTTGCAAAAAAGTGGTGAGACGTACCTTCACACTTCAAATCAAACACTTCTCGTATTTTCAATACACATTATCCTCAATGAGCACAATCAACCTACATACCAAAATTCAAGAAAACTAAATCAAAGAAATTAAGTGAAAGCAATAAAACAAATGATGGGTTGCTTCCTATCCAGTGCTAAATTTAATGTCTTCAAGCCGGATGTAACTTGGAGAACTTGTCGGAATGGCCAAGGAAATCGTTCCTTTTTGCCATTAAATTTTAATCTATGCACTTCTTCCTCTATTAGGCATTTGTGGAAAGTAACGACCATAGTATCATCCTTCGAGATTAACTTTAAAAATTCCACTCGTTTGAGCTTACACTCCATTAACCGCTCCTTTCGAGACCACCGCTTATTCCTTTTTACCATATATTTCCCCAACATCTCTTCAAGCTCTCTCTTGTACCTAAAGCTTTGAGAAGAATCAATAGGTAAGACAAAATCAATATAAACAATATTTTAAAATTCAATGCAACTTGGAGAGTTAAATGGTGTAAAAATGCTCATTTCACTCTCGAACTCATCTTCAAGTGCCTTTAGACCTTGTTCCACTTTATTAAATTCATACTCCCCTTTTGATTCTTCATCTTCACTTAAATTTTCTTTTTCAACATGAGACAAAAAATCATGGATAATCTCTTCATCCTCAAAGCTCTCTTCTACCTTAGGTTCTGTACTCCTCCCACTTTCCTCCTCTAAGCTTTCTTTTACCTCGTCTTCCATATCCTCAATAAGCTCAACATCTCTTGAGTCTTCTTCATTATCCCCCGAACACTCTTCTACCTCTAACTCTTCTTCAATTTTTTCATCAAAATTCTCCATTTCACGAAGAGTGTTCTTTTAACCTATCATTTGACTCAATTGACGCTCTAAGGCTTCAAATTTCCTCTCATTTTCCTCATATTCTCTCTTTCTTCCCTCTCTCTTCCTCCCATCATCATATGGTGGACATTCTTCTTTGAAACTCCCTTGTTCATACCCATTTTGCATGCATGTTCCATTCCCCATTTGGTAATTGAGCATGTTCCATATTTGTCCCCCATTAAAGTTGGAAGTAGACATTGAGTAGGCATTTTGAGGCTCATAGCTTGAAAGACTTGGTTGAAAACTTTGCCTTGTATCACTTCCATAAGCATATCTTCTAAGCAACTCCATTGTATTTTTGGATAAAGGAGTAAACGTAGGAACATTGTTGTAGGAACTTGGTATGAAATAAGTGTTTCTTTGATACAGTTGGAATGTATTCACGTTGTAAGCTCCTTGCCATTCCTCATAGTTCCCATTGTTATAGCATTTAAAGCTTACTTGACTTATTTGACAACTATACCCATAGTCACTCTCATTCAAATATCCCATTGATTGTTGTGGTAGAATCAAACCAAGTAGATTTCCATAATTTCCTCTCAAGTATTGGTTCCACTCATCCATGTTCATACTCTTCTTTTCAGGGCTTGCTAAAACTTTCCTTCACTCACTATTTTTGGTTTTGCTCCTTCTCCTATTCTTTCAAGGTTGATGTATCTATCAAGAAGAACAAGTAAGAATAAATTTCCCAAAAAAATAAAATACAAAAATAAGAAAAAAAATATCCTAAATAGAGCTAACAAATTCACACACGTTAAACCGAAGTCTTTCACCCCGACAATGGTCATGAACTTGGTTTCAATTTTGGTTAAATTGATTAGAGCAAGTTTACTCTATCATGTAGTAGCCCATAGTAACCAAGTGCAAAATTTAGAAATATCGAACCCAAGGGCGAAAGTGGGTAACCTTATTTGAGAAATGCTTTACTCTAGTAGGACGAATCAATAAAGGATGGGGTTGTTTGACACTACAAACTAACTAATAAAGAAATTAAAGATAGAATGATATGATGGACATGGAAGATGGATGAAAGTTTGCAATCTACGAAGTATGCAAGGCAAACAACATCATCGAAAGGTATATGTAGACTCACAAACACACATGCATCAACGAACATCATGCTATGATATTAAGGGCAATCACTATTGTGCCCCTAATCCCTATGGTCAAGATGACTAGGTTCTCATCACTTTTAAAAGATTAAATCCCTTATTATTGGTCTTGTCATCAATTCCCATTAATGTACTATGATTCTAAGTTTGGTTCTCCTCACTAGTTCATCACTAATATCCTATCATGAGGTTCTAAGCACAAGGAGGGAATGGCTTCCCCCCTCCCCCACACTAACTAAGTCATCTCATACAATCAATGATTCAATTAAACAACTAAGCATAATATTAGAATGACCATCCTAATACTATGAATAGAGAATTTAACCACATACATCATACATAAAATGAGAATAAGCATTCATGATAGAAAATATTCATAATAATCAATTCATCAAACATGTGGTGTGCAAAATCTACATAATCCTTAACCAATCACATTGCTAGCCTCACATGAGGACTAGCCACTACATATCATGATAAAATCAATACAATCCATAGCTTGCTCCATTTGAGCCAAATAATGAAAAAAAAACAAAATAAAGTTAAGTTGGCTCCCCTTTGATGGTGAACTTCCTCCTCCTTGATCATGCTATAACCTTTAATCAATGATGAATTCCTTTTCTTAGATTGGTCGATAGATGGATTAATGGATGGATTTGAGAAGATCAAGTGGATTGGATGGATGAAATGAAGGATGGAAGAGATGGAGATGGATGTGTGTGATTTTGATGTATAGTGTGTGTAGAAACTGATCCAAAATAATTCCTCCCGTAATTTATGATTAAAACTTGCATTTATACCCCATGGAAGCTTCTAGAACACGTGCAAATCATAATTGGTTTTGGGTTATAGCTCGACTCGAGTTGAACAACTCGATGATTGGTCGTATATAGTCGGGATGGCTAATTAAAAAATTTATCGAACCACAGGGAGGAAGGCGCTAGAGTTTAAGCGATCTCAAGTTTATCATGATTATATGAGGACAACGGAATGGGATGGATAGCTTGCAAATAAATATAATTAAACTAATGCAAGAAACAAGAATAGAATAAATGCAAAGATAAGTGGGTTCCAAATGATGCAAGGATTAGATTAACTACAATCATGACACGGATAATAAAGAAATTATGCAATTAATTATAATCTCTCATGGACAAGGTATAGAAACGATCACTAATTCCACCTAAACTCTCTCTCTAGATGAATAGGATGTAGGCCCTCAACAATACTCCCAAAAGCACTTAAGATCGATACCATAGTGAACACCTCCCACTAGGTACTAATTAGGTACTAAATCATAGGCAATATTCCATTTTAAGGTACTATAAATTCACTAATGTCTTGTGTCTTCTCACTTAATCAATCAACCTCTCGATTAAGCCAATTAAATGTTCTATCAAAGGGTTCTAAATCTAGAAGAATATCTCTATCTCATTCTAAATTAATGCACATGAAGTGTATGATGAGATGATTTAATGAACTATCCTAAACACATAATTGATTTCTCAATCTAATCACATGCCCATGACAATTAATCACACATATCATCATATAAATCAATCAATAAATAATCAATGACATAAATAACACAATGCCCATTCAAGATAAAATCAAATTGCATAAAAACTTAATTATCTAACACCATTCATGGAGCTAATCTCACAAAGGAGATAAGCCTACCATAGTCACAAGAATATCAACATAGACATTAAAATCTTTTCAAGACATGATAAATAACAAGGATCCAATACAAAGTTTATATGAAAACTCCCTTGGATGGCTCCAATGGTTATCTTCTTCTCTTCCTTGCAGTTCTTTCTCCCCTTTGCTTCCTTGATCACTTGGATGGTGGATTTGATGGAAGAGATCAAGTGTGGATGGATGGATGAAGAATGGATGAAGAAGATGGTGAAAATGAAAGAAAATGTGTATGATGTTTGTGAAACAGTAAAAACCCTTGAATTCATGTGCAAATGTTGAAATTGGGGATATTTATACCCCCTAGGAAGACCTAGAAATCGCACTTGCATTTTGACACATTTACAAGAAAATATGGTCGTGTTTTCTTGTATTTGCCCATGTTTTCTTATTTCTGCACTTTTTACACCCTAAAAAGCGCTTTTTTCTCTTTGTGCAAGAAAACACGGTCGTGTTTTCTTGTCCTGTCCGTGTGTTTATGTAATTTCATCAACTCTCTGGACATCGACCACTTTGCATAAAAACACGGTCATTACAAAAAAACACGGTCGTGTTTTTACGTCATTTGCTGATTTTCTGATTTTTTATAATTTTCTGATTTCTTCACCATTGCAGCTCGTTCTCCTTCGTTTCAACTCCGAATTGAGATTATTTTTTTCCAATGTATTCCTTATCGCGTCTAGAATCTATTTTTACTTGAAAATCATACGTTTAAACTCATTCTCACATATTTCCATTAAAACACAAAACACAACCAAATAGTACACAAATATGAATAAAATAATATGATAACACATATAAAAAGACACTAAAATCTAGGTGAAAATATCACTCATCACTCGACTCGTATAAGGCATCTAGACTCAAGCTACAAGTTGAGTAGTGACTTGCCAACTCGAGTTGGCTCATCATTGGATGATTTTCGGACATTGCTTTACCTTGCACGATCTGTAACTCGACTTAGTCTGACCCCAGCTCGACTCAATTTGATAACTCGAGCACTCGCCTATCAAGTCGTGTTGGATGAATTAGAAATCAGAATTTTATCAGCCTCCAACTCGAATCGAGTTGCAAGTCGAGTTTGGACCTTGCAACTTGAGTTGAGTCACTGCATGCATTCTGACCTCCTGCGCACCTCAACTCGACTCAAGTTGCAAGTTGAGTTGGACCTTGCAACTCAAGTTGGGTTGTTTTCAGCTAGTTTTCGCTCGTTTCAACTCCGAATTGAGATCCATTTTTCCCACATCTTCCTTGTCGCTTCTGGAATCAATTTTTACCTAAAAATCACACAAATTACACTGAGATACCAATTCTCTAAATATTTACAAATATCGCGCAATAAAGGCATTTATTCATGAAAATCACACAGTTATCATTTCAAAGCACAAATCTCCATATCATCATATAACACCACCAAATGATATACAAAATGAATAAAGACACATAAAAATACTAAAATCTAGGTGAAAATAACACTGATCAATCGATCATCTATGTCTTTAGTGCGATGTCTTTGGCTTTTGCCAAGATTTGGATTTGAGAGGGTTATTTAATATTTTGAGTGTTGTAGACCATGTAAAATGCTTTTAATTCTTTTTGAATTTTACTACCCTATTGATTGAATATTTTGTAATACTCACGAGCAAGTATACTCGATCGTTGTAGTAGTATATCCCAAGAAATAAAATTATCAATCCACAAAGGAGTTAGGTTTGGAGTAGTAAAATACGTGAGCTCATGTTTATGTCACTTTTGTAAGGATGATAGGAGATTTTGAAATTGATTAAGAAATAGACAAGTAAATCAAGTAGCAAGTAAATAAAATAACAAATAAGAGAAATGACAAGTAAAGATGCGTAAAAATAAAAGAGAATAGATGCTAAAGTTCAAGTATGGAAAAACATGGGATTAGAAACATCCAAGCACACTCAATTCATATTATCATGCAAAAGGAATTCAACTCAATTGATGTAGATTAAGGGTGATCACGATTGTATTCTAAGCTCCCTTTCGGGGTACAAAGGTTGTTGATCCACTTGAAACTCTCAAAAGTACTTAAGATCAAAGCCCAACATTAACCTCTTCTATCTAGGTACTAATTAACTCCCAATCCTCCCTTTGAAGGTACTAATAAGGATTAACTCTCCCTTTTTGTGTATTAGAGCTAACAGATAGATTGGTTCCCCTCATCGAATTCAAATATCTTTTGGTCAAATCCAAACTCGATGTCTATTCATGCTTTTCTAATACATAATAGGATCGTTTCCGTCTCACTCCAAGCAATATACACATGAACATCATGATAGCATTTAATTACCATAAATCAATCCATAGATCAACAATTCATTAAACCAATAATCATTCATGAATAACAAACCATGTCATCACAACATCAAAACAATTAAAGCCCATGAATAGAAACCAACATCAATTAAATCAAAAATCAATTTAATCCACATGATAATATAAATCTAATGTGCTCTTCATGTCCCTAATCCCACTAGAGAGATTAGCCTAACATGATAATGGTAACAAAACACATAAATGATTCATTACATATACCCATAGTGTCAAATCCAAAGGAAATACAAAATGAATGGATTCTTTCCTATCAATTTCTTGAAGAGAATCTTCTATTCTTCTTGATCTCTACCTCTAGCTCTTAATTTCTTGAGATCTTTAAAACCAAAGATGGAAGGGATGAAATGTAGATGAGTGGATGAAGAATGGATGAAGATGATGGTGTAAAATGGAAGATGTGGTGTGTGATGTGTGTGAAACAGTGAAAACCGTTGAAAACTCTCCAAAAAATCTGTGGGAATGTTGAAAATGGGGGTATTTATGCCCCTTGGAAACATGAAAATCACGTTTTATAGGCTGGATTTTTGTCCAAAAATTCGACTGAGTTTTGGAAACTCGGTTGAGTTTCCATGCAAATCATTTTTCTTCAAGCTGGAGCACGTTTTCATCCACCAAAATGTCCAAAAAATTCGACCGAGTTTTTGGAAACTCGGTCGAGTTATCATGCTGCCCTGTATCCAGATGTTTCTGTAAGAGAAACTCGACCGAGTTTTCATGCACAATTTCCATCCCCTGTTTTTAAATCTTTCTGTAAGAGAAACTCGACCGAGTTTTATAAAAACTCGACCGAGTTTTTATGCTCTTTTTGGATCTTCAATTTCATCTCGCTTTTTGCTTCGTTTTTACCTGTTTTTTCGTACGTTTAAGCTCATTCTCACACATTTCCATAAAAACACATAATACAACCAAAATACACATAAATACGGATAAAATACTACGAAAATGGACACAAAAATACATTAAAATCTAGGTGAAATAGCGACGATCACCCGTTTATCAATTAATTAATAATTTGTGTATATTATTTTTTGTCAAGGGTAAAATAACAGATATATATATATATATATATATATATATATATATATATATATATAACACACATAATAAGTAGTCGTTATATGTATTGTCTTAAACTACGACAACCTGAGCTTTGACAATATAGCATTTTTTCAAAAATAAGCTAACAGACTACAAATTATATATGATGTTTTAATTTATCTTTATTTTTCTTTTAGTGAATGTTTCAAGAGAGTAGACGAAATAGTTCTAGGGTATCCTATTTAAATTAGTTGAACCAATTCAATAGAAAATTAGATACTGATTCTGAAGTAAATATGCTAAGTCTCTAAGTAAAAAAGCTTAATACATAAAATCACATTAATGAACTTAATATCACAAAAGGAATAATTCATATTTTCTTTGTAGGTACTAGCGATGTTAAGACATTCATGTGGAAATGTTAACTCTTTTATTTCCTAAAAAGATGTTTCAACTTTTAAGTATTATGAGATCTATCGTAGTATCTAGCAAGCGTGACCAGTTAAATTATTGAACCTACTGGATAAAAGTTAAACAAGAAAAACACTATATAATTAGCACCACTCAAGACTGATGCGTGTTTTCTATGCACGCAAAATTAATCTCCAAGTATTAAGGATATAAATTGCAGCTTAAGCAAGCAACCAAGTGAATATCGAATCAAAAGGACGGTGTATTATCAATTTAATTATTTACTAAATTAATTAAGTCAACATGGCAATAAGATTGAGGGTTTGAATTATTAATCTACTAACAAAAATAATTAAAATAATAAATAAAATAAAATATCACTCGAAGAATACGAAAGTGGATCAAGTAGGAGAATAGGTAGCTCTAGGGTAATCCAGTTTCACTCATTAATTTTCCTTCCCTGTGTTGATGTCCAACTCTGACTTGTGGACTATGGACGCATCACTAAGTCATGCAAATCTACTCTATAAACATAAGTAAATATGCGTGTAACATATGTGAATAATCTCGAACAACAGATATAACTTCACCCCCCTTTCTAGGTACAATCAGTATCAATTATTTCCCTCCAGGATTGGTACTCTAACCCGATATGATCTATCCCTTTATAGGTATTATAAAATTATCCTCTTTATCCTACTTAATAACCCAAATAATATTCAATTAATAATTATTCATATATGATCTAACGAAGCTTCAGAGTCCCCTCACTTAGAATCATAATAATTGTCTCAGACTTTCCACCACTACTAGTATAATTTGACAATGGGATCAAAAAGGACTTTTTTTATGTTATGTTGGCTCTTTGGTTAAGGTAGGAAATATATGGATAAGTGACTCAAAATTTAGATCAATCAATTGTGCATCCCATCATTACCTTTCATTCTTCTTACTCACTTCAATTAAGCACAATATCCTCCTCAACTCTTCAACTTTTTCCATTCTTTTCTCAAGCACAACACTTTTTTTGTTCTCTTTTTTCTTTTTTTCTCTTGAGGTACTAGTTTCAGGCACTACCTCGCGCATTCTTCATAGGGTAGTAGATTTAAGCACTACCCTAGGGTGTTTGATTCCATGGAGTACTATATTTAAACACTACTTCATGATTCTCCTTAAATGCATTATCAAGATCCATCACTATTTCAACACCAATTTCATTCCTTCCCAAATTGTTATCAAGCACCATCAACACACTTTGAAAAGGCATTAATTCTCAAGAAGGAAAATCAAGGCTAAAAAAAATCAGATGCTCAAATTGGTTATTTCTCTTAGGTTGCCAAAGAATGAGGTTTTTAAGCTTAGCGGGGCTAACTACGGATAAACATCATATGGTAGGGAATTATTTGGCTAAGTGACTCATAAATTCAAGGATGACCTTAAATCATCTCACATCATCTAACACACATGTAGTTTTAAGTAAGACAAGAGACAAGTTCTAGAATATACACACAATAATGATACCCAGAAAAGAAATATTATGTGATTATGTACATGATCAACAAGGCTCAAAATCTCACATGGATTTAACAAGTAACAGAGTACTTTTCTTGGTAAGTAATATCCTACAAGTACACATAGAACTTCATACCACAATATATCTCAAATACACTTCCTTCCACTCTCATGAATTAAAAGTGTTATATGTAGACCATGCATGCATGTAGGTGTGTGTGTGTGGCTTATATCAGTAAATGTATACATGGAAGGTGATGAATGGTTAGCAGCAAAGTTAGTTGAGAAGATAAGCTCAACATGCTGCCTAAGATGAATAATGTGAAGCCATAAGATCAGAGAGTTGAAGCTGAGGACAGTTACAGGTCATGCTTAAGTTGTTGCTTGATTAAGTGAAAGCTTAGGTGATAGTAAGTTAGTTATAGCTGTTAATAACTGCCAGAAGAAGTTAAATGATCAAGTTGTAACTAACTGATCAATCGTGTGGATAGTTCATATATGGTGACAGTTAGAAAGAGACTAATGCAGATTGATCAGTTGGCAAGGATCAAGTGTAATCAACTAATCATTAGTTGATTACTTAGGTGATATATGTGTTATGATAGATGAGAAAGTACAGCAGATCAGATGAGGTTGCTGCGGTTGTTAACTGCCATCACTTGACAGTTAACTTGGCTAGATCATTCAGTTAGGATTCAAGAAGATAAGGTGCTGATTGGATGGTGAAGATTCAACACAATGTGATCAACATAAGTGTTAAAGCCATAGGATCAAGAGGTGTGTTGTTGTGAGAAGTTGAAGTGGTTGGAAGCAGTTGCAACTAAGCTCAAAACTGATCATGTAGAAGTTATGTTTGCTGATGTGTTTAGTCTGCAGCAATGGAGTATAAATGCATCATACACAGCAAATAAGAGTGAGTGAAGTCGATCATCATCAACATACAAACTAGTGAATCAAATTAGGGTTTCTTAAGTGTTTTAGTTCATCTTCATCATCATATTGTAACCATGTTTCATCAAGATAGTGATTACTCTCCTTTAGTAAGTGGATGTAGATCAACATGATCGAACCACCATAATTCTTGTCTTCCTACTTCAAGTTTTAAGTTTCTGATTATTTCATATCCACACACAACATTAGTTAGAGTTGAATAATCAAGCTTGTTGTTGAAAGATATTTTTTCTTCATATTGTTGTGTTGAATTCACAAGAATTGGCGCCGTCTGTGGGAAGCCAAAACCAGAAGAAGAAGAAGAAGATTCAGTGGAGAAGAAGAAGATCAGATGGTTACCACAAAGTTTGATATTGAAAAGTTTACAGAAAAGGCAGACTTCAGTCTGTGAAGGATGAAGATGGAAGCCATTTTGGTTCAACAAGGTCTGTCAGATGCCATTAAGCCATTGCCTGAAGGTCAGATTGCAGGAGCTGGTGCTGCTGTTCTTGCAGCAGATCAAGAACAACAAATAAGGCCAGAAGTGCTCTCATCCTGTGTCTTGGAGATAAGGCTCTAAGGGAGATCTCTAAAGAACTTACTGCAAGAGGAGTTTGGAAGAAATTGGAGGAGTTGTACATGGTTAAAAGTTTGGCAAACCGTTTATACATGAAGCAGAAGTTATACTCCTTCAAGGTATCAGAAGATAAGTCTATAATTGCTCAGTTAGATGATTTTAACAAGATCATTGATGACTTAGAAAACATAGATGTAGCTCTGTCAACTGAAGACAAGGCTGTCATCCTCATGTCAGCACTTCCAAAGTCTTTTGAAGGTTTGAGAGATACTATATTGTTTGCTAATGCTGAATCAATCTCCCTTGAGCAAGTGTTGTTGGCAGTTAAGGCAAAGGTACTTCACATGAATCTAGAACAGCAAGCAAATGCAGAAGGATTGACAGTGAAGAAACAGAACCAGTGGAATAAGAACAACAAGAATAGTAAGAGTAATGTTGACAAGAGGAAGCCAGAAAAGAACTATAGTGCACCAGCAGATGAAGAAGAAAACAAGAATTGCTTCCACTGCAATAAACCAGGACATTACAAGAAGCAATATTTCAAATGGAAAGCAATGGTAGCAAAGAAGATAGCTTAAAAGAGAGGAAATAAGAGACCCCATGCAAATCAGGTAACAACTAATCAAGGTGCTACATATTCTGATTTCATTAAAGCAATGTCTGTGAGTTCTAGTTCAGTTTCAGAAGAGTGGGTTATGGATTCTGGATGTACTTTTCATATGACTTCAAGGAAGGATTGGTTTACTGAATTAAGGTCACAAGATGAAGGATCAGTAATGCTAGGTGATGATCATACTTGTAAGATTGTTGGAATTGGTTATATCAAACTTAAAATGTTTGATGGAAAAGTCAGGATGTTAAACAATGTTAGATATGTACCAAGCTTATGGAGAAATCTAATATCTCTTGGAATGTTAGTTTCTCAAGGTTATGAGTGCCATTTGAAAGGAGATACACTTGCTGTCATAAAAGGAAAGTCAGTAGTTGTTAAAGGATTCAAGAGGTCTGATCTGTACTTCTTGGATGGTTCTATTGTGACTGGACAAAGTAATACAACTAAGGATGAGAGTAGTGTTAATGTTTGGCATGGAAGGCTTGGTCATATAAGTGAAAGAGGTTTACAAGAACTTGCAAGACAGAAGTTACTTGAGATCAGCTCAACCTGTAAGTTAGATCAATGTGAGGTTTGTATATTAGGGAAAGCTAGGAGGTTGAAGTTTGGTGCAGCTGAGCATAATACCAAAGCTAGGTTGGAATATGTTCACTCAGATCTTTGGGGGCCTTCCAAGACTTCAACAATAGGAGGTGGGAAATACTTCATTTCATTCATTGATGATTATTCAAGAAAGGTGTTGATTAAAATTCTGAAAACAAAGGATAAAGCACTATCAGTTTTTAAAGTGTGGTTGACAGAAGTAGAGCTACAAACTGGAAACAAGGTTAAGTGCTTGAGAACAGACAATGGTCTTGAATTTGTGTCACATGAATTCAATAAGTTTCGCCAAGAGAAAGGTATTAAAAGGCACAAGACAGTACCAGGTACTCCACAGCGAAATGGTGTGGCTGAGAGAATGAATCAGACACTTCTTGCAAGAGTTAGGTGTAAAATGAGCAGTGGAGGTTTCTCAAAGGGTTTCTGGGGTGAGCTAGTATCTACTGCAGCGTATTTGATTAATCTGCCACCATGCACAACACTCAAGTTTAAACCACCTGAAGAAGTATGGTCTGGAAGGGTACCAGATTATATTCATCTGAGGATTATAGGATGTTTGGTGTATTCACATCAGAAACAGGATAAGTTAGATCCTAGAGCAGTTAAGTGTGTGCTAGTTGGCTATCCTAAATAGGTAAAAGGTTACAGACTATGGTGTTATGAGAATAACAAGTTCATAGTTAGTAGAGATGTTACATTCAATGAAGAAATGATTCCTTTGTTGGAGAGATGATCTGATAAGTTGATAACTACTGATAAGTGTGAGTTTGAGGTGGAGCATGATGACAAAACAGTTGTACAGCATGATCAAGATCAAAGAGAGGATAGTGTACATGAAGAAATTGCTGCTGAAGAAAGGTCTGAGTCATCTGGTTCAAATGAAAGAAGAACTCTAAGTAGCTATCAGTTGGTTAGAGATAGATTGAGAAGGCAAATCAAAACACCTATAAGGTATATAGAGGCAGACATTGTGTCATATGCATTATATGTAGCATCAGATGTTGATGTCTATGAACCTAGGACATACTCAGAAGCAGTTTCAATCAAGGAGAGTATGCATTGGTTGGATGCTATGGAAGAAGAGCTGCAATCTTTAAAGAGGAATAATACTTGGATGATTGTTGACAGGCCTGCTAACCAGAAGCTTGTAGGCTGTAAGTGGATATATAAGAAGAAACCAGTTACTAGCAAGGAAGGAGGAATTAGATATAAAGCAAGGCTTGTAGCAAGAGGGTTTTCACAGCAAGAAGGTGTAGATTATAATGAAATCTTCTCACCAGTGGTTAAACACTGCTTAATAAGGATCTTGCTATCATTAGTCACTCAGTTAGACTTGGAATTACATCAAATGGATGTAACAACAACTTTCTTGCATGGAAATTTAGATGAGAAGATTTATATGAAGATTCCTGAGGGAGTTAATCTACAAAGAGCAGACTCAAAGGCTTGTTTATTACTTAAATCACTATATGGTCTGAAGTAAAGTCCAAGACAGTGGTATCTCAGATTTGATGAGTACATTACTTCAAATGGTTTTATCAGAAGCATGTATGATAGCTGTGTGTACATAAGATGTGATAAAGGAAGCTATACTTATCTACTACTCTATGTAGATGATATATTAATAGCTTGCAAAGATATGATAGGAGTCAATTCAGTAAAGGATACTTTGAGGAAGGAGTTTGACATGAAAGATCTTGGAGAAGCAAGGATGATAATTGGAATGGAGATAGAGAGGAATAGATCAGCTGGAGTATTAAGGTTGTTTCAAGAGTCATACTTGGATAAAGTGCTAAAGAGGTATAATATGAATCTTTGTAAGAGTGCATCAGTACCAGTTAAGCAAGGAGTGAGTCTGTCATCTCTTAAAGGGCCTCAAACAGATAAAGAAAGGTTTGAAATGAGTAAAATACCTTATGCAAGTGCGGTGGGCAGTCTAATGTATGCTATGGTATGCTATAGACCAGACTTAGCTTATGTGATGAGTGTGATCAGTAGGTTTATGAGTGATCCTGGTCTTACTCATTGGGATACAGTGAAGTGGGCACTGAGGTATGTTAGAGGAACTATATCAGTTGGATTGAAGTTTCAGAAACAGGATGCTTGGGATGATGCTGTTGTTGGTTATGTTGATGCAGATTATGCAGCCAACCTTGATACAAGGAAATCAATGACAGGTTATGTGTTCAAATTATTTGGTGCAGCAATAAGTTGGAAGGCTACACATCAACACATAGTAGCTTTATCCACCACTGAAGCTGAATTTGTTGCTCTTACAGAAGCAATAAAGGAAGGTGTTTGGTTGATTGATATTTGAGAGAATTTGGAGTTCAGCAGAATAGCATTGAGGTGTATTGTGATAATCAAAGTGTTGTACATCTCTCAAAGCATCAAGGATATCATGAAAGGACTAAACACATTGATGTGAGACTTTATTTCATAAGAGATATGATAGAAGAGAAGTTAGTTTCTGTCAAAAAGGTTAAGACAACTGAAAATCCTGTTGATATGTTTACTAAGGCTCTACCTATTCAAAAGTTTGAATTGTGTAAGAGTCTTATTGGAATTCACTAAAGGAAGAAAGAAAGGTGAGCTGCAGCCTGTAAGTGCAGCAAGGTGGAGAGTATTTTGTCACTTGTGATGATACATGGTCTAAGGTGGAGATTTGTTATATGTAGACCATGCATGCATGTAAGTGTGTGTGTGGCTTATATCAGTAAATGTACACATGGAAGGTGATGAATGGTTAGCAGCAAAGTTAGTTGAGAAGATAAGCTCAACATGCTGCCTAAGATGAATAATGTGAAGCCATAAGATCAGAGAGTTGAAGCTGAGGACAGTTACAGGTCATGCTTAAGTTGTTGCTTGATTAAGTGAAAGCTTAGGTGATAGTAAGTTAGTTATAGCTGTTAATAACTGCCAGAAGAAGTTAAATGATCAAGTTGTAACTAACTGATCAATCGTGTGGATAGTTCATATATGGTGACAGTTAGAAAGAGACTAATGCAGATTGATCAGTTGGCAAGGATCAAGTGTAATCAACTAATCATTAGTTGATTACTTAGGTGATATATGTGTGATGATAGATGAGAAAGTACAGCAGATCAGATGAGGTTGCTGCGGTTGTTAACTGCCATCACTTGACAGTTAACTTGGTTAGATCATTCAGTTAGGATTCAAGAAGATAAGGTGCTGATTGGATAGTGAAGATTCAACACAATGTGATCAACATAAGTGTTAAAGCCATAGGATCAAAAGGTGTGTTGTTGTGAGAAGTTGAAGTGGTTGGAAGCAGTTGCAACTAAGCTCAAAACTGATCATGTGGAAGTTATGTTTGCTGATGTGTTTAGTCTGCAGCAATGGAGTATAAATGCATCATCATACACAGCAAATAAGAGTGAGTGAAGTCGATCATCATCAACATACAACTAGTAAATCAAATTAGGGTTTCTTAAGTGTTTTAGTTCATCTTCATCATCATATTGTAACAATGTTTCATCAAGATGGTGATTACTCTCCTTTAGTAAGTGGATGTAGATCAACATGATTGAACCACTATAATTCTTGTCTTCCTACTTCAAGTTTTAAGTTTCTGATTATTTCATATCCACACACAACATTAGTTAGGGTTGAATAATCAAGCTTGTTGTTGCAAGCTAGTTTTTCTTCATATTGTTGTGTTGAATTCACAAGAAAAAGCATACAAAAAATTTAGAAAAAGAAAACGAGTGCACCTGATTTCTCCTTCAACTTTTGCACGAGATCCTGTCAAAGCCTCAATGCAGAACTCGTCTTACCACCTAGTTTCCTTTTCTATCATCAAAGCTCAAACACACTCATTATCACAAGATTCATCAATAATAAAATAGGAGAACTATAAGAAATAATTAATTAACTATTTAATCGGTTCCACACACTGGAAACACTACTGAACACTAGGCAAATTATAAAAAATCGACACATCAAAACCGATTAAAGTTTCAACATACCGTAAAAAATTAACTCTCCTAGCAAGCATTACAAAGAAAATATTATACTCTTGGTGCTTCAATGAGGTAATAACATCACACCCTCCAAACTTAGTAAAAACGTAAGTTGAAAATAAGTTTGCAAAGAGATATAATTGTCGATTAGAAGCAACTTAAAAATAAAAATTTCTTACTCACACGAAAGAAATAAAGCAGTAAAAAGGAAGGAAAAGCCCCCAACAGACGCTCATGTTTATCGTCAGAGAGTCGCGATGGATATAACCTTTGTAGGCTACTTGATTGGAGGACGGTCTTGTCACATCCTAACCTTCAAATACTTTCTTTCTCTCTTCTTGTCTACACTCAACACCTTGCCTTTCTTTGTCACAAAAATATGATCATTAGGATTTTCTTCCTCCCATGGCTGTCCAGACACCTCCTTGTCAATCTTCCACTTAAATTCAGAATCATCTGCCATAGAAAAATCAAGACTAAACATCAATGCTCTTGCATGATTGAATCTCCATAGGCATCTTCATTGCATGATCAAGAGAGAAAACCACATTTTCATTATCCATCTGCAGTCTAAGCTTCTCAGCTCTCAACTTCTTTGCTCTTTCCCACTTCTACTCCATTGTAAGCTCAGTATTTTGCTCATGTAATGGTACTGGAGTAACATCAACATCATGTAGAGTATTCGGCACGGAAAATGGTGTAGAACGGTTGGGTTAGTCCTAGATTCGACTAGGGCTGCTGGTCGAATTAGGTGAATAGTGGTCGAATTGTGCACCTGGAAGTCCATTCTCTCCCTGTTTGTTAGATTCGACCATGAGGTCTGGTCAAATTGTAGTGCTCCTAATCAAATTGAGTTTCTATATGATTTTTGTCCTCTGATTTGACCAGGATTTGACCAAGGGGTCTGGTCGAATTGGATTGATTCTGATCGAATCGAGCTTCTGATGAAACAGGGTGCTTTGAAGGGTGAGATTCGACCTGGATTTGACCAGATGGTCTGGTCAAATCTTGATTTTTCTGGTCGAATCGAGGCTCTGATGCTTCCAAATCATGTCCAGGTGTCTTGTTCGACCTTCTCTGTTGAGTTTGACTAGCCATGCCGATCGAATTGGGGTCGAATCGAGCTCCCGACACTTCAAAATTCATTTTCGGAATCATCGGTCCCTCATACTGTGTTCCAGACCTTAACATGATGGCTTTATTCTCCAACATTTGTGTCAATTGATTCACATACGTGGCCATCTGTCCCATTATCAAAGTAAGGTCCTTCATCTGCTTAGATAAATCTACATGATAAACATTCATGGTATCCTCAAGACAATCAATCCTTGCATCATTCTCAGTCATGTATCGATTCTTTACTTCTTACTGCTATATACTAGGCCCCCTTTGTGTCAACTCTGTAATCTATCTTTGCTGGGATTTTAGTATCTTGTTGATGTTAGCTAGACTAGAGACGATCTCATCATCCCTATTCGACTTCACCACTTGATATTCAACCTGTGCCACCTTGCCAAGTACATATGATCCCCTATTTCTCTTTGTAGGCCAGTCACGTGAATTCAGAGAGATATCTTCGAACAACTTTTCTGCTTTTATTGTTGTAGATAACAGTATTCTACCTGATGATGCATCAATAAAAACATGCGACTCACAATCCAATCCATAGTAGAAAATACTTATGTATTCAGCCTTAGACATTCCAAGCTGTGGGCACCTCCTGATTATGTCTTTAAACCTATCCCACGCCTCATAAAATTTCTCACCCTGATTCATAACAAATTGGGTGATCTCTTGTTTCATTCTTAAGATCCTTGAGGGTGGCATATATCTCTCCAAGAACTTCTGCTGCAGTTGGTCCCATGTAGTGCAATCTGTGGTATCAAGAGTCTCATACCAAGCTTCTGCCTTATCAATCAAAGAGAACTTGAATAAGCGACTCGCCTAACATTATCATTAGCTCTAGTACCCTTTTGAGTGTTTACATAACCAAGAAATCTTCGGAGATGTTGATATAGATCTTCAAAACAACCACCAGAAAAGGGACTCTTCTCTACCATGTTAATAAGAGCGGGATGTATCTCAAAATCATCATCTTCCCCCATTGCTCCTATCAACCCCATGTTGTCAATTCAATAGATCGTGAAAATTTCACGTATGATAATATTATCCGGATTCTGTATTGCTCTGGTCATGTTTAGCTCAGTGTGTTACTTCTTCCTTTATTTCCTTTCCTTTTCCTAGTGCACAAGTACCTCAAAAAAATTCAAGGTTAGATAGAAAAAATAATCAAAAATAAAAGTCTTAATAAAAATAAAAATAATAAACTAATAATAACAGCCGTCACGGGCAACGGCGCCAAGAACTTGATGCGTGTTTTCTTTGCATGCAAAAATTAATCCTCAAGTATTAAGGATATCATTTGCGCCTTAAGCGAGCGACCAAGTGAATATCAAACCCAAAGAACGGCGTATTATCAATTAAATTATTTACTAAATTAATTAAGGCAAGGCAATTCAATTTGATGTTTGGAATTATGAAACTACTAATAAATAATTAAAATAATAAATAAAATAAAATATCACTCGAAGAATGCGAAAGTGGATCAAGTAGGAGAATAGGTAGCTCTAGGGTAATCCAGTTTCACTCCTTAATTTCCCTTTCGTGTGTTGATGTCCGACTCTACCTTATGGAATATGGACGCATCAATAAGTCATGTATATTTACTCTATAGACACAAGTAAATGTATGTGTAACACTTGTGAATAACCTTTAGAGTAAGAGATATAATTTCACCCCCTTTCTAGGTACTATCAATATAATTATTTCCCACGTCTGGAACCTAATCCGATATGATCTCTCTTTATAGGTACTATGAAGTTATACTCTTTATCCTATTTATTAACCCGAATTCAATTCAATTAATAAGTATTCACATAAGATAGGTCTAATGAAGCTTTGTAGTCCCTTTACTTAAAATCATAACATGGAATCCTGTTCAGCAGTGAACACACTCAATCAATAACCAAAATATGTATTCAGACTCTACATAACAGTTAATGATGCACAAAACGACCGTGAGTATGAATTAAAAAGGAACAATCATATATAAATAAATCCACAAGTAGTGTTGTACGGAGTTTACACACGAAAGTTCAATTAATTCGTAAGAACCTTCACAATCCTAGTTCTACCAAAAACGCTCTAGCTCATGGTGTTACGAAGAACAATCATGGGTGTTGGATAGATCTTACCCGGATGTTTGGAAAATTACAAGATAAATTAGAAAACGAAATAAACCCTCGATGCGAGAGTCATCGCGTCCTTCTCCATCTTGAATCTTCCTCTTGGTTCTCCTCTTGATTCCACAGACGAATCCCAAAGTGATGGATGGATGGAGGAAAGGATGTGGATAATGGTTGGAGGGTGATCCCCCCTTATTGGGTGTTGGATGATTGTGTTGCTCTCTAGTCTCTCTCTAATCTTTCTTGGTGTGATCTACATTCCTTTTATACTTGTAAGCTCTCCTTATGGACCTATGATGAGCTTTTTCTTGGATAGCATGAAAATTCACAAACAGGGGGTAAAAATCCTGATTTTTCACTGTTCAAGCTTTAAATTCGACCACGACATCAGGTCGAATCCGAACAGAGGAGGTCGAACTCCAGGTCGAATTATAGTGCACGGTCTCACCATTTCGCGTATAACTTCCACATTCGGACTCTAATTTGAGTGATTCTTACGCTCACATGATCCACTCTTCCTTAGCTTTCTATCCCTATAAGGAAATTACAAACTCTCCAAGATTTGAATCTGTAACAAGCCAAGGAAAGTAGAACATCCGTTCTGTTCGGGACAGCTCGTGTAACGTCACCATTCTGCTCCTAACTTCCTCGTTTGGAATCTGATGGAGGTGTTCTTTATATTAAAACGATCCTCTTTTCAGTGGTTTCAAACCATGTATCACACTTCCTGTTCAAAGTTCCAAACAAATACAGAAAAATTATACAAGTTGGACGCGCGTTTTTAAGCATCCATTCTCAAATTGCACCTTTTCTTCAACTGTGTACTTTTGATCCTTTTTCCACCTAAAACACAATAAAACACCTCAAATGCGCCTTTTTCTCACATATATTGAATATAAGTCACTTGTGCTAATACATAACACTAATTCTCATTATAAAGGTGTTAGATTGGACACTAAAACACACTTATTTTCACTCATCAGTAAAGAACTTGTTGCGCATTTTCTTTGCACGCAAAATTAATCCCCAAGTATTAAGAATATCAATTGCAGGTTAAGCAAGTGACCAAGTGAATATCAAACCCAAAGGACGGCGTATTATCAATTTAATTATTTACTAAATTAATTAAGACAAGATGGCAATAAGATTGAGGGTTTGAATTATTAATCTACTAACAAAAATAATTAAAATAACAAATAAAATAAAATATCATTTGAAGAATACGAAAGTGGATCAAGTAGGAGAATAGGTAGCTCTAGGGTAATCCAGATTCACTCATTAACTTCCCTTCCGTGTGTTGATGTCCGACTCTGCCTTGTGGACTAAGGACGCATCACTAAGCCATGCAAATCTACTCTATAGACACAAGTAAATATGCGTGTAATACGTGTGAATAACCTCGAAGCAAGAGATATAATTTACTCCCCTTTCTAGGTACTATCAGTATCAATTATTTCTCCCTAGGATTGGTACTCTAACCCGATATGATCTCCCTTTATAGGTACTATAAAATTTTCCTCTTTATCCTACTTAATAACCTGAATAATATTCAATTAATAAGTATTCATATATGGTAGTTCTAACGAAGTTTCGGAGTCCCCTCACTTAAATCATAACATGAAATCATGTTCAGCTGTGAACGCACTCAATCTACAACCAAGATATATATTCAGACTCTATATACCAATTGAAGATGCACATAACGACCGTGAATATGGATTAAAAAAGCACAATCATATATAAAATAAATCCACAAGTAGTGTTTTATGGAGTTTACACTTGAAATTTCAATTAATTCATAAAAACCTTCACAACTCTAGTTTTGACAAAAAGGCTCTAGCCCATGGTATTGCGAAGAACAATCATGGGAGTTGGATAGATCTTACCTGGATGTCTGAAAAATTACAAGATAAATTTGAAAACGAATAAAACCCTAGATTTGGGAGTCGTCGTGTCCTTCTCAGTCTTAAATCCTCCTCTTTGTTCTCCTCTTAATTCCACGAATGAATCTTGAAAGTGATGGATGAATGGAGGAAAGGATGTGGATGATGGTTGGGGGTGATCCCTTGTGGGGTGTAGTATGATTGTGTTGTGTTGTATCCCTCTCCAGTCACTCTATGATCTTTTTTGATGTGATCTACATCTCCTTTTATACTTATAAGCATTCTTTATGGATCTTGGATGAGCTTTTTCTTGGAAAATACGAAAATTCATGAACAGGGGGTAAAAATCCTGATTTTTCGCTGTTCAAGCTTCCGGTACGACCACGACATTAGGTCGAATCCGAACAGAGGAGGTAGAACTCTTGGTCGAACTACAGTGCACAGTCTCACCGTTTCGCGTATAACTTTCACATCCGAACTCCAATTTGAGTGATTCTTATGCTCACGCGATCCTCTCTTCCTTTTCTTCTATACATAAAAAGAAAACACAAAAAATCTCAGATTTGAATCTGAAACAAGCCATCGAAAGTAGAACATCCATTTTGTTCGGCACAGCTCGCGCGACGGTACCATTTTGCTCATAACTTCCTCATTTGGAATCCGATTGAGGTGTTCTTTATATCAAACGATCCTCTTTTTAGTGGCTTTCCAACCATTTATCATACTTCCCATTCAGAGCTCCACAAAAACATAAAGAAATGATGAAAAATGAATGTGTATTTTTCAGCATTCATACACATATTGCACCATTTCTTCAATTTTGCACTTTTGATCTTTTTTCCACCTAAAACACAATAAAACACCTCAAGTGCACATTTTTCTCAAATATATTGAATATAAGACACTTGTACTAATATATGACAACAATTCCAATCAAGGAGGTGTTAAATTGGGCACTATAACACGCTTATTTTCACACTTATCAAAGACAACCAAATAAGAGTGTTTTTAGAAATGAATACAGTAATAAATGAAAATTAAAATAATTAAATTAACTAAGTAAAAATTGATTAAAGCTATTTCAAGAAACCAGAATAAGATTGTTTTAAGACAATCCAATTCAATCATCCTAATTAACTCCATATCCCATAATTCATATTAATGTAGATACTTAGAATGATCAATCAAGTACACTAAATCACTTTAATCAAGCGAGATTTAATAATTACGAGGAACAAAAATTCCTAGGAGCAAATTAGAAAATTACTCACATTCCATTTCTAGGTTTTTCACGCAAAATTCCGATTAGGGCAGGAGCATTAGAGCTCTTTTTAGGTATTAAAAAATTAAATCTGTAAATACCCACTACCCATTATTCCCTCTCATGCTATTCATGCAAAATTACATAAATGGCTAGTGCAAAATCGATCTTCTATATCTATAAGTACTAAAAGAAATGATTTTAGGGTTTTCTTATCAAAATATTCTCACAATGATGTTTTGCAAGATATAAGATATCCTAAATTGAATGTCTAATAATTAATGGGGATATGGATCAATCTACTTCAATTATCACAGCAACATATATTATTTTGAACACATTCAAATTCCAATAATATAGCAATCCGAGCTAACTTATTGCATCTATAATAGAAAAATCTACAAGAATAATAGTTCAACCAGATATCTTGGTTTCAAATTAGACAAGATTTTAACCTTCAAAATCCTAAAACTAAGAAGAAACTAGCTCATGTTTTTATAAGCAACAACCATAACAATGGAATAAAAATTACCCATGAGTCTATAAATCAATAAAAAGAAGTTAAATAAAGAAGAAAAGCCTTTACAAGCATAATCCTTATGTCTTCTCTTCCATCTTGATGATTCTCCCCTGTTCTCCTTCTCAAGTAGCAAGTATCGTGATTGAGTATGTAGGGATGGTTATGGAAGGTGGATGATGGATAGAAGATGAAAGGCGGAGGGGGCGTGTATCACGATGGGCGAGTAATGTGATGGATTATGTGTCTAAGAGTAAGTGTAGGGTATAAATCCTTGTATAGATGTAAGGCAGAGATAAGATAAGTAAAAAAACTATTCATAAAAGGAGATTTAAAAAAAGATGTGAAATTATGGAAAATAAAGAAAATATAAAGAAATCTTGGAGAGTTATGTGATAATGAAATTACTTGCGCTAAAAAACGAAGAAAGGAAATATATAGTTTTTGAAATATTTTCAAAATTTTCATTGGCAATTGCGTGACCTCACGCTTTTGGCATAATTTCCTCATGTAAACTGTGATATAAACACTAATTCTTACGCCCAATCGGCTTTCTTTTTCCTGGCTGTCCACCCATATAAAGAATTCTCTCAAATCCATTTTTTAGGACTGCTCAACATTGACTAGTACTGCGCAATGTTCATCGAGAAACTTCTTCGCGTGTTCTTCTTTTTCTCCATTCGAGATCGAGCGACTCTGCTTGATCACTATTGAGCATTCTCTTTTGAATGTTGAAACTCTCTAGAAGTGTTGCTGAGGATCGACTTGATCGATCAACATTGAGCATTTTGTTGCAACTTGCTTAATTTTGCCTCCAAGGCCTACTACACTCTCTAGGTCCAACTAATAAACAACAATATTAAGTAATAATTATATAAGGAAATAATTATATAAGGAAATCTCTAATCAAGATCATTTTGTTCGTTTCCTGCAGCGATAGACCAACAAGGGTTTCGGCCCTTGTGGCTCCTCCACACCACGAGTCGTATCAGTCTTTCTAAGATATTGCAGTAATTGTCTGAATAAAAGAAGTTCACTTATGGTTTGGTAATGGCCTCTGTTCTGCCACGAAAGAATTATGTACTTTTCAAGTTGGATTGCCAACTTGCCAAACTACTTTTCAACGTTAAAATTTGTTTGAAAATACATCTTGAAAGGCAAAATATATCTAAATTTCAAGGTTATTTTTCCTACTTTTCTTCAGAACTAGAGCCTCTTCAAACCAATCTTGATGTTGAAGAAGGATTTAGCAAAGCTGTGTTGTGCCGCTTATGTTTTCGTAAGGTCTTATCTTTGAATTTTTGACTTGCATAAGCATAAACACATGCCTTTAATTAAGAAGATTCAATTAAATGCTACCTGAAGTATGCTTCTTATGGAGAAAAAATGACAATAACAATAAATGCAAAGAAAATGTTTTTCATGTTGATTCTGTTTCAAAGATTTGTAAATCATTTAGTAAATACATATATATTTCTAATCAGCTATAAATCATTAATTGGGATGAAGAACAGAATATAACAGAACTCTGCTGGTAATGCAGGAAAAAAAATTGAAGCCAAAAGTGATAATTAAAAAGTTCAAGGAATTACAAGATAAATTCTAGTTCTACCAAATAGGCTCTAGCTCATGGTGTTACGAAGAACAATCATGGGTGTTGGATAGATCTTACCCGAATGTTTGGAAAATTACAAGATAAATTAGAAAACGAAATAAACCCTCGATGCGAGAGTCATCGCGTCCTTCTCCATCTTGAATCTTCCTCTTGGTTCTCCTCTTGATTCCACAGACGAATCTCCAAAGTGATGGATGGATGGAGGAAAGGATGTGGATAATGGTTGGAGGGTGATCCCCCCATATTCGGTGTAGGATGATTGTGTTGCTCTCTAGTCTCTCTCTAATCTTTCTTGGTGTGATCTACATCCCTTTTATACTTGTAAGCTCTCCTTATGGACCTATGATGAGCTTTTTCTTGGATAGCATGAAAATTCACAAACAGGGGGTAAAAATCCTGATTTTTCACTGTTCAAGCTTTCAATTCGACCACGACATCAGGTCGAATCCGAACAGAGGAGGTCGAACTCCAGGTCGAATTATAGTACACGGTCTCACCATTTCGCGTATAACTTCCACATTCGGACTCTAATTTGAGTGATTCTTGCGCTCACATGATCCTCTCTTCCTTAGCTTTCTATCCATATAAAGAAATTACAAACTCTCCAAGATTTGAATCTGTAACAAGCCAAGGAAAATAGAACATCCGTTCTGTTCGGGACAGCTCGTGTAACGTCACCATTCTGCTCCTAACTTCCTCGTTTGGAATCTGATGGAGGTGTTCTTTATATCAAAACGATCCTCTTTTCAGTGGTTTCAAACCATGTATCACACTTCCTGTTCAAAGTTCCAAACAAATACAGAAAAATTATACAAGTTGGACGCGCGTTTTTCAGCATCCATTCTCAAATTGCACCTTTTCTTCAACTGTGTACTTTTGATCCTTTTTCCACCTAAAACACAATAAAACACCTCAAATGCGCCTTTTTCTCACATATATTGAATATAAGTCACTTGTTCTAATACATAACAATAATTCTCATTATAAAGGTGTTAGATTGGACACTAAAACACACTTATTTTCACTCATCAGTAAAGAACTTGTTGCGCATTTTCTTTGCACGCAAAATTAATCCCCAAGTATTAAGGATATCAATTGCAGGTTAAGCAAGTGACCAAGTGAATATCAAACTCAAAGGACGGCGTATTATCAATTTAATTATTTACTAAATTAATTAAGACAAGATGGCAATAATATTGAGGGTTTGAATTATTAATCTACTAACAAAAATAATTAAAATAACAAATAAAATAAAATATCATTTGAAGAATATGAAAGTGGATCAAGTAGGAGAATAGGTAGCTCTAGGGTAATCCAGATTCACTCATTAACTTCCCTTCCGTGTGTTGATGTCCGACTCTGCCTTGTGGACTAAGGACGCATCACTAAGCCATGCAAATATACTCTATAGACACAAGTAAATATGCGTGTAACACGTGTGAATAACCTCGAAGCAAGAGATATAATTTACCCCCCTTTCTAGGTACTATCAGTATCAATTATTTCTCCCTAGGATTGGTACTCTAACCCGATATGATCTCCCTTTATAGGTACTATAAAATTTTTCTCTTTATCCTACTTAATAACCTGAATAATATTCAATTAATAAGTATTCATATATGGTAGTTCTAACGAAGTTTCGGAGTCCCCTCACTTAGAATCATAACATGAAATCATGTTCAGCTGTGAACGCACTCAATCTACAACCAAGATATATATTCAGACTCTATATACCAATTGAAGATGCACATAACGACCGTGAATATGGATTAAGAAAGCACAATCATATATAAAATAAATCCACAAGTAGTGTTTTATGGAGTTTACACTTAAAAATTCAATTAATTCATAAAAATCTTCACCACTCTAGTTTTGCCAAAAAGGCTCTAGCCCATTGTATTGCGAAGAACAATCATGGGAGTTGGATAGATCTTAACTGGATGTCTGAAAAATTAAAAGATAAATTTGAAAACGAATAAAACCCTAGATTTGGGAGTTGTCGTGTCCTTCTCCGTCTTAAATCCTCCTCTTTGTTCTCCTCTTAATTCCACGAATGAATCTTGAAAGTGATGGATGAATGGAGGAAAGGATGTGGATGATGGTTGGGGGTGATCCCTTGTGGGGTGTAGTATGATTGTGTTGTGTTGTATCCCTCTCCAGTCACTCTATGATCTTTTTTTATGTGATCTACATCCCCTTTTATACTTATAAGCATTCTTTATGGATCTTGGATGAGCTTTTTCTTGGAAAATACGAAAATTCATGAACAGGGGGTAAAAATCCTGATTTTTCGCTTTTCAAGCTTCCGGTACGACCACGACATTAGGTCGAATCCGAACAGAGGAGGTAGAACTCTTGGTCGAACTACAGTGCACAGTCTCACCGTTTCGCGTATAACTTTCACATCCGAACTCCAATTTGAGTGATTCTTATGCTCACGCGATCCTCTCTTCCTTTTCTTCTATACATAAAAAGAAAACACAAAAAATCTCAGATTTGAATCTGAAACAAGCCATCGAAAGTAGAACATCCATTTTGTTCGGCACAGCTCGCGCGACGGTACCATTTTGCTCATAACTTCCTCATTTGGAATCCGATTGAGGTGTTCTTTATGTCAAACGATCCTCTTTTTAGTGGCTTTCCAACCATTTATCATACTTCCCATTCAGGGCTCCACAAAAACATAAAGAAATAATGAAAAATGAATGTGTATTTTTCAGCATTCATACACATATTGCACCATTTCTTCAATTTTGCACTTTTGATCTTTTTTCCACCTAAAACACAATAAAACACCTCAAGTGCACATTTTTCTCAAATATATTGAATATAAGACACTTGTACTAATATATGACAACAATTCCAATCAAGGAGGTGTTAAATTGGGCACTATAACACGCTTATTTTCACTCTCATCAAAGACAACCAAATAAGAGTGTTTTTAGAAATGAATACAGTAATAAATGAAAATTAAAATAATTAAATTAACTAAGTAAAAATTGATTAAAGCTATTTCAAGAAACCAGAATAAGATTGTTTTAAGACAATCCAGTTCAATCATCCTAATTAACTCCATATCCCATAATTCATATTAATGTAGATACTTAGAATGATCAATCAAGTACACTAAATCACTTTAATCAAGCGAGATTTAATAATTACGAGGAACAAAAATTCCTAGGAGCAAATTAGAAAATAACTCACATTCCATTTCTAGGTTTTTCACGCAAAATTCCGATTAGGGCAGGAGCATTAGAGCTCTTTTTAGGTATTAAAAAATTAAATCTGTAAATACCCACTACCCATTATTCCCTCTCATGCTATTCATGCAAAATTACATAAATGGCTAGTGCAAAATCGATCTTCTATATCTATAAGTACTAAAAGAAATGATTTTAGGGTTTTCTTATCAAAATATTCTCACAATGATGTTTTGCAAGATATAAGATATCCTAAATTGAATGTCTAATAATTAATGGGGATATGGATCAATCTACTTCAATTATCACAGCAACATACATTATTTTGAACACATTCAAATTCCAATAATATAGCAATCCGAGCTAAATTATTGCATCTATAATAGAAAAATCTACAAGAATAATAGTTCAACCAAATATCTAGGTTTCAAATTAGACAAGATTTTAACCTTCAAAATCCTAAAACTAAGAAGAAACTAGCTCATGTTGTTATAAGCAACAACCATAACAATGGAATAAAAACTACCCATGAGTCTATAAATCAATAAAAAGAAGTTAAATAAAGAAGAAAAGCCTTTACAAGCATAATCCTTATGTCTTCTCTTCCATCTTGATGATTCTCCCCTGTTCTCCTTCTCAAGTAGCAAGCATCGTGATTGAGTATGTAGGGATGGTTATGGAAGGTGGATGATGGATAGAAGATAAAAGGCGGAGGGGGCGTGTATCACGATGGGCGAGTAATGTGATGGATTATGTGTCTAAGAGTAATGTAATTTGTGTAGGGTATAAATCCTTGTATAGATGTAAGGCAGAGATAAGATAAGTAAAAAAACTATTCATAAAAGGAGATTTAAAAAAATATGTGAAATTATGGAAAATAAAGAAAATATAAAGAAATCTTGGAGAGTTATGTGATAATGAAATTACTTGCGCTAAAAAACGAAGAAAGGAAATATATAGTTTTTGAAATATTTTCAAAATTTTCATTGGCAATTGCGTGACCTCACGCTTTTGGCATAATTTCCTCATGTAAACTGTGATATAAACATTAATTCTTACGCCCAATCGGCTTTCATTTTCCTGGCTGTCCACCCATATAAAGAATTCTCTCAAATCCATTTTTTAGGACTGCTCAACATTGACTAGTACTGCGCAATGTTCATCGAGAAACTTCTTCGCGTGTTCTTCTTTTTCTCCATTCGAGATCGAGCGACTCTGCTTGATCACTATTGAGCATTCTCTTTTGAATGTTGAAACTCTCTAGAAGTGTTGCTGAGGATCGACTTGATCGATCAACATTGAGCATTTTGTTGCAACTTGCTTAATTTTGCCTCCAAGGCCTACTACACTATCTAGGTCCAACTAATAAACAACAATATTAAGTAATAATTATATAAGGAAATAATTATATAAGGAAATCTCTAATCAAGATCATTTTGTTCGTTTCCTGCGGCGATAGACCAACAAGGGTTTCGGCCCTTGTGGCTCCTCCACACCAAGAGTCGTATCAGTCTTTCTAAGATATTGCAGTAATTGTCTGAATAAAAGAAGTTCACTTATGGTTTGGTAATGGCCTCTGTTCTGCCACGAATGAATTATGTACTTTTCAAGTTGGATTGCCAACTTGCCAAACAACTTTTCAACGTTAAAATTTGTTTGAAAATACATCTTGAAAGGCAGAATATATATCTAAATTTCAAGGTTATCTTTCCTACTTTTCTTCAGATCTAGAGCCTCTTCAAACCAATCTTGATGTTGAAGAAGGATTTGGCAAAGCTGTGTTGTGCCGCTTATGTTTTCGTAAGGTCTTATCTTTGAATTTTTGACTTGCATAAGCATAAACACATGCCTTTAATTAAGAAGATTCAATTAAATGCTACCTGAAGTATGCTTCTTATGGAGAAAAAATGACAATAACAATAAATGCAAAGAAAATGTTTTTCATGTTGATTCTGTTTCAAAGATTTGTAAATCATTCAGTAAATACATATGTATTTCTAATCAGCTATAAATCATTAATTGGGATGAAGAACAGAATATAACAGAACTCTGCTGGTAATGCAGGAAAAAAAATTGAAGCCAAAAGTGATAATTAAAAAGTTCAAGGAATTACAAGATAAATTCTAGTTCTACCAAATGGGCTCTAGCTCATGGTGTTACGAAGAACAATCATGGGTGTTGGATAGATTTTACCCGGATGTTTGGAAAATTACAAGATAAATTAGAAAACCAAATAAACCCTCGATGCGAGAGTCATCGCGTCCTTCTCTATCTTGAATCTTCCTCTTGGTTCTCCTCTTGATTCCACAGACGAATCTCCAAAGTGATGGATGGATGGAGGAAAGGATGTGGATAATGGTTGGAGGGTGATCCCCCCTTATTGGGTGTAGGATGATTGTGTTGCTCTCTAGTCTCTCTCTAATCTTTCTTGGTGTGATCTACATCCCTTTTATACTTGTAAGCTCTCCTTATGGACCTATGATGAGCTTTTTCTTGGATAGCATGAAAATTCACAAACAAGGGGTAAAAATCCTGATTTTTCACTGTTCAAGCTTTCAATTCGACCACGACATCAGGTCGAATCCGAACAGAGGAGGTCGAACTCCAGGTCGAATTATAGTGCACGGTCTTACCATTTCGCGTATAACTTCCACATTCGGATTCAAATTTGAGTGATTCTTGCGCTCACATGATCCTCTCTTCCTTAGCTTTCTATCCGTATAAAGAAATTACAAACTCTCCAAGATTTGAATTTGTAACAAGCCAAGGAAAGTAGAACATCCGTTCTGTTCGGGACAGCTCGTGTAACGTCACCATTCTGCTCCTAACTTCCTCGTTTGGAATCTGATGGAGGTGTTCTTTATATCAAAACGATCCTCTTTTCAGTGAAACCATGTATCACACTTCCTGTTCAAAGTTCCAAACAAATACAGAAAAATTATACAAGTTGGACGCGCGTTTTTCAGCATCCATTCTCAAATTGCACTTTTTCTTCAACTGTGTACTTTTGATCCTTTTTCCACCTAAAACACAATAAAACACCTCAAATGCGCCTTTTTCTCACATATATTGAATATAAGTCACTTGTTCTAATACATAACAATAATTCTCATTATAAAGGTGTTAGATTGGACACTAAAACACACTTATTTTCACTCATCAGTAAAGAACTTGTTGCGCATTTTCTTTGCACGCAAAATTAATCCCCAAGTATTAAGGATATCAATTGCAGGTTAAGCAAGTGACCAAGTGAATATCAAACTCAAAGGACGGCGTATTATCAATTTAATTATTTACTAAATTAATTAAGACAAGATGGCAATAATATTGAGGGTTTGAATTATTAATCTACTAACAAAAATAATTAAAATAACAAATAAAATAAAATATCATTTGAAGAATATGAAAGTGGATCAAGTAGGAGAATAGGTAGCTCTAGGGTAATCCAGATTCACTCATTAACTTCCCTTCCGTGTGTTGATGTCCGACTCTGCCTTGTGGACTAAGGACGCATCACTAAGCCATGCAAATATACTCTATAGACACAAGTAAATATGCGTGTAACACGTGTGAATAACCTCGAAGCAAGAGATATAATTTACCCCCCTTTCTAGGTACTATCAGTATCAATTATTTCTCCCTAGGATTGGTACTCTAACCCGATATGATCTCCCTTTATAGGTACTATAAAATTTTTCTCTTTATCCTACTTAATAACCTGAATAATATTCAATTAATAAGTATTCATATATGGTAGTTCTAACGAAGTTTCGGAGTCCCCTCACTTAGAATCATAACATGAAATCTTGTTCAGCTGTGAACGCACTCAATCTACAACCAAGATATATATTCAGACTCTATATACCAATTGAAGATGCACATAACGACCGTGAATATGGATTAAGAAAGCACAATCATATATAAAATAAATCCACAAGTAGTGTTTTACGGAGTTTACACTTTAAATTTCAATTAATTCATAAAAACCTTCACAACTCTAGTTTTGCCAAAAAGGCTCTAGCCCATGGTATTGCGAAGAACAATCATGGGAGTTGGATAGATCTTACCTGGATGTCTGAAAAATTAAAAGATAAATTTGAAAACGAATAAAACCCTAGATTTGGGAGTCGTCGTATCCTTCTTGAATCCTCCTCTTTGTTCTCCTCTTAATTCCACTAACGAATCTTGAAAGTGATGGATGAATGGAGGAAAGGATGTGGATGATGGTTGGGGGTGATCCCTTGTGGGGTGTAGTATGATTGTGTTGTGTTGTATCCCTCTCCAGTCACTCTATGATCTTTTTTGATGTGATCTACATCCTCTTTTATACGTATAAGCATTCTTTATGGATCTTGGATGAGCTTTTTCTTGGAAAATACGAAAATTCATGAACAGGGGGTAAAAATCCTGATTTTTCGCTGTTCAAGCCTCCGGTACGACCATGACATTAGGTCGAATCCGAACAGAGGAGGTAACTCTTGGTCGAACTACAGTGCGCAGTCTCACCGTTTCGCGTATGACTTTCACATCCGAACTCCAATTTGAGTGATTCTTATGCTCACGCGATCCTCTCTTCCTTTTCTTCTATACATAAAAAGAAAACACAAAAATCTCAGATTTGAATCTGAAACAAGCCATCGAAAGTAGAACATCCATTTTGTTCGGCACAGCTCGCGCGACGATACCATTTTGCTCATAACTTCCTCATTTGGAATCCGATTGAGGTGTTCTTTATGTCAAACGATCCTCTTTTTAGTGGCTTTCCAACCATTTATCATACTTCCCATTCAGAGCTCCACAAAAACATAAAGAAATGATGAAAAATGAATGTGTATTTTTCAGCATTCATACACATATTGCACCATTTCTTCAATTTTGCACTTTTGATCTTTTTTCCACCTAAAACACAATAAAACACCTCAAGTGCACATTTTTCTCACATATTGAATATAAGACACTTGTACTAATATATGACAATAATTCCAATCAAGGAGGTATTAAATTGGGCACTATAACATGCTTATTTTCACTCTCATCAAAGACAACCAAATAAGAGTGTTTTTAGAAATGAATACAGTAATAAATGAAAATTAAAATAATTAAATTAACTAAGTAAAAATTGATTAAAGCTATTTCAAGAAACCAGAATAAGATTGTTTTAAGACAATCCAGTTCAATCATCCTAATTAACTCCATATCCCATAATTCATATTAATGTAGATACTTAGAATGATCAATCAAGTACACTAAATCACTTTAATCAAGCGAGATTTAATAATTACGAGGAACAAAAATTCCTAGGAGCAAATTAGAAAATAACTCACATTCCATTTCTAGGTTTTTCACGCAAAATTCCGATTAGGGCAGGAGCATTAGAGCTCTTTTTAGGTATTAAAAAATTAAATCTGTAAATACCCACTACCCATTATTCCCTCTCATGCTATTCATGCAAAATTACATAAATGGCTAGTGCAAAATCGATCTTCTATATCTATAAGTACTAAAAGAAATGATTTTAGGGTTTTCTTATCAAAATATTCTCACAATGATGTTTTGCAAGATATAAGATATCCTAAATTGAATGTCTAATAATTAATGGGGATATGGATCAATCTACTTCAATTATCACAGCAACATATATTATTTTGAACACATTCAAATTCTAATAATATAGCAATCCGAGCTAAATTATTGCATCTATAATAGAAAAATCTACAAGAATAATAGTTCAACCAGATATCTAGGTTTCAAATTAGACAAGATTTTAACCTTCAAAATCCTAGCACTAAGAAGAAACTAGCTCATGTTGTTATAAGCAACAACCATAAAAATGGAATAAAAATTACCCATGAGTCTATAAATCAATAAAAAGAAGTTAAATAAAGAAGAAAAGCCTTTACAAGCATAATCCTTATGTCTTCTCTTCCATCTTGATGATTCTCCCCTGTTCTCCTTCTCAAGTAGCAAGCATCGTGATTGAGTATGTAGGGATGGTTATGGAAGATGGATGATGGATAGAAGATGAAAGGCGGAGGGGGCGTGTATCACGATGGGCGAGTAATGTGATGGATTATGTGTCTAAGAGTAATGTAATTTGTGTAGGGTATAAATCCTTGTATAGATGTAAGGCAGAGATAAGATAAGTAAAAAAACTATTCATAAAAGGAGATTTAAAAAAAGATGTGAAATTATGGAAAATAAAGAAAATATAAAGAAATCTTGGAGAGTTATGTGATAATGAAATTACTTGCGCTAAAAAACGAAGAAAGGAAATATATAGTTTTTGAAATATTTTCAAAATTTTCATTGGCAATTGCGTGACCTCACGCTTTTAGCATAATTTCCTGATGTAAACTGTGATATAAACACTAATTCTTACGCCCAATCGGCTTTCTTTTTCCTGGCTGTCCACCCATATAAAGAATTCTCTCAAATCCATTTTTTAGGACTGCTCAACATTGACTAGTACTGCGCAATGTTCATCGAGAAACTTCTTCGCGTGTTCTTCTTTTTCTCCATTCGAGATCGAGCGACTCTGCTTGATCACTATTGAGCATTCTCTTTTGAATGTTGAAACTCTCTAGAAGTGTTGCTGAGGATCGACTTGATCGATCAACATTGAGCATTTTGTTGCAACTTGCTTAATTTTGCCTCCAAGGCCTACTACACTCTCTAGGTCCAACTAATAAACAACAATATTAAGTAATAATTATATAAGGAAATAATTATATAAGGAAATCTCTAATCAAGATCATTTTGTTCGTTTCCTGCGGCGATAGACCAACAAGGGTTTCGGCCCTTGTGGCTCCTCCACACCACGAGTCGTATCAGTCTTTCTAAGATATTGCAGTAATTGTCTGAATAAAAGAAGTTCACTTATGGTTTGGTAATGGCCTCTGTTCTGCCACGAAAGAATTATGTACTTTTCAAGTTGGATTGCCAACTTGCCAAACTACTTTTCAACGTTAAAATTTGTTTGAAAATACATCTTGAAAGGCAGAATATATATCTAAATTTCAAGGTTATTTTTCCTACTTTTCTTCAGATCTAGAGCCTCTTCAAACCAATCTTGATGTTGAAGAAGGATTTAGCAAAGCTGTGTTGTGTCGCTTATGTTTTCGTAAGGTCTTATCTTTGAATTTTTGACTTGCATAAGCATAAACACATGCCTTTAATTAAGAAGATTCAATTAAATGCTACCTGAAGTATGCTTCTTATGGAGAAAAAATGACAATAACAATAAATGCGAAGAAAATGTTTTTCATGTTGATTCTGTTTCAAAGATTTGTAAATCATTTAGTAAATACATATATATTTCTAATCAGCTATAAATCATTAATTGGGATGAAGAACAGAATATAACAGAACTCTGCTGGTAATGCAGGAAAAAAAATTGAAGCCAAAAGTGATAATTAAAAAGTTCAAGGAAAAATTTCAGCATAACATCCATTTTTCTACTTTCCTTATTAATGTTCTTTTGTTGCCGAAAATTTTCCTTTCCTTTTAGTGTAATCTGAAAAATATCTTCTTCTTTTTTTTTTTGACTGCGTCTTTTTAGGGTGATGTCGATTTTTAATAACAACCAAGGAACTTTCTTTTCTTCAGCACTTCTATCATTTATTAACGTGTTTGAGGAGACCTCAAGGAAAAGGATTGGAGTTGGCAAAAAAACATATTGCTTCATGCTCATATCCGAAGAATTTTTGAGGCTTAACTGTGCTAGAGGAACTCTAGAGGATACAGAAGATAAAACAACTGCATCTGGTTGTCAACCAATTGGTTTTGATTCTACGTTGAACAGCAGGTCAGCAGTCCCCACTCCACCCCGTGCAATTTAGTTTCAGGTCCTGGTAGTGAAATTTCTCATCACCTGTTTCTGTAAGTGATTCCATTTTGACCTCTCACATTTGTTTGTACCAGGCGGTTAATTATTTTCAAAAGCTTCTTCATGATCTAGACATTGTATGTTCCCATTCTCTGGATCCTTCTTATGAAGGTGCCTTGTGCTTTGTGGTTGAAATTCAAAAGCTCGAATCTGATTTAGTTGCTAGAGCTCATATTCAGGTTCAATTATGCTTCTCTCATTTGAGAGTTTGGTTGAGTCTCCTAAATTATGATTTAGTATGTTTTGTTCTTTAGAACTGTTGCCACTCCAGTAGATTAAACAGAAGAATGATTAGTAGGGTGATCAATCTACATTTTTTCGAATAAGTGATGAAATATCATGTGATAACCTTTAAATCTGTTTTTTTTTTTGATACGATGGTGATGGGTGCAGTACATAAACTTATCAATCTATCTGGGGGTTCCTGTGATATCTTGAAACTGAGTTCAAAATCATGCATAAATTTATGTTTATAAACATAGATAATCATCTTAGAAAGAGAAAGTCTGAGTGACTGGTAACCGTTAGTTGTGAATATAGGTTCTTGTCATTTCTTACGTGTTTTTTTTCTCTCGAAATTGCAATTTATACCTCATGAGTTATGAGTGAGGTCTCTCTTCCTATAGAAAGCTTAAGAAGTTGGATTGTGTAACTGTGTAGAATCTTACTGCTCTATGCCCTTCAACCTTGTATGTATGATTAATTTTTTCATTATGAACTTGTTCTCATGCAAATAACTAATGTACAGCTTCTGTTGATTCAAGATGGGAAGCTCTATGGGCGAGAACCTATCTTAGGCGTTATCTGTAAAGGTGCCTTACTACCTGATGGAGCAAAGAACCATTATATGCAGAAAAATGAGACTGTTCCACAATTAGGACAGGTGAAGTGGCAGATAATCTTTCTGATTCTATTAGGATTCATGTGTATCAAAACATTCTAAAGCCTATAGATCAAAATTATTGCCAGCATTTAATTTTGTCTGAGTAAGCTTTTAAATTATCTTGCTTCTTTGTGGGTTCTGTTTTCACTATCTCATGTAATAGTTTGTGGTAGGTTGTCGTTGGCCTACCAAAATAAAATATATTTTCGACTCACACTAATACTTAGTATATTGGGAAGTACGGTTATATCAATGTGTTGCAAACAAATAAAATGGGGGTGGGGGTTGGTTTGGTGGAAATTTGAAGATAACAATAATTAATTGTCTCAATTTAAATAACTAATTATGGAAATTTATTATGAAATTAACCCATTGATAAGAACCTAGTTTAGGATGACGATCTCCTCCAATTTATTAAATTAATTAACTAAAAGAATTAAACAATCCCTAGATTGACGGTACGACCAATCAACCCGAATGTTCTTACGTTTATCAACTAGGATACGATCACTAAATTGAGCTATTTACGTTTATCAACTAGGATACGATCACTAAATTGAACTATTTACGAGTGACCCTATGGATTCAAACTCATAAACGCATTAAAACTCTAAACATAGAATTACTAGGCTATGAAATCTGGATAGTTATCATATAACCTAGATCCTATTACACCTAGAGAGAATAATCTCTACTAGTTACTTAATTCAATTCCTACAACAATTACGGATTGTAGTTCATAAAATAACATTCAGCGGTAAAATAATTAAATAGTTGATCAGACTAAATTAATTATCAGCCATTAAGAACATCAAAGCATGTAATAGAATAAACTTGCACAAAAGATTCAATGTAAAACCACCTTTAATAATTCATCTAAATTTCAACGGGAGGTTCATGAAATCCTAAATTAGAGAAGGGTATTCGCCCCATATATTCATAGCAAAAACAGAATTGAAATATAAAATTAAAGAACCGATGATATTGATTGTTCTCGCACTTCATGCCAATTTTCTGCCTTGGAGAGAAGGGACCGTTGTTGCTTCTTAATTGTATGCACAATAATATCGTGTATCAGCCTCAAAATAAATAATATCTCCTATATATATCTATATCTTGATCCCTAAATAATCTGCTTAATCTCTTTCTTTTTTTTTTTTTTCATTATCAAATTAGATCTCCTAACGTTGTATTTTGGATGCCGTTATTAATTTATTTGTTTAAAGTCCTATGTGATAACACGGCATGGCAAAGGCGTAAACTAGGGAAGACAATATATATATATATATATATATATATATATATATATATATATATATATATATATATATATATATATATATATATATATATATATATATATATATATATATTAATTTCTTATTATTTCTTAGAGTGACTATTAAATTTTAAAGGTAATATAGACCATAAATTATAGAAAAAGACAAAAAAAAAAAAAGTTTACAGATGGAACGATTCTATAGAATAGTTTCCGTTATTCGTGCACGCAATATTTGGTCTTATATGGGGTTTATACGATATCGTTGTATTGGATTTTTTTTTATTTTTTACATGCTATGGTGTTAATTATTGAAGTTGATTAAAATAAGAAATAAATGGACTTCTAGAATTATTATTAGTGGGGTGACACCCAATTACAGGTGGATGATTGGGTAGAAATCTGTAAAATGGAATCTCTAATTTCTGCATGTAGAAAGATCATTAATTTAAGAAAATCATAAGTTATGTCCTCGTCTTGAATGTTTCATTCACGAAACTGAACTTTTTGTTAGAATCATAAAATGTAGTAATTGTATTATAATAAACAAATCTATACCTAAAGATTGACATAAAATTTATGTTTTTTTTTCCAAAGTGTTATACTATGTCAAACAGATTATATTATTATGAGTAATATAATGGGTATAATTCTTCTTTGTAAGAACTTTTTTTTTATTCTTCTTGATAAAAAAAATGTTACACAACCTCTTTCTCCCACTTAAATGTGCCAAATCACACGTTTGTCTACGTCTATAATATTCAGTAATTTAGTCTAGAAGTTTGATTTATCTTTATTAAATTTCAGAATTTACTTGGAAATTATACACTTAAAAAGGTATAAAGTTGTTCTAAATTTCTCTCAAATATTTTCATAAAATCCTAATATTTAAGATTACTGCGAGTTTATAATTAACGGATGGTTTCTTGGAATAAAAAGGAAATAAAAAACGACCAAGTGATTGATTATTCGATCGATTTTCATATTTTTCTTTCAAAGTATCAAAAACAGAATGAAAGAATTAATTAGAAGCATCTAAGGATATATTGACTTTTCTGCATGTAATAATTGGCAACTTCAAAATTCAACGTTATTCTAAATTCTAATAATGTCACGTTTGGTTTCTAGCAATTGTGAACTGCAAAAATTATAGCCCATACTTGGGAAAAATAATAACGTGTACTGGATTCTGTATCGACCATTAAAATAATAGTAGTATTAACAACTTAATTTTTAAGCTTAAAAAACTTAATTTATAAGTTAATTACAACAAGACCTATTGATTAGTGTGAAAATCTACGTGTTTTAGGGTCTGATTTATCACCAAATTTTGTGGTATTTATATTCGTATATGAGCATCTTGTGGTTGAATTGTATAAATTTGTGTTTCAGATGCATGTGAGGTGTTATTTCGTGTTTTTAGGTGGAAAACAAGGTAAAAAGAGCAAAAACAGAAGTAAAAAACGAAGTCGGGAGTGAAAACGGATGAAGAAGAGCCGGCACGCCAGAAAGGTGACTCGTGCCGCACATGCTGCCGAGAGTCAGAATTCGTGAATTCTCTGATCTCAACTATAAAAGGAGTCCTTGGAGTGTTTCAAATCATAACTCTCCATAACTTTCCACAACCCTACATACTTTTCCATACCCTTTCCCTATCACAATACCGAAATCAAGATCTACCATCCCATCCGACCATCCCGGAGAGTTCATCAGTGTTGCTTACTTGAGAAGGAGAACAAGAAGGTTCAGAATCATGGAAGAGAGAATGGAGAATCACGCTACATCTAAGATTTTTCTTATTCTACCTTTCTTTATTTTGAATTATAGACATATGACTTTGTTTTCATACTTAATCATGGGTGTACCATGGGCTAGTACTTCTTGATAGTGCTAGGTTTGAAGGTTAAATTGTTTTGAATTAATGATCTAGACTTAAGGTTGGATACCTACAGTATATCTTATTCCTTTATTAATGCTTTGATTGAGACTTATATTTTTATCTTATATGATATGTCCTCATGCATGTATGGTTGTCGCTATTTTTACCTAAATTTTAGTATCTTTTTTTATATCTTTTCATATTATTTTATCTGTTTTCTATGTGTATTTTGGTTTTGTTATGTGTTTTCATGGAAATGTGTGTGAATGAGCTTAAACGTATGTGAAACAAGTAAAAATGGAGCAAAAATGGAGTCGAGAGCTGAAACGAGCAAGAAACGAGATGTCTGGACCCAACTCGAGTTGCAAGGTACAACTCGAGTTGCAAGGTGCAACTCGAGTTGCCAACTCGAGTCTAGTTGGGGTCCAGAAATTGTCCAGATACCAAACTCGAGTTGCAAGGTCCAACTCGACTTGCAACTCGAGTTGAGAGAAGGTCGAGTTAGGGTCTAAAAATCTTCCAGAGAGCTTACTCGAGTTGCAAGATCCAACTCGACTTGCAACTCGAGTCGAGCTAGGAGCAGGGCAGCGACCAAAAATCATACAGTGAGCTAATTCGACATGCAAGCTGCAATTCGAGTTGCTAGCTCGAGTCGAGCTGCTTTCTGAGGGATTTTCAGTCTCAGAGTCTCGCGATACGACAGAACAGGCGGGTGCACGAGTATCCAACACGAGTCGAGCTACTTTAACTCAAGTTACAAACAACATAACTCGACTCGTGTTGCAACTCGAGCTGGGTAAGGCCAACTCGAGTTGCATGTTTTTGGGCCAAAAATCTGGATTTTCACCTTTCAGTGCTTGGAGTATCTGTTTTAAAGCCCAGTTGACGAAAAATTCGAGGCCCAAGATGGGAAAGGGTATAAATAGCTTCAAGTTCAACATTCAAAGAGAGATTAGATATCTACACAAGGGTTTCACTTCTACACATAGATCACACACCATTTCTTCCAATTTACACCATCATCTTCATCCCTTCCATCTGGGTGTTAAAGACCTCAAGAATTCAAGAGCTAGAGGTGGAGATCAAGAAGAATAGAAGATTCTCTTCAAGAAATTGATAGGGAAGAACTTATTCATTTTGTATTTCTTTTGGATTTGAAACTATGGGTATGTGTAATGGATCATTCATGTGTTTTGTTACCATTATCATGTTAGGCTAATCCCTCTAGTGGGATTAGGGACATGAAGAGCACATTAGGTTTATATTATATTGTGGATAAAATTGGTTTTTGACTTAATTGATATTGATATCTATTTATGGGCTTTAATTGATTTGATGTTGTGATGACATGGTTTGTTATTCATGAATGATTATTGATTTAATGGATTGTTGATCAATGGATTGATTTATGGTAATTAAATGCTATCATGATGTTCATGTGTATATTGCTTGGAGTGAGACGGAAACGACCCTCTTAAATACTAGAAAGGCATGAATAGACATCGAGTTTAGGTTTGACCGAGAGGATATTTGAATTCGATGAGGGGAACCAATCCATTCGTTAGTTTTAGTACACAAAAAGGGCGAGTTAATCATAATTAGTATATTTGAAGGAAGAATTGGGAATTAATTAGTACCTAGATGGAACAAGTTAATATTGGGCTTTGATCTTAAGTGCTTTTAGGAGTCTCAAGTGGATCAACAACCTTTGTAACTCAAAAGGGAGCTTAGGATACCATAGTGACTACCCTTAATTTACATAAATTGAGTTGAATTCCTTTTGCATGATAATATGAATTGAGTGTATTTGGATGTTTCTAATCCCATGTTTTTCCATGCTTGAACATTAGCACCTATTCTCTTTTATGTTAGCCATCTTTACTTATTATTTCTCTTATTTGTTATTTTCTTTATTTGTTACTTACTTTAGTTGTTTAATTCAAAATCAAACTCAAAACCTCAATCATCCTTACAAAAGTGACATAAACATGAGCTCACGTATTTTACTAATCTAAACCTAACTCCTTTGTGGTTCGATAATTTTTTTTCTTAGGATATACTTCTACAACGATCGAGTATTCTTACTCATGAGTATTACAAAAATATTCAAACAAGAAATTGGCGCCGTTGCCGGGGAGTTTAATGGAATAGTAAATATTGTGTTATTATTTTAGTTGTTCTTGATAAAGATACTTTTTATTTTATTTTATTTCCTATTTTTGTTTGTGGTCTCACTCTTTAAATTTTCGTAGGTGTTTTATGATCACAAGATCAAAGGAAAATCAATCGATTATTCCTTTGAATTTGGAGATAGAAAAGACTGCACGAAAAAGGAAACGAGAGAGACGTAAAGCTAAAAAGAAAATATGGAGAATCAACGTGGAGATAATGTTAATCATAACTTACCCCAAGATCCATTACAAGATCAACGGGGGGTACGAGAAGGAGGGCAAGAGGATCGAGCGGAGATGTTTAGGAACTTTGTTACTTAAAACCAAGATTATATGCATTTGCTTGCCAATCAAAAAGCTCAAAGGATACTCCAACAACAAGAGTTGCAAAGGCCTAGAGCAATTCGGGATTACTTCCAACCGAGAGCCGTGCACAATATGGTTCCTTCGGTTCAAGCCAACAATTTTGAAATTAAGTTCGGATTGATCAATATGGTCAAAGCAAATCAGTTTGGGGAAGGTTCTCTTGAAGACCCGAACACTCATCTAGCTACTTTCTTGGAAGTTGCTAATACCGTCAAGATGAATGGAATGTCGGATGATGCTATTCGGATGAGGTTATTCTCTTTTTCTTCAAGGGACAAGGCTAAAGCATGGTACAATACAATTCCATTGGGAAGTTGTAATACATGGGAAGATCTTGAGCAAAGGTTCCTAAATAAGTACTTTCCTCCTTTGAAGACTCTCCAAATGAAAAGTCTTATCACTCAATTTAGGCAATTTCTGGATGAGAATTTCTATGAAGCATGAGAACGCTACAAAGAGATGCTACGAAAGTGTCCTCAACATTATTTTCAAGAGAATCAACAAATGGCTTTCTTTTATCAAGGGTTGAGTCAACTAAATAGGATGCATGTAGATGACTCATCCGGAGGATCTATATTTGGAGTGGATGCTATGAAAGTTATGGAAAATTTTGAAGATATTGCAATGAATGCTTATCAATGGCCTTTCGAGAGAGTAATGGAAGGTTATCACTCAAGGAGTGAGTCAAGGGGGAAGTACAAGTGCTAATTCCAATGAAGAGGGCAATGTTATGCAAAGTGTAGAGGATGTTGCTTATTTAGATAGGAGAAATTACCAAGGAAATTTTCAACATCAAGAGAATTTTCAAGGTAATTATCCTTCTAACCAAGGTAATTTTCAAGGAGGATATCAAGGGCATGCTGGGGGGAGTAATTTCAATCAATCAAGTGGAGGTTATCAAGCTCCGAAGAAGCATGAAAATCTTTCCTACTCTAATACTCAAACTGTCATGGCACTTCCTCTATGATTGGATCCGAGTGCTAAGTCGCCCAATGGAGAAGGTAAATTATCATTGGAAGAGACATTGCTAGCATTCATAAAAGATACAAGGGCTTATATGGAAAGAAGAGATGCTAAGCTTGAGGCTAGAATGGAGGAAAATGAAAAAAAAAATCCGAAAATAGGATGAGAGCTTTTGAGTATCAAATGAGACAAATTGCTTCTTCCGTAGGATCTCAACACCAACAAGGAAAATTCTCATTTACCACGGTAACTAATCTTAAAGAAGATTGCAAAGCTATCACTCTTAGGAACGGAAAAGAGTATGAGGAACCTTCTATACCTAAAGAGGATAGTGTTGTTATTGAAAAGGAAGTGGAAAGAACGGTTGAAGAAGGGTTGGTGCAAGAGAAGATTGAAGTGGAGGAAGTAAGCAAGAAAAAAGTTGTTGAGCAAAAGAAAGATGAAGAGAAGATTGAGAGAATTTCAAAGTGGAAGAAGGCAAAGGAGTTAAGAGAAATGGAAATTGAAGTTGAAAGAGATAGTTGGGGAATACCCAAGACTCAATTACCGGTTCCATTTCCTTAAAGGTTCTTGAAGAAGGGTTTAGATGAGAGGTTCAAAATTTTTCTTGAAATCTTCAAGAAGATTCAAATCAATATCCCTTTCGCCGATGCTTTGGAGCAAATGCCTCATTATGCTCGTTTCTTGAAGGACATCATGGAAAAGAAAAGAAGTCTTATGGAAAATGAAATGGTTAATCTAACTTAAGAGTGTAGTGTCATTCTACAATGGAAACTTCCTCAAAAATTGAAGGATCCAGGTAGTTTCACTATACCATGCGAAATTGGAAAAAGCAAGAAAAACAAGGCTCTTTGTTATCTCGGTGCAAGCATTAATCTAATGCCTCTTTCCATATTCAAGAAGCTTGGGTTAGGTGAAGTAAATCCAACTTCCATCACTCTTCAATTGGCGGATAGATCTATGACTCATTCAAAAGGGATAATTGAAGACGTGTTGGTTAAGGTGGATAAGTTCGTCTTTCGGTGGACTTTGTTGTTCTAGATATGGAGGAAGATGAAAATGTGTCATTGACTCTTGGGAGACCATTTCTTGCAACCGGGAGAGCTCTTATTGATGTCTACAAAGGAGAATTGAAGTTGAGAGTTAATGATGAGGAGGTGGTGTTCTCTCTACACAAGGCCATGCAACATCCAATGAATGATGAAGAGTGTAAAAGTGTGGATGTTGTAAAGGGAAGTGTCGAGGAAAGTTGGCCTTCCATTGTATTCAAAGATCCACTTGAACTTTGCTTGAGCAATTCTATATCTCTTTCTACTATTTCTAATACTTCTCTTGATTTAAATGATGAATTGATTAATTGTTTGCTTGATCTAGGTGATTGTAGTGAAGCTCAAGAAGTTGCAGCCGCTATCTCGAGGGGAAGTGGAAAGTTCTTACAACTTAGAGATCCCCTCAATCATGAAGAGAAAAAGAAAAAGAAGGTGGAGTTGAAGCCTCTTCTCGATCATCTTACTTATGCCTTCCTTGGTGAAAACGAGATGAATCCGATAATTGTGCCATCTTCTATAACCTCTAGTCAACTTGATAAATTGATTAATGTCCTTAAAGAGCATAAGTCGGCTATAGGTTGGTGTATTGATGATTTGAAGGGAATTAGCCCAACAATTTGCATGCATAAGATAAGACTTGAGGATAAAGGGAAAGCTTGTGTTCAAAACCAAAGGAGACTTAACCCTATCATGCAAGAAGTGGTAAAAAATAGGTTCTTAAGTGGCTAGATTCCGATATGATCTTTCCTATATGTGACAGCCCCTATGTGAGTCCTTTGCATATAGTATCTAAGAAGGGGGATATGACTATAGTGAAGACCGAGAAAAATGAGACAATAGCCACTAGGACGGTGACGGGGTGGCGTGTGTGTGTTGATTATAGAAAACTTAATGAGAACACACGTAAAGACCACTTTCCCTTACCTTTCTTGGATCAAATGTTAAATAGGTTGGCCGGGTATGAGTTTTATTGCTTTCTTGATGGGTATTCCGGGTATAATCAAATTCTTATAGCACCCGAAGACCATAAAAGACCGCTTTCACTTGTCCTTATGGAATTTTTGCATTTCGAAGATTGCCATTTGGAATTTGCAATGCACCGGCCACCTTTCAAAGGTGTATGATGGCAATAATTGAAGGAATGATTGAGAATATCATGGAAGTCTTTATGGATGACTTTTCGGTGTTTGGCTCTTCGTTTGATAATTGTTTGTCTAATCTTCCTATTATTTTGAAGTGATGTCAAGACACTAATTTAGTGTTGAATTGGGAGAAGTGTCACTTCATGGTAAATGATGGCATTATTCTTGGACATCACATCTCTTCAAAGGGATTGCAAGTGGACCGAGCTAAAGTTGTGGCTATAGAGAAGCTTCCACCACCAACAAATGAGAAGGGAGTACGATCGTTCCTTGGCCATGCCGGGTTCTATCGTAGATTCATAAAGGATTTTTCTACATTTTCTAAACCTCTCTCTCATCTCCTTGAAAAATATGTTCCATTTAAGTTTGATGAAAATTGTCTAAATGTTTTTCAGGTGTTAAAGGAAGCTTTGATTTCATCACCTATCTTGATCACCCCCGATTGGAAGGAGCCATTTATATTGATGTGTGATGCAAGTGATATAGCTCTTGGAGTAGTTTTGGGGCAATTAAGAGAGAAAAAGTTCCGGGCAATTTACTATGCAAGAAAGACATTTGATGTGGCTCAACGTAACTACACTACTACTGAAAAAGAGTTCTTGGCTATGGTATACGCATTTGATAAGTTTCGTCCCTATGTGGTGGGAACGAAGACTATTTTATACACCGACCATTCCGCCATCAAGTATCTTATGGCGAAGAAGGATGCAAAGCTAAAGGTGATAAGATGGGTGCTACTTCTTCAAGAATTTGACATTGAAGTAAGAGATAAGAAGGGCACGGAGAATGTCATAGCCGATCATCTTTCAAGGCTAGAGTCGAGGGAAGAGCATTGCGAGAGCACTTATGAGTTAATCAAGGAGGTGTTTCCCGATGAAGAAATCTTGAGGTGTGATTGCTATCAGAAACCTATGTATAAATTGTACTAAAGGAAGTGAGAGGGAAAACACAAAGTATTAGTACCATGTGTATAAGAGGATATACCACAAGGTAAACTGCAAAGCATGTTACGTCTGATATATAATTGAATGTAGCGTCTTGTCGTAGTGGAAGGGTTGTTCTACAACCCGTAAGATATATATTTTGGGAGAGTCATGAGAGGTCCCTAGTAAACATGGAATAGTCCCACGGAATATACGACAAAGCACTACAAGATAAAATTGCGGAATCTTAGCAAAGTGCAATGAATGTTGAAATAGAATCGATGGATTCTATGTTAGATCCGGCTGCTTGTAGAACCACGGATGGTGTGAAAGCTATTGGAAGTGGCTCTACAAGTATAAAAGAGGATCATAATTTAAGGTGAAAACCTTGGAAGAAAGCTTGTTGTGAAAAGGTATACTCAGAAAGAAAGGGTTCGATTATGAGAAAACCTGTTCGCCAGTAACTATGTCTATATTGATCCGGACTCTTTTATCCGTTGCTAATCATATGAAATATGAGGGATAGCAAATAGATGTCAAGACAGCTTTCCTGATTGGAAGTCTTATATGTGAAGCAACCAGAGGGATTCATTGCAAAGGGGCTAAGAGCATTTTTTAGTATGAGATTAAAATTGTCCATCAATGGACTAAAGCAAGCTTTAAACTCAAAGTACATCTATTTGAATGAGGTAATCCAGTCATATGGATTTATTCAATGGGAGGATATGTCTTGTGTATCGAAAAGAGTGACGGATACGTGGTGGTATTTCTTGTACTGTACATAGATGATATATTGCTCATTGGAGATAATGAAAGAGTATTGTCAGGCGTATGGGTATGGTTCATAAAGCAGTATGAAATGAAGGACTTAAGAGAAGTGAAATATATCCTTGCGATCATGGTGATCATAAGATAGAATGTTGTACTTGTCTCAAGATTTGACAAATGATACAATCCTTACTCGTTTTAGCATGTGGCTTTATCTAAGGAAATTGTGTCTTAAGACACAAAAGAAGATAAAGATGATGAAGGCGGTTCTTTATGCTTCGGCGAATATGGAAGCTTAGTCTGAGGAATGCTATGCACAAGATTGGATAGTTGTATTGCTAAATAAATGGTCAGTGAGTATCAAGGTAACCGAAACAAGAATGTTGAATTGTGGTAATACATATACTTATGTACCTGAAAAGGACTAAAAATCATATGTGGAATTACCGAACAGATTCACTGCTTCTTGTGGGTTACATAGATTCAGATTTTTCAAATCAGATAGGGAAGGCAATAAAACCACCTCAAAGGTTATGTGTTTAATTTTAGGAAGTAGAGTCATAATATGGAGGAGTGTCATATAAAATATATTTCGGACTCCACCATAGGAAAGATGATAAAATAGAGCCTCTGAGGCAGCCATAGTATCTGCATAACTCTAGAGACTTCATGATGGACTTGGATATGTTTTCTGAGTTTGCCCAAGGTTGTCACAATTTATTGTGATAATAATGGTGCAGTTGCAAATGAAAGGTAAAATATAATACTGATTTAGTATATATAATTACCACTTTTGCTATTTAATAGTTGCAAGTTTTTTAGATTCTATTTCTCATAATCATTCTAAAATGGTTACTACTTTTACATATCTTTTTACTTGCAGGCGTTGACTTCAACCTTTGTGGAAGTTTAATTTTCCCATGGACAAGGTACAATATGTGAACACATTTTTATTTGACACGGGGTTCAGTCTTACTTTAGTCCAGTACTTAAGGTACGCCTGATGTTTCATTTGATGCTTTGCAAAAAGGTCTTGAACTCTTTTATAATTGTACATGATGGTTGGTTCAAGAAATTTCCTACATTCAAAAACAGAAATTTATTTCTCATATGAGAAACCTATGCATGTAATATTTTAATTGTTGTATTTATCCATATCAAGACTTTGTTATTTATTTGTTGTTGTTTTGTTTCTATAGAATTATGCGAATCTCCATTTCTTTTCCTTTTTGATTTATTGTTATAACTAATGTTTAAGAAGCTAGAGATAATAAAAGCAAGGTTGTTGGAAGAATATAGAGTTGTGTTTCTGAGTTACCACAAACAACTATTCACTCCCTTTATAGTTTCTGTTTATACTCTCAAGTTGTGCATCAATTCATGCCTAAGAATAAGATTTGCTCTACTATACCTCTGTATCTGAATTTGGTCGATGAGTTATCAATTTATTTAAATTTATATATTCATAGGGTGAAGAAAATAATTTTTAATAGAGTACTTCTCATGTAGCACAATTTTGGATATCATTTAACTTTTACGTGTCATAGGGTTAATCATCTCAAATTGTTCTTTTGTTGGAAAATCTTTTATTTTATTTTGATTTTATCCCAACATTTCAAGTTTTGATGCATAATTATAGCATCAGAAGATAAATAAAGATATATAGCGCCATTAATTCTTTCTTACATGTCATATTAGGAATTTTCTTTTATTTTATTTTTCATTTTTATCCCAGATCTTCAAGTTTGAATGTTTAATGGAAGCATCGGAAGATAAATAAAGAGATTTGTCATTATTTCTTACTTATGTATTATATTCTTGGGGAATCTTCTAAATAGTATTCTTTTTTTTTTTAATTTTGAATTCATGATGTGAAGATATTTCTAAAGATGTAGGAGCGTTAAGATGGTGGTCCTTTTTATGAAAAATGTTTGAAGAAATTATAAAAAAATAGAAGGTAGAAATAAATATTTTTAAATTAAATTATAATGTGAAGATATTTTTAAATTCTAAATTAAATTTCTGAATCTATAAACACCATGCACATTTTTTAAATTGATAAAAACAGATCCAGTTTCTGCTCTGTGATTTAAAAAAAATATTATTACCTGTCAGTGACGTATGTTACTCCTTTTTTTATAAGTAAAATAAAATAATACGTTGGTGATGTTTGGTGCTCCATTTTTTAAAGATATGTTTCAGTGACGTATGCAACTTCATTTTTTAAACATAATATAAAATAATACGTTGGTCATGCCTATTGCTTATTTTTTTAAGGATGTGTTTCAGGCAAAGTAAAATTGGGTAAATTTTTTTTTAATATTTTATAATCATCTATTTTCTTAAGGATATTGTTATATTTTTTTTATTGCTTTATTATATGAATTTATGATTCTATTCAATTTAAAGAGATGATCTCTTATCTAAAAGAATTATATTTATTTTAAATTTAATTAGTAATAGTATAATCATATTTAAAATATTAATTTAATCAATTCAAAATATAAAAAATAAATTAATATTAAACGAGTAATTTGCAGTTATTGATAAACGTTTATATTCTTTATAATAAATTATTACATAAATTATTACCCAATGAATATATTTGCATGTATTAATAAACGAAGTTTGAGACGGAATATTGTAATGAATTTTTAAACGTTAAAAATACGGGTACAGGTGTTCATGCAGAAAAAATTATAAGTCAATAATATGTATTGATTCAATTTTCACTTGGTTTATAGTAATGTGATATCCCTCTTACTGCAAAATAATATTTTGTTGATAAATTCAAAATATTCATAATATTATTCAAATAATCAGGTTTCTTTAACTAATAGTCATATGCACTAATTTGGGCGAATGAAATCTTAAATGAATTAGTAAGCATGATGATTATAATTGATCATAGTACAAACATAATTAGTTCTTAACATGCTTAGCAGTGTTATAATTCAATACTCATATTATTTTATACTCCCTCCGTCCCACTCAAATAACACCATTTTACTATATTGGGCATCTCGTCCAAATTACATCATTTTCCTCTTTTAATAAAAAAGGTACACCAATAGTCCACCACTACCCATCATATCTCTCTAATACATCTACTCGCTTTATATAAAATAATAATACTCATTAATCTACATGCAAAAAGCAAATGGTGCACTTTGACCGAGACGGAGGGAGTATATCACTGACCTTTCTCATCATTACATATATATAATCTTTCTCATGAAAAGTTCAATCTAATGTGACAATGAATTTGCAAATCAAGTCATGTATGAGATCATTGTGGTTTTAGATTAAACTAAATTATTCTTCAACTACAAGGGAATATTATTAAACTCATAAAAAATTATATATAAAAAAATTGCAAAAATGTCCGTGTCCGCACAACGCGCGACCGGGTAAATACTAGTTTGTTACTAAAAATAAAGAATTATCGGCAACTATACTAGGTCCTCTATTTTTTCTAAGATCAATTAATCGTTAATTAATAAAACCTCTATTCATGCCCACCATAGTTTTCACATGGCTTTGCTCTAACTCCATGGTGCGACGGAGGGAGTAACATTTTTAATTAAAAGTAATATATAATCAAGAAAAAATGAAATGCTCTACCCCATGGCTTTGCTCTCATGACATATGTGACAGCAAAATTAGCCGAATAAGAAAAAGGTGCGAATTATTTAACATTAATGAGATTTGAGAACCACTTGCAGATGGGAAAGAGAAGAAAGCAAAGGAAATAATTGAATTAATTGATGAGGAGAAGAAGTTGATAAGATTTTGGATTGTGGAAGGAGACCTAATGGAGGAATACAAAAGTTTTGTGGCCACAGTCCACATTGAGACTCATGAGGGCATTGATTTGGTGACTTGGACCTTAGAATATGAGATGATGCTTCATGAGGATGTGGGACATCCCATCTCTTTGCTCTCTTTCATCATCAACTTCACCCAAGACATTGAGGCTCATCACCTTCCCAAACCCTAATTAAGTTACAATCATGTTTATAATTGTGTGTCATCTTCTATGATCATGCATTAATCTTCCTATATATGTCTTTTTTTTCTACAAATAAGATTCTAACATATAGATATGAGTCAATTTTCTTGTTTCCACTATACATGTATTTTATTAATATTTATGGTTTCAATGTGTCATGTTTGGATTAAATGATTATGAATATGATGTTTATTAAAATTCATTAATTAATGCAATTATTGGGATTTGTATTGTGTATTAAATTAAAATTAGCTTAAGAAGAAATCGGGTGTAGGTTTTCTTGGAGTTATGACGGAAACCTCCATAGTATTAATTAGCCTAAATCCTGTGATAGGAATCAATCTCTTCACTTTTCATAGTACAGACAAAGGGAAGATTAGCTCTATAGAATACCTTTAAAAGAAGATTTAGTGGTTAATTAGTACTCAGAGGACGGTGAATAGTGGTGGACTTCGATCCTAGTACTATTAAATAGTATTACGATTAATGATTGGTCCTCAAAAATTATTCAAATTATAAATATAATCAAATTATAAAGGAAAATAAAATTTTGTCCGTTTAATTTACTCATTATTTAAATTAGTTCATATATATTTGAGTTTTAGAATTTGTCCATTAACTTTCTAAAATTTAATAATTTAATCACTTACCGATTTAAGTAAGTTGCCAACGGATAATGCCATGTGCTGAACAAGGCCCGATCCTATAAATTTCGATACCTGAGTCGAGCTTTAAATTTGGGCTCCTATTTTTATTTTTTTTTTAACGCTATAAATAAATATATATATATATATATATATATATATATATATATATATATATATATATAATATAACTATCCTATAAATTTCAACACCTATTCCTATTTTAAATTTGGCCCCTATTTTTGTTTTTTTTAACACTATAATTATATACTCCTTATGTAATATAACGAAAGTATTTATTGATGTCACCGACTTGACAATTAATTAGATCTTTAATTATTGCTTTATTTTTCTTTTTTGATATCCAAACATATGTTGGAAGGCATAATAAAAATTTTGAATCTCCTTATTTTATTCTTTTTAACACTATTGTCATGTGAAATGAAATAAAAAAAAAAAGAAGAAGGTGGCAGGAGTAGGAGATTCAAACCTTAAACCAACATAGTTACTTTGTATCAACTCCACCACTTTACAAGAGGTTAATATTATAAAATTCTCTACTTATATATAAATACTATGATAAAATATTTAAAAAGGGGCACCTGTGGGAACATCTCTACTGACGAACCATTTCAATAGTTACGGGTGCTGCCGTGCCACAAGGCACGACCATGGAAGTAATTAAAAAGGAAAAGTTATGCAGTTGGACCATCTGTTCTATCCCTTAGAGTTTTGCTTCTCTAGAGAAGATGAGAGGCTTAAAATGAAGAGAGACTTATATTTGAGTCAATTACCTTGGTTTTTCCAAGAATAAAATGTGGGAGTCGAAGAAAGATCCTTCTTAAGCTCTCTTTCAAACATACATGGAACACGAACTTAATCTAAACGGAGATGGAGGTGAACGAAGCGAAGCTTTCACAATAATTCCTTCTTCAAGTAAATCGAGATAGGAAAGGAATTGTTGTCGATTCGATTTGTTGTTCTCTTGCGATACTTCGTAGAACCTGTGGTGGTAGAGCGTGGTAAACTGACAGTCACTGAGCAACCCGAGCATCTCACCTGGACGCTGCGTACGAGTTTATTGATTTGGGATCTCTTAAGCAAAATTCTTGGGACAACTCTTCCAACTATGACTTTAACTTTTTCTTTGTTTTTCCACTAGTGCAGATGAATTTTTCTACGCTAAACTAGATCGATATGAAAAAAAGAGCCTTCTATATTTTCCCGTTATATCGGACGCAACTTGATTCACCTAGTTCAACAACTTCTTTAGAAGAGTCCTCCGTCCGGTATAGCAGGCTAACTCATTGATACACTCAGACTTAGGCTTGAGGAGTCCGGAGTTCAAGGGAATGCAACTGCTAAATCAGAATCAAGAAGCGAACTGAGGATAGTGAGCAAGTGATGGTGTAGTACTTCGCTAGGAAAAGATGGAGTCCGAATAAAGGTTGTGTAAAATAGAGTTAGCCAGATAGGTATAGTATTACATTTTCTCATTAAGAGAAGAAATGCCCTTCTTTTCACTTTTCAATAGGATATGTCTGTCTCCAAACTTCTTTCGATCCATTCCCTCTTGTGTATCAATTTACCTTTTACCTAAGATTATGTAAGTGTTTAGTCTTTCGTTTCTTTGACTGATAGACTGAAAAGAGAGAGTTGAAAGGAATCTCTGGTATAGAGATTTATATTCCAGAGAAGAGACCAAAAAGGGTTCAACTAGCGCTTAGAGTTTGATGCGAGGATCAACTTCGTACCCTTCCTTCAGATAGTTAACGCTTTGCACGAGCTGAGACAGTGTAGATAGATCCGGATAAGGCAAAGAGCACATTCCTACTGCTATAACTAAGACTAGGGATTACCTCAAAGGGGGGATAAAGCGTATCTTAGCGTCCCACTCTTCCTCTTCCGATTACGTTGTGGACAAATCAACAAGGCTTTCAGTCGTGGTTAGAGAACGAATGGACTTCGGGTTTGACGATCCTTTCTCTCATCCGAAGAGGCGATGTAGCAAGTCAGCCGAATAGTTAATGAAAGGTTATATGTGTGCTAAGGAAAGTGAAATAGCTAATTCTAACGAGTTTTTAATGTAGGAAGCTTATTACATCTTACTATCTCTATAGTTGTAATTACAGTCCACTTGTCAACTAACACTCTTTCGGGTAGTAATGCGAAGGAGATGGCAAATCAGTAGGTGCGAATGCTCAAGTGGGGACTCATCCAACAAACATACATGATACCATTGCGAAGACTATGAGGGGTGATACCAATGTACATAAGACTACAAATATTGGTCAAAAAGTATTGACGGAAGATGAACTTCAAGCTATCAAAGCTAGTCAGCCTAAGCTATACAACCATAAACCTTCCAAGAGTGGTTAGACCTTCAAACTAAAAACTGGTGAAAGAAAGTATACTTTTTTTTCAAATTAGACTACATTGTCCAGTTTAAAAAGAAAGTAGGGACAGACTGAAAGTTGTTCTCCCTTGGTCACTTCTCTAAAGAAAGGAGTCCACTACTGAAAGTGCTTTGAAGGCACCTTTGAAATGCCATGTAATTGTTGTACCTTAGTCGGCATCTTCGGCTAAACAACTATATCTTTTTTTCTTATCCCGAGCAATTTACTCTTCTTTCTGACTAGAGTGTTCATCATTTGAAATCTATTTGTATCAGAACTTTCTGCAGAGAAAGTATTAAAGCAACGAAGCGATCCTACCCCTCTCTCTCTCTCTCTCTCTCTATATATATATATATATATATATATATATATATATATATATATACGAGTCCCTAATTTTTGTTAAAATTTATGGGTCTGAGTCGATCGACTCAAGTAAGGATCGACCCTGGTACCGACAATTCTAACATTATAAGAAAAATAATTTGTTTAATCGTTTAAGTTACTTTTTTTTAGTTAATTCATAATATTCTAAAATATCATTATATATATATATATATATATATATATATATATATATATATATATATATATATATATATATATATATATATATATATATATATTAAATTGAGTGGATGTAATACTAAAATGGTGTGAATTGTGGATTGCAATTGAGCTAGCAAATATAAGAAATGGGCTGGATTCATAAAATATTGAGAGTCAAGTACCAACTAACTTATTTAATACAAACCATATATTCAATGTAATTCATTAGCACTGTCCATAGGGTGTAAATGCGTCGAGGTAAACCGAACTAAGTATTGTTCAAGTTTGTTTAAAATATTATCGAGCTTCAAAATATATGATCGAGCTTGTTTGATAAGCAATCGAATTGTGCTCTAACAAAATTTTATTGAGCCAAATACAAACCGAGCTTGAGTAGCTTGATAAATTTACATTTACTTTATCTATTTTCATTAATTGAGTTCGAGCCGATCTTTTAATTTTATCAAACGTAAAAGTCTGTTCAAACTTGTTTAATATATTTATCAAATCGAACTTTTATCAAACTATCTCAAATTGAGTAGCGGGTATTTTGGTTTAATTTTCACCTAAAGATCGACAGAGTTAATCATTAGACACTTGATTGGGTACATTATTATACAACATAAAATACGTGTATTATTGAAAATTAATTAAGGTAAATGCAAAATCACCTTATAATTAATATAATATTTATTGGATCAAAATGCGTTCGTAAGGAGTTGTGATTGTTAAATAATTATTTAATTGCGTGTATGTGGTTCATGAAGAGACACATGAATTATATTTAAAATAAAATTTTAAGAGGTGTGTATTCATTCACGAAGATACACATTAATTAAAATCTATAGGCAGATCATCTATTTTCATTATTCAATCAAAAGTTAATAACACTTATCAACCAACAAATTACTTCCTCCGTCTAAATAGTCTCATTTTTTTACTTTGGGTGTCCGCCCTCAAGGGTCTCATTTCATTTCTTATACATATGGGACTCACATACACTCACTAATACAATTAAAAAATTAGACTCATACCTCCACTAATGCAATTACCCACTACACATTAAATAATAATATTTCTTAATCCACGTGCTAAAAAGTAAATATTATCAAGTAGTTCATATATCTTTGAATGTTCAATCAAATCAAGTGAGTCAGAGTTGTCTGAAATAATTTCCTGTATATTCTTATACGATGTGTAGTATTACTGTCAGAAAATTTGAATTGTCAAAGTCTTAATAGATGATCTTCACGACAATGACCGGATGGGAAAGAGCACCAATTTTGAAATGCACAACTTCCTTACTTCACATTCAATATGTATTTTGATATTTTGATAATAGAGCAAAACTTAATTAAGGGTGAGGATTGTTACTCCTAGTTTTACCTAATCACTCTCGATCTTCACAAAACAGAAAGCACAACTCTTATAACCACAACAAAATTTCTTCTTATAATAACTCTAGTCAAATTTTTATAACCAAGTATATTATAGAGAAATCCAAAATATACCCAAATTAATAATATTAATACTTCATTCATCACAAAGAATTTTACAATTGATGTAACCTCCGAGTTTGAGAAAAATATTTTAGGGGTTGTTTGGCATTTTCTCCTAATAAATAAATAGTAAAGTACAATGTGTTAATTAAGTAGGATATCAATTTAAATTAAAGTGTGTGATATAGGTATTAAGTTGTACATTATTTCTTTTTATAGAAGTATAAAGGTAATTTATTTATGAATAAACAAATGAGAAAATATGAATTTACTTATATATATTGAAACAATGAGGAAACCATCTCATACCTTTTTATTTTATTTGAAAATTCTTAAAATAATTTTGGCATCCATTCTCATTTCAGCCTTTCAATTTACTAATATTTCATCCTAAATAATATTTTCACTAATTTTGTTCTCTAACTGTTGTAAAGCCACTAATTTTATCTCATAGTTCCCATGAAATTAGAAAATTTTGACATTTTCAAATAAAAAGGTTCATTGTGTTGAAAATTAAAAAGCTATGGGACCATTTCAAAAAAATTAAGTTTCTTGGGAGTGTATTGAATAAACCAAATTTATATGATTGATTTTATACTCAAACAAAGAGAGTACAAGATAAAGATATAATTAGGTGCAAGTTGTCTAAATCTCAAATTGTCTATATAATGGAAGGACCACAGCTATTTCTCTACACCTTCCAACAATACTGCTAAGAGCCTTATATTAGAAAGATCTAGAGATGGGATTAAAAGGAAAGTTGATTGCTGCAATAGAATTCAAAGCTGGTGGAGATTTGTACCATGAACTTTTCAGGTTCAATCCAGATGGTATCTCCAAAGCTATCCCTGATAAAATACATGGTTGTGAGTTGCATGAGGGTGAACTTGGACATGTTGGCTCAATTGTTACCTGGAGGTACACATGTGGTAAGTAATATATGTGTTTGCATGTTTATCTATGTACATAGTTAATTGTTAATTTACTTACGCGGAAGTCTTGTGCGAGACAAAATTTTACTGTGTTGTCACTTTTTATTAATGTTATTATCACTTTTTGTTTAAAATGTTACCACTTTTCAATTATACTAAATTTGATCACAAAATAGTTTATCATTTTTTATCAATTAGTTATCACTTTTCATTATAAAGGTCATCACTTCTTATCAGTTTAACTAAAATCATTACGTGTGAGACGGTCAGACATAAATCTTTGTCTTTAGTTTTTGCTAACATTTGCTACTAAAATGAAAAATTTTCGGCAGCTCTACTAGCGCGTTCCTCTAGGGTCGAAATTTTGGTGAAGATCAATTTTAATAGCTAATTAATAAAACTAGCTAGCGACGAAAATTTGGAATTATAGATGACAAAAAATTATCACAGAAGTTCACTTTTCTTATAGTGAATGCCATCTTGATCAAATTGTGGAATTGAGTGCATTGGAGGTTAAAATATTTTTAAATAATTCCTTACTCTTTCAAATTATTGCAATAATTAAAAAGACTTGTACGTTCTTACCCACGGTTGTGCTCTCGATCGTGACATATATGATAACAATATGGCAAACACTTTTGTGAATTGGGTACTGTGTATGTCCCCTTAATTTATAAGTTCATATCCTATTATACCCCTACAGTTTATTTTTTAGTTAGTATTTAAGTTCAGGAGACAGAGACGTTTACACCGTGAACTAGATTCAACAGAAATAGTAGAATAAGAAAAAGGTGCACGTACATATTTAACGTTATTAATTAAGTTGATAAGTTCATATGAGAACCACTTGCAGAAGGGAAAGAGAGGAAAGCAAAGGAAATAATTGAATCAATTGATGAAGAGAAGAAGTTGATAAGATTTAAGGTGGTGGAAGGAGACCTATTGGAGGACTACAAAAGTTTTGCAACCACAGTCCACATTGAGACTCATGAGGGCATTGATTTGGTGACTTGGACATTAGAATATGAGATGCTTCATGAGGATGTGGGCCATCCCATCTCTTTGCTCTCTTTCATCATCAATTTTACCGAAGAATTGGAGTCTCATCACCTTCCCAAACCCTAAGTTACATCTTCTATGATCATATGCATTAATCATGCTACATATCTCTTGTTTTTTTGTTTCTACTAATAAGACTCTCCCATATTGATATGAGTCAATCTTCGTGTTTCCACAGTGAGTGTGATGTATTTTATTTTGTGTTTATGGTTATTCATTATGGTTTGAATATGTCATGTTTGGATTAAATGATTATGAACCAGTTAATATCGTGTTTAAAATTATCAAATGTAATTTATTTAAAGTAATCTCAAAAACTTAGTTTCTCTAATTTATAGTCTCATGTCTTTTAAATTATTATCAAAGTGGTTTTTTTTTTTTAAATGTCTAATTTTTCTAATTGAATTTATGTTTTTACAAAGTTATGAGACGAAATTAGAAGAAAAAAATATTTTAGGACAAAATTAGAGAAAAACTTAAAAGATTTGAACCTTTTTAAATAAGTTATTGTAGTACTTTGTAACAGTTTCAAATTAAGTAAAAAAATATGACCCAGTTTATGTTTAAAATGTTTGGTGTCATATGGTGTTTATTAACTTAATTAATGTAATTATTGGCATTTGTGTTGTTTTATATAATCAAATTTGTGTATGAATTAATATTATTATATATGGTAAAGTATTTCTTGTGTGTGAATTCACTTGCACTCTAGCTATATTTCCATTTTAAAATTTAGGAGTACTTTTTATTACATAAAAATTATTTTTTAGCTAGAGCGATGAATTAATACCCTTTCTAAAATTAAAAAAAAAAATCCTCATCTTTTTTAATATGAAAATTTTCAACATATTTGAATTTGTCTAGGTGTAGTAAAAATTTCATTAATTAAAAAGTAATAATTATAATTTATTACTCTAAAAAAAATTATCTTTTCATGCACTAATGAATAATTTCGGTAAAATCATGATGGATTACGAACTTGGTTCAAGGCTTCAAGCTCGTTAATTTTTTAGTTTGCTCAGTCTTCCATATAACTTCTTTTTAACAAAAAAAAAAAGAATGTTAATTTAAAAGATTCTCCATCACACAACAAAACTCATGAATTCATCTTTTTAAGTTAAAACCAAGTTATTTAAAATTACATTCTATTGTAAGAAATACTGCCCCTGGAGGTATATCTGTCCTCTCCTCATCAAGCCTTCAAGTTAAGGGAATAAAAGTTAAGTGTCATTAGCACCACAGGCAGTGTCGGTCCTTCCTTAAGTCGAGTGAGTTGATCGATTCAGGCCCACAATTTTTTGTGAAATTTTAGGGCTCATATTTTCAAAAAAAAATTCTTTAAATATATATATATATATATATATATATATATATATATATATATATATATATATATATATATATATATATATATATATATATACTCCCTCCGCCTCGTCGTAAGAGGGTCATTTTCCTTTTTGCACGTAAATTAAAGAGTGTTATTATTTAATGTGTAGTAGGTAGTTGTATTAGTAGGAGTGTGGGTCCATATTTTAATTATATTAGAGGGGGTGTGTGGGTCCCATGCATATAAAAAAGGAAATGAGACTATTTGGGTGGGACGACCAAAATGAAAAAATGGTCCTCTTAACCTGGGACGGAGGGAGTATATAATTAGAGAAATTTATAAACTTGTAGGCTTGTTCAAGTGGTGAGACTCTGAGACTCTCAAATATGTGTCTGAATATCAAATGAGAAAAAAGTGTTAATTGAAGATTTAGTTCAAAGTCAAGCCGGTGATATCAATAAATATTTTAGTTTTAATAAAAAGGTTGTCGTAGAGAATAATAATGAAAGAACTTGCAGAACAACTTGATTATACTGATTTTATTAATACTTTTGCCATCAAAACTTTAGGCGCGTTGTATTTTAAAAATTATAATATATCTTTAGTTATTAATTTTTTATTATAAATATTTCGTTTTAATATGAAGTAAAATAAGGGGCTCAAATTTAAAATACGACTCAGGCCTAAAAATTTATAGGATCGGCCCTGACCACAGGGCTACAAAATCAGATGGTTACTCATCTGATGAGCAGTGAGCTATCATCATGAGTCTACTCACTTGGAATGTGAGTGGGCTGGAAGGCATTTGTAGGAACTTGAATTTTATTGTCTATTAAAGTAAAATAAGTGGCAAATTAATGTTATAATTATCAATTAATTATTTATTTATTATGAAATTTAAATAAATAAATTCCTAAAATAAATGAATAAATAATACTTCATCCATCCCAAAACACTGTTCACCATTCCTTTGTAATTTACAAAGGAAAGGTGAACGGTTTTGTGGGACGGAGGGAGTAGATAATTAGCCAAATCCAGTCAAATAAGTTTTGACTTGAAGCCTAAGCAAGTAAAAGGCTCAAGCCCGTAGAATCGGGTCAAATCAGTCTTGGACCAATCAAAATGCGAGTTATTTATGGGGCATCCTCATTCTTCATCTATATAAGGAGTATTCCTCCATTCATTCCAGACACACTAAAACATCTGAAGACGCAGATTCTTTTGAAGAGATCAAGAATACGAGCAGTGCTCCCTTAAGATCTTTAAGTATCTTCAAGTCAAGAACAACCTTTGCTCTCTTGAGATCTTTAAGTATCTTCAAGTCAATAATAGCCTTTGATCAGAGATCAAGATGCCGGATCAGATCTTTAAGTATCTTCAAGTCAAGAACAGCCTCCGTTCAAAGATCAAGCTACCAAGCCTTCCGATCCGGCGTTCTTCTAGCCAACCCCTCCGATCAGAGATCAAGCTGTCAAGCCCTCTGATCCGGCGTTCTTCCAGCCAACCGCCTCCAATCAAAGATTAAGCTGCCAAGCCCCTCTGACCGACGTTCTTCCAGACATCCGCCTCCGATCAGAGATCAAGGTGCTTAGCCCCTCCCATCCGGCGTTCTTCCAGCCATCCGCCTCCGATTAGAGATCAAGGATCCAAGCCCCTCTGATCCGATGTTCTTCCAGCTATCCGCCTCCAATCAGAGAACAAGGTGTCAAGCCCCTCTGATCCGGCGTTCTTCCAGTGAACGAATTTCTTCACAGAAAGCTCTCCGTCAACGTTCAATCCGAACAAAGGCTCAACGCCTCCAGATCAACGTTATAAGACTATATATCCGAGCTCGGACAAGCTTCATCTGAAAATTCGACTCAACACACACGCTGTCAACACAGTAAGCATACACTCTAGTCAAAGAAGTCAAAGTCACACACACAAGTCAAGTCAAGTCAAAATTGGTTAGAGAGAAGAATCCGAGGATTGATTAGAGATTGTAACCTGTTTACATACTCTTTAAATTAAATTCATCTGAAATTATCTTTACACTCAAATTTATATTTATTTTATTATAAATAATTAAATTAGTTATTACAGCATTGTTAGGATAAGATCCTCATTAATTTCTAAAGACAAACAAATATATTTATAAAAAAATTACAGACCGAGAAAATACCTACTATGTGAAACTTTTATAATCACAGAGAATTTTCTCTCTCCCGACTCAAATCACCACACTATTACAAATCAATCTTTAACTAATTCACATCTTTTCTCCCAACTCTCAAATAGAGAATACAAGAAATGAATTTAGAAGAATCAAATACAAAAATTATAGTGTCTTTGATTAATGCACTAGATATTAAAACCAAGGTCTTCTTAAATAGCATTGAGAAATCTCTCTTTCAATGTAGGACAAAAACCACCTTCTTTTAATTTGAAAAAAGATCAACAATCTCCACCTTGACAAATAAAAAAAGATTCATTGTCTTTACCGACAATCAATTCTCAACCCCGAGAATCATCCTACTCCACCTTATGATAATACCACTTAAAATAAATCATTCTAAGAATTTACTGCGTTGTCACTTTATATTTTGACTATAAAATGTTTATGAAACAATTTACTGTATTTGAGTATCATTTTTTATTAAAATAATATCACTTTTTATTCGTCTCACGAATGTCATTCCATGAGACGATTGCCTTTGGAAAAATATCACTTATTGCACCATTAAAAATTTGACATAATTAACACTAGTCTACGAATTTCCATCTGTAACTACGTCAGCAACTATATGTGCGACACCTATACATAAATTTCATGTAACACCTCACGCGATTCCATACATAATTTTTTCAATATGGTCGACTATACAAATGATTTATTTACTAATATATGTGCAACTATATATGGTATTATATACCAATCATATAATAAAAGGAGTTAAAAAATTAAAAAAATAATAATAAAATTTTTTCAAAAATATTATGGTAGGTGCATTTTTTTAAATTAACTATTATTTGAGAGCATTTTTCAACATGTCTCCTATAAAATAATTAAATAAGACCATAATAATTTTTATCAATTATATATCAATTTTACTAAAAATATCATTCCTCTATATTAATCACACCCCCAATCATTATCTTTTACAGTCACACCCAATCACACAAATATTTTATTTGTGTAAATAGACTCACACAGCACAACTTGGAAAATTATGTAACCATGTGCTAAATGATGACGGTGGTGCAGGATTATTGCTTCATTCATCACAAAGAATTTTACAAATCTTGTCTCAAGTTATAAGAACTATATAAAGAAATATTGCTTCACACGAATTTGAAAAAATATAAAATAATATTATTTCACTTTCATAATAATGTCAGTACATCTTTATTTTCTCGTAATAAAGTTTACATTACATTTTACAGTAAATAATACTAGCACTATAAACTAACATTATATAATAATATTAATACAGTTCACATTAAAATATTTTATTAGTCACTTCATTATATATTAAAATATTCTAAAAGCTTGTGTCAAACATATGGAAACATATTGTGTGTGTCTTTAAAATTTTATATTAAATTGTATACTGTTTAGTATAAAGATGTGTACCCATGACAAAAACATGTATGTGCGGGCATATGGGAACACATTACGTGTGCCTTTGAAATTTTGTATTAAATTGTATACTCTTTAGTATATATATGTGTATCCTTTATTTTCTGAAGAAAAATACACCCTCCATCACATAATACCCTTCATACTTCCTTTGTAAATTACAAAGGAAGTGTGAAGGGTATTATGAGACAGAGAGAGTAAAAAATTTATATAAAAGTGGTTACTCTTTAGAACAAAATAGTGTACTTTTATTAATTTAAGTATACACCCTTTAGAACAAAGTAATATACTCTGACTCATAATATTAAATTTTAAAGATCCATGGTGTCCGCCAAAACACACAAGCCTCACTCTTAAAATATTATATTATTTAATCTCATACAAAAATCAACGATTAACATTAGAGTAGTACTGAGAGAGTAGTCGATAACTTATCTGATCCAGTTAATTAGAAAAAAATTCAAATTTAGTATTAATTAGTTAAATAATAATTTAATATATATATATTAAAATAGAATATATATTTAAAGTTCCAACAAAACTATAAGTTAATAATTATTAAAAAAATCTCGTTATATATATATATATATATATATATATATATATATATATATATATATATATATATATATATATATATATATATATATAAACTTGTATGGATCCCGTGTTGTAAAGTTATAATTTTAAAAAATAGTATTCAAGTTTAATATAAATATTTATTTAATTATAATTTAATATAAAATTATATTGAAAGTAAAATTCAATCTATGTACACTTAAAATGTGAATTTGATTCATTTAGTGAAATTTTAATTTTTTTATTAAATTGATTTATTAAAATATAAAAAAAATTATTGAATTAGTTTCCAAATTTTGTTATAAATGTTGTTGTAAATTAACTAATACAAAAAAAGAACATATATGATAAGCCATATTTTAGTATAATTATTTGGTGGTAATTAAAGTCTATTTGATTTAATTATATATTTTTATGTGCTAATATTGACTTGTATTATTTTGGGGAGATAATTACTTTAGTTATTTGAATTGATGTAGAAACATGTTATTAAAGGAGCAAATAAGGAAATAAATCAGTCTGCATATTTTTTAGGATCGGATCTCTCCAAATTTGTGGCATGGTCGATCAAAAGAGAAAAAAAGTGATAAGAAAAAGATCTGGAGATATTTTTGGAAAAGAGAATTAAGGAAAGAGATCAAGCAGATTACTTGGGCGATAAAAAGATAAATAAGGAAGAGATATATTTAGAGATAAGATACAGAGAAGACACGTCATTTTTTTGAGAGCAGAACACACGTGAATTCGATAGAAGAGAAGCAGCGGTCCTCTCTTCTATCCAACGCAGATTGGCTAAGAGTTCACGAAGCAATCAGACACAATCGGTTCTGTAATTTTAATTTTAATTTTATTTTATTATGAACATGCGGGGCTAATCCTCTTCTCTAGTTTAGGATTCGTGAACGTCCCGTAATATTATTAATTTAATTATTAAGTGTTTTCCATTGAATCTAGTGTGCAAGTTTATTTTATTACATGTTTTGATGTGCCTTATAGTAGTTTAATAATTATTTTGGTCTGATCAACTAATTTAATTATTTTATTGCTTAATATTATTCTATGAACTACAATCCGTAATTGTTGTAGGAATTGGATTAAGTAATAAATAGAGATTATTCCCTCTAAGTATAATAGAATCTAGGTTGTATGATATCTAGCCGGATTTCGTAGCCTAGTAATTCTATGTTTAGAGTTTTAATGCATCTATGAGTTCGAATTCATAAGGTCACTCGTAAATAGTTCAATTTAGTGGTCGTACCCTAGTTGATGAACATAAGAATATTCGGGTTGATTGGTTGTACCGTCAATCTAGGGATTTGAGTTTGCACATTAGACTAGATGTTTAATTTGTATAATTAATTAATTTAGTAAATGGGAGGAGATCGACATCCTAAACTAGGCTTTAATCACTTGGTTAATTTTATAATTAATTTTCATCTGCTTTGTCACTTAAGAATTGAATTAATTTTACTTTTGTTATTTTCAATTTGTCACAATCAAAATCCCCCTTTTATTTATTTTATATGTTAGTAACACTTTAAATTAATTAGAATTTATTATTCTCTCTTGGGTTCGACCCGTACTTGTCATTATACTAAGTATTGTAGTAAGTCGAAATAAATTATATTTTGGTAGGTCGGCGACAGCCTATCAAATTTGGCGTCGTTGCCGGGGAACGAACCCTGGTCTCCCGCATGACAGGCGGGAATACTCATCACTATACTACAACGACCCTATGATCCCTACTCTCAAACCTATAATTAGGGTTGGAGAGATCATCCTAATCTTAGGTATGAAAGTGGACAAGGAGGAAATTAGGGGCAACAACAGTTTCAAGAGCAGAGAGTGGTGAATAGGCAACAAAATTACCCTCAAGATGGTGGAAATTGCCAACAAGGTGGTTCAAGTTCCGGAGCTTCATTTGAGGAAATGATAAAAGAGATGGCTGCCAACAATCTTAAATTCGAAGTGTCTACTCAGACATCCATCCAAAACTTAGAAAATCAGATGAGTCAATTGGCTACAACTGTAGGCCAGATGCAGGCTCAAAATAGTGGAAATTTGGCCTCACAAATGGAGGTTAATCCTAAAAATGTGAGTGCTATTACACTGCGGAGTGGGAAACAGTTGGAGGAGGCTGTATCACCCAAAAAACCTAACCAAGATGTGGAAAAAGATGATGCAAAGCCTGCTGAAACAGTAGAGGATCAGACCAATCAGATTGGGACGGAAAAATTTGATGTGCAGAAACGTAACACTGACACTGAACCCTTCGGTGTCAGAAGGTCCGAAAAAAATTAAGTTAAAATTTCTGTATTCCTTTTAATATTAACCATTTGCCTTTTCCAAGCAGGTTTAGGAAGCCGGACACCGCTGAAAAGGATAAACAATTACATGAGGTGTTTCGAAAAGTGCAGATCAATTTACCTCTCCTTGAGGCGATTAAGCAGATTCCGAGATACGCCAAGTTCTTGAAGGAGTTATGTACCAACAAAAAGAAGTTGAAAGGAGATGAAAAAGTGGTGATGGGAGAAAATGTTTCAGCTGTCTTCTAGCAAACATTACCTCAGAAGCGCAAGGATCCTGGCATGTTTGTGGTACCTTGTGAGATCTGGAGTTTTAAGGTGGAAAGAGCCATGTTAGACCTTGGAGCTTCCATTAATGTGATGCCTCGATTGGTGTTTGAAAAGCTGAGTGTGGGAGAGTTGAAAAAGACTGGAGTTGTCATCCACCTTGCTGATCAATGCCAGGCATACCCAGATGGAGTCATTGAGGATGTTCTTGTTCAGGTAGATAAACTCGTATTCCCTGCTGATTTTTATGTGTTAGAAATGAATGAACACCCATCGAATTCCACTCCAATTTTGTTGGGGAGACCGTTCCTCAACACTTCACGCACTAAGATAGATGTGGGTGAAGGTACTCTCACGATGGAATTTGATGGGCAGGTCATTAAATTTAACATATATGATGTTATGAAATACCCTGATGATGCTAACCTGCTTTCTATTGTGAGTACTATAGAGCCTATTGTCCAGGAACACTTTGAACTCACTAGTAGGGATGCATTAGACACAGTAATTAATCATAGAATCATGAAGGAGGATATTGAAGGATGTGATAATGGAGAGTTGAATCACTATGTCAATGCTTTGCATAGTTATTCTCAGAGACCAAGCACCTTAGATGTAGCTTCTGTTAAATTTCCTGTGAAGTCTCCTAATGACATTAATTCAGTTTTTGCTTTGAATGTTGTTGAGCCTTTGGTGCAGGATTATTTTGAACTAACTCATAGGGATAACTTCGACACCATCATTGCAAATGGAAGCATGTTAGAGCATGAGAAAAATTGAGAAAAGAAAAGCTTGTTGAAGTGCCAAAGTTAGAGTTGAAAGTGTTCCCTGAACACTTGAAGACCTCATTCTTGGGGCCAAACCATGAACTCAAGGAATATCATAAAGGGTTTAGCACTGTTGAGGTGGACCGAATGGAGTTGGAGGACGTGGTCTACAATTGATAAGAAACCACCTTGCCTAAGTCGAGCCAACGACAATAAAAAAAAGGCGCTGATTGGGAGGCAACCCAATTTTCTTATTTAATTTTTTATTTTTAATAAATTATCTGATTGTTCACTCTTAATTTTTTGTTGTGATTAGTAGTTGTGATACAAATTGCAAGGGTTGATCATGGTCAAAGCTCTACCCAAAATTGAATCAGGTGTACTCTACCCAATTACATGTTTAGTCTTTCTTATACTGTATTTTGCTTAGGGACAAGAAAATATTTAGGCGTGGGGAGGGATTTTATATGATAATTGGTTTAGAAAACTGGTATAAAGTTGCTCAATTTCTTGTCTCATGTTTTGTTCTGGTTGTCCTCTGAATTTTATGTTGATGTGGAGTTTGGGATATTGAGGAATAAAATCTTTTGAGGTGATGAGGGTGACACATGATTTAGGGGGTAGCAGTGATGTTTAGGAGCTGATGAAACTTGATAATCTTTGCAAGATTTTTATGATTGTAGTGACTCAATTTTTTCGGATTTCATGGCAAATTATACCCAATTTTTGTGAGCTTTTGAGCCTTAACGAGCTATCATCTATAAGCTCTATTGAATTTCTTTCTTGAGTGCATTAAATTTGAATTGTTCATTCTAGAACTTGCTCTTTTGAATACATTTTAAGATCATGTGATTGGTTGTGTATGATAAAATAATAAGGGCACTTAGGTTTAACCCTCTTGGCTTATATTGTCCCACCTGATTATGAAAAACTTTAGGGAAGCCACGTTGAGCCTAAGCCTTTTCTTGCCTTTTCTTTGAATTATGAGCACATAAATGAACCCTGAATTCCCATTTCTTTCTTTAACTCTTCCGTTTGAACCCTTCATTACTTTGCAATGTGTGAATCTTGTTGAAATACTTTGTGGTTGGATTGATGATGCAGGAGGATTTGATAAAAAAAATTGGAGAATGAGAAAAAGAAAAAAAAAGAAAGAAAAGAAAAGGAAGGAAGGATGAATAAAAAAAAAGAAGGAATAAAAAAGAAAGGAAAAAAGGAAACTGTTTGTATTGAGTTGCTGAAATTATTTAGAAAAAAGTGATATTTTCAAGTGTTACACCTGCTTTTCCGAGTCTTGAAAATGAGCAGGTGTGGGAAGATTATAAGTGCAAGAAAAGGCTGTTGTGAAAAGGAAATTTGGGAATGGTGGAAGTATTGATTTGTAAAGATCACACATTGTAAAGTGATGCATTTAGCCATTCGTATCTCTCTTTTACCTTACCTTGTCCTAAAGCCTCATTACAACCCTAGCAAAGATCCTTTGATTATTGCACATGATTCATCTAGAAATGGGTGGAGATTTAATTTGGGAGCAAGTCTATAGTAATGACGATTCTTTTCAATTTTTGAGTGTCTTGCTACCTAAATCATATACAATTGAGTGTCGTTGAGTGAATCTTAGTGAGGTCATGGAATTTTGAAAAGATTTGATGACATGAAAGTTGCAAACTTTAAGTGAAGAATCACGTTTCATTTAGTTCCGAATGCTCATTGGTAGCTTGTCTCTTTAAGTGTGTAACTTTCGTTTGCCTTGGTAGATGTTCCTTGGTTTTCTATTCTCTATGATTTTGGTTTGCTTGGGGACAAGCAAAGTTTAAGTCTGGGGAGATTTGATAAGTCATATTTTAGCATGATTATTTGGTGGTAATTAAAGTCTATTTGATTTAATTATATATTTTTATGTGCTAATATTGACTTGTATTGTTTTTGGGAGATAATTACTTTAATTATTTGAATTGATGTGGAAACAGGTTATTAAAGGAGCAAATAAGGAAATAAATCAGTCAGCATATTTTTTAGGATCGGATCTCTCCAAATTTGTGGCATGATCGAACAAAAGAGATAAAAAGAGATAAAAAAAGATCCTGTAGATGTTTTTAGAAAAGAGAATTAAGGAAAGAGATCAAACAGATTACTTGGGCAATAAAGAGATAAATAATGAAGAGATATATTTGGAGATAAGATACAGAGAAGACACGTTATTTTTTGGAGAGCAGAACAGACGTGAATTCGATAGAAAAGAAGCAGCGGTCCTCTCTTCTATCCAAGGCAGATTGGCGAAGAGTTCAAGAAACAATCAGACACAATCGGTTTTGTAATTTTAATTTTATTATGAACATGCGGGGCTAATCTCCTTCTCTGGTTTAGGATTCGTGAACCTCCCGTAGAATTGTTAATTTAATTATTAAGTGTTTTTCATTGAATTAGTGTGCAAGTTTATTTTATTACATGCTTTGATATTCCTTATAATAGTTTAATAATTATTTTGGCCTGATAAACTAATTTAATTATTTTATTACTTAATGTTATTCTATGAACTACAATCTGTAATTGTTGTAGGAATTGAATTAAGTAACAAATAGAGATTATTCCCTCTAGGTGTAATAGAATCTAGGTTATATGATAACTAGCCGGATTTCGTAGCCTAGTAATCCTATGTTTAGAGTTTTAATGCATCTACGAGTTCGAATCCATAGGGTCACTCGTAGATAGTTCAATTTAGTGGTCGTACCCTAGTTGATGAACATAAGAACATTAGGGTTGATTGGTCGTACCATCAATTTAGGGATTTGAGTTTGCACATTAGGCTAGATGTTTAATTCGTATAATTAATTAATTTAGTAAATGGGAGGGGATCGACATCCTAAACTAGGCTTTAATCACTTAGTTAATTTTATAATTAATTTTCTTCTGTCTTGTCACTTAAGAATTGAATTAATTTTACTTTTGTTATTTTCAATATCACAATCAAAATCCCCCTTTTATTTATTTTATATGTTAGTAACACTTTAATTTAATTAGAATTCATTATGTTAATAACACTTTAATTTAATTAGAATTCATTATTCTCTTTTGGGTTCGACTCGTACTTGCCATTATACTAAGTATTGTAGTAAGTTGGAAATAAATTATATTTTGGTAGGTCGGCGACAGCCTATCAATATATTAATTTAATTATTGAAAAAAATAATAATAAAGTTATATTAATTAAAAATACAAATAATAAATTCAATATAAATTAATTTGATGAAAAAAAATTAAAAATTTAATTTTAAAATTATAATATTAATCATGAACAAAATTAATAACATACAGAAATCAGAAAATAAAAATAAAAAAATTAAAAGAAAAACATAATTAAAAGAATTTATTTTAAAAAAGTTATTGATTTTTTTTAAATTATAAAAGAACGGAATTAATTAATAGAAAATTTAAAAAAAAATATAATGAATACCTATCTTTAAAGCTTGAGTGTATAATAAATTAATAAAGAATTTTATTTATAAGTGGAGAGTAGATTATTTGAATATAATTTTAAGATATATTTTTTTTAATTTGATTTGATGATATCCATATTTGTATCTTACTATGAAAGTATGTAATCATTAGTAATTATTAAAATTGAAATTATCATTGAAAATTCAATTTTATTGGTTAAAATATATTTAAATAAATAAAACAAAAAGTTAAAAGAAAATTAATAAAAAATAATTATAAGAAATCTCAAAATAATATAAAAGAAATCGCAAATACTATAATTAATATATTTTTGGATAAACCCATTATTTATTTGAAATGGGGTAGAGTTAACGGTCATGAGCCCGTATAAATGGTTGAAATAATTTGAAAAACTCAAAAAAAAATCTAAAGAAATTATAAAATAATTAATTTCACAAAATTTGTAAAATTAATCATAAAAGAGTTAATTACGTAAAAAATCAAAAATTAAAAAATTATTTAAAAAAAGTTTAAATAACAACAAAAAATAATTAAAAGGAAATTTAAAAAATATACTCCCTTCATCCCATAAAGAAGTTCACAGACAGTTACTGTAGATACGGAGTTTAAGAAAAATTTGCTTTTTGGGGTAGTTTGGTATTTTTAAATAATAAAAAATTATAAAGTAAGTTATGTGAGTTGTAAAAGGGTGGTAATTTTGAAATTAAAGTGTGTTGTAAAGTTATTAATTTGTGTATATTTCTTTATTTGGAGTATGAACTTGTTTATGAGACACAAAAATAGAAAGTGTGAATTTGTTTATAGGACGGATGGAGTATAAGAAAAAAATTAACCAATAAAAAAAATAAAAATAAAAAAGAAAAGAAAAGGATTACTTTCTTTAGAGAGTGAAGATTATTCTTCATGATCAATAATTTATGTGAACGAATGAATAAAAAGTCTTATTATAGGTTGAGATTAATCAATTATTTATTTATTTTTTTATGTTTCTAAATAAGATTTGATTTGATTTTTATTTGATCTAATCATAAAAATTTATGTATTTATAATAAATCAAAATATTAAAATTACTAATATAAAAAATAAAATACCGAGTTAAAACAAAAAAATTAAATAAATAGAAAAAATAATTTAAAGAGAGATCATAAAACATTGTTTAAAAAATAATAAAATTAACCATAAAAAACTATTGACTTAAAAAATAAAACATTAAAATATAAAAACTAATAAAAAATTTTAAAAAATAACATAAGGTAAACAAAAAAATATTAATAAAATAACGAAAATTATTGAGAAGAAACATAAAAATGTAAAGAAGTTAAATTAAATTAATATAAATCAAATTAGAAAAGAAATCATAACAAAATTTGTTTATAATTTTGTAAATTTGGCCATGAAAAATGTTTAACAAAAAGAGATAAGACAAATTTAATTCACGTACTAATAATATTAAAAAAAGCTGAATAAAAAAATAAAAAACTAAAGAAAATTTTAAAAATGTAAAACAGACAACGTGATATTAAAACAAAAAATAATCAAACGAAAATTTAAAAAATAAAAAAGAGAGAATATGATATTATTAACCCATAAAAATCAATTTTAAAAAACAACGAAAATTATTACGAAGAAACATAAAAATTAAAAGAAGTAAAATGAAATTAATATAAATCAATTCATAGAATTCGAAGAAATAAAAAAAGAGAAAGAGAACGAGTAGGGTAGGACCGGTCCTACCAACTTTCGGTGTAACCTGATCCTCCCCTTCTCCATAATTGAATGGGAAAATAGATTTTTCGTACGGTAACTTTCATTCATTTTGAAATTAGTCCATTAATTTTTTTAATTTTGAAATTAGTCCGTTAATTTTATAATAATTTTGAAATTAGTCCATTAACTTCATAAAATTCAACATTTTGGTCCTTTAATCTGCTGTGGCAGGTCATTTGAATATTTTCACCCCAATTAATCTATATCATATTTTTATTTAACCAATTTTATCTCACTTTTCATTTTCACTTCTGTATACCAAACAAACAATATTAATCTCATTACTAAAGTGGAGCAAATTTGATTAAATATTGATAATTCCTCCGTCTGCTCGAAAGAGGGTCTTTTTTTCATTTTGGTCGTCCGCTCCAAAGAGGGTCACTTCATTTTTTACACACATGAGATCCACACACACCTAATAATACAATTAAAATATGGGATCCACACTCTCACTAATACAATTACCCACTACAAATTAAATAATAATACTTCTTAATCAACGTGCACAAAAGCAAAATGTCGGTGGACGGAGAAAGTATAATATAAATTCTTAGTGGAAACTATTTTTTTAAAAATAGTAGATATATATATATATATATATATATTACATATTTTTTATTTTTATTTTTTAGAATAATCTGCTAATGACCTATTGAAATTGACGATTTTGTTGAACTTGATAAACATGATGGACGATTTTCAAAATTTTCAAATATAATGGACGATTTTTAAAATTCTGCAAATATAATGGACGATTTTCAAAAAGTGAAAAACTTATGGATTAAATTCAAAATTGGGCAAAATTAGCGGACAAAAAAATCTATTTTCCCTAATTGAATTGTTGGGTCGTTAAGTTCGATTGCCTAAAAACTGTCGCCGCCGCTGTCCTCCCTCCCTTTCCACCGCCGCCTCTGCAACTACATTACCTACAATCCCCCCATTCCTAACCTTCCATCACGCGATCACATTGCCTCCACCCTTGGACAGCTCCCCGCCTATGACGCTCAACTAATCGACCCCCGGAGGCCGTGCGTTGGCTTTCAGTTTTGAATCCGGACACAACGCTCTAGCCCTGCCCTGGTGTTTTCAAGGTTCTCTCTCCCTCTCAATTAGAATTTTAGGGTAAGAAGAAAATAAGATTCCTCTCTTGTAAAATTGTAAGCTTATGTTATAAGAAGGGTTCCCAGAATTGGATCACGTCGGAGGAGATGTTATAAGAGTGATCCCAGAATTGGATCACGACGGCGGGAGAGATGTAATCCAACCCCTTCCGACGGGCACCATCGGCAATTTACACGAGTGAAAGGTGGCAGCGGGGTATGAGAAGGAGAGCGCCACCGCGTACACTACTTGCAGAAGGGATCTCAATGTCAAATTATCTTGTTACACTAATTCTTAATCTGCTGTAATTGTTATTTACTTATTATTTTATCATTGATTGTTGGGTATTGAAGATGTTTTTTGAGATTACTACTTCATGAACTTGCATGGTCGTTTAGTTTCTTTAGAGATGTTTTACTAGTATGTTTTGATATAGCAGGGGACACTATTTCCAGGAAGGGGGAGCATGGATGTGATGGAAGCATTTCGACGATCACTTAGCACATTGAAAACGTGGGCGACGCACAAATTCATTTCAGGCAAACTCCAACTGCTCTCTCTATATTTGTTAGTACAACCTTGTTGAAATTAGTCTTGAGTGTTGAAAAGGATATACGAACCTCTATGCTCGTCTCTGCAGGGGCGGAGAATGGAACAGAGGCGGGTACTGCAACGAGATGGAGCACTCAAAGCTGGAGCCTGAATGTATTCATTAATGAGATAGTGAAACAGATGAGAATAGAAATGAGAAAGATTCAGTTTTTGAACATAACATATTTGACAAAATTCAGAAAAGAACCGTGAACCAGGCAATTCAGTTTTTGAACACATTTGTTATCACTAATACGTATATGGGTTGCTCCTGCATTCGTTGTTCGTACCTTAGCTTTATAGCCTTATAGGGGATGGTAAACATATTTGCATATCAACCAAAAGAAAATTGACTTGTGGTGCGTGGTTCTGGTTGACAATATGATTAATATTAAATTTGTGTAGAAAGAAGCAATTGTGTGTCTTTGTCTTGATCAGTTTAGTTATGTTTAGTGGGCCTTTCATCTATGTGTCAGTATTAGTTTTTAAGCAATATCTATATAAAATAGAAAGTTTGAATTTGTATATATATATATAGAATGGAGTAGTAATTAAACATTTCAACATAAAAATCAAATGTTTGTTCATAATAATCTAACTCATTATAAAGAAAGAGTAATCCAATTAATAGAAAAAAGCAACTCAATTAATATGAGAGTGTCTCAAAAGATGTTGACCAAATATTCAAATTAAATAGTAACTTAACAAATTAATAGAAAAGACCCAAATTAATAAAAAAGAGCAATTCAATTAATATGAAAGAGTAACCTAAAAGATGTTAATCAAATACTCAAATTAAATAGTAACTTAACCAATTAAAAAAATATATATCATAGAGTAATCCAATTAATAAGAAAGAGTAATCTTATTAATAAGGAAGAGTGACCTAAAAGATGTTGACCAAATACTCAAATAGTAAATGTTTTGGAGATTGGAATTGAGTGTGTTTGAAGTTGCTTGCGTGAGAAATTGTTGGTAATTCCTTCTGTGCGTTGGATTGTGAACATATGGTGATGTTTACGTGTTGTTCATGTGGTTGATAATAATATTTTATTTTTTGGAATCCGAATATGTAATTAAAGAGTAACCCAAATTATTAAAAATAGTAACTCAATTAATAGAAATGAGTAACTCAAAAGATGTTAACCAAATAAAATAATACTCCCTTCATCCCGTCCTTATTTTTTTGTAAATTATAAAGGAGTAACCCAAATTAGGGCTGGACGAGACGGAGGGAATGTAGGGCGTGAATATGCTACATGATAACTCCATTTTTTGCGCTTCTGGTTTGAATTTGATTAGAGCTTAAATACTAGCTCGGTTATGAAGAAATTGAGGGGTGAGGGGGACTCAATAGATCCAATTGCAAAAGTGAGGAAGAAAGAGGAGTAAAAGTAAAATGGGAGACCAAATTTGAATTCAATTGCAAAGGTGGAAATTTTAGGCATTTTCATGTTGTATTCACTATGCATTGTTTATTTAAAGAGTAGTCCAATTAATTTAAAGAGTGATCTAATTAATTTCAAAGAATAGTCTATTTTATTTCAAAGAGTAACCCTATGTATATTAAGAGTTTCATATTAAAGAGTAGTCCAATAAATTTAAGAGTAATCTAATTAATTCCAAAGAGTAATCTATCTAATTTCAAAGAGTAGTCTATGTATATTAAGAGTCTCAAATCAAATAGTGGTCCAATAAATTTAAGAGCGACCTAATTAATTTCAAAGAGTAACATATGTATATATTAAAAATTTCAAATCAAAGAGTAGTCAAATAAATGGGACCTTATTTTGTCAGCTATATACCACATTTGTTTATTTAAATTTTAGAAAAAGCCAAAAAGATATTGATTATATTGTCTGACTATTTATTTTCCATTTATTGAAGGATGTGAGTACTTTTTTGAACTATTATACTCTTATAAAGGTTTCTTTAAAGGTTTTGAGAAATTTTTCAGCAGAAGTCCTTTCACTAATGGCATCGCATAGTAGTAAATATGTTACTAAATATGTTACTATCAAGATAACTTAACATGATCTTGACTTTTAAAGTTATATTAAAATACTGTGAATTGTATATTAAGATATCAAGATGTAATTAATTTCAAAGAGTTATCTCATTATTTCTATAAAATTATTACATACAATTTTAATTATTTACCGTGACTTCATTTGCAAATATTAAAACCTCAAATCAAATAGTGATCCTATTAATCTCAAAGAGTAATTTAATTAATTCAAATGAGCAATCTAATTATTTCTATAGAGTGATCTAATAAAAAGTGCTTGAAAATTAAATTTAGAATCCTTCTTCTTCATCCACCTCACTGGTATTGCCCGGAACTAGCCTGTCATGATTCATTACCTTGACATTGCACCTACAAATGCCCGGAATTCGAAAATAAACAGCAATATTAAATGATGTTGATCTCAATTTAGTTGTATCTGAAGATGTTTGTAGTTGGTCGAGCTTCACAAGCAGAGTCTTGATATTCTTCTCTCTATCAGGAACTGTAACCAACTCATTTTTTACTTAAACAAAATTAATCCATATTAAGCAAAATTATATAATACCAGAATGAAACTCTATCTAAGAGAAAAAAAAAAAGTCAATTTTTTTGTTTCTCTTTGAAAGATCTCACTCCAAAATCCTCATGTGAAAGGAAATCAAAACCAGAGCTCTTCCTATCTATTGATCTTGGTACTCTTTCACTATGTTTGCCTTCTCTCTCATTTGATTGTAAATTTATCTTTAAAAAAAACACAAAATACAAATTTCCAAAATTGGCTTTCACATTGAACCAACTAGAAGATTGATGTTGTGATGAACACACAAAATCTCACAAAACACTCAAGAATCAAACACACATAAAATGATAGAACTTGAAATGAAAAGTAATCTTGCATAAGGATATATAGTGGTTCGGTTATGAATAACCTACATCCACTTTGGGGAGAAGAACTCTTATTATTACTCAATGCTTACACACCAGATTGGATTGATCTCAATCTGCAACAAGAAGAATGAAAACGAAGCTACAGAAACTGTCAAACTAAAAAATGCAAAAACTGATGTGATCAAGCTACTTTGAGCCCTTATATCTTGTTACTCCTTTAACATATTGATCCGGTTAAACCTCCACTAGATAGCCCTCACTTAGTAGTTGAGATGCAGCCATCTAGCCAGTTCCAAGTAGCTTAATAAATCGCTCAAAAACTGCTACAAAGTCGGCCACTCAACACTGCACCAGTTTGGCAGTTTTTTGACAGTTATGGTTGTTGGCTTGTTTCAACTGCCATAACTTGCTTCCAGCTTGCATGCAACACATTAGGATCATTCTCCATTCTTCAATGAACATAATCCATGTGTAAAACATCCCATGCATGCATCTATTGTTATCAATCTCCACCTTAGATGTATGCATGCTCAAACTTGAACTCTCCTCCCCATCTTGCTGCTTTTAAGGAGCAGCAACCTCTAAGTTTGAAACCATACCAACTAAAGTCTTGCACAACTCAAATTTTGTTGCTGGCAAAGTTTTAATAAGTCCATCTGCTGGATTTACGGATGTATCAATCTTTCTCACTTCAACAGATCCACTATCCACCATATCTCTTACAAAGTATAGCTTGACATCAATATGTTTGGTCCTCTCATGATATCCCTGATGTTTAGCTAAGTGTATTGCACTTTGATTGTCACAATATACCACTACAGCATCCTGATATTCTCCCAATTCTTTCAGGAAACCAACAAGCCATACTCCTTCTTTAATTGCGTCTGTCAAAACAATAAATTCAGCTTCTGTAGTTGATAATGCCACTACAGACTGATGGCTAGCCTTCCAGCTCACTGATGTTCCATACATATTAAACACATATCCTGTAAGAGACTTCCTAGAATCTAAGTTTGCTGCAAAATCAACATCAATATATCCAATGATAGCTTCTGATTTTGCTTCCTTCTTCTGGAATTTTAAACCAAGTTGTTCAGGTCCCTTGACATATCTTAATGCCCAATTGACTGCCTCCCAATGTTGCTTTCCTGGACAACTTAAGAATCTACTAATCAAGCTCATTACATAAGCAAGATCAGGCCTACTGCAAACCATAGCATACATATGACTGCCCACTGAACTTGCATATGGAATTCTGCTCATTTCAATTACTTCTCTGTCTGTTTTAGCTCCACCAAGTAGAGACAGACTTAATCCTTGCTTAACAGGTGTTGTAACAGGTTTGCACTGATCCATATTATACCTTTTGAGTACTTTAACAAGATAAGATTGTTGTTTCAACACAAGTATTCCAACTGATCTGTCTCTACTTATTTCCATACCTAGTATCATCTTAGCTTCACCAAGCTCCTTCATCTCAAACTCCAATTTGAGTAATTCCTTTACTACATCAATGCCTTGAGAGCTCTTGTAAGCAATCAAGATATCATCCACATAGAGTAGTAAGTATCTATAACAACTCTTTTCTTCCTTGATGTATACACAAATGTCATATAGACTTCTTTGAAATCCATTGGCAATTATATATTCATCAAACCTCAAGTACCACTGTCTAGGACTTGTTTTAAGTCCATACAGAGACTTGAGTAATAAACAGGCCTTTGTATCAGCCCTCTCAACTGTAACACCCTCTGGTATCTTCATGTAATACTTCTTCCAACTTACCATGTAGAAAAGCAGTAGTTACATCCATCTGATGAAGCTCAAGATCATATTGAGCCACTAGTGCTACTAATACTCTGATTGAACAATTTTAACCACAGGTGAGAAGATCTCATTGTAATCCACTCCTTCCTTCTGTGAAAAACCTCTAGCTACTAGCCTAGCTTTGTATCTGACTCCACCTTCAGCTGCAGAAGCTGGTTTTCTCTTGAAACCCCACTTACATCCAACTAGCTTTTGAGATTTTGGTTTGTCAACAATTCTCCATGTTCCATTCTTATTCAGAGACAATAACTCTTCCTCCATGGCTATCAGCCACTTATTACTATCTTGACTTGCCAATGCCTCAGTGTAGTTTCTTGGTTCATAAGCTTCAATTTCAGTTGTTGTATATAGTGCAAATGATACTATATCAGCTTCCACATACCTTGCAGGTGGCACTATAGTCCTTTTCTGTCTGTCCCTTGCAAGCTGATAGGTATTAGGTTGTTCTTTAACTCTTGATACTTCATCTGTATCTCTGTTAGTGAAGTTCTCTTCACTTTCACCTATTATGTTCATATTTTGAGGCTCCACCTCAAGCCCAGACTCTCTTTTCTGATCATCTTTGATCAAAGGCATCTTATCTTCAATGAAAACAACATCTCTACTAACCAAGAGTCTGTTCTCTTCATAACACCACAGTTTATACCCCTTTACACCTTTTGGATAACCAATCATAACACATTTAAGTTTTCTATGTTCCAATTTATCCTGTTTCACATGGGGATAAGCTTGACAGCCTATAACTCTAAGGTCAGAGTAGCTTGGAACCTTACCTGACCAGACTTCTTCTGGAGTTTTAAAATTTAAAGCTGTAGCAGGACATAAGTTGATCAAGTAAGCTGCAGTTGCAGCTAATTCTCCCCAAAATATCTTACTTAAGCATGTACTGCTCAACATGCATCTAATTCTTTGCAAAAGTGTATGATTCATCCTTTCTGCAATGTCATTTTGTTGTGGAGTTCCAGGGACAGTTTTGTGTCTCTTAATTCCCTTTTCCTTGCAATATGAGTTGAACTCTTCAGACACAAATTCCAATCCATTATCTGTTCTCAAGTACTCCAAACTACTCCTAGTGTTATTTTCTGTTTCTGTTAACTAGACCTTAAATGTAGAAAATGCTTCATCCTTGGTTTTCAGAACATATACCCACAGCTTCCTTGAGTAATCATCAATGATGGTCATTATGTATCTTCCTCCACCTCTGGTTATAGTCTTTGAAGGTCCCCAGAGGTCTGAATGAACATAATCCATCCTTCCTTTGGTTGTATGTTCTGATTCACCAAACTTAAGTCTCTTGGACTTGCCAAGAATGCAATGCTCACACTGTCTGATCATTAGCATTAAACTTGATCAGCTGTTGTTTAGCCAATTCTTGCATTCCTCTTTCACTAACATGTCCCAACCTACCATGCCATAACTTGGCATCATCCTGCTGATCAGTGTTGTATCTGTCCTATAACAACACTCCCATCCAGAAAGTACAAATCAAATCTCCTAGTTCCCTTCATGACTATTCTATCATCCTTAGTCACTGTGAGAACTCCCTTCCTCAGGTTTGAATCATACCCTTGAGTATCTAGCATCCCAAGCGAGATGAGGTTCCTTCTTAATCCAGGAACATATCTAACATTCCTCAAAAGCCTCTGAACTCCATCAAACATAAACAGTCTGATGGATCCCACCCCCTTTATTTCACAAGAATGATTATCACCTAATAATACTGATCCTCCTTCTTGATGCTTGAATTCCTCAAACCAATGCCTCATAGGTGTCATATGGAATGTACACCCTAAATTCAGTACCCACTCAACAGACACATCTGATGATGTGATGGCCAGAGCTTCAATACCTTCTATACCAGCATTATTTTGAGATTCACCAACCTGATTGACTTGATTCTTCTGATTTTCAGTAGTTGCATCAACCCTTTTGGACTTGTTAGCTTTCCATTTTGCACATTGTTTCTTGAAGTGACCAGGTTCATGGCATTAGTAACACTTTTTTCCAGTTGACTGACCTAATGCACCATTCTTTTGATCAGAGTTACCTCCTTTGTTCCATTTCTTATTTTGGTTTCCTTTCTTGGCAAAGAGTCCTTTGGCTCCAGATTTTTCTTTACTGTCAGCCCCTTCCTCTAGATCTTTTGATCTAAGTGCTTTCAATACATCTTCAAGTAGTACTACATCCTTCCCTCCATAGAGAACAGCATCCTTGAAGTGCCTCTGTGATCTTGGCAATGCTGACAGCAACATGATGGCCTTGTCTTCACTGGACAGCTTGAAATCCACACTTTCCAAATCATCTGTGATCTTGCAGAATTCATCAGATTGTTCCATTAGAGACCTTTCATCACTCATCTTGAATGCATGAAGCCTTTGCCTCAGATGCATCTTGTTGGCAGATGATTTAACCAGAAACAAGGCTTCCAATTTGTTCCAAACCCCAATAGTTGTTGTCTCCTTTGATACTTCTCTGAGTATTTTATCACTTAGACATTGAATTATTGTAGAGTATGCTTTTTGAAGTACCTGGTCATCCACATGTGCTCTTACAGCACCTGCTGTAGCTTGAGGATCTCTGAGGACTTCAGTCTTCACTGATGGAGGAGGTTTGAGAGCATCCATCAAACCTTGCTGCATTAGGACTGACTTCATCTTGATCTTCCATGGGTTGAAATCTGACTTCTCTGAGAGCTTTTCAACATCAAATCTTGTAGTATTCATCTTGAATACTTGCAGTATGTCTGGAGATTCACACAGACGGCGCCAATTGTTGTGATGAACACACAAAATTTCACAAAACACTCAAGAATCAAACACACATAAAATAATAGAACTTGAAATGAAAAGTAATCTTGCACAAGGATGTATAGTGGTTCGGTTATGAATAACCTAGATCCACTTTGGGGAGAAGAACTCTTATTATTACTCAATGCTTACACACCAGATTGGATTGATCTCAATCTGCAACAAGAAGAATGAAAACGAAGCTACAAAAACTGTCAAACTAAAAATTGCAAAAACTTATGTGATCAAGCTACTTTGAGCCATTATATCTTGCTACTCCCTTAACCTATTGATCCGGTTAAACCTCCACTAGATAGCCCTCACTTAGTAGTTGAGATGCAGCCATCTAGCCGGTTCTAAGTAGCTCGATAAACCGCTCAAAAACTGCTCCAAAATCGGCCACTCAATATTGCACCAGTTTGGCAGTTTTTTGACAGTTATGGTTGTTATGTGTCAATATAATTTAATTTGTGTTATGTGCATTTTATAATTATGTGATAATTATGTGGCAATTATGTGATAATAATGTGACAATTATGTGACAATTGTTTCTACGTTTTATTTATCGTTACATTTTATTTGAGATATTCGTGATAAAATTGTGACAGTATGTGAATATATGTGTGCATAAATATTTACGTGCAATTATTTTTATGTGTATAAATACACTTTTTTTAATTATTAAGTATCACACGTGTATTAATTTGTAAATGTATTATATCTTAGCTATTAAGTATTGCACGTATATTTGTAATGGATAATAATAATAATCAAATCTTAATGACAAAGGTAGAGTAGATGTGAGTTTATAACTCTGTTGATTAACGCACATGTACATGGCCATTTCTAATCCATGAACGTGTATTGTTATAAAAAAATTAAATTAATTTTGGCGGTGGGATAAGTCGGTTGACTTGCTTCAACTTTTACCATCTCTATATAAACCTTCTTGGGGTTAATTAGGAGAGAACAGAGCATAAGCAAAAAAAAAGAGAGAAGAAAGGAAGAGATAGGAGAGAGAGAGGAAGAAGGGAGAAGAGGGAGCGCGCCGAAACGTGCGTGTCGGAGCAAATTAATTACAGTTCTTCACGAGATCTATACTATTATCACTATTAGGAGTCCAGGTAAGTAGAAGTCCAACTACAATGCATACACATGTTGTTTGGGAATTATTTGTAATTAATATGTGATAATTATGTTATGGATTATTTGTAATTAGTTTAATTATGATATGAATTATTTGAGATTAATTTGTTATACAAGTTGTGGATTTATGTGATTTGGAGAAAGTAGGTTCATATTCAACAATATTATTTGTAAATTATTTATGATAATGTTGCGATACTAGTTGTGGATCTATGTGATTTGAAATAATATAATTGTCTTACATAGATCTGTGTGATTGGAAACTATTGAAAATATATTTGTATGGCTTGAGAAGATATTGGTTATTAGGATCTATGGGATCCGAGGTGAAGTTGTTATTTCAAAAGTGGATATGTTCGAATTGAAGTTAAATTGTTGCTTTATTGTGATTAAATATTGATATTGTAAATGATTTGTGATGCACATTTAATTTTTTTGGGTGCATATCTTGCATGAACATGAAAAGTATTTTTTCTCAAAATTAATAAGATACTAATGGTGTGTGCGGCCACTATATATGCATCTCTGTCAGGGTTCGGAAAAATTATTCCTGACACTTTATTAGGGGTTCGGAAAAATCATCCCCAACACTCTGTCAGAGTTCGGAAAAATCGTTCTCGGTACTTTATTTGGGGTTCGAAAAAATCATCCCTATTGAGCTCATTTGGGGTGCATATCATAAGTGTGTCATGGGGATCCCGCAACGTGAACTATTTTCAAAATAAAAGAGATCAACTAGAAAGATTAGGAAGTAGGCGATAGAGAACTAAATGCATTTTCATGCACTAACATGCATGATTTCTACTTACTGAGATTTTTGTCTCACTAGTTTATGCATTGTAGGTGAGCCTGTTGATGATTGAGTTTATGATGTGACTGTGCAAGCTGTGGAGCTCCTTCTGGGTCTTGAGCGGATGTACATAGATGACGACCTGTTGGGCTAAGCCGTGAGTTTATTTTATTTCCGCTGATATTTTGTTATGTAATATAATAAGTATTGTCGCGAGTTTGTCTGGTTTGAAGTGGTATCAGAAACAAGTTACGTATGTTGAACTGGTGTGATGGTGTTGGTTATAAACATATTATGTGGGAAAAAATTACATGCAGTTTTTTTATAATGATGTTGTTTATGTTACATAGTATTTGAATTATAAGTTGTGTAAGGTGGGTCGTGTCAGAGTGGTATCAGAGCACGGCTTGGGTCCTGCAGACTGTCTATGTACATGAACTCATTCTTTGGGAGCGCAGCTTTGCATGTAAGTGTTATTTTCATTCTGTTTTGTTATGTGTCTTATAAATTATATTGGCCATGGGGTGTAGGAAGCGTAGTTAGTAGACAATATGGTAAGGGCTACAAGTGAAAGTTCTGAAAGGGATAGGACTGCTGAGCAAGCAGCACCTACTGAAGGAAATAATCGTGATGCGGTGATTACTTGACTAATGGAACTGGTTGAGCGCTAGTCCCAATAGATACAACAACTGATTCAGCAGAGAGATATGGGTGGACAACCAGAGGGTAATGCAAATCAAGATAGACGTCAAGTAGAACGTGTGGAAATGGTTTGTGAGAGATTTCGAAAGCTGAGCCCTCCAATATTTGAGGATGCAGCAGACCCCACAGATACAGAGGATTAGTTACGCACGGTGGAAAACATGTTTCAATACAGTAGAATTCCAGATGGAGATAGAGTGTTGTGTGCTTCTTTCATGTTACGAGGAAGTGCAAGCCACTGGTGGGATACGATTAAAAGTATTGAGGATGTCACGACTATGACATGGGAAAGGTTCAAGGAACTTTTCAGAAACAAGTACTTTACGACACCAGTGAGAGCCATGAAGATGAACGAGTTCATACAGTTGAGGCAAGATGGCATGTCAGTCACAGATTACCTTTGTAAGTTTGAGCAGTTGTCGAGGTTTGCTGAACATATGGTTAGTACGGAGGCACTGAAAGTGGAGAGATTTGTGGAAGGCTTAAGGCCTGAACTTTACAGAGATGTGAGTATGGTGGGACTGCATGGTGCAACATACTCACAAGTTGCAGAAAGGGCTCAAATTGCTGAGCAAGCGGAGATAAGGATCAGACAAGCGCAGGCTATCAGACGTCAATTTCAGCAGAAACCAGTGCAGCAGTTTGGGAGAGTTGATAAGAGGCCGATGCCATTTCAGAGACAGAATCCTAATGTTCGAGTGGAGCAAGGACAGAGACAAGAAGAACCCAACAAGCGTCCCAAATTCGATCAGGGTAAGGTGCCACCGGCGCTGCCACTACCTATATGTCTTAATTGTCTTAGATCACATGGTGGAGAGTGTCAAATTCCTTCGAGAACGTGTTACACAAGCGGGGAGAAAGGACATGTGACTACTACTTGTCCTAAGAAAGGGAAGCAGGGATTGCAGGGAAGAGCTCCAGCTAAGGTGTATACTTTGACGCGAGAGGAGGCAGATGCGAATTCCTCAGTTGTCACGGGTAAGTTCTCTATTTTTGGCACTTCTACGTATGTGCTATTTGATTCTGGAGCAACACATTCATTTGTATCCACTGAGTATGTGAGGAACTTGGGTGGAATACCTAACTTGATAGAAGCTAATTATGAGGTGATGATACCTTCTGGTGAGTCAAAGCAAACTAATCAACTTCTTCGAGGTTGTGTTATTCCTATTGAAGGAAGACAACTCCTCGCTAATTTGATTGTGTTAAGTATGAATGATTATGATATCATATTGGGCATGGATTGGCTGTCAAAATACGGTGCTATAATAGATTGTCAGAAGAAGAGTATCACTTTTCAACCAGTGAAAGGAGAACCGTTCACTTTTGTTGGAATCAAGAAAAGCTTCAGATTTCCGATGATATCAGCAGCAAAAGCACATCGGTTGTTGGAAAGTGGTTGTGAGGGGTATCTGGTGAGTGTAATGAATATTGAGGGGCAGCAATGTCCAGTTCTTGAGAATGTACCAGTAGTTCGGGAATATCTAGAGGTATTTCCAGATGATCTTCCAGGTTTGCCACCAGACCGGGAAATAGAGTTTGTTATTGAACTACAACCAGGAACGGCCCCTATATCTAAAGTGCCATACAGAATGGCACCAGCTGAACTGAAGGAATTGAAGATACAGTTACAAAAGTTGCTAGACAAAGGATTCATCCAACCTAGTTTCTCACCTTGGGGAGCACTAGTTCTGTTTGTTCGAAAGAAGGATGGCACATTGAGGATGTGCATTGATTATCGGGATCTCAATAAAGTTACGGTGAAGAATAAATATACATTGCCTCGCATTGATGATCTGTTTGATCAGCTACAGGGTGCAGCTATCTTTTCGAAGATTGATTTGCGGTCGGGGTATCATCAGTTGAAAATAAAGAAGGAGGATATTCCAAATACTGCATTCAGTATAAGGTACGGGCACTATGAGTTCTTAGTGATGTCCTTTGGATTAACAAATGCTCCTGCAGCATTTATGGATTTGATGAATAGAGTATTTCAGGAATTTCTCGATAAATTTGTGATTGTATTTATCAATGATATTCTGATTTACTCTAAGAATAAGGAGGATCATGCTCTACTTGAAAAAGGTGTTAGAGATTCTGAAGGAGAGGCAGTTGTATGTGAAGTTCAAAAAGTGTGAGTTTTGGTTAGACCGAGTTATTTTCTTGGGACATATGGTATCGGGAGAAGGAATTTCAGTGGATCTAGGTAAAGTTAAAGCAATCCATGTTTGGCCACAACTCTCAAATCCCACTGAGGTTCGTAGCTTTCTTGGATTGGCGGGATATTATCGAATGTTTGTTGAAGAATTTTCTAAGATTGCTTCACCATTAACACAGTTGACCAGGAAGAATGTGAAGTTCACATGGACGGAGGAATGTGAACAAAGTTTCCAAGAATTGAATAGACGATTGACATCAGCACCTATTTTAACTATTCCTACGGAGACAGGAAACTTCAAGGTTTACAGTGATGCTTCAAAGAATGGTCTTGGGTGTATATTGATGCAAAATGGGAAAGTGATAGCATATGCATCCAGACAGTTAAGGGAGTATGAGAAGAATTACCAAACTCATGATTTAGAGTTAGCTGCAGTGGTGTTTGCACTCAAGATTTGAAGGCATTTTCTGTATAGGTAACGTTGTGAAATTTATACTGATCATAAGAGTTTGAAGTACTTTTTCACTCAAAAAGAGTTGAATATGAGGCAAAGAAGATGGTTGGAATTGGTGAAGGATTACGACTGTGTTATCAATTATCATCCGGAAAAAGCCAATGTGGTTGCTGATGCATTGAGCCGAAAGGCAATATAGAATGTAGCTGCTATGACCATAAATCAGAAACCAGAGTTGCTTGATTTGCAAAGGATGGGTGTGGAGATCATTCAGGAAGGATCGTTGGAAGCAAGGATGGCAGCTCTGACACTTCGACCTACTTTGATGGATAAGATTCGACAGAGCCAACGGGAGGATAAGTTGTTTGACAAGATAAAGAATGATATCAACTCTGGAAAGTCTTCTAACTTCCAATTAGGAGATGATGGCGTGATCCGTTATGGAGGTCGATTATGTCTACCTGAAGTGGATGACATTCGGAAAGAAGTGATAGCGGAAGCTCATTCAACACCGTACTCTGTACATCCAGGAGCTACTAAGATGTATAGAGATTTGAAGGCACATTATTGGTGGCCAGGGATGAAGAGAGATGTTGCTCGATATGTAGAGCAATGTTTGACTTGTCAGCAAGTCAAAGCCGAGCATCAGAGACCAGCAGGAACTTTGCAGCCTTTATTTATTCCAGAGTGGAAGTGGGAGAATATCACGATGGATTTTGTTATCGGGCTACCGAAGACAGTGAAAGGTCACGATGCCATTTGGGTTATCGTGGATTGATTGACTAAGTCAGCTCATTTTCTTCCTATTAGCTCTACGTATTCCATGGATCGTTATGCCCAACTATATATACAAGAGATTGTCAGACTCCATGGAGCACCACTTACCATTGTGTCAGACAGAGATACGAGATTCTTGTCTGCTTTCTGGAAGAGTTTACATAAGGCGTTGGGGACACAATTATCTTTCAGCACAGCATTCCATCCACAGACAGATGGTCAATCAGAGCGTACAATACAAATCTTGGAGGATATGCTCAGAGCGTGTGTGTTGGATTTTCAAGGTCTGTGGAGTAAATTTTTGCCTTTGATAGAGTTCTCATACAATAATAGTTATCAGTCTACTATCAGGATGTCTCCATATGAAGCATTGTACGGGAGGAAGTGTAGATCTCCAGTTTATTGGGATGAAGTTGGAGAGAGGAAACTTTTGGGTCCAGACTTGATTCGTGAAATGTCAAAAGTTGTTACCCGTATACGAGAGAAGATGAAAGTTGCTCAAGATCGGCAGAAGAGTTATGCAGACAAACGGATGAGAGAATTGGAATTTGAAGTGGGTGATCAGGTATTTCTGAAAGTATCTCCAATGAAGGGGATAATGCGGTTTGGAAGGAAAGGAAAACTCAGTCCAAGATATGTTGGTCCATTCACTATCATTGATAGAGTTAGCAGCGTTGCCTATAAGTTGGAGTTACCAGCATCGATGTCTAGAGTACATGACGTATTTCATGTGTCTTTGTTGAGAAAGTATGTTCCAAATCCATCTCATGTTCTCAGGCAGAAACCAGTTGAGTTGAAAAAAGATTTGAGTTATGAGGAAGTACCAGTTGAGATCTTGTGGCGAGAAGTGAAGAAGCTCAGAAATAAATAAATACCATTAGTAAAGGTATTATGGAAGAACCAACTAGTTGAGGAGGCTACTTGGGAAAGAGAAGATAAGATGATGGCTAAATATCCAGACATCTTCAGGTAAGTAAATTTCGAGGACGAAATTTTTATAAGGTGGGGAGGATATGATACCCGAGCTTCTCACTACTCATGTGTCAATATAATTTAATTTGTGTTATGTGCATTTTATAATTATGTGATAATTATGTGGCAATTATGTGATAATAATGTGACAATTATGTGACAATTGTTTCTACATTTTATTTATCGTTACATTTTATTTGAGACATTCGTGATAAAAATTGTGACAGTATGTGAATATATGTGTGCATAAATATTTACGTGCAATTATTTGGATATATAATTAAATTATTTTATGTGTATAAATACACTTTTCTTAATTATTAAGTATCACACGTGTTCTCGTAATAATAATAGTGGTAAGAAAATGTACACGTATGTGTATTAATTTGTAAATGTATTATATCTTAGCTATTAAGTATTGCACGTATATTTGTAATGGATAATAATAATAATAATAATAATCAAATCTTAATGACAAAGGTAGAGTAGACGTGAGTTTATAACTCTATTGATTAACGCACATGTACGTGGCCATTTTTAATCCATGAACGTGTATTGTTATAAAAAAATAAATTAATTTTGGCGGTGGGATAAGTTGGTTGACTTGCTTCAACTTTTACCATCTCTATATAAACCTTCTTGGGGTTAATTAGGAGAGAACAGAGCATAAGCAAAAAAAAAGAGAGAGAAGAAAGGGAGAGAGAGAGGAAGAAGGGAGAAGAGGGAGCGCGCCGGAACGTGCGTATCGGAGCGAATTAATTACAGTTCTTCACGAGATCTATACTAATATCACTATTAGGAGTCCAATTACAATGCATTAATTAGTCTGAATATGTGATAATTATGTTATAGATTATTATGTAATTAATATGTGATAATTATATTATGGATTATTTGTAATTAGTTTAATTACGATATGAATTATTTAAGATTAATTTGTTATACAAGCTGTGGATTTATGTGATTTGGAGAAAGAGGGTTCATATTTAACAATATTATTTATAAATTTTTGGTGATACAAGTTGTGGATCTATGTGATTTGAAATAATATAATTGTCTTACATAGATCTGTGTGATTGGAAACTGTTGAAAATATATTTGTATGGCTTGAGAAGATATTGGTTATAAGGATCTGTGAGATTCGAGGTGAAGTTGTTATTTCAAAAGTGGATCTGTTCGAATTGAAGTTAAATTGTTGTTTTATTGTGATTAAATATTGATATTGATAATGTAAATGATTTGTGATGCACATTTAATTATTTTGAGTGCATATCATGCATGAACATGAAAAGTATTTTTTTCTCAAAATTAATAAGATACTAATGGTGTGTGCAGCCACTATATATGCATTTCTGTCAGGGTTCAGAAAAATCGTTCCCGACACTTTATTAAGGGTTCGAAAAAATCATCTCCAATACTCTGTCAGTGTTCGGAAAAATCGTTCTCAGTACTTAATTTGGGGTTCGGAAAAATCGTCCCCATTGAGCTCATTTGGGGTGCATATCATAAGTGTGTCGTGGGGATCCAGCAACGTGAACAGTTTTCAAAATAAAAGAGATATACTAGAAAGATTAGGAAGTAGGCGATAGAGAACTAAATGCATTTTCATGCACTAACATGCATGATTTCTACTTACTGAGATTTTTGTCTCACTAGTTTATGCATTGTAGGTGAGCCTGTTGATGATTGAGTTTGTGATGTGATTGTGCAAGCTGTGGAGCTCCTTCAAGGTCTTGAGCGGATGTACATAAATGACGACCTGTTAGGCTAGGCCGTGGGTTTATTTTGTTTCCGCTGATATTTTGTTATGTAATATAATAAGTATTGTCGCGAGTTTGTCTGGTTTGAAATGGTATCAGAAACCAGTTACGTATGTTGAACTGGTGTGATGGTGTTGGTTATAAACATTTATGTGGAAAAAAAAATTACATGCAGTTTTTTTATAATGATGTTGTTTATGTTAAATAGTATTTGAATTATAAGTTGTGTAAGGTGGGTCGTGTCAATATATATATATATATATATATATATATATATATATATATATATATATATATATATATATATATATATATATATATATATATATATATATATATATATATATAACAAATCCCGTGTAATATGTTGAAAAAATTATAATTTAAAAAAAATTGATTCTAGAGTTGGTTAAACAATTAAAAGCCTCATGTATTTCATGGAGTAGTCAATTTACTAACACAAGCCGTAATTCATGAGATTAGGCACCTGGGTCCACGATCAACAACTAAATACAACACAAAAGAGCATAAACTTTTTTTTTCTTGTTTCCAAAGTTAATTTCAAATCACTACATGTAAACTAAACATGAGTTAAGTTTTTGAAAGTAGATTATAAGCAGCAAAAGGGATAAAAGTGATGATAGTATTAAATAGTTAAGTTTTTTAAGGTAGATTACAAGTAACGAATGGGCTAAATGTAATAATAATGATATCACTATTCGAAACCTATGTGCCATGGAAGTGTAACAAGTTGGGAAGGGTTATCAATGTCTCCTTCATGTAATAGTCACACATTAAGGTCAAATTTAGTAGAGAGAGAAGACGATAAGGTGAACTAAGACACGCCCTAATTAAGGTTTTTTGTTATAGGTCTTTGGAATCCATATTTAGATTTAAAAAGCTCTTTAAAATCCATATTTATGTTGTATCTGTTAACTATATTAAACTTTTTGTTAGGTTTTTAAAGTACTTCCTCCGTACCATGAACATTGTTACATTTTTACTAAAAAGGTCGTCTTATAAATAATATTACGTTTCATATTTTGGTAGATGAGACTCACACAAAATATTTAAATATCTCCATAGGGCTCACAATAATACTAATACAAGTACTCACTATATATTAAAATATTATTTCTCTCACCTCACAGCACATTAAAATAAAATATTTCTTAATCTCCATATAAATAGTAAACATAACAAGAATGACTGGACGGAGGGAGTAAGGAACAAGGTTAAGAGTTAAAAATGAGGCCTGCGGAGATTTACTCGGATCAAGAAGGTTGTAGCTTCTCCAATCATACTTTCTCGAACATAGGACATCACTAGGATGCAGCTTCATAGTTCATAGGGATTTCATAGTTCATAGGGACATTTATACAGATTTGTATATATCTACGAACGCACGATTATTGCTTGTGAATATATATATATATATATATATATATATATATATATATATATATATATATATATATATATATATATATATATATATATATATATATATATATATATATATATATATAACAAATCCCGTGTAATATATTGAAAAAATTATAATTAAAAAAAATTAAATTTTATATTTTTATCTTTATAATTTAATATGATTTTTTCCTTTTAAGCATAAAATTTGGATTTATGCATATCATGATGCAAGTGATTACCTTTGATAATAATACTATTTCTATTCCAATTTAATGTATTTAATATACTATTTTGATTCGTGTCATCACAAAATATTAATTTTTTTTAATAGATGAGACCACAAAAATAATTACTAATATATTCATATTAGTATAGAACTCGTGCAATGTACGAGATAACTTTTTTTTCTTAATGATATTATTTATTAATATAATCATTATTAAAATATAAAATTAATTATACATATTTATATAACTCATGTGAGTATCTTAAAAATAAAAATATACGTTTATAATGATTTCTTATTTAAATATAATAAAAATTACTTATGTACGAATTACGATTATAAATTTTCTATATAATGTTGATCTCTAATTTATATTTTTGAGAAATATTATTGAAACACTGATATTTAACTTGCACTAATGATTAAAAGTTCAAAGCCTAGGATTATATTATAATAAAATTAACATAAATGAGTTGATAATTTGTGTTGGACCTAAGTATACAAATACTATAAGAATTCAAATATTCCCTTTATTTACATGAGACTAATAACAAAATATAGTCGCAATTTGCCTCCATTGAATACTATAAGAATTCAAATATTCTCTTTATTTACATGAGACTAATAACAAAATATAGTCGCAATTTGCCTTCATTGTGTGTAGTCAAATAATGTACCACTACCTCTTTAAAATATTCAATTACTCTACAATCAAATTTGATACCCAAATGAAAATTTCTAACAATAATTCTAATTTTATCACCCGTTTATGCAATCTCTCAACTTTAAATTTAAGGCTAAAACTTGTGTGACTCTAGGGATATTGTGCCCCAAATCTCGCATTTTTTGGAAGGTATACCCTTCATTATTAAATGACATACTTTTTAATATAAAATTGTGTATCATTTACTTCATAAAAAAACTTAATTTTTTAATTAGATATTTATACTATTCAAATTTCGACCGATCCTATTATTGAAAAAATTGTACCTTATTAATTACAGTATATACTCTTTAAAATAAAATATTATATTCTTAGACAGTCTTTCAATAAACTCATAATGTTCATGAGTTTTAAGATATTACAATCTTTCATAAATTAATGATCCAAATATATTATTCTCTCAATAAACAAATTGATCAAAATAGTAATAATTAAATATTTTCTCAAACTTTAATCAAGTGTCTAAAAAAGAATATGTCAATCATTTCCCCACTTTACACTGTACAAGTCTCATTAATAGTATGAGAGGTTCCAAAATATAAGTGCACAACGCATCCTCCATGATTCATGAAGCAATAAAGAAGCATTAATAATAAATGATGAGATCACGTCAATTTTTTAAGTAAAGGAAGAACTCTTTATTTGCATGTTTACCATCTAATTTAAAAAATAAGTACATTACAATTTCTTTAATAATCATTAAATATACATAACGCGATAATATCTCTCTAAATCAACATTAATTACTAAATAACTCTCATGCTAAATTACTAAGTAATAATAACTATTTTAAACATGTAAAATAAAGAATCATACGCAAAATTTAATTTTTAAAATTACATACTTATTATCATAAAAAAAACACTCATATAATTGATAGGCAATGTTTTTTTTTTTTTTTTACTGAAGTTATTTTATCTCGATTAAAGTTAAAATTCATTTATTAACACTAAACTTCATCTTTAAAGATTTGCTTAGTTAAAAATTTTTAGTTTCTTAAATATTTGCTTTGGATGCTCAATCTTTATCTTCATCTAAGTGAACTTGATTCTCTCACAATAAATAAAAATGTACTTTCTCCAACCAGTTTAAAAGTATACATTTTATCAATTTTAATTTCGACAATCAATTCAAATGTATCTATTTTCTATTTTTAGTAAAAGAGTCTCACACACGCACACAACCTCCCTATTAAATTGATTGATTAATTTATAATTAAATTCATTCATGCAATATATCACCAATAAAATAATAAATTTATACCATAAGGAATAACAATAGAAACTTATTTATTTAGATCTAAATTCGAAAATTTATATATTTAGAAGCATATCTTTAGATTTAAATTTATAACAATAGAAATTTTGATGGAGTAATAAAATAATAAATTCATATCTATTTATTAGTTTAAAAAATACAATAAATTTCAAAAGAGTTAGAAAACAATCTAATCTAAATTCAATTTTACATATTTAGACTTAATAATTGATAAAAATAAATTAAAAAGGATAAATATCACCAATTATAACGAATCAATACATCATTATCATTAATATTATTAATTTACAAGTGTTTGTCAAAAATAAAATCTTGAATTTGTGTGTGTAGCATCGCCACGTTCGTTCTTAGAAAAATTGTGTATGTAGTGCTCCCATGTTAATCTTGCAATCAATGTTTTATTTTAAGTAATGCTATATTTTAATAAATTTATTAAATTTATAATAATTAATATTTTGTAATCTTACCATTAATATTTTTTATTTTAAGTAATATATTTTAATAATTTTTATTAAATTAATAATGAATATTTTGTAATTTTATCATTAGTACTTTATTTTAAATAATTCCTTTACTTAAGATCTAACATTCTAATCTTATCTTAATAATATTAATATTATGTAGTAATATTATTATAAGTAATTTTCTTAAAAAGTTTATAATTTTAGGTAATCTATTATTAATTTACAGGTGCTTGCCAAAAAGAAAATCTTAGATTTGTGTATGTGGCAATGCTACTCTACTTCTTAAAAAATTTTGTGTAAATGGCGTCGCCATATTAGTTTTTAAAAAAATTGTGTACGTGGCACTTCCACGTTAATCTTGCAATTAATATTTTATTTTAAGTAAGTATATTTTAGTAATTTTATTAAATTTATGATAATTAATATTTTGTAATCTTACCATTAATATATTTTATTTTAAGTAATATATTTTAATAATTTTATTAAATTAATAATTAATATTTTGTAATCTTACCATTTATACTTTATTTTAATTAATTCTTTTAGTGAAGAACTAATATTTTAATCTTAATAATATTAATATTATTATAAGTAATTTTCTTATAAAAGTTTATAATTTTAAGTAATTTAATTTAATGATTTCATATATAAAAATTATAAGAGAGAGATATGAGGAGCTCCCATATTAAGCATGCAATTTATGTTACATTGTGGATAGGATAATTCTTTCTCTTTCAATAAAGTGGTAGAGACTGTTAATGACCACATGCTTAACATGCTTCCTTGGAAAGCAAGAGAATATAAAACTTCGGAATTGTGTTTGTGTGGCGTCATGCTTCTCTTAAAAAATTTTGCGTATGTGGCATCGCCATGTTATTTTTGAAAAAATTATGTATATGACACTCTCACGTTAATATTTAAATTAATATTTTATTTTTAAGTAATTTAATATTTTAAATATTGTTTTGTTTAATCTCTCTTATTAAAAGTCTTCATAATGCAATTATTATTTTAATTAAGTAATTTAATATTTTAAGTAATTAAGATTCTATAATCTTCCAATTAATATTATATTTTTAATTTTTTTATAATAATTTAAATTTAATTTAATAAGAATATTTTATGATTTTTTAATGAAAAATCATTATTTTAATTCTAATAAAAAATATTTTGATAAATATATTTAAAATTTTTAATCATACAATAAATATTTTATATTAAGTAAGTTGACATTTTAACTAATATATTATTAGGTCCCTCTAGTTAATAACTTACAATTAATATTTAAAATAATAAAAAATGATAATGATTTTAATATTTTTTTACATTTAAATGTTTGGCAAGTACTAATGTACATCAATTTTTAAGATGCACAAAACTATCCAAATTCTATTGATCCGGTATATTTAAACAAATTTAACCCTAAATTCTCTCTCTTCCTTGTCTTTCACGGCTACCCGTTCACCTTCTCTTCTCACATTCGATTTCTTTCTTCTCTTCATTTGATTTCTTTCTTCTCTTCTTACATCTGATTTCTTTCTTCACGATAGTGGCGGCTGGAAGAATAATATCTCTTTCCATCTTGAGGGATGCGAACTCGCTGGCAAGAACGAGATTAAAGACCTCAAGTGATTCAAGCGACGCCGACAAACTTGCCGTCAAGAATGTGACCGGAGAAAGAGGAAGAAAATAAAGATAGAGGAAGACGGCATGATGGAGACCATCACGGAGGCACGTGAGTAAGGATGTCGTTGGATCTAATTTATTCTTCAATTCCCCAGTTTAAGATATTCATATGTTGTTGAAAATTAAGATAATAGATCTTCAATATGCCTGTGAAATTAAAAAAATTATGATGATGGTGGTTGATGATTTCGTATATAATTCCAGTTAATTTTCAATTTCAATTTTATTTTTGTAAGACTATGATTTCCGGAGCATATCTGAAATATTGTATTAGTTGTAATTTTTAAATGTATATATTTTTCTTAATTAATGTATACGATATTTATTTGCTCATATTCAATTGTATTTCAATTTTTTTTAAGACCCGAATGATTTCAGTAGCTTATCCAGATTACTGTATTAGTTGTAATTTTTTAATGTATACATTTTTCTTAATTAATGTGTATGATATCCTTTTTGCTCATATTCAATTGTATTTAATTGTAATTCTATAATGTATAAGATTTTTTTAATCAATGTATACATTTTTCTTAATAAATGTATTACTTAAAAAAATTAAAATATCAATATGTTCATTTATATATCCATTCATTTTTTAATTTCATAATTTATTGTAAAAAATAATACATTTATATATATAAATATTTATATACATTAACACAAAACTTATATAAAAATAACAGTGTGATTACATATACTAAGTATTAAAGAAAAAACATACAATATGAGTATAAAACTTATACACTTGATTACTAAGTCATATACAGTTGGTCATTTAATGGAGATAATTTACACTTATTCATATTTCTATGCCAAAAATCCATATAAATCTTTAGGGTGATCATCATTCTTCCTTTCAAAGGTAAACATGCACTTAAAAGATATTAAACTCTCAACTGAATAAATTTCAATTAAAAGTTCTCATATATCAAATTCCAACTAATACATTTATTAAGAAAAACCTATACAATATTGAACTATATCTAATACATTATAATAATTTGAATAATTGAATAATGTCAAAATTCAGCAATAATTAAATTCTTGAATCTTGATCATCATGACAGATCTGAACATAAGAAATGGAGATCTGAATATTTGCTGAGATCTGAACGTCATTGATATATAGCCCGAACGTTGATACAAATGGAGATCTGAAAAAAGTGACAGTCATATCTAATGGAGAATTGAAAAAATTAATAAAAATTCAAAGGAATCAATATCACTTGAAGGTAGATCCGAAAGAATTAGAGAAGAATTCTGATGAATCGCATAATAAGTGCGTGATGCGGGGAATTGTGTTCGTCATCTTAATTATCGCATCATTATCGCAGTGAAAAGGTTGAGAAAAACGATGAAGTGAGAAGCATAGGGTAGTGGAGTAGCGGTGGAGGAAGTGGAGATGGTGACTTAAGAGAGAGCGAGAGAGAGAGGGGGGGAATGGAGGCAACGAAGAGAAATTTTGAGAAATGAGGAGAGACAGGGAGAGACCCGAGGATAAGAATTGTGACATCATCATCCAAGTTATTTATCTTTTATATTGAGCCCATTTTTTAATTTGGATTAAATTATTAGTGTGCATCAATTGCATAGTATATCAACTTTAAATGTTTTAGTTGGATTATTGAATTTTAAAAAAGAAAAAGTAAAATATAAAAAAAAAGTGAGGCTCGATTATTAATTAATATACAACTAATAATGTTTTAATTGAGTTATTCAATAAAAATTAATTGATTTTTAACTTTAATAATTTGATTTAATTATTCAAAAAATAATTAAAAGATAAAAAGAGAGATGCTTAATTATTAATTAAATTTATAACTAATCATAAATATAATATTTTTGTTAATATAAATATGATAAAAAAAAATTATTCCTATTATCATATATTGCTACCCTTTTTATTGTTTTATAGTATATTATAAGCTCACTAACTAATAAAAAAATAATTAAACCCCAAATTGATAGTTTATTCATTTTCCAAATTTTGGATTGAAAATATTTTTTTATGATCGCTTCCTTTTATATTAATTAAATGTTCATTTTTTTAACACGAAAGTAAAAAATACATTTAATAGTAAAGTAAGATGAAAAAAACAAACAAAGGAGTATATATATATATATATATATATTATAATATCTTAGTTCAACTAGATTTTTTTTTAGAAAGCCCAAAACCGATTTATTTATTTTATGGCCCAAAAGGCCAGCCCTATCTTAGCCCAACTAGATTTTGTTAGAAAGCCCAAAACCTAATTATTTATTTTTATGGCCCAAAAGGCCAGCCCAATTAAGCCCAATTAGAATTTTTTTAGAAAGCCCAAACTTATTTATTTATTTATTTTGTGGCCCAAAGTTTCAGCCCACTTAAATGGCCTGATATATAATTAGTAAGACTAAAGTTAAAAAAAAAAGAGAGAGAAGAACGGGAGAAGAAAAGCAAAAGAGGGGAAAGAAGAGAGGAAGAGGAGAAACCCTTGTTGACCAAATTCTCCCTTACAACCCTCATCCTAGGTGGTTTTTAAGTTGTTTTGAGGTAAGTGGTGTGTGAATTAAGCTTCCTTCTTCCATAATTTTGTAATTTTGTGGGGTTTTTCTTTTTGGTATGTGGGAAATTTGTAGACTGTTCGAACTGATTTCGAGATAGCTATTGTCCTCGAAACTTTGCAAACTTAATTTCTGTACGTAGTTGAACTCGTTAGCTTTCCGTAGCCACTTGAAACACCTCAATCCGATTATTCTACAATTAGTTATGATTTTTCTCGTAAACTGCCGCTAGCAGGAAAATTTCAGAATTTTTATGTCGAATTCAAACTTATTTTCTATCGTTTCGTCTAGTTAATGTATTGAAACGGTTATATGGGATTGGGAACTGATGTTAAAGAGTTACATGCCATTTTTATTTAATATCGACTCGTTCGAACTCGATTAGGATTTGTTTTTAGCAATGAAAGGGATGTTAACGCTAATAGTTAGTTATATTTAATTTGTCTTTAATTGCTCATCTCCTTTCTAGGTAAAGAACCATCGACGAAGGGCAAGGGACCGACTTCAGATTCCGGAGAGAGTTAATCACTTCCTTGTGAGTTGATAATTCGGGAACGCCTTCTCTTGTGGGAAGTGTGGACCCTCGTTAAATGTGCATTTATTTTAGTTTTAGTTAATTGATAAGAAAATTATTTGGTATTATGTTATGTGGTAAAGAGCCTGATTGGCTCGATTGCTCTGGTTAGAGTCATGTTAGCCATTTTATGAGTATTATTGATTTCTGGTTATTCTTGTGTGCCAATTAAGACTCTAACTTGAGTCGTTATTCATCTTATGATGCACATGCATATGTATGTCTGGTACCAAGGTTAAGTAGCCCGAATTGGTCACGGTTCGGGTGAGTTGGAGCGATATTGATTAAGTAGCCCGAATTGTCGCGGTTCGGGTGAGTTAGAGTGACAACCAAGTTGCCCGTGATTGGCAAACCCGCGTGAGTTAGATCTAACGAGGCACCTGTCCATTTACCAAATACTGATACTCTGGAGGGTGATCGTTAGATGGATCAGTCTATTATAGGCTCAGTCAACGTCACCTGTGTGGGACATGCATGTCATATATGTTTATATGTTTGATCATTTCAAGTATTCAGTCGATATTGAATTGTGAACTTTAGCACTTGGCATATTGAGAAAGAATATTAATGTGCATTTTATCTAGAGTAACGGTGACGGGCTTGGACTGTCTCTCGACGGAGAGCTCAGTTCGAGGAGGATATTGACTACCCACGAGTCTTTTATGTGATAACATGTTGTTTGAACTAATTGTGTTATTCACAAATGTTCACTAAGGTTTTTATTTTCATTAATATGTACACTGAGTGAGAATAATTATTGTGGGACGAATTGTGGGATTTTATGTTATGAACCGCGAGTGGGAGTACATGCTTCGTATAAGGGTCGGGGTGACCGGCTTATCACCTCACTGAGCTAGTGGTTTTGCTCACCCCCCATCATTCTTTCCTTTTCAGGCTGTTGATATCATTTTGGTTGGAGGTTTGCCTATCGTTTGCTCATCATCCAATCCGTGTTTTGGGTACTTTCTCTTTTATGTAAATTGACGGATTCATTGGCGAGATTGTATAGTTTATATTTGGTGACCCCCTTGATGTTCTTTTTGTACCTTCGCGATGTTATATCGTTCATGTATATTTTCTTTAAACTAAGTTACACCGTTGAATTTTGTACCTTTGTAAATCCTTGTTGATACTTTATGAGATGATGTCCTCGTGTTGTACCCGTTGTTATCAGTTGTTCAGTCTACAGGTACTTGATAGCAAGCCTTACGTTTTCTATAAACTTTGTGGAGTGGAGTGCACCCATTCTATGAAATTTATGGTTAACGTGGCGGTTGTCGCGCTCTGTCTGGGGTCGGGGCGTGACAACTTTCTTGGTATCAGAGCCTGGTTTTATGATTCTCATTCTTTTTGTGTCAAGCCAATGAGTCCAACTTTGTTTCTATGTCATCCTAAGGTATCGTATTGCCTTGACGTTGACCTTGCATTTTCTTTCCTTTCTTCCTTTCAGTCATTATGGCACCTCCAGTTCGTCGTCGAGGTCGAGGTCGAGGTCGAGGTCGAGGACACGCTCCTCGTGATCCTCCGAGTCCTCTACTCTCTTCTGTTCCTCGTGGACCTCGAGGACATGTTTCTTCTGATCATGTCATTCCTCCGACGGTTATGGACCCTATCAATTCTGATCATAGGGTGCCAGTTTCCCAGGTAGAGCAACCACGGGCCCAGTTGCGGGTTGAGCACATGATGACACCCGAGCAGTATCAATTGTATTATGATCACATTCGAATACATGGTGTTCCACCACCTACAACGGCTCATACAACTACGACTGTCACTGAAGAGGTTCTTCGTGCTAATGAATCGATTCGACCTACATCTAATGTACCAGTTTTTACTCCAGAAATGGCTTTAGGAGGTTCTGCTTCTCGAGGTGCACTTTTTATACCTGATTTGGTGAAAGCAGTTGAAAACATGGGGACTTCAAAATTTGACGGTGCAAGAGATGCTTCTAAAGCGGGGGCATGGTTAAAGGAGATTACAGAGACCTTTGACACCTTGATGATTGAAGAATGTTATCGTGTGGTCATTGCGACCAAGCTGTTAGGCCCAGATGCACGACGATGGTGGCAGAATCTAAAAGAGACCTCTTCGGTTACTATTACGTGGGCTATCTTTGTGGAACGATTCAAAGATCGATACTTCTCTCAGTACATCAAGGATCAGAAGAGAAAGGAGTTCTTCAACCTCTTTCAAGGCATTATGTCAGTCGTGGAGTACGAAAGCAAATTTCTGGAATTGCGAGAATTCGCTCCTGAGTCATATACGACGAGAGACTTATGCAAGAGATTTGAAGATGGTCTTAATTTAAATATTCGAGATCGCATCAAGTCTGGAGACAAGTACGAGAGTCTTGACGATCTCGTAGAAGAAGCCCTGAGGGTAGAAGGTTTAGTTCAGGCGAGACATAAGCTTGCAGAACGATCTCAAAAGAAAAGGCAAGGGAGCGCATTTCCAGGAAATGCATCGAAGGTGTATAGGGGTGTGGGATCTTCGCGTGGCACTCCAAGTTCGGTATCTATTAGTTTTCCTCAACCTCGGGAACAGTTTGGTAGAGGCGGGAGCAATGTCTCGGGATCGGTTGGTGAAAATCGCAAGTGCCAGAATTGCCTAAAATATCATGACGGCCCCTGTAAGGCTCCTCAAGTATGTTTTCAGTGTCGACAGCCGGGGCATATGCGAAGTTCTTGTCCTCAGCTTATGGGAACGAGCAGTCAGGGTTCTGGTCAGCTTCGTGGTAAACTAACATATTCTACACCCAGAGATACTCGATCTGCAGTTACCAGAGTGCCCGATGCCTCAAGCGGCCCTAGTACTCAATCACCTATGCAAGGAAGGAAGCAAACTAGAGTATTTCATATTTCCCAAGAAGAGGCTCGCTCAGATCCGAAGGTTGTGACAGGTAATTTATAATTTGAGTATTTACACAAGCTAAATCTAACCCCGCCTTGTTATGCCACTTGATTACGAATAAAACATTCGTAAGAAATTCTATCTTTTCAAATTTTTTAAATCACAATCTCACCTAATATTGCTTCTTTAGGCCATGTGTTTGTGGGAGACCATCAGGTCTACGCTTTATTTGACCCAGGTTCTGATAGGTCTTATATCCGAGATGATCTTACTGCGATCTTAGATTATCCTATCTCTCATTTGTCACCTGGAATCATCGTTCATACCCCTCTTGGAGAGCGTCTAATTCGTGATTCGGTATTCCTTGGTTGTCCATTGAAGATCAAAGATGTCATTTTAGAGGCTGAATTGATACCATTGCCTTTGATTGATCTTGATGTTATTCTTGGCATGGATTGGCTTTCTTCTCATCATGCAATTCTCGATTGCCACGAGAAGCTTGTTATTTTTCGTAGACCAGGATTCTCAGAACTTGTTTTTGAGGGTAAACTTCAAACGAGATCCCTCTCTTTTATTTCAATGTTGACTGCGCATAAATTAATGCGTAAGGGTTGTGAGGCATTCTTGGCATTTGTCATCGATATTTCTCTTTCTGAAACTAAACTAGATGACATCCCAATCGTGAATGAATTTCCTGATGTCTTTCCCGAAGACTTACCAGGACAACCTCCGAATCGAGAGATTGATTTTTCCATTGACGTACTTCCTGGAATCACACCTATATCAATTACTCCATATCGAATGTCGCCTGCTGAGCTTAAGGAACTCCAGACACAACTTGGGGAATTATTGGAGAAGGGTTTCATACGACCTAGCACATCTCCATGGGGTGCTCCAGTTCTTTTTGTCAAGAAGAAAGATGGATCACTTCGTCTATGTGTCGACTACCGTCAATTGAACAAGGTGACTATCAAGAACAAATATCCTCTTCCAAGAATCGATGATCTGTTTGATCAATTGCAAGGAGCAATTGTGTTCTCAAAAATTGATTTGCGATCCGGTTATCACCAACTCAAGATTAGGGAATCTGATATCCCTAAGTCTGCTTTTCGAACCAGATACGGTCATTTTGAATTCTGTGTTATGCCTTTTGGACTCACAAATGCTCCTGCAGCTTTTATGGATCTTATGAATCGGGTCTTTCGGCCGTACTTAGATAAGTTTGTCATCATCTTCATTGATGACATTCTTATTTATTCTAAATCGGACGACGAGCATTCTCAGCATCTAAGAATTGCTCTGAACATTCTCAGAGAAAATCAGCTTTATGCTAAATTCTCGAAGTGTGAATTTTGGCTTCGCGAGGTAAGCTTTTTGGGTCATCACATTTCTAAAGAAGGAATCTACGTCGATCCAGCGAAGATTCAAGCTATACTAGATTGGGAGCGTCCAAAGAACGTGACAGAGATTCGTAGTTTTCTGGGATTAGCTGGATATTATCGACGGTTTGTCAAAGACTTTTCGTTATTGGCTTCATCTTTGACTAAATTGACTCGAAAAGGGGTAAAATTTGAATGGAATGAAGAATGTGACGAAGCATTTCAAGAATTGAAAAGACGACTCGTTTCAGCTCCTATTCTTGCTTTGCCAGACCCAGCGATTGGAGAATTTACCATTTATAGCGACGCCTCGAGACAAGGATTAGGATGCGTTCTCATGCAAGAAGGAAAGGTTATTGCCTACGCTTCAAGGCAATTGAAGAAGAACGAAGAAAATTATCCTACACATGATTTAGAGTTGGCTGCAATCGTCTTTGCATTGAAGATCTGGAGGCACTATCTGTATGGTGCAACTTGTCGGGTTTTCACTGATCACAAGAGCTTAAAGTATATCACTACACAAAAGGAGCTCAACCTCAGGCAAAGGCGATGGATGGAGTTGATTAGTGACTATGACTTAGTCATCGATTATCATCCTGGCAAGGCGAACGTTGTTGCAGATGCTCTGAGTAGAAAGTCTTCTACCTCACTTGCTTCAATTCAATCTTTTTATCTTCCTATGTTGGAGCAATTTAAATCTTTACACATTTCGCTCGATTGTGAAAAGTCTAATGATTCTGCCTTAATCGCCAAATTCGAGGTTAGACCTACCTTGTTCGAGCAAATTCGAGAAAGACAATCACACGATGTTTATTTACAACAGAAGATTGTAAAGCTAAATCAAGGAAAAGAAACCGAATTTCAAATTCGGGATGATGGACTTCTTACTTTTAAAAATCGTGTTTGTGTTCCATCAGAACTTGATGTTCGTAGAGCTATTCTTGAGGAAGCCCATTCTTCAGCCTATGCTATGCATCCTGGTAGTACCAAAATGTACAGAACACTTCGGGAGCATTATTGGTGGCCAGGTATGAAACGGGACATTACTGAATTTGTATCAAAGTGCTTATCATGCCAACAGATTAAAGCGGAACACCAAAAACCAGCCGGTATGCTTCAACCACTACCTATTCCTGAGTGGAAATGGGAAAACGTCACAATGGATTTTGTTTCTGGTTTACCTCGAACCCAAAAGGGTCATGACTCAATTTGGGTCATTGTCGATCGTCTGACAAAATCGGCACATTTCCTTCCAGTGCATACCAACGAATCTTTAGAGAAACTTGCCAAGTTATATGTCGATGAGATCGTGAGATTGCACGGAGTACCAGTGTCAATCATATCTGACCGTGATCCAAGATTCACTTCCCGTTTTTGGCCTAGTCTGCAGAAAGCGCTAGGTACAAAATTACTATTCAGTACCTCGTTTCATCCACAGACTGATGGACAGTCAGAGAGAACTATACAGACACTAGAAGACATGTTACGTGCAGTGGTGTTGAATTTGGGAGGTAGCTGGGATAAGTACGTGACTTTGGTGGAGTTCGCTTATAACAACAGTTATCATTCAAGCATTGGAATGCCCCCGTACGAAGCTCTGTATGGCCGAAAGTGTCGAACACCACTCTTTTGGGATGAGGTTGGCGAGAGACAAATCGAACAAGTAGAGCTTATCGAAGATGCGAAGGCAAAAATACAACTTATTCGAGACAAACTTAAGGCAGCGCAAGATCGACAGAAAAGTTACGCAGATAATAGGAGGCGCGATTTGGAGTTTAATGAAGGAGACAAAGTTTTTCTGAAAGTTTCTCCATGGAAGGGCGTGTTGCGATTCCGCCGTCGAGGAAAGTTGAGTCCAAGGTATATTGGCCCGTTTACGATCGTACAAAGGATTGGTCGTGTCGCGTATCGACTTGACCTACCATCGGAATTGTCGAAGATTCACGATGTCTTCCATGTCTCTATGCTTAGAAAATATGAACCAGATCCCTCGCACGTGCTCAAAGATCCCCCAGTTGTATTAAAGGAAAATCTATCGTGCGAAGTACAACCTGTTCAAATTGTAGATCGCCGAGAGAAAATGCTTCGTAACAAATCCATTCCTATGGTGAGAATTCTATGGAGAAGTGATCAAATTGAAGAAGAAACATGGGAACCAGAGTCAGTCATGCGTCAACACCATCCAAATCTCTTTTCATCTCTAGGTACGTTTATGTTTCGAGGACGAAACTTTTTTTGGAGGAGGGGATACTTTATAATATCTTAGTTCAACTAGATTTTTTTTTAGAAAGCCCAAAACCGATTTATTTATTTTATGGCCCAAAAGGCCAGCCCTATCTTAGCCCAACTAGATTTTGTTAGAAAGCCCAAAACCTAATTATTTATTTTTATGGCCCAAAAGGCCAGCCCAATTAAGCCCAATTAGAATTTTTTTAGAAAGCCCAAACTTATTTATTTATTTATTTTGTGGCCCAAAGTTTCAGCCCACTTAAATGGCCTGATATATAATTAGTAAGACTAAAGTTAAAAAAAAAGAGAGAGAAGAACGGGAGAAGAAAAGCAAAAGAGGGGAAAGAAGAGAGGAAGAGGAGAAACCCTTGTTGACCAAATTCTCCCTTACAACCCTCATCCTAGGTGGTTTTTAAGTTGTTTTGAGGTAAGTGGTGTGTGAATTAAGCTTCCTTCTTCCATAATTTTGTAATTTTGTGGGGTTTTTCTTTTTGGTATGTGGGAAATTTGTAGACTGTTCGAACTGATTTCGAGATAGCTATTGTCCTCGAAACTTTGCAAACTTAATTTCTGTACGTAGTTGAACTCGTTAGCTTTCCGTAGCCACTTGAAACACCTCAATCCGATTATTCTACAATTAGTTATGATTTTTCTCGTAAACTGCCGCTAGCAGGAAAATTTCAGAATTTTTATGTCGAATTCAAACTTATTTTCTATCGTTTCGTCTAGTTAATGTATTGAAACGGTTATATGGGATTGGGAACTGATGTTAAAGAGTTACATGCCATTTTTATTTAATATCGACTCGTTCGAACTCGATTAGGATTTGTTTTTAGCAATGAAAGGGATGTTAACGCTAATAGTTAGTTATATTTAATTTGTCTTTAATTGCTCATCTCCTTTCTAGGTAAAGAACCATCGACGAAGGGCAAGGGACCGACTTCAGATTCCGGAGAGAGTTAATCACTTCCTTGTGAGTTGATAATTCGGGAACGCCTTCTCTTGTGGGAAGTGTGGACCCTCGTTAAATGTGCATTTATTTTAGTTTTAGTTAATTGATAAGAAAATTATTTGGTATTATGTTATGTGGTAAAGAGCCTGATTGGCTCGATTGCTCTGGTTAGAGTCATGTTAGCCATTTTATGAGTATTATTGATTTCTGGTTATTCTTGTGTGCCAATTAAGACTCTAACTTGAGTCGTTATTCATCTTATGATGCACATGCATATGTATGCCTGGTACCAAGGTTAAGTAGCCCGAATTGGTCACGGTTCGGGTGAGTTGGAGCGACATTGATTAAGTAGCCCGAATTGTCGCGGTTCGGGTGAGTTAGAGTGACAACCAAGTTGCCCGTGATTGGCAAACCCGCGTGAGTTAGATCTAACGAGGCACCTGTCCATTTACCAAATACTGATACTCTGGAGGGTGATCGTTAGATGGATCAGTCTATTATAGGCTCAGTCAACGTCACCTGTGTGGGACATGCATGTCATATATGTTTATATGTTTGATCATTTCAAGTATTCAGTCGATATTGAATTGTGAACTTTAGCACTTGGCATATTGAGAAAGAATATTAATGTGCATTTTATCTAGAGTAACGGTGACGGGCTTGGACTGTCTCTCGACGGAGAGCTCAGTTCGAGGAGGATATTGACTACCCACGCGTCTTTTATGTGATAACATGTTGTTTGAACTAATTGTGTTATTCACAAATGTTCACTAAGGTTTTTATTTTCATTAATATGTACACTGAGTGAGAATAATTATTGTGGGACGAATTGTGGGATTTTATGTTATGAACCGCGAGTGGGAGTACATGCTTCGTATAAGGGTCGGGGTGACCGGCTTATCACCTCACTGAGCTAGTGGTTTTGCTCACCCCCCATCATTCTTTCCTTTTCAGGCTGTTGATATCATTTTGGTTGGAGGTTTGCCTATCGTTTGCTCATCATCCAATCCGTGTTTTGGGTACTTTCTCTTTTATGTAAATTGACGGATTCATTGGCGAGATTGTATAGTTTATATTTGGTGACCCCCTTGATGTTCTTTTTGTACCTTCGCGATGTTATATCGTTCATGTATATTTTCTTTAAACTAAGTTACACCGTTGAATTTTGTACCTTTGTAAATCCTTGTTGATACTTTATGAGATGATGTCCTCGTGTTGTACCCGTTGTTATCAGTTGTTCAGTCTACAGGTACTTGATAGCAAGCCTTACGTTTTCTATAAACTTTGTGGAGTGGAGTGCACCCATTCTATGAAATTTATGGTTAACGTGGCGGTTGTCGCGCTCTGTCTGGGGTCGGGGCGTGACATATATATATATATATATTTTTTTTTTTTTTTTTTTTAAATAAAGACACCACACATAATATAACTTGCGTCGTTCGCGGGAGAGAAAACTAGTGATATATTAATTAATAAAAATAAAAAGTAATAATTTAATATTTCTATTAATTAAAAAATGGTAGGTCCTGCATGAGACCGTCTTACGTGAGATCATTTTATACTTTTTAAAACAGTTATCAAACGTTATTATTTTCGCTATAAAATGTTATCACTTTTCATTTATACTACTTTCTCCGTCTGCTTCAAAGAGTCCCATTTTTCCATTTTGGACATCCGCCCCAAGGGTCTCATTTCCTTTTTTACACATATGGGACCCACCCACACCCATTAATACAACTAAAAAATAGGACTCACATCTCCACTAATACAACTACCCACTACACAATAAATAATAATACTTCTTAATTCACTTGCCAAAAAGCAAATGTTACCCTTTGTGGTGGACGGAGGGAGTATAATTTGTTCATTAAATAATATTATCATTTTTCATTAATTTAGTACACTTTTCAATACAAAAGGGCAAAAGCTCATGCACTCTCAGGAACACACCCAGGGCAGAGGTTCGTGTATTGGTGAGGGGGCTTTAGCCCCCCAAAAAAATTTCTAAGAATACGTAGTAGTATTTTTATTTTTCAATATTATTTTAAAATATCATTTTATATATATATATATATATATATATATATATATAATATTTCCCTTGTTTTCAGTGGAATTTTTATAGTAATTGCAAATAAATAGTTTATGAAATGTTGTTTTATGATGAAATTTATTGATTTATTAGGGTAACATAGTTTTTTTAGTAATAAATAAATGATAATATGTTAATATTTGTTAGGTTTGGAGTGTATTTTTTAAGTGAGTGTATTGAAATGTTATTTCTTTGAAAATTTTATCCCTTAGTGTGAAAAGTGTAATTAGACGAGGATATGTGAAATGTGTATTAGAATAAAAAGGGTATTCAGTTATATTTTTAGCATAATAATATTCAATATCAACCTCCATCATAAGATAGCATTCACAGCCATTACAAGAATAAAATAAAAAATAAAATCAAACCGAAGCTTCATAGCAAAATGGATGACGAATTTCTTACGAATATTTTAATAGTTTATATCGAGAAATAGATGGCTTCAACTTAATCAAAAATTCTATAATTTTTCACTTTGAATCAATCAAAAAATGTGGTCGAAATTTTCATAATTCTAAATATAGAGAATTGTATGAAAATATATTAATTTTATTTTTTATCAGCAAGTTATGCTCTTATATTACACTATTTAGAAGTATTATTCAATCTTTGAATATGAATTACGATGAATGTGCTTTTATGTCTAGCCCCCCTAAGAAAATCGTCTAGCTCCGCATCTGGACACACGTGTTCCCATTTGAACACAACAGTCCCCTCCATATTCTATATAAACATATGTATTACTAGGGATTTAAATTGTAGAGGGACATGAAAATTGCAATGGGGCACGGTGTCCCCGGGGGCACAAGAGCTTCACTCATACAAAAGCTATCACTTTCTAACTCTCACGTAAGCCCTTACATGAGACGGTTTCACACAAATCTTTGCTATTAAAAAATTATAACAAAATCTAACGTAGCGACGCTACATACACAAATTTTTCAATGAGCAACGTGGTGCCCCACCTCATAATTTTATAAATTTTATTTTTGGCAAGTACTTGTAAATTAATAGTATCAATGATAAAATATATTTATATATATATATATATATATATATATATATATATATATATATATATATATATATATATATATATATATATAATAGTAGAAACTTTTATGCATGCGTGTTGTCTCCAGAGCGCTCCGTTATGACGTATAATTTTCTCATTTTTTTTTGAATTTTTAAATATTTTTTAATATTTTCCTTATTTACTTATAATTAATTTCCTTATTTTGTGGATTTAAAATTTACATATTAAATACTACCTCCTATTCCCGACCACTTTCTCATATATTGTACTACTTTATTTAAGAAATATTGAATATTTTGATTAATAATTGCAAATTGTCATTTTTATCCCTGGAAGTGGGAAACTACTATCTATATACTTGGAGTATATAATGAGAATATTTTGGATAGAAATCCCTTCATTTAGTGTTTTTAAAACACATATTTTCTCATAATTTGTATCATACCTGATATGCTTTTATGATGAACTTGCTAGCAAGATTTTATGACTCACTAACAAAAATAAGACATGTACTCTTTTCCTCGTCTAGTTTTTTCCATAAGATTTTTAACGAGGTTTTTAACGAGGCATGCATATATCATCGTAACGTTGTAATATCCAAGAAGTGTTATAAAATATTATATGATTATTACTCCTTATATCATTTAAATAAAATTAGGGTTTATTTATCATTGTGCCCTTTCTCCTCTTTATATAAAAAGTTGAAATACTAGAGTTTTATATACATTTACATTATCGCATTAATAATAATCTCTCTTTCTTTCTACTTATGTATTCTTCTGTTTTTCTTTAGGTTTCTCTTATTGTTCTTATTAAGTACTTTGCATTACTAATAACTTGATGGACTAAAAATTTAATTCTCCTTCAAAAATATAGTTTTTTCGTCCCAATGTAAAGTTTACATTTTCTCATTCTGGTTTGTCGTCGAGATAAAGTTTATATTTTAATTTTTTTTTGTTTTACAAGTGAAACTAATACAAAACAATGAATACACCTACATCAACATGGAGCTCACACACTATGCATTTAAATATTACATCTTTTGATCCACAACACATTAAAATATTACTTTCTCCGTCCAGAAAAATAATGAAGATATTTTTGTGAGTTGAGATTAAGAAATTTTTTTTAAGTATAAAGATATTTAAAGTCATTGAGATATGGGTAAAAAACAAGTGTTTTAGATAATTTAATGAAAAAAGTATTCAAAATTATTAAGATGTGAGTAAAAATGAATATTATTGAAATGTTTTTTTTTTCATTTTAAAACATGCATAAGTTTTAGAACGAATCAAAAAGGAAAGCGTGAAGTAAGTAGGGGGACGAATAAAACATATCTCTTAATTTACGTGAAAGAAAAAAAAAAACATTTACACAAGATGTGGAAAAGGAGTAATATTAAATGTCAAAAGTATGATTTCGTGTTAATCAAAGTAGAACATGAATGAATAATCAAAAATAAGTATGCATTATGAATCCAATAATGTAAAACAATATTAAAATAGCGAGTACGGCGTCATTTCAGATAGATACAAGAGTTTGTCTTCAATAAACATAATCATACAGAAAATTAAATGAAATAAATTAAAAGGAATAACACATCTGCTTTTTCATGAGGGATGAACGAATACAACACGCCATCAAATTAAAACACTATTTTAGTATAATACAAACTCAATAGTGGCTCCCTATATACATTTATACTCCAGTCAGAAAACAACATAGAAAAGGGCAGGGTTAAGTTTCCTTTTCAAATTGACGGATGGTCCGGATGGATTATCATGTTAAGAGCCCAAAACAACAAATCAATAAAAAAATAATTGACTTTAAAAAACAGTAAATCCATCTCCAAACATCTCAGCTTCCCACTCGAAAAACCTAGTCGAAAGAATCACATCACCACGTAGAAAGCATGTCATGTTAGCTTCCACTCAAAGATAGCCAAGGATGTCACTGAACTCAGTTTATCATCACCAGAATCATCATTTTCAGATTGCAGAGTGAGAACTAATGGAACTTGTAGGGCTATACTTAAAAATCATATCCCTTGCCTAATCTTTACGTGTATTATTCTTACGAACTAGAAGCAGCATTCAGCTAAGTACCTCAACGAAATGCCTTGTTCAATAACCCCATAGAGACTGCATCTTCTTTTGATGTGTACGTATCAGCTTGCTCCTGCAAATTGGGCATAGAACATTCTCACAGACATGTTATGACAGTATATTTTTTTACCTCAAGAACATGCATGATTGAAACTAAAGTCAAACGCCTGATGATAAAAAGGATAAAAAGTTTGCACAACTATCAGGGTGTATATATCGACCAAATCAAAGAAGGCCAACTACCAAAGAACAGCCACAGCATCAAACAATTTAGTCTTCTTCTTGATCCTATTTTGTAAATTTTCTCCAATGACATTGTATGAGAAGAGTTCTTTGCAACATCAGGAGTATAAACAGAAGCATATTCATGATCCCATTTGCTCCCAAACAAATGTAGGCTATTTTTTCTTCATATAAGTTGATCCATTAATTGAGAAAGTATAGCAGATATGAATACCTGAAGGCGATGCAAGAGATACATCAAGAAGA